>JAVIAB010000104.1:30637463-31369963 GCA_032433765.1 Megaustenia siamemsis | reverse complement strand
CAATTATTAACACAATTTTTTAAGAAAAAAAAACAGGGCCTTTCTAATGTTCTGTTTGAAAACAGTTTAAGAACAGTTTAAAAACCGTTAGTTTATAGGTACTCAAAGAAGACTTATCAGCCAACACCATATCAGTGTCGTTAGTTGGTAGACATTGATGGTGTACTTCGTTGGAGATCTCAGTACTTACTTGTCGGATGTGCAATGAGGATGACCTGTCTACTGAACTGAATTGAACTGAACAAAAACTAGACTAATCCAGGCCAGGCCAAGCCAAGCTAAACCAATCCAAGCCAAGCCAAGCCAATCCAATCCAAGCCAATCCAATCCAATCCAATCCAATCCATCCAATCCAATCAAATCAAATCTAATCTAATCTAATCACCGGCTGAAATTATGACACACATGAAGGATCGAGAGATGTGGAGGAAGGTGATCGCCTACGCCCAATGACATGGTACCAGGCGATGTACACTTTAGTTATATTCATCCAAATGTTGCTACATGTATAACTGAAGATGTCCTGCAGAAACTACATTCCCCTCATTCTTGTCATTGGTATTTTATAGAAGTGGTTCAAATTCTTGGCACTACAAAAATATTAATATTTCTAGAATATTTAATTTTATACTGTTGGTATATTAATCCAATAAAGTTTATGAAAATACATATTTCAAAATTGTATCTTTCAAGTTTAAAATAATCATAATTCAGCAATAAATATATTTTTAAAAAACGTAAGATACAGCATGTCATATGATCATTTGTACTGTACTATAGTAACAATGGCAATGTGCGATAAGGACAAGTGGAACAATATGAAAGCAGGTACATGAATTAAAATATCTGGGAACAATGTTAATCTCATAAGGTAGATGTACAAGAGAGGTGAGATGCGGAATGGCTCAGGCAAAAGCAGTTTTCCAAAAAATTAGGAAGATACTATGCATTCAACTTTTGACAATAGAAGCAAGTAAAAGAGTTCTTAAATGTTATGTAGAGCCAGTCATAACATATGGATGTGAATCATGGACAATAGGACAACAAACAAGATAATCACTGGAGTCTGTAGAAATGTGGTTTTACAGAAGAATGTTGAGCTAAGAAGAGTAATGAAAACGTTCTGAAAGAGACCAAAGCAAAAAGGGAGCTAATTTCCAATATTAGGAAGAAACAATCATCATTTTTTTGGCCATGTAATGAGAAGAGAACAACTGAATATATTGTAACAACTGGGAAAATTGAGGGACGAAGAAATAGAGGGAAGCAAAAAGAAAAGATGCAAGACAGCTTAAGAGAATGGCCTGACAGAAGATCAACAACAGAAATGATAAATAACTGTCGAGATCAAAATTTGTGGAGAGACATGATCACCTACGCCAGCAGGCATGACACTTGATGATGATGATAGCAAAATTATACTCAAACTATGTTTCCGATCTGAGAAAATGTATAAACTACTAAAACATCTTCAACAAACAGCTATGACTGCTGAAGCCGCTCTGTAATAGGTAGGAAACATGTTGTTGAATGGGCAGTTGGATAAGTAGAATTCCCAAAGCTATAATTGAACCTTCTGGCACGTAGTTACCAGGCGCTTGCACTATCAACATAACCATCGCAAATTTAATATAATATAAAGTAGTTCAGAATGCCTTCTTGGTAAAACACAAATAATTACAACACTCAAATAGTACAGTGTTTACAGCAACACAATCAACTATTTGCTGACTTCAAAAGTGAAAAATACTTATTTATTTTTAACATAGCGGCCTGTCTTTGTTCACTGGCCTGATTAATTCGAGATGCGGGCCAGATATTGCCCGCGAGCTATATTTTGTTAACCACTTTATTTTATGACGTCTCATATAGTCAGTCAGCTACTGTTTTTAAAAAAAAACCTACATTTATTCATAACTGATGAAATAAAATCACAACAGCTTATGCGTTATATGAAGAGAATTATACACAGTACAAAGATGTACATCTGTACAGTATTTGTACAAAATGCTGCATTCCTGTGTAAAAATGGTTTGAATTTCATGATTGTCATTGTGATTGAAGTCAGGAATGTTGAAATTTGTCATCTTACCCAAACAATGGCATTTAACATCATTTTTCGCCATCTATTTCAATTCGGAACCTGAAATGTGGTTCGCGTCTGAAAGGACTAGGCACATGCTACACCTACTCTAAGGAAGAAAATAGAAAGGAAAGAAGAAGAAAAAAATTCAAACAGGCTGTGTTTTTATGGTACGATGAGCAGTGCCTCCGAACGTGTTCTTGACTTGGAGTTTTGCCTTCCGTCCTTCATGTTGAGGTACGATCTGGTCAAGCTAAGACTTTTGTTTCTAGATGACGTTAACTCGCACACGCCATTCCAAAATTGTAGTCTGTGTAAAGCTACTCCAGTGTAAACTATATTTATGTAAAGCTACTCCAGTGTAAACTATATTTATGTAAAGCTACTCCAGTGTAAACTATGTTTATGTAAAGCTACTCCAGTGTAAACTATATTTATGTACAGCTACTCCAGTATAAACTAAATTTATGTAAAGCGTCCACTGTATCAACTAAATTTATGTAAATCTATTTCAGTGTAAACTAAATTGATTTAAATCTACTCCTGCGTAAACTATGTATGTGTAAAACTACTCCATTGTAAACTAAATTTACGTAAAGCGTCCACTGTGTAAACTATATTTATGTAAGCCGTTTAGGTGTAAACTATATTTATGTAAGCCGTTTAGGTGTAAACTATATTTATGTAGGGTCGTTTCTGTCTTAACTATATTTGTGTAAAGGTACTCCTGTGTAAAAATTTTATTGATGTAAATCTACTCCTGTGTAAATTATACTTGTGCAACGCCAGTCCTGTGTAAACGATATTTATGTAAAAAACTATATGTAAGGTCACACTGAATTTAGCGAAATATAGCTATGAGTATTCTACCACGACCATGACATTCGACATCCCAGGTATGATAAGGTTGAGTCAAATACAATGGTTCCAAAAATGTGGATTCAGAACTTCAAAGACATAGAAGATAAGTATAAACTCAGCAATCTATAACAGATTGAAGTCAACACCTAAAGGAAGGACAACTTTGATTGAAAATCATTTCGCCAGAGGGAATGTGATTGTTGAGCAGCTGCTGCAAGAACAGTTCTGCTCGATTATGTGGAGTAATGAGAGCTCATAACGCTGACAAGGCAAGTTAGGTATCCGGGCAAGCCGCAGGGAGATACAAGCAAGTGATTGAGGAATGTCTTTTATTTTGATTTATTAAGATATGTGTGTAATACTGAAACGCTGAGGAAGGAGAAGGGATGAGGAGGAAGAAGATGATGAGGAGGAAGAAGATGAAGAGGGGGAGGAGGAAGAATAAGAAGAGGAAGCAAAAGAAGAAGAAAGACGAGAGGGTGGAGGAGGATAAGAAGATGTGGATGAAAGGAAAAGAGGGCGAAGATGATGGAAGCGAAGAAAATGACGATGTGAAGGAGAAGATGATGGAAGCGAAGAAAATGACGATGGTGAAGGAGAAGATGATGGAAGCGAAGAAAATGACGATGGTGAAAGAGAAGATGATGGAAGCGAAGAAAATGACGATGGTGAAAGAGAAGATGATGGAAGCGAAGAAAATGACGATGGTGAAGGAGAAGATGATGGAAGCGAAGAAAATGAGGATGGTGAAGGAGAAGATGATGGAAGCGAAGAAAATGACGATGGTGAAGGAGAAGATGATGGAAGCGAAGAAAATGACGATGGTGAAGGAGAAGATGATGGAAGCGAAGAAAATGAGGATGGTGAAGGAGAAGATGATGGAAGCGAAGAAAATGACGATGGTGAAAGAGAAGATGATGGAAGCGAAGAAAATGACGATGGTGAAGGAGAAGATGATGGAAGCGAAGAAAATGACGATGGTGAAAGAGAAGATGATGGAAGCGAAGAAAATGACGATGGTGAAAGAGAGATGATGGAAGCGAAGAAAATGACGATGGTGAAGGAGAAGATGATGGAAGCGAAGAAAATGAGGATGGTGAAGGAGAAGATGATGGAAGCGAAGAAAATGACGATGGTGAAGGAGAAGATGATGGAAGCGAAGAAAATGACGATGGTGAAGGAGAAGATGATGGAAGCGAAGAAAATGACGATGGTGAAAGAGAAGATGATGGAAGCGAAGAAAATGACGATGGTGAAGGAGAAGATGATGGAAGCGAAGAAAATGACGATGGTGAAGGAGAAGATGATGGAGAAGATGAATTATAAGAAAAGGAAAGAAGAATAAGGAGAAGGAGATCAATAAGAGAAGGCAGAGGAGAAGAACACGGAGGAGGATGAGAAGAAAAAGGAAGATGAATGTAGATAACAAACAGAATGAAGCAGAAGGAGAGGAAGAGATGAAGAAGGAGAAGAAAAAAGAGGAGGAGAAGAATGAGGGGAGAAGAGGAAAGGGAAGAAGAGGAAGGGGAAGAAGAGAAAGAAGGAGGAGAGAAAAAGGCGGAGAACAAGAGAAGAGGGCGGAGGAGAAGACGGAATAGAATGAGGAGGAAAATAGGAAGTAGAATAAGAAACAGAGGAAGAGGGGGGAAAAAAAAGAGTTCTGTCTCTCTGTCGGGAACCTAGGAGGCACTCAAAGACATACGTTGTTTAGTGTTGTTGTTGTTTAGTAGTGTTGTTGTGTAGTGTTGTTGTTTAGTGTTGTTGTTGTTTAGTGTTGTTGTTGTGTAGTGTTGTTGTTGTTTAGTGTTGTTGTTGTTTAGTGTTGTTGTTGTTTAATGTTGTTGTTATTTAGTGTTGTTGTTGTTGTTGTTTAGTGTTGTTGTTATTTAGTGTTGTTGTTGTTTAGTGTTGTTGTTGTTTAGTGCTGTTGTTGTTTAGTGCTGTTGTTGGTTAATGTTGTTTAATGTTGTTGTTGTTTAATGTTGTTGTTGTGTAGTGTTGTTGTTGGTTAATGGTGTTCAGTGCTGTTGTTGTGTAGTGTTGTTGTTGTTTAGTGTTGTTGTTGTGTAGTGCTGTTGTTGTTTAGTGCTGTTGTTGTGTAGTGATGTTGTTGTTTAGTGATGTTGTTGTTTAGTGCTGTTGTTGTGTAGTGCTGTTGTTGTTTAGTGTTGTTATTGTTTAGTGTTGTTATTGTTTAGTGCTGCTGTTGTGTAGTGTTGTTGTTGTTTAGTGTTGTTATTGTTTAGTGCTGTTGTTGTGTAGTGCTGTTGTTGTGTAGTGCTGTTGTTGTGTAGTGCTGTTGTTGTGTGGTGCTGTTGTTGTGTGGTGCTGTTGTTGTGTGGTGCTGTTGTTGTGTAGTGCTGTTGTTGTGTAGTGCTGTTGTTGTGTAGTGTTGTTGTTGTTTAGTGCTGTTGTTGTTTAGTGCTGTTGTTGTTTAGTGCTGTTGTTGTGTAGTGCTGTTGTTGTTTAGTGTTGTTATTGTTTAGTGATGTTGTTGTGTAGTGTTGTTGTTGTGTAGTGCTGTTGTTGTTTAGTGATGTTGTTGTGTAGTGTTGTTGTTGTTTAGTGCTGTTGTTGTTTAGTGATATTGTTGTGTAGTGTTGTTGTTGTGTAGTGCTGTTGTTGTTTAGTGCTGCTGTTGTGTAGTGTTGTTGTTGTTTAGTGTTGTTGTTTAGTGTTGTTGTTGTTTAGTGTTGTTGTTGTTTAGTGTTGTTGTTGTGTATGGTTGTTGTTGTTTAGTGCTGCTGTTGTGTAGTGTTGTTGTTGTTGTTTAGTGCTGTTGTTGTGTAGTGTTGTTGTTGTTTAGTGTTGTTGTTGTTTAGTGCTGTTGTTGTGTAGTGTTGTTGTTGTTTAGTGCTGTTGTTGTTTAGTGTTGTTGTTTTTTAGTGCTGTTGTTGGTTAATGTTGTTGTTGTTGTTTAGTGCTGTTGTTGTTTAGTGTTGTTGTTGTTTAGTGTTGTTGTTGTTTAGTGTTGCTGTTGTTTAGTGCTGTTGTTGTTTAGTGTGTTGTTGTGTAGTGTTGTTGTTGTTTAGTGCTGTTGTTGTGTAGTGTTGTTGTTTAGTGATGTTGTTGTGTAGTGTTGTTGTTGTTTAGTGTTGTTGTTGTTTAGTGCTGTTGTTGTGTAGTGTTGTTGTTGTTTAGTGTTGTTGTTGTTTAGTGCTGTTTTTGTGTAGTGTTGTTGTTGTTTAGTGTTGTTGTTGTTTAGTGCTGTTTTTGTTTAGTGTTGTTGTTATTGTTTAGTGCTGTTGTTGTGTAGTGCTGTTGTTGTGTAGTGTTGTTATTGTTTAGTGCTGTTGTTGTGTAGTGTTGTTATTGTTTAGTGCTGTTGTTGTGTAGTGTTGTTGTTGTTGTTTAGTGCTGTTGTTGTTTAGTGCTTTTGTTGTGTAGTGCTGTTGTTGTTTACTGTTGTTGTTGTTTAGTGTTGTTGTTGTTTAGTGTTGCTGTTGATTAGTGCTGTTGTTGTTTAGTGTTGTTATTGTTTAGTGTTGTTGTTGTTTAGTGTTGCTGTTGTTTAGTGCTGTTGTTGTTTAGTGTTGTTGTTTAGTGCTGTTGTTGGTTAATGTTGTTGTTGTTTAGTGCTGTTGTTGTTTAGTGTTGTTGTTGTTTAGTGCTGTTGTTATTTAGTGCTGTTGTTGTTTAGTGCTGTTGTTGTTTAGTGCTGTTTTTGTTTAGTGCTGTTGTTTGTTTAGTGCTGTTGTTGTTGCTGTTTAGTGTTGTTGTTGTTGTTTAGTGTTGTTTAGTGTTGTTGTTGTTTACTGTTGTTATTGTTTAGTGCTGTTGTGTGTAGTGTTGTTGTTGTTTAATGTTGTTTAGTGTTGTTGTTTAGTGTTGTTGTTTAGTGTTGTTGTTTAGTGTTGTTGTTGTTTAGTTTTGTTGTTTAGTGTTGTGTGAACAACAAATCCCCCTTTTTTCCCGTCGCTCTGATACATTCTTCACAGAGTGCCCTAAATCTAGCCACTCTACTAATCATTATTTCAGCTGCGCTTCGTCTGGTTTGTCCTTGAAGTTGTTTTCCGTTTCTCTTTGTCTACTTCGTTGTAATTTTCTTCCCCCCCCCCCTTTTTAACTAAACAAAAAAAAGAGAATAATATTGTTTATCTTTCATCCTCTCAAAGGTTATATAAAAAAAAACGCTCAACAAATAAAAAGAACAAACACAAAATTTGCGTGGCAATACATATTTACGAAACTAGAATTATTAATGCTTGGCGACCGTCTCAAGTTAGAAGATGAAGAAGAAATAACACGCCGTCGCGCTCTGCTGCGTACTGTAAATACTTGTTAGTGCTCATAGTTTTTATGTCAATAACAATCAACGGGTAGTATTTTCAAGAATAAAAACAGAATGCTTCAAGTAGCAAAGGATAGAAGTTGATTGTTGGAAAGAAAGATTGAAGGTGTTTCATGTATCAAAAAGAAAAAGGACAGAAGTTTCATGTATCAAAAAGGGATAAAAGAAGATTCGTGTATTAAAGAAGATAGAAAGAAGATTCATGTATCAATAAATAGTAAACATTTAATGGATCAAATTGGATGAAAGACGCTTCATATATCACCGGATATAAAACGTTTTATGTATCAAAGGATATACAATGTGTCGCATAGTATAAGATAGAAAACGTTTCATGTATCATAGGATAGAAAAAGTTTCATATTCAAAATGAACATGAAGTTTCAATTCATGGCCGGATTAAGCCCTGGGCTAAACAAACTACAGGCCTCATAATCCGAGAGGACCACAAATGTGTTTATATTGTAATCTATGATAGCGGCCTTCTGGTGTTCATTTCTAACAAGAGGCCTGGAAGTTTCATTTAGCTTAGCTCAGTTTAGGGCACCGCCAAGTCTAAATTGGGGTCTGAGTTAAAAAGAAAATAAGATGGTTGATATATCAGAACTAATAATGTTCATAAAGAAGATGTTTCATAAAGAAGAAAAGTTCGCAAAATAATATATACACAATGAAAAGCTATCACAGACCAACACAAGGAAGACCTATCACAAACCAACACAAAGAAAGGTTCCCACAAACCAACACAAAGACACGTTCTCACAAACCAACACAAAGACACGTTCTCACAAACCAACACAAAGACACGTTCTCACAAACCAACACAAGGAAGACCTATCACAAACTAACACAAAGAAATGTTCTCACAAACCAACAAAGGGAAAAATCACAAACTAACACAGAGACAAGTTCTCACAAACCAACACAAAGAAAGGTTCTCACAAAGCAACAAAGAGAAACATATCACAACTAAAACAGAGACAGGCAATCACAAACCAACAAGGAGAAACATATCACAAACCAAAACAGAGACAGGCTCTCACAAAACAACAAAGAGAAAAATATCACAAATCAATAGAAACGAAAACATTTCACAAACCAACACAGAAAAACATTTTTTTAAATATTGAAAAGTGTGTGTAATGAGGTTCAATAAAGTAGGAGATCGACGCCTGGGAGTCATTACCCAGGTACTAAAGTGTCAAGAAGTTAAAGAACCAAACCACATGATCGGGGTGCCCACTTCAGATGATCAGACTTCCTGCTGATGTGAAGCTCGGGATAAAAAGTTTCCTATTACTGTGAATAAAGTCTTCTTTAATACAGAAATATGTACATTTTATCTTCCAAAAGTTACAAAAATAACCCACAACTTCAACAGAAGCTTCAAGATTTACCAGATATTAAAAGATAGAAAACTTACCAGATATTATTAAAAGATAGAAAACTCAGCAGATATTAAAGATAGAAAACTCAGCAGATATTAAAAGATAGAAAACTCAGCAGATATTAAAAGATAGAAAACTCACCAGATATTAAAAGATCGAAACTTACCAGATATTACTAAAGATAGAAAACTCAGCAGATATTAAAAGATCGAAAACTCACCAGATATTATTAAAGATAGAAAACTCACCAGATATTATTAAAAGATAGAAAACTCAGCAGATATTAAAAGATAGAAAACTCAGCAGATATTATTAAAAGATAGAAAACTCACCAGATATTATTAAAAGATAGAAAACTCAGCAGATATTATTAAAAGATAGAAAACTCAGCAGATATTATTAAAAGATAGAAAACTCACCAGATATTATTAAAAGATAGAAACTCAGCAGATATTATTAAAAGATAGAAAACTCACCAGATATTATTAAAAGATAGAAAACTCACCAGATATTATTAAAAGATAGAAAACTCAGCAGATATTAAAAGATAGAAAACTCAGCAGATATTATTAAAAGATAGAAAACTCACCAGATATTATTAAAAGATAGAAAACTCAGCAGATATTATTAAAAGATAGAAAACTCAGCAGATATTAAAAGATAGAAAACTCAGCAGATATTAAAAGATAGAAAACTCAGCAGATATTAAAGGATAGAAGACTTACCAGATTGTAAAAGAAAAAAAAAAGATCAAATTTCAAAAGCGAGAAAACTACCAGATATCAAAAGCGAGAAAAACTACCAGATATCAAAAGAGAGAAAACTTAACGTATATCAACGACAGAAAAGTTATCAACAATAAAAAAAGTTATCAGATATCAAACGACATAAAAGTTATCAACTATATAACGATAGAAAAGTTATCTCACATTAATTGATAGATAAGTTACCAGATATTAAAAGATATAAAGGTTATCAGATATCAAAAGATAGAAAAGCTACCCGATGTTATAAATTGAAAAAGCAGCACATGAAACACACACACATCAAGACAACATATGTTAGGACAATTTCACATAACTTGTATATTGTAAATTATCATTGTGACATATTGCAAAGAAGGTTTTAATATGAAATATTACATAACGTCTAACATATAACATATTTCAACAGTCTAACATGTAAAATGTTACATAACGTCTAACATATAACATATTTCAACAGTCTAACATGTAAAATGTTACATAACGTCTAATATATAACATATTTCAACAGTCTAACATGTAAAATGTACATAACGTCTAACATATAACATATTTCAACAGTCTAACATGTAAAATGTAACATAACGTCTAACATATAACATATTTCAATAGTCTAACATGTAAAATGTAACATAACGTCTAACATATAACATATTTCAACAGTCTACTAACATGTAAAATGTTACATAACGTCTAATATAGGAAATATTAGCAAAGGAACTAACATAACATGTCATTATAATGTATTTTATGAAAATACAAACATGATTGTGGTTATACCACATATAAATCTTAACACAGATTATGTATGACACATATGTGCAGTGGCCAAGAGAAGCATCCTCATTATGAAATACTGGGCCTGCTGGCGTTGTTGATCATGTCAATCCACAACCTTCGATCTCGACAATTATGTATCGTTTCTGTTTTTGACCTTCTGCCAAGCCATTCTCTTAAGATGTCTGGTATCTTTTCTCTTTGCTTCCCTCTATCTCTTCGTCCCTCAATTTTCCCAGTTGTTACAATATATTCCAGCTGTTCTCTTCTCATTACATGGCCAAAAAATGATGATTGTTTCTTCCTAATATTGAAATTAGCTTTCTTTTTGCTTTGGCGTCTTTCAGAACATCTCTATTACTCTTCTTAGCTGTCCATGGTATTCTGAACATTCTTCTGTAAAACCACATTTCTACAAACTCCAGTGATTTTCTTGTCTGTTGTCCTATTGTCCATGATTCACATCCATATGTTAAGACTGGCGCTACATAACATTTAAAAAGGCCAAGAGAATAAGCAACAGCAAACTTGGATGTATAAATAAGACACGATTGTAAGAAGGGAAGAAGTGAGAAAATTAAATAAGAAACAAGTTGTGGATAAAGATAAAGAAATAAAGGAATACTAGACAGCATATCAACACTCACTAAATAGATTCCATATGAGTTGAATTCCAAAGCTAATGAATATGAAATCACAGAGTAAGCAACATAGACGATTTGTTGCGTTGTAGACTTTCATCTCTTAAAGTCAACACATATGAGAGGTAGATGAAGGTGGCTGAGACGTGTTAGAAGACAGGACAATACTAGGCCATAACAAGTACTGTATGAGGAGAGTTATTTGCGGTCATTATCTTTACACTCCGGACATGTCCATAGGTGCTCAGATCCCCTACTCAGTAAGTCCCGCAGTGTCCAGCTACTGACGACTCCAGTTCTGTGTTGGTTGATAAGTCTTCCTATACGCTCATTAAGTCTGTTGTTTCTCGTGGTGGCCATCTTAACACCCCCCCCCCCTTTTTCCTCCGCCATCTCTTTCTTCCGAAGGAGTAACGTGGACTCATGGTTGCCGAAGTCTTGTGCCCTTCCCTCATCTCGGAGGGCATTCATTATGTCTATCTATTTGTGGACGTCAGCAATGACAGCACAGCTAACCAGCCTGTCCGCTCTTTCAATCACCGTAATCCCGCATGTACAGGGACGTAGACAAAAGGTGACCTTACATAATGTTGACTTTTGTAAAGACCCGACCCACTGCCTGCGTCCAGAGCCAGCCTCCACTTTACTTATCATGCTCATCGAATCACTCAGTATACAGGCGTGGGCGTAGTCTTGTGACTCCAACCAGATCATATTATTGGAAGCGTGTAGATGGGAAATGTATATACCAAGTAAAGTAAAGAGCCCCGTCACGCCAAGTGGCGAATAGGAAATATTAGCGACCTTAATTTTTATAGACCTTCGACACATGATTTTTGGGTAATGTGGTCGGTATTACGCCCGTGCCGCTTTACTTTCCATAAAAAGAACTGGTACCCATTAAGGCTGGGTGAACTGTTAATCAGCATCGAAATCGACGTCGTGTTCTTTGTAGTCTAGTTCACAAAGTACTGAGCCATCGTGGCTCCCATATTGGTCAGTGAGTTGACTAATCAGAGATGTAAAGATGTCCGCAGTGCGTCCACTACTGAGCCATCGTGGCTCCCATATTGGTCAGTGAGTTGACTAATTCAGAGATGTAAAGATGTCCGCAGTGCGTCCACTACTGAGCCATCGTGGCTCCCATATTGGTCAGTGAGTTGACTAAATCAGAGATGTAAAGATGTCCGCAGTGCGTCCACTAGTGAGCCATCGTGGCTCCCATATTGGTCAGTGAATTGACTAAATCAGAGATGTAAAGATGTCCGCAGTGCGTCCACTACTGAGCCATCGTGGCTCCCATATTGGTCAGTGAATTGACTAAATCAGAGATGTAAAGATGTCCGCAGTGCGTCCACTACTGAGTTCGCTACTGCTCAGAACAACATTGTAGATGCCACGGTGGGGAAATGTCACCGTGGGAAATGTCACGGTTGGAAATGTCAAGGTGGAAGATGTCAAGGTGGAAGATGTCAAGGTGGAAGATGTCAAGGTGGAAGATGTCAAGGTGGAAGATGTCAAGGTGGAAGATGTCAAGGTGGAAGATGTCAAGGTGGGAGATGTCAGGTGGAAGATGTCAAGGTGGGAGATGTCAAGGTGGGAGATGTCAAGGTGGGAGATGTCAAGGTGGGAGATGTCAAGGTGGGAGATGTCAAGGTGGGAGATGTCAAGGTGGAGATGTCAAGGTGGGAGATGTCAAGGTGGGAGATGTCAAGGTGGGAGATGTCAAGGTGGAAGATGTCAAGGTGGAAGATGTCAAGGTGGAAGATGTCAAGGTGGAAGATGTCAAGGTGGAAGATGTCAAGGTGGAAGATGTCAAGGTGGGAGATGTCAAGGTGGGAGATGTCAAGGTGGGAGATGTCAAGGTGGGAGATGTCAAGGTGGGAGATGTCAAGGTGGGAGATGTCAAGGTGGGAGATGTCAAGGTGGGAGATGTCAAGGTGGGAGATGTCAAGGTGGAGATGTCAAGGTGGGAGATGTCAATGTGGGAGATGTCAAGGTGGGAGATGTCAATGTGGGAGATGTCAAGGTGGGAGATGTCAAGGTGGGAGATGTCAAGGTGGGAGATGTCAAGGTGGGAGATGTCAATGTCGAGATGTCAAGGTGGGAGATGTCAGACTTGGAGAACTACACAGAAATCAAAAGAAGACTCGTCAACCAACACAACACCTGTGTCGTTAGTGGCTACGCGTTGATGGATGTTCTTTGGACGGAGGTCTGAGCACTCATGGGCGTGTCCGGTGTGCAATAACGATGACCTGTCGACTAAACTAAACTAAACTAAACTAAACTAAACTAAACTAAACTAAACTAAACTAAACTAAACTAACTAAAACTAAAACTAAAACTAAAACTTGAACTAAACTAAACTAAACTAAACTAAACTAAAGAAAATTAAGTTAAAGTTTGAAAACGAAGTTGAAGTTCATGGCATGTGAAGAAAACAAGCAATAAGAAATGGCACGAGGAATCGAAATGAAGCCAAAGATTAAAGATAAAAGACGCATGAGAAGAATACAAGCACAATATAGAAGTGACTGGGACGGAAGCTGCATTCCATAATTTGTTGAATTCGACGCGAAAAAAGTGTTTAACAAATATTGCACGGCACAGCTGTTTGTCATTGATACTTTAGTAAATTTCCACATGTGTGTCTTTCCACGACAATAAAATACACGGCGCTTATTCTATTTTACATGAGCTCTTTCAGTTCGGAAGCCATTTTACCAACACAACGGAAGAGATCTCAAAGACAAACTTGTTCATGGTGTTAAGACTCAATATACACATTTATATTAGATTTTTAGTTAACTGAACAAGGTATTAGATTTGGCTATGACCAAGATGATACTATACATGTACACAGAGTATGGTTTGATAACGGTGTAGACTAATCAAATAGAGAGTGACGCACTATGCGGCGAAACGTACGTAGAGCGTTTATTGTGGTCACCAGAAGCTGGATCTTAAAAATACATAAACCTGTGTGGTTAAAAGTTTAATAATGCACACCCCCACACATAAACTTTTGTGGTTAAAAGTTGAATAATGCACACCCCCCAAACATAAACTTTTGTGGTTAAAAGTTGAATAATGCACCCCCCCCCCCCACACACACACACTTTTATGGTTAAAAGTTGAATAATGCACACCCCCCACACATAAACTTTTGTGGTTAAAAGTTGAATAATGCACCCCCCCCCCACACACACACTTTTGTGGTTAAAAGTTGAATAATGCACACCCCCCCCCCCCCCCACACACACACTTTTGTGGTTAAAAGTTGAATAATGCACACCCCCCACACATAAACTTTTGTGGTTAAAAGTTGAATAATGCACCCCCCCCCCACACACACACACTTTTGTGGTTAAAAGTTGAATAATGCACACCTCCCCCCACACACACACACTTTTGTGGTTAAAAGTTGAATAGTGCACCCCCCCCCCCCCCACACACATAAACTTTTGTGGTTAAAAGTTGAATAATGCACCCCCCCCCCCCAAAATTCCCTCACAACCAAAAAAAACATGGTATAAGTTTTGCCAATCTTTTATTATTATTATTATTGTTGTTGTTTTTTTTTACGAGCATTAATCCATTTATCGGTCACACATAAATATTGACTGTTGCTAACATTTGTATGTGTTATGTGTGATGTCCAAATATTGACTGTTGCTAAATTTGTAAGTGTTATGTGTGATGTCCAAATATTGACTGTTGCTAACATTTGTATGTGCGATGTCCAAATATTGACTGTTGCTAACATTTGTATGTGTTATGTGCGATGTCCAAATATTGACTGTTGCTAACATTTGTATGTGTTATGTGTGATGTCCAAATATTGACTGTTGCTAACATTTGGATGTGAGATGTCCAATATTGACTGTTGCTAACATTTGTATGTGAGATGTCCAAATATTGACTGTTGCTAACATTTGTATGTGTTATGTGTTATGTGTGATGTCCAAATATTGACTGTTGCTAACATTTGTATGTGTTATGTGCGATGTCCAAATATTGACTGTTGCTAACATTTGTATGTGTTATGTGTTATGTGTTATGTGTGATGTCCAAATATTGACTGTTGCTAACATTTGTATGTGTTATGTGCGATGTCCAAATATTGACTGTTGCTAACATTTGTATGTGTTATGTGAGATGTCCAAATATTGACTGTTGCTAACATTTGTATGTGTTATGTGTATGTGTGATGTCCAAATATTGACAAATTGACTGTTGCTAACATTTGTATGTGTTATGTGCGATGTCCAAATATTGACTGTTGCTAACATTTGTATGTGTTATGTGTGATGTCCAAATATTGACTGTTGCTAACATTTGTATGTGCGATGTCCAAATATTGACTGTTGCTAACATTTGTATGTGTTATGTGCGATGTCCAAATATTGACTGTTGCTAACATTTTTATGTGTTATGTGTGATGTCCAAATATTGACTGTTGCTAACATTTGTATGTGAGATGTCCAAATATTGACTGTTGCTAACATTTGTATGTGAGATGTCCAAATATTGACTGTTGCTAACATTTGTATGTGTTATGTGTTATGTGTGATGTCCAAATATTGACTGTTGCTAACATTTGTATGTGTTATGTGCGATGTCCAAATATTGACTGTTGCTAACAATTGTATGTGTTATGTGTGATGTCCAAATATTGACTGTTGCTAACATTTGTATGTGTTATGTGTGATGTCCAAATATTGACTGTTGCTAACATTTGTATGTGTTATGTGTGATGTCCAAATATTGACTGTTGCTAACATTTGTATGTGTTATGTGTGATGTCCAAATATTGACTGTTGCTAACATTTGTATGTGAGATGTCCAAATATTGACTGTTGCTAACATTTGTATGTGTTATGTGTTATGTGTGATGTCCAAATATTGACTGTTGCTAACATTTGTATGTGTTATGTGCGATGTCCAAATATTGACTGTTGCTAACAATTGTATGTGTTATGTGTGATGTCCAAATATTGACTGTTGCTAACATTTGTATGTGTTATGTGTGATGTCAAAATATTACACAGCTGTTTCTTATCGATACTTAAGTTCCTTTGCTCATCTGTGCTTCTCCAGTAATGTGGGCAAGTTAGGCTTCATCTGTTAAACATTCCAAGTGATTACAAGAAGGTGGATTTGAAAATAAAAACTTTTGTAGATAAAAATGTAATATCGCCTCCCTAGGAAACTCTCAGATTTGGAAGCTTTTGATGGTTCAGTTGCGATCATTATTCTATTAAAGTATCATTGAGAAATATTTCGTTTGGATAAACGTCTCTTGTACTTCTTCAGCGTTGATGTCTTTTGATCAGAGAACCTGACTCTTCATACTGTTTCATGATGGAGGGTAAGAATAACAGCATGAGACACGATGAGCTGCTCACGTGCTCGGTACTTGTATATGTGTGTGTGTGTGTGTGTGTGTGTGTGTTGATTTTTTCCCCCTAAACCTGCGCCGTGGCTGACACACTTCGACAGGCTGGCTTTAGGTTTGACGTGGGAGTATTCGTTCTCGTTGAGTGGATGTCGACCTTGGCTGATGTGCACACCCTACTCGTGGTTTCTGTCTCGGTTTAGCTAAACAATTTTAAGTGCGTTTTTTTTGTTTGCGAGTGGTGTTTCGAATTAAAGCCACTTCCAGAAAATATCAAATTTAAGGATGAGAGGGATGTACAAGACTCTTGACATCTTCAACTACAAACGATGCAAGATTTCCAAGACCAGAACTAAAATGCCATTTTTAGTTGAAAACAAAAACAACTGTGAACTGTATTTAACTGAAAGTGGCACCAAAAAACATGTTATCAAGATAACTCTATACAGACATTTCAGAAACACAAATAACTAACAGCGCTGTACAGATAATGCTCAAGAAGCGTTTCTGGAAAGCGCCAATATCTGAAAACAGAAGTAATGGTCATATCGAAGAAACTATCATCACCATCATGCAGCATAAAATATAGACAGGACAAATCTGAAACAAATGCGACGCGTCAAATACTTGGGCACAATAATAACATCAGATGGAAGATGCATCACAGAAATAAAAAGCAGAATAGCTGAGGCCAAAATACATTTCAGAAAATATCTTATGCAACAAATCTATGTCAACAGAAGTGAGAAAGAGTGTTCATCGGTGCTATATAGAACCAATTCTGACCTATGGAAGCGAATCACTGACAGGAGACAAATGAAAAGACGATTAGAGGTCACAGAGATGGAATTTTTCAGAAGAATGTTGAAAGTCCCCTCGACAGCTAAAAAGACCAATGAGGAAGTTCTCAAAAAGGCCAACACAAAAAGGGAGCCATAAAAAACATCAGAAAGAAACAATCAGCATTTTTCGGGCACATCATGAGAAGAGGAAAGTTGGAATACTTGGTTACAACTGGCAAAATAAAAAGGAAAGAGAGATCGCGAACGACAAAGAGAGAAAATACTGGATAGCTTGGTGTCATGTCATGGAAAACAGTCAACAACAGAACTGATACGATGCGCTGTAGATAGAAGATTGTGGAAGGACATGATCGCCTACGCCAACCGGTATGGCACATGATGATGAATATCGTTGTAGTGAAAGGTAAATCTTAAACCGAACTACAAATGTTAACGAACAAAACAGGACGCAAAAACTTAAAGCAAACAAAAAGAGGGAAACAAAAATGGAAAAAAAAATATGACCCAAGAATTTCCTTACCCAGCGGGTGCTCTGGTTAAATCTACATACACTCCTAGATTGAAAAAGGGGGGGGGGAGAAGAAACACAATCACAAAACTCATATAATGGTAAAATAACAAGAAAAACAAATCAAATCCTTGGAGATAAAGGCGTTAAATTACAGTATAACACATTTACTGCAGCAAGTACAGAAGGAAACATGAAAAGTGCTATTCTGGAATAGTTACTCGTCGGATTATCCTCATCGTGTACTGAACAACGGTCCACAAGCGCTCAGGTCTCCAAACCAGCAAATCCAGCAGTATGAAACGATAAACTGGTTCACAAGTGTACCCCGTTTTTTCTCGTAGCTCTCCTGAATTTAGACAAAGTCCGTATTAGCTAACACGAAGATCCGAGATGGCACCCAGGCTGTAGATTCACGAACAGATTCAAGGTGTTATCATTTCGCGCTTCTTTTCGAGTGGACTGCCGGGTTATGGATATAGAATCGTCCCATTATACGCAGCACGTACAACATTGCCACAAATGGATGCATAGATAACGTTTGATTCAGCCTAAGACCACAGCCGGGATGCAAGAGCACCAAAGCGCAGGCGCAGAAATATATAATAAAATAAACATACAGTTAACTTTTAATAACAATCTACATGAATGAGCTGAAAGTAATCAGCGCCGAAAAAAAATTACTAATTTGGAATACAGAATGAGGTAAAGAAATAAACCCAGATGTATGTCACAAAAAAGGTATATAAGAAAGATTAAAATAGAGCACATTGTGAGGCCAACCCTAGATACCTCAACCAAACGAGGTAAATCTGCTGACGATATTTGCTGAAAATAGCTAAAGGAAATAATCTTTGAACAAGACAGACAACTCAAAATTGTATATATATAAATCAGTAAAACGTTTCTTGGAAAATTAAGCGATGATCTGATGCCACGTGGATGACACAACCCATTGACTCATGTCATCTGAAACAAGCTCCGTACCACGCCCACGGCTCTTTACTTTCATTCTAAATTAATATTTTAATTCTAACCAAGAAACATTTGGCAGAATTTTTGCTGGAAGATATTTTCAGTTTGGATGTACATTTCATTGATTCTTAAAATTGAAATTTTGTAAGGAAGTGGTTCCAATTTGTGATACCAGACACTGAACGTTAAATTGTTTAGAAAATGTCGATAATTATGTATGAATGATACTTTAGCTGTTACTAAAAGTAAGTAAGGGGACTGGTTGGTCTAGGCGCCGGCCTCAAGACAGAGAGGTTATGGGTTCAAATCCAGGCTGCCCAAGTTGGGATTTTTATTTCTGATTTCTCTTGCGGCAACCACC
This sequence comes from Megaustenia siamemsis, assembly GCA_032433765.1. Lineage (NCBI taxonomy): Eukaryota > Metazoa > Mollusca > Gastropoda > Stylommatophora > Ariophantidae > Megaustenia > Megaustenia siamemsis. The sequence goes on along the minus strand of JAVIAB010000104.1, from coordinate 31,351,110 downwards.
CCAGGTCTCAGCAGCGATGCCGCCGGCTTGAAACGTCAATTATTCATCGACGGAAAAAAATATGAGTACCTCCGAAGACGGAGTTATCTGCCTGTGCGGCTAGGGACTCCTGTGCACACGGCTGCCAGGGAAAAATGGATTAACACGCAAAATTCATTTCCTAGTCTCTAGGGACTTCGTCAGAGGTCAAAAAGCAGCCGAACGAAAAAAAAAAAAGTAAGTAGAGAGCCCCGTTACGCCACGTGGCGTATAGGGAATATCGTGTTAGTGACCCGTCACACCACGTGGCGTATAAGGAATATCGTGTTAGTGACCCGTCACGCCACGTGGCGTATAGGGAATATCGTGTTAGTGACCCGTCACACCACGTGGCGTATAGGGAATATCGTGTTAGTGACCCGTCACGCCACGTGGCGTATAGGGAATATCGTGTTAGTGACCCGTCACGCCACGTGGCGTATAGGGAATATCGTGTTAGTGACCATAATGATCGCAGACCTTCGGTAGATGAATGTTCGGGTAATATGGTCGCTATTATGCCTGTGCCGCTGTGCTTTCCCAGAAAGATAAAAAAAAATCATGATCAAACCTGACCTCCTCTCCTTTATAACCCAGTTCACTAACCACTGAGCTATATCGGCTTCCTTAGTACTTCATGCTCATAAAACAAAAATCAAAAATAAACAAACCTGATAGTTTTGGTGGATGTAATATTACATTTGTAACAATAAAAGCCTTTACACTTTCAGATACAGCTTCTTGTCATCACTTTGAAGGTATAATGGAGGCAGTATGTGTGTGTGTGTTTTAGTATAATAGGAAGCAGTATGTGTGTGTGTTTTAGTATAATATGAAGCAGTATGTGCGTGTGTTTTAGTATAATATGAAGCAGTATGTGTGTGTGTTTTAGTATAATATGAAGCAGTATGTGTGTGTGTGTTTTAGTATAATATGAAGCAGTATGTGTGTGTGTGTGTGTGTTTTAGTATAATATGAAGCAGTATGTGTGTGTGTGTTTTAGTATAATAGGAAGCAGTATGTGTGTGTGTGTGTTTTAGTATAATAGGAAGCAGTATGTGTGTGTGTGTGTTTTAGTATAATAGGAAGCAGTATGTGTGTGTGTGTGTTTTAGTATAATAGGAAGCAGTATGTGTGTGTGTTTTTAGTATAATATGAAGCAGTATGTGTGTGTGTGTGTGTGTTTTAGTATAATATGAAGCAGTATGTGTGGTGTGTGTTTTAGTATAATATGAAGCAGTATGTGTGTGTGTGTGTGTTTTAGTATAATATGAAGCAGTATGTGTGTGTGTGTTTTAGTATAATAGGAAGCAGTATGTGTGTGTGTGTTTTAGTATAATAGGAAGCAGTATGTGTGTGTGTTTTTTAGTATAATAGGAAGCAGTATGTGTGTGTGTGTGTGTGTTTTAGCTTCCTGGAAAATAAATGAGGAATAAACTAAAGTATCAGTGGTAAACTGCAGTGTTAGGTCAGTTATAAATGATGTTTTGTAGGACAACAAATGTGCGCTCGGGCGCTATTGATCAAAAAACAGTGTTAGGTCACAAAATAATGATTGAAGTGGCCAGTGCTTTTCGGACCCACATGACGGCTGTGGAGGTTACCCAGTATCTGAAATTAAGTAAATACTTTTTTTGTTTCCTCCTTGAAAGAAAGTGGTGTAGCCTGACGGTTTGCTGATGATATCACTCATACAACGCGTGGATGGTCACACACAAATGTAGACACTGATAACTTTCACACCACATGCCTTTAGACGTGGGGCGGGGTGGTGGGGACCTCACATACATCTCGGAGGCGAAGGCACGCCTCCCAGCACCAGAGCTGGAAGTTGTCAGCGACCCACAGCTGATGGATTGCGCCAGGATCGATGAACCAGATCCACCCAGACCCTGCTCCACCTCCCCGCGGTGCCTCTAGTAATGGACTAACCTGTCTAGTCTGGCCAAGCGAGCAGGGATCGAAGAGGGAAGACAAACCGGTACTAAAAAATGTCGCGCTGAAGTCGGATATGTTGGGACGAAAGGCGCAAATATCACAGTTATACTGCAAAGCACAACACAACGCAGACACGCCCACTTAACATCCTTTTAAGGGCGGATGATGAAGAGGAATATTCTAGTCTACAGGAATACTCTTGAATACTTTAGACATGGGGCGAACGCAAGCAAGCAAGCAAGCAGCAACAAGCACATACATCTCTAGCATTGGTGTTGAACTTGACAAGGATCGGCGTAAGGTGAGTTCGAAACTTGAGGGGTCCAGGAAGGCGAAATTTTACGTTGTCTTCTAACCTGATAATCTGTGACATAAACATTACTGCAGTGTAGCTCTATATAAAATAATTCCTTCAATTATTGGCCAAAATTATCCCTTATTATCCTAATTGCATCATAATATTTTAGATGTTTGCGTTGTAAACTGAAAAAAACATGGTTTTGTTGGTAATTAATATCTCCAGTTGTTTTTTCCAGTTTCCATTTGTTCCAGTTTTTTGTTTTCTTTATAAAACACGTTGTGTTCAAGTTTTTTATATAAGAATTTTTGTTTAAGTTTCTTTTATATAAAGACGTTTTGTTAAAGTTTTTATATCAAGACGTTTTGTTAAAGTTTTTATATAAAGACGTTTTTTAAAGGTTTTATATAAAGACGTTTTGTTAAAATTTTTATATAAAGACGTTCTGTTAAAGTTTTTATATAAAGATTTTTTGTTCAGGTTTTTTTTTTACATAAAGACGTTTTGTTCAATTTTTAAAAAAATTTAAGCCGTTTTGTTCAAGGTTTTTAAATATTTATAGATGTAGCGCAGTGATTTAAAGGGGAATCTGGGCGTCAAACCAGGCCCAACGACATAAACATACCAAGAAAATTATGGAGACAATATGAATACATAGGAGAATTACGACCTTCGTCCTAGCTACAGGGGAAAGGTCATAGCCTGACTAGATGCATCCCTTAAACGCAGTGAGAGAGAGAGAGAGCGAGAGAGAGCGAGAGAGAGAAAGAGGAAAGAGAGAAAGAGAGCGAGAGAGAGAAAGAGGAAAGAGAGAGAGAGAGCGAGAGAGAGAAAGAGGAAAGAGAGAGAGAGAGCGAGAGAGAGAAAGAGGAAAGAGAGAAAGAGAGCGAGAGAAAGCGAGAGAGAGAGAGAGCGAGAGAGAGAGCGAGAGAGAGAAAGAGGAAAGAGAGAGGAGAGCGAGAGAAAGCGAGAGAGAGAGAGAGATAGAGAGCGAGAGAGAGAGAGAGAGAGAGAGAGAAAGCGAGAGAGAGAGAGAGAGCGAGAGAGAGAAAGAGGAAAGAGAGAGAGAGAGCGAGAGAGAGAAAGAGAGCGAGAGAGAGAAAGAGGAAAGAGAGAGAGAGAGCGAGAGAGAGAAAGAGGAAAGAGAGAAAGAGAGCGAGAGAAAGCGAGAGAGAGAGAGCGAGAGAGAGAGAGAGAGAGAGAGAGAGAGAGAGCGAGAGAGAGCGAGAGAGAGAGAGAGAGAGAGCGAGAGAGTTCGAGTTCTAAAATCGCCCATTGGTTCATACATCTACGTTACGACAAAGAGAAGAAAAGAGCATAAAGGGCCTTACAACAGGCGTAGTTTTGGGCTTACAACAGGGATTAGATATGTGCTTTACCACTAAGCTTACAATAGGGATTAGATATGTGCTTTACCACTAAGCTTACAATAGGGATTAGATATGTGCTTTACCACTAGCTTACAACAGGGCGTAGATTTGGGCTTACCACTGAGCCTACAACATGGATTAGATATGTGCTTTACCACTAAGCTCACAACAGGGCGTAGTTTTGGTCTTACCACTGAGCCAACAGTAGGGATTAGATCTGGGCTTACTGCTGGACTTACTTTCGGATTTACTGCAGTTCTTACTGTGGCGCTTACCGCTGGGATTACTGCGGGGCTGACTTGGTTAGCTCAAGGCTGGTAACGTCTACATACTTGCCATAGTAGCGGCGATGGTCACATGAACCTACTCTGTTTACCATCTGTTGGTTATCTCTTACAAGGATCTACAACATTTATTTTGCCTGCACTCCATTGTCGCCTTGACAGACGGTTGGTATAAGCAATCATGATAAGTCAGTAGTTTGGTAAAAATATGAATGTCTTTTACTGGATACTGTTTTGCTGTACATCTTCTCTTATGTGTGAATCTGCCAATATAGGACAGACAGATCCATCCGTAGAACGAACTAGATGTGACCGTGGTGCCTGGTCTCGCCTCCTTTCGCCTGCGCACTTTGGTCTTCTGAATTTGATATCAGCGCTGCCTAGAAAGTTGCTGTGCCGTTTTGTAATTGTGTTCTCCATGTGCTACGATCTACAGTAAGATTGTTCTCCATGTGCTACGATCTACAGTCAGATTGTTCTCCATGTGCTACGATCTACAGTCAGATTGTTCTCCATGTGCTACGATCTGTCTTGTTCTCCATGTGCTACGATCTACAGTCAGATTGTTCTCCATGTGCTACGATCTACAGTCAGATTGTTCTCCATGTGCTACGATCTACAGTCAGATTGTTCTCCATGTGCTACGATCTACAGTCAGATTGTTCTCCATGTGCTACGATCTACAGTCAGATTGTTCTCCATGTGCTACGATCTACAGTCAGATTGTTCTCCATGTGCTACGATCTACAGTCAGATTGTTCTCCATGTGCTACGATCTACAGTCAGATTGTTCTCCATGTGCTACGATCTACAGTCAGATTGTTCTCCATGTGCTCTCAGATGTGCTACGATCTACAGTCAGATTGTTCTCCATGTGCTACGATCTACAGTCAGATTGTTCTCCATGTGCTACGATCTACAGTCAGATTGTTCTCCATGTGCTACGATCTACAGTCAGATTGTTCTCCATGTGCTACGATCTACAGTCAGATTGTTCTCCATGTGCTACGATCTACAGTCAGATTTTTCCCATTTATTTCACTGATAGAGACGATCTCTCGGAAGTCCTGTAAACATCCTTATATCTCAGCACTGGTCTGCCCTTTGGTCTCTCTCCGCTCTGAAGTTCGCCTTACAATATTTGTTTGAGAATGGATTTTTTGTCATTCTTCTTACATGACCCAGCCACCGTAGTCTCCGACTCCTAGTTTGCCATGATGGATGGAGTTTGGCTCGTTGTACATTAGAGTGGTTACTTTGTCCACTGATGGATGGGAGTTTGGCTCGTTGTAAGACAATAGAGTTGGTTCTTTGTCCTGCCATGATGGATGGGAGTTTGGCTCGTTTAAACAATAGAGTTGGTTACTTTCCTGCCATGATGGATGGGAGTTTGGCTCGATGTAAGACATTAGAGTTGGTTACTTTGTCCTGCCATGATGGATGGGAGTTTGGCTCGTTGTAAGACATTATAGTTGGTTACTTTGTCCTGCCATGATGGATGGGAGTTTGGCTCGATGTAAGACATTAGAGTTGGTACTTTGTCCTGCCATGATGGATGGAGTTTGGCTCGATGTAAGACATTAGAGTTGTTACTTGTCCTGCCATGATGGATGGGAGTTTGGCTCGTTGTAACATTAGAGTTGGTTACTTTGTCCTGCCATGATGGATGGGAGTTTGGCTCGATGTAAGACATTTGGTTACTTTGTCCTGCCATGATGGATGGGAGTTTGGCTCGATGTAAGACATTAGAGTTGGTTACTTTGTCCTGCCATGATGGATGGAGTTTACCTCGATGTAAGACATTAGAGTTGGTTACTTTGTCTTGCCATGATGGATGGGAGTTTACCTCGATGTAAGACATTAGAGTTGGTTACTTTGTCCTGCCATGATGGATGGGAGTTTACCTCGATGGACATTAGGTTGGTTACTTTGTCCTGCCATGATGGATGGGAGTTTACCTCGATGTAAGACATTAGAGTTGGCTTGTCCTGCCATATGGAGAGTTTACGATGTAAGACTTAGAGTTGGTTACTTTGTCCTGCCATGATGGATGGGAGTTTAGCTCGATGTAAGACATTAGAGTTGGTTACTTTGTCCTGCCATGATGGATGGGAGTTTGGCTTGTTGTAAGACATTAGAGTTGGTTACTTTGTCCTGTCATGATGGATGGGAGTTTAGCTCGATGTAAGACATTAGAGTTGTTACTTTGTCCTGCATGATGGATGGGAGTTTAGCTCGATGTAAGACATTAGAGTTGGTTACTTTGTCCTGCCATGATGGATGGGAGTTTAGCTCGATGTAAGACATTAGAGTTGGTTACTTTGTCCTGCCATGATGGATGGGAGTTTGGCTTGTTGTAAGACATTAGAGTTGGTTACTTTGTCCTGTCATGATGGATGGGAGTTTGGCTCGATGTAAGATATTAGAGTTGGTTACTTTGTCCTGCCATGATGGATGGGAGTTTGGCTCGTTGTAAGACATTAGAGTTGGTTACTTTGTCCTGCCATGATGGATGGGAGTTTGGCTCGTTGTAAGACATTAGAGTTGGTTACTTTGTCCTGCCATGATGGATGGGAGTTTGGCTCGTTGTAAGACATTAGAGTTGGTTACTTTGTCCTGTCATGATGGATGGGAGTTTGGCTCGTTGTAAGACATTAGAGTTGGTTACTTTGTCCTGACATGATGGATGGGAGTTTGGCTCGTTGTAAGACATTAGAGTTGGTTACTTTGTCCTGACATGATCGATGGGAGTTTGGCTCGTTGTAAGACATTAGAGTTGGTTACTTTGTCCTGCAATGATGGATGGGAGTTTGGCTCGTTGTAAGACATTAGAGTTGGTTACTTTGTCCTGCCATGATGGATGGGAGTTTGGCTCGATGTAAGACATTAGAGTTGGTTACTTTGTCCTGCCATGATGGATGGGAGTTTGGCTCGTTGTAAGACATTAGAGTTGGTTACTTTGTCCTGCCATGATGGATGGGAGTTTGGCTCGATGTAAGACATTAGAGTTGGTTACTTTGTCCTGCCATGATGGATGGGAGTTTGGCTCGATGTAAGACATTATATTGCCTGTACTACAGTCATATTATCAGTGTAACATGTTCAAGACGTTGAAGAGTACTTCAATCCATCAGAGTTTGTTCGGAGTTTACACATTAAACATCAATTTCACTTTATAAGAAACAATTTGAAATAACACCTTTCCGCCTCTCTCACGCTCATCTACAGTTAGGAAGAAGAGATGGACATATCGGGTATATGTGCTGAGAAGTGACAACAAGAGCATTCCAAAACAGACCCCTCTCTGAGAAACATCAGGATACAGAAAAAGAGGAAGACCTAGATAGACATTAAAAGGAACATTTATAAGAGAAGCAAAGTGGGTAGGCATACATTTATTGGATAAGATCGAACATCTGGCCTAGAATAGAGATGGATGGTGGTAAACACTACAAGGCCTATGGGGCGGCCAGCAGTGCTGCAAGGCTCAACACGTCTCTCTATATATTTTTGTAATAAGCAGAATTTAGTTTAATTTAGTTAGTTTTTCAGTTTAGTTTAGTTTTTCACTTTAATTTTTCAGTTTAATTTTTCAGTTAATTTAGTATTTTTTTAGTTTAGTTTAGTTTTTAGTTGAGTTCTTTAGTTTAGCTTAAGACAGACAGTTAGACAGGCAGACAGACAGGTAGGTAGGCAGCCAAACAAACAGACAGACAGGTAGGCATGTATGCAGGCAGACAGACAGGCAGGCAGACGTACATATAGATAGGCAGGCAGACAGACAGGCAGACAAACATACAGGCAGACAAACAGAAAGGCAGACAGCCAGGTAGACAGCCAGGTAGAGAGACAGGTCTAACTTAACAAAAGTGAGAACTATTCCTCATGACTAATGAATACCTTTCACTTGACCGACTGCGACAATTATTTTTCGAATAAGAACAAAACAACAAACAACAAACAGTACAACTAACACAACACTTGTAAACATAACCGTCGTTGTGACCATCCATGAAGAAGGCATTGGCCGAAGCACTGGAGATGATAATTAAAGTTTCATGCAGTGGAAGAGAGGCTGCAGACAACTGTACAACTTCTGACAAACACTTGCTTGACGGTGTATGCAAGAACTCATACACAAACACAGGATGAGAACAATCAAACACTGTTATATAGCCAACATCATGGAGAATAAGAGACACTCATAAAGGAAATAATCACTGCGGTAAATGTCAAAGTGATACCATAACATAGAGTGAATGACGTGTTGTTGATGTCACGGTGAGTGGTAGGCGCATTCATAGACTGATGTTAGTGACGTGGCGGGCTTTGTTTTCAAGATATTAGGACAGAACTCAAAGTGAGAAGTAAGGGAAGGAGATGAAACTAAGGAGGGTGGAGATGCAACTAAGGAGGGTGGAGATGCAACTAAGGAGGGTGGAGATGCAACTAAGGAGGGTGGAGATGCAACTTTGCTGAGCAGCTTCTCTCGTGGCTAAATCTGTTAATTATTGGATAGACAGATCCGTCCACAGAATGAACAAGATGTATACGTGGTGCTTGGCCTCGTCTCCTTTCTCCTGCACCTCTTATCTTCTGAATTTGAAATCAAAACTGTGTCGAATATTATTGTGCCATTTTTTTTATTTTTGTTCTCCATGTTGAAATGTGTTAGACGAATGACAGGAAACAGCCTGAGAGATAAGATCAGAAATGAAGAACTGAGATAAAAGCTAGGAACAGCCCCCGCCATATAATATATAAAGAAACAACAGATAAAATGGTTTGGCCACGTGACAAGACAGAAAGATCAAAACAACGCAACGAGCCTTCAACAAACGTTGTGAGAACACCAGACCCAAAGGTTGACCACGAAAAAGATGGGTCGATGGAATATTAGAAGCACTGGGAAACGTAACAGCAGCAGAGGCGAACAGAAGAGCAAAAGACCGCAAATGATATCTCCCCTCGACGCTGAAAGGCAGATGAGGAAGGAAGGTTCTCCATGTGCCACGATTTGTTACTAGATCTTTCCAGTTCTCTTCGCTGAATGAGAGTATCCTCTTGGAAGCCCGTAAACATCCTGATATCTCGGCACTGGTCTGCCCTTTGAGCCTTTGGCCTCTTCCTGTCCGTAAGTTCGCCATACAATATTTGTTTGTCTTCTTACATGACTCAGTAACATGCAGGGAACAGGCAAATCATTGCAGTGCTATCTTTATTCCGTTGCGCGTTTGTGTTGTTCTCGTTTTCTGATAAACGCTGTATGTACGCCGAAACGTTAGTATTTTGTTGTGTTCTTTTTTTGTAAAGCTGTCACATTGTAGGAGCGTAAGTTACAGCCCACTACTGGCTCTAATAACATGTAAGTAAAAAAGTAAAGTTATTGAGTTATTTGCGGGTCATCATCATTGCACTCCGAACATGTCCATAGGTGCTCGGATCCCTCCTCAGCAATTCCCTCAGTGTCCAGCGACTGACGACTCCAGTTCTATGTTGGTTGATAAGTCTTCTTGCACGCCCAATAGGTTTCTCATTTCTGGCTGTGCCCATCTTAACTTCCATTTCCATCATCCGAAGAAGTGACGTGGATCTGTGTTTGTCGAAGTCCTGTGCTCTTCCCACATCTCGGAGGGCATTGATGATGTCCGCCCGATCCATCGGTTGCCCGTCCTCAACGACAGCGCAGCTAGCCAACCTGTCCGCTCTTTCATTTCCCCGTACTCCCGCATGTTCAGGGACATAGACAAAGGTGACCTTACGTATTTTGGATTTCTGCAACGACTCTACCCATTGCACGCGTACATAACCCGCCTCCACTTTTTTTATCATGCTCATCGAATCACTCAGTAAACATGCGCGGGTGTAGTCTTGTGATACTAACCATTTGAATGCCCTGGTCACTGCCATCACCTCCATTGTCATGCTACTCGTGGTCATGACGTATGCACCACTGTCTTCCTTGACTATTATGCCTGCCGAGCGTGCTGTAAATGCCCATGTACTTCTTTGGTGTGAAAAAGTAAAGTACCCCCACGTCACACCAAGTGTCGTATAGGGAATATGGTGTTAGTGACCATACATTTTACAGACTTTCAGCACATGATTTTTGGGGTAATGTGGTCGGTATTACGTCCGTGCTGCTTTACTTTCCCAGAAAAAAATCCGGTACCCATTAAAGGCTGGGTGAACCGGTGGCCGTCGGTTGTGATCGAACCCTACCTCTTGTCCTTTGTAGTCCAGTTCACTAACCAGTGAGCTATCGCGGCTCCCTCTAATAACATATACCCTATGCTATATAACGAAGTAAAGCAAAGGTTACCTCCCTTTCTCTGCTAGGCGTATGGGGAATATGGTGTTAGGGACCATATTTTTCAATGACCACGGCACATTTTTTGTAACAAGGATAAAGAGGGAGGAACAGAAAATGATACCAAAATAAGGATATCAAAAGCAAGAGGAACTTTCATTGCACTGGGAAACATATGGAAATCCAAAGAAATTAGGTTAAATACAAAAATAAAAATTTTCAACTCAAATGTTAAGTCGGTCCTATTATATGGCTGTGAAACATGGAGAACAACAACATTGACAATCACGAAGATACAGACTTTCATTAATGGATGCTTACGCAGGATAAAAGGATGGAAATGGCAGAACAAAATCACTAACATAGAATTATGGAAATGTACCAGTCAAATACCAGTGGATAAAGGGATACAGCGAAGACGATGGCGCTGGATAGGACACACACTACGGAAGCCAAGTGAGAGTATTACACAACGGCCCTTTTTTGGAATCCCCAGGGGAAAGGACAAAGAGGAAGACAAAAGAATTCTTGGAGAAGACAGATAAAAGCAGAGATAAAGATGATGGGGAAGACATGGAATGATCTTAAAAGAATGGCAAAAAACAGAACGACTTGGAAAGTGTTTGTTGAAGACCTATGCTCCACTGGGAGCTAAAAAGGTAGAAGACGGCACATTTTTGAGTGATGTGGTCGGCATCACACCAGGCCGCCTCTACTTCTCAGAAAAAATTTCCGGTAGATTATTTAAAGGGTGGACCTCGGAGCCTTGTCAGTCCCAAAAAAAACCCCGCTACTTATGTGGATCAAACCTAGGCTCTTCTGATCACGAAGCAAGCACACTAACCACTCAGCCACCAGGAAGCTAGCACACTAACCACTTAGCCACCAGGAAGCGAGCACACTAACCACTCAGCCACCAGGGAGCTAGCACACTAACCACTCAGCCACTAGGAAGCGAGCACACTAACCACTCAGCCACCAGGGAGCTAGCACACTAACCACTCAGCCACCAGGAAGTGAGCACACTAACCACTCAGCCACCAGGAAGCTAGCACACTAACCACTCAGCCGCCAGGGAGCTAGCACACTAACCACTCAGCCACCAGGAAGCGAGCACACTAACCACTCAGCCACCAGGGAGCTAGCACACTAACCACTCAGCCACCAGGAAGCGAGCACACTAACCACTCAGCCACCAGGAAGCTAGCACACTAACCACTCAGCCACCAGGAAGCGAGCATACTAACCATTCAGCCACCAGGAAGCTAGCACACTAACCACTCAGCCACCAGGAAGCGAGCACACTAACCACTCAGCCAACAGGAAGCGAGCACACTAACCACTCAGCCACCAGGAAGCTAGCACACTAACCACTCAGCCACCAGGAAGAGAGCACACTAACAACTCAGCCACCAGGAAGCGAGCACACTAACCACTCAGCCACCAGGAAGCTAGCACACTAACCACTCAGCCACCAGGAAGAGAGCACACTAACAACTCAGCCACCAGGAAGCTAGCACACTAACCACTCAGCCACCAGGAAGCGAGCACACTAACCACTCAGCCACCAGGAAGCGAGTACACTAACCACTCAGCCACCAGGAAGCGAGCACACTAACCACTCAGCCACCGAATAGACGATGTATAACGATGAAACAAAACGCTGTAACTATGTACCAAAATGTTGTAACTATGTACCAAAGTGTTGTAACTATGTACCAAAATGTTGTAACTATGTACCAAAATGTTGTAACTATGTACCAAAGTGTTGTAACTATGTACCAAAATGTTGTAACTATGTACCAAAGTGTTGTAACTATGTACCAAAATGTTGTAACTATGTACCAAAGTGTTGTAACTATGTACCAAAGTGTTGCAACTATCTACCAAAGTGTTGTAACTATGTACCCAAAGTGTTGTAACTATCTACCAAAGTGTTGTAACTATGTACCCAAAGTGTTGTAACTATCTACCAAAGTGTTGCAACTATCTACCAAAGTGTTGTAACTATCTACCAAAGTGTTGTAACTGTACTAAAATGTTGTAACTGTACCGACATTTTGTAAATGTACCAAAATGCTGTAAATATACCAAATAGCTGTAACTATGTACCAAAATGCTGTAAATATACCAAATAGCTGTACCTATGTACCAAAATGCTGTAAATATACCAAATAGCTGTAACTATGTACTAAAATGCTGTAAATATACCAAATAGCTGTACCTATGTACTAAAATGCTGTAAAAATACCAAATAGCTGTAACTATGTACCAAAATACTGTAAAAATCTCAAATAGCTGTAACTATGTACTAAAATGCTGTAAATATATCAAAATGACGTAACTATGCACCCAATGCTATGAGAAATGTGAGAACCTTTTCATTAAGACCCATATTTTTAAGAACTCATATTGTGGCCCAGGCGGATCCTTTATGCAAGAACCCCTTTCTCCGTGTGTCAGGAGATACAGACATTGCATACAGACATTGCATACAGACATTGCATTCAGCCAAAGCAGGTGGCGAGAAGTAAGCGTTGGGCGGGGCGTTCTGCACTTTGGAGCAAGGGCGACAAAAGAGTCCACACAACCGCAATGAAACCACTGAAGCCACGTCTGCAGCCATTTCAAATACATTAGCAATTAGGACTTCTTTGTTGTGGCAAGGTTTGAGATGAACTTTTAGAAGGAAATAACGTTTGAAACGAGAGTCCGCCAAAGTTGTGTCTACCTCATAACATATGTTGGGAGTCAGGGTAGAATATTAAGGAGAAGTGTTTTTGTGGGGGTATCTTCTTGCTGTTTGTTCCGATTCTACCCATTTTGCATTTGCATCTTTCGCTCCTTGTCAAAGATAAGACGATGAATTTGACAAAGAAATAAAGGGGCAAATTCGCCTCACTGTAGCCGAACTGGAAGTTGTCGGCGACCCACAGTTGACGGCTTGCTGAAGGATCGGTGAACCAGAACTATACAGACCATACTTCACCTCTCCGTGGTGCCTCCAGAAACAGACTAACCTATCTAGTCTGGCCAAGTGAGTAGGGATCGAAGAGGGAAGTCAACCCGGTACTCAAAAATAGCATCCTGAAGTCGGATGTAGTGGGATCAAAGGCGCAAATATCACAGTTCTACTGCAAACTACAATACAACGTTTCCACACGCCCCTTAACGTCCTTTTAAGGGCGGATGACGAAGAAGTGTTCTCCTTTAGCCATTGGGCGAACGCAATCAACAACAAAGAAAATGAAACAATAGAACAGAAGAAGAAGACGAAGATGAAAATTAACAATGTAAGAGAAGAATAAAAATAAGGAAAAAGAAAGATGATATGGGATAAGAAAAGATAGGAACAAGACGATAGGCGAGAAAAAAAAGAAGAAATGGGAAAAAGAAAACGAAAAAAACAAAAAAGAAGATTACATAGTTATCACATCTGTAATAAAATACTATCACAATAGGGCAAGATACAAAAATGAATTTAGCACTGTTTTTAAAGACGGCGTTTTCTTTGAAATATTTCAGATAATTATCCCTGTTTTTATGACGTTGTGTTTCTGTATGTTTTTATTAATTTGCGTTTTAATCTGTTTCACCTATTTGGAGTATGTTGTTGTTTTTATAGATCCAGAAGCATGTGAGCTGAAGCCCTTCGTCCCAACGCAATGTAGTGATAACCGCAGGTATTTCTGAGTTATCTTGTAGTTTCCGTATAAGGTGTTATATTTATCAGGTCTTTGATGAAGTAGATTTGCTCTGATGTCAGTGAGCTTTGGACAGTCAAAAAGGTGATGTTCAGTCTAGCAGGTGATGTTCAAGTCAAGCAGATCAGTTGGCAAAGGAAGGTTCAACAGGCACACAACTAGATACACCGGTTACATACCATCATAAGAAACAGATAATCAAATCAATCAGAGGACCACAAGCCCCAAATCAGGATGCCTTTCATAATATGAATAGATATGAACAAGTTATCATTATACGCCTCAGAACAGGACACAATCGACTCCATAGTCACATGTATACAAAATTCAAGATCGGCACATCAACTACTTGTACATGTGGACAGGCGCCCCAGACTGCTGAACACATACTTCAAGACTGCACTGAATATAGTAGACAGGAAAATCCATTGGCCCATAGATACAACACTACAGACAAAACTATATGGGCCACTGCAAGAATTACAAAAGACAGTAAAATGTATACAGGAAACAACATTGCAGATATAGACAATACTTCAGGCGAACGAAAGATAGATTTGTTTTGATGTTAGTATGTTCTTCATGACATTAAAATTACTTTTTGCCATTCTTTGACACGATAACTACTAAATATTTATAGTCAAAGCAAATAAATGCACGTAAATGCAAAACAATCAGAGGTTGTAAAGCTGTCACGAGAAGTGAAACAAAAATATTGAAAAAACGGTATGGTTAAAACTTTACGGGGAGCCGCGATAGCTCAGTGGTTAGTGAACTGAACTACAAAGAACAAGAGGTAGGCTTCGATCCCAACCGACGGCTTCCACTTCACCCAGCCTTAAATAGGTACCGGATTTTTTTTCTGGGAAAGTAAAGCGGCACGGGCGTAATACCGACCACATTACTCCAAAAATCATGTGCTGAAGGTCTGTACAATTTATGGTCACTAACACCATATTCCCTATACGCCACTTGGCGTGACGGGTCACTAACACCATATTCCCTATACGCCACTTGGCGTGACGGGTCACTAACACCATATTCTCTATACGCCACTTGACGTGACGGGTCACTAACACCATATTCCCTATACGCCACTTGGCGTGACGGGTCACTAACACCATATTGCCTATACGCCACTTGACGTGACGGGTCACTAACACCATATTCCCTATACGCCACTTGGCGTGACGGGTCACTAACACCATATTCCCTATACGCCACTTGACGTGACGGGTCACTAACACCATATTCCCTATACGCCACTTGACGTGACGGGTCACTAACACCATATTCCCTATACGCCACTTGGCGTGACGGGTCACTAACACCATATTCCCTATACGCCACTTGACGTGACGGGTCACTAACACCATATTCCCTATACGCCACTTGACGTGACGGGGTCACTAACACCATATTCCCTATACGCCACAAGACGTGACGGGGTCACTAACACCATATTCCCTATACGCCGCTTGACGTGACGGGGTCACTAACACCATATTCCCTATACGCCTCTTGGCGTGACGGGTCACTAACACCATATTCCCTATACGCCACTTGACGTGACAGGTCAGTAACACCATATTCCCTATACGTCACTTGACGTGACGGGGTCACTAACACCATATTCCCTATACGCCACTTGGCGTGACGGGTCACTAACACCATATTCCCTATACGCCACTTGGCGTGACGAGGTCACTAACACCATATTCCCTATACGCCACTTGGCGTGACGGGTCACTAACACCATATTCCCTATACGCCACTTGGCGTGACGGGTCACTAACACCATATTCCCTATACGCCACTTGGCGTGACGGGTCACTAACACCATATTCCCTATACGCCACTTGGCGTGACGGGGGTACTTGACTTTAAAACTTTACGTAATAAGTGGACGACAAATTAGAACAGCGTTTCAGCACAATAGGTCTTCAATGGGCCTTCAATAGGCCTTCAATGGGCCTTCAATGGGCCTTCAATGGGCCTTCAATAGGCCTTCAATGGGCCTTCAATGGGCCTTCAATGGGCCTTCAATGGGCCTTCAATGGGCCTTCAATGGGCCTTCAATGGGCCTTCAATGGGCCTTCAATGGGCCTTCAATGGGCCTTCAATGGGCCTTCAATGGGCCTTCAATTGGCCTTCAATGGGCCTTCAATGGGCCTTCAATAGGCCTTCAATAGGCCTTCAATGGGCCTTCAATGGGCCTTCAATAGGCCTTCAATAGGCCTTCAATGGGCCTTCAATGGGCCTTCAATGGGCCTTCAATGGGCCTTCAATGGGCCTTCAATGGGCCTTCAATGGGCCTTCAATGGGCCTTCAATAGGCCTTCAATAGGCCTTCAATGGGCCTTCAATAGGCCTTCAATAGGCCTTCAATGGGCCTTCTTTGCTTACGACCTTAACTAAAATATCAGTCACTCATTGATATTTACTTTTGCTAAAGTAATATTACTTTCTGAGAGTGGAGACATAAGTTGGGACAATCCCCATAAAATATTACTTTCTGAGAGTGGAGATATAAGTTGGGACAATCCCCATAAAATATTACTTTCTGAGAGTGGAGATATAAGTTGGGACAATCCCCATAAAATATTACTTTCTGAGAGTGGAGATATAAGTTGCAACAAGCTCCACAAAATATTACTTTTAACCATGAGTCCCCATTTAAATGAGAAAATGCAGTAAAGATAGTTTTCAGTTAACCATGAATTGAACATACTAGACAGATACAATCAAAAGATGTGGTACTATAACCAAGATTGTATCTAAAATGCCAATTTTATACTAGAACAAACAACCGTGGATAGTACCAGTGAGGTCCTTTTGGATCTTTATTTTCCCAACCTATGTTATTGTCCTCTCATTGTTTAGGACTATTTGTTACTACAGGACAAAATGAGAGAGCTACAAGAACACTTGGGGGCCGCGATAGCTCAATGGTTAATGAACTGGACTACAAAGGACAAGAGGTAGGGTTCGATCCCAACCGACGGCTTCCACTTCACCCAGTCTTTAATGGCTACCGGATATTTTTCTGGGAAAGTAAAACGGCACGGGCGTAATACCGACCACATTACGCCAAAAATCATGTGCCGAAGGTCTGTAAAATTTATGGTCACTAACACTATATTCCCTATACGCCACGTGGCGTGACGGGGGTACTTGACTTTTTTTTTTTTTATAAGAACACTTAAATATACTTAACAGCAACTGAACACAATACGACGTGTAAATCAACATCAATAGAATAGACGCCATGAATATCATAAAAGAGAAACAGACCATCAACATAAAGATGGACGGCAGACAACTAAACAAGTGGAGGAATTAAATACATAGGACGTCTAGTGACAAATGACATTTCACAAACAGCAGAGACAGACATAATGCAGAGACAGACATAATGTATCAGGTCTACGTTTCATTAACAAAATCGTGTTTACGATAGCGGCTTGTTAAACCTCTGATCGACGGTTCTATTCCAAGCAGGAGAAAAACAAATCCTCCGCTTTGGATCCAAGAGATGCAAGAGAAGCAGGAATCGGCTCACGCAATGAGATAGAATTGCTTGTACAGAACAGAGACAAATGGCGAGATTTGATAAAAGACCTTTACAAGGATTGAAAACTGCTAGAATGAAAATGTAGATAAGAGAAGGAGTATGTGGGTCTATGCCCTATGGGCCGGCTACGGCTCGAAAGATCAATAGATAGATAGATAGAGATAGACTCAAGATGCAACAAAGCTTGTCAAATCATTGGACAGCTATCGCCACTATTGTCCAATAAGGAATAACTCTAGAGGCAAAACGAGCACTATACAATACAATCTTCATCCCAACGGTGTGCTCCTATACTTCTGTGGGAGCTCTAGCGGCAGCGCCAGCAGCTAAACATAGAGCGGTCACCACAAAGGGGCGTTTGAGATCTAATCTTAGAAATTGTTCAACATAATTGGACGAAGAAGGAGTAAAGGCATCAAGATGCATCAAGATGCACCAAGATGCACCAATATGCACCAATATGCACCACGATGCACCAATGTGCACCAAGAAGCACCAATATGCACCAAGATGCACCAATATGCGCCAAGATGCACCAAGATGCGAAGCTGCTGTAAAGCTGATGATAATGACAATTTAAAAACAAAAAGAAGAAAAAAGTGGTTTGGTAACAGCTTTACGTGGTAATTAACAAAACAAAAAGTCGACGTTTCGGCCAAGTAAGCCTTCAGCTGGAACAACAAACAAGAACACAAAAATATATATAAGGATGTATAAACAAATGTAACTACATGGCGATAATATGCACGATACTAAAGAGAGGAAATAAAAAAGAGGGTACTTCCCTGTGGTTCAGAGCGTGGTCAGCTTCTGAATGGACTAAAATAAGTGGGCGGGATGACCAGCTATATATCTCACTGACCAGGCAGTCAGGTGAGAAGGCGGGATGACCAGCTATATATCTCACTGACTAGCTAGTCAGGTGATGACCAGCTATATATCTCACTGACCAGGCAGTCAGGTGGGAAGGCCGATGACCAACTATATATCTCACTGACCAGGCAGTCAGGTGGGAAGGCGGGATGACCAACTATATATCTCACTGACCAGGCAGTCAGGTGAGAAGGCGGGATGACCAACTATATATCTCACTGACTAGGCAGTCAGGTGAGAAGGCGGGATTACCAGCTATATATATCACTGACCAGGCAGTCAGGTGGAAGGCGGGATGACCAACTATATATCTCACTGACCAGGCAGTCAGGTGAGAAGGGGATGACCAGCTATATATCTCACTGACCAGGCAGTCAGGTGAGAAGGCGGGATGACCAGCTATATATCTCACTTACCAGGCAGTCAGGTGAGAAGGCGGATGACCAGCTATATATCTCACTGACCAGGCAGTCAGGTGAAAAGGCGGATGACCAGCTATATATCTCACTGACCAGGCAGTCAGGTGAGAAGGCGGGATGACCAGCTATATATCTCACTGACTAGGCAGTCAGGTGAGAAGGCGGGATGACCAGCTATATATCTCACTGACCAGGCAGTCAGGTGAAAAGGCGGGATGACCAGCTATATATCTCACTGACCAGGCAGTCAGGTGAAAAGGCAGGATGACCAGCTATATATCTCACTGACTAGGCAGTCAGGTGAAAGGCAGGATGACCATTTATATATCTCACTGACTAGGCAGTCAGGTGAGAAGGCGGGATGACCAGCTATATATCTCACTGACCAGGCAGTCAGGTGAAAAGGCAGGATGACCATCTATATATCTCACTGACCAGGCAGGTGAGAAGGCGGAAGGGATATAAAAATATGGGGAGATGTGTACAGGATACGATTTGATGAGGATGTCCTGAGCCTAGTACATGCCCCTTATTTTTAAAGCTGATATTCGTGAGAGTGGTTTCAATTTGTGACACACACAAAAAACATCAAATTTGTAACTACAGTCAGTATTTATGTGTGAATGGTATTATAGTAGTTAATGCTCGCAACAACAAGATTAACATTTGCAAATTTGAGAGTTTCGGGTGAAGCAGTTTTCAAACTTTCATCACAAAAGATTTTAAATTTTACGATACGGCTTCTTCTAATCACTTCGAATGTAAAATAGAATAAGTGTATGTACTTTACCTTCATGAGAAGAATAGAAGAAGTGTATGTACTTTACCTTCATGACAAGAATAGAAGAAGTGTATGTACTTTACCTTCATGAGAAGAATAGAAGAAGTGTATGTACTTTACCTTGATGACAAGAATAGAAGAAGTGTATGTACTTTACCTTCATGAGAAGAATAGAAGAAGTGCATGTACTTTACCTTCATGACAAGAATAGAAGAAGTGTATGTACTTTACCTTCATGACAAGAATAGAAGAAGTGTATGTACTTTACCTTCATGACAAGAATAGAAGAAGTGTATGTACTTTACCTTCATGAGAAGAATAGAATAAGTGTATGTACTTTACCTTCATGACAAGACACACGTGAACAACTAATGTATCACTGACAAACAACTGTGAGAAGTAGAAGAATTACAAAAACTCAGACAGGGCTAAATGACAACTGTTTTTCATTCCCCTCCACCCTCCCCCACCTCCACTCTTTTCTTATCAACGCCCCTGCCGTTCAGACATGGTCGTATCTGGTAGCTTTCTGTTTGTGAGGGACTTTGATAGATTGAACAAACTGGAGAATGTTCTTTGTGTACGGGAGAGTAGGTGTGTATACAGTTGACGGGAGAGTAGGTGTGTATACAGTTGACGGGAGATAAGGAGAGCTCGATAAATAAGCTATGCTTGACAGAGTTCTACACATCCTGTCATTGCTGTGTCTAGTATTGACGGTATTCATCTTGTTACTGTGTTCACGACATGTAGCTTCCGTGTTGTTGTGATATTGGTATTGCTGTGTCTAGTATTGACGGTATTCATCTTGTTACTGTGTTCACGACATGTAGCTTCCGTGTTGTTGTGATATTGTTATTGCTGTGTCTAGCATTGACGGTATTCATCTTGTTACTGTGTTCACGACATGTAGCTTCCGTAATGTTGTGATATTGTTATTGCTGTGAATATCTGAAATAGCTTCTCTTTCTTTCACCATGACTGGACAATGTGACCAGTCAAGCAGCTACTTCTCGTGCAGTCATCATCATGTGCATACTGGTTGGCGCAGGCGATCCATGTTCTCCTTTCACAATCTTCTATCCACGGCACATCGTATCAGTTCTGTTGTTGACTGTTTTCCATGCCATGATACCAAGTTATCTAGAACTTTCTCTCTTTGTCGTCCGCGATTTCTCTTTCCTGTATTTTACCAGTTGTAACCAAGTATCCCAACTTTCCTCTTCTCATGATGTGCCAGAAGAATGTTGATTGTTTCTTTCTGATGCCTTTTTTGGTGCTCCTTTTTGTGTTGGCCTCTTTGAGAATTTCCTCATTGGTCTTTTTAGCTGTCCAGGGAACTCTGAACATTCTTCTGATAAATTCCATCTGTGTGGATTATAATGGTCTCTTTACCTCCTTGTCTAGTAACCCTGATTGGCTTCCATAGGACAGAATTGGTTCTATACATCACCGATAAACTCTCTTCCTTATTTCTATTGATATAGTCTTGTTTATTTCTGTGGTGCATCTTCCATCGGATGTTATTTTTGTGACCAAGTATTTGACGCTTTCCACTTGCTTCAGATTTGTTCTGTTTATTTGTATGTTGCATAGCAAATTATTTCTTTCTTCTCTCGTGTTGTTGCTATATTTTACCATGCTGTTTCTACTTTATTTCTTGATAAATTTAATATTGAGTCCATCAACAATTTGTCGCAGCTAAAAACCAACGCTTTAAAAATTATTGATATAATTAATTATACGGCAAAGCCGATCTTCAACAAACTCTACAAGAACACCAGACACAAGAGCTGACCACGGGATTTATGGAATATTAGAAACACAAGAAAACATATCAGTAGAGGCCAACAGAAGAATAAAGGACCGAAAATTGCATCTTCGCTCGACGCTGAAAGGCAAAAGTATAAGGTGGAAAAATAAAGGAAAAGGATAAAGAGGGAAGAAGAGAGTGAAGAAGAGAGGGAGAAGAAGGAGGAGGAGGTGGAGGAAGAAGAAAAATTTAACTACAATTATTTTTATAACTTAACATCACAAAATACAATTTCTAATTTAATTATCATTATTTTACACAAATATTTTTACTAATTCATTGGCATTATTTGTGCTAAGATGTAATTGTTAATTTTATAAATGCTACTTATTTTGTATAAAGTGGTTATTCATCCAATTATTACTATATTTCACACACACATTGATTTTATTACAAATATCTGTATAGGTAATGTTACTAATTTAGCAACTGTTTTTTTTTTTTTACAAATACTATTACAAAAATTTAATTACTGCTATTTTTACAAATACTGTTAAAAAAATTTAATTACAGCTATTTTTACAAATACTATTTTAAAATGTAATTACTGCTATTTTTACAAATACTATTTAAAAAATTTAATTACTGCTATTTTTACAAATACTATTACAAAAACTTAATTACTGCTATTTTTACAAATTCTATTACACAAATTTAATTACTGCTATTTTTACAAATCGCCCGTGCGCTGCCGGGGCCCGAAAGGGAAGTAAAGAATAGCGGCGCTGTACCCTACCAGGCATGTTCGTAAGAGGCGAGAAAGGAGGGTTAGGCATGGGACTGGCTATCCCATACTGTAAAAAAATAAGCCGAAAAAACTTCACAAACATGAACAAGTCAAAGAAAGATAAAGTAAATCCGTCAACCAGGAAAGAGAAGGGCTCTCTGTCTAAGAGATGTATGACGCAATCCGGAGAAAGCCATAAGGAGTCCGGGTTGCCGACTCACCCTTTGTCTACCAGGAAATCATCCAGAATTGGCACCTGGAATGTTCGTACCCTTAACGAACAGGGAAAAGCGGCACAAGTGGCAGCAGAAATGAACAACTACAAGATAGATATTCTGGGAATGTGTGAAACAAGATGGCTGGGAGCGGAGAGAATAAAATTGAATACAGGGGAGATGATTTTATCATCAGGACACCAGGAACCAGGAGCACAACATAGCGAAGGGGTAGCTATAATGCTATCAAAGAATGCACAGAAGACACTAATAGAATGGGAGGCAGTGGGACCAAGACTGGTGAGAGCAACATTTAGAACAACCAAAAACAAAATAAAATTACACATTATACAATGCTATGCACCAACCAACGATAAAGATGACTCAGTTAAAGATGATTTTTATAAACAGCTACAATGCCAGATGGATGCAAGACGAGCCAAGGATATTATAATCTTGATGGGAGACCTAAATGCTAAGGTAGGATCAGACAACAGAGGCTTTGAAGAGATTATGGGAAAACATGGACTTGGAGATATAAACGAGAATGGAGAGATATTTGTGAATTTCTGCGCCCTTAATCAAATGAGCCTAGGAGGAACAATATTCCAACATAAAAGAATACACAAAGCTACATGGGTGTCACCAGATCATAGAACGGAAAATCAAATTGATCACATATGTATTAATAATAAGTTTAAGTCATCCTTACAGGATGTAAAAGTATATAGAGGGGCAGATATAGCTTCTGATCATCATCTTCTGTTAGCCAAACTTAAAATTAAATTAAAAAGGTATACTACAACGAATAAGGGCAGAACGTATTTCAATGTAGGGTTTCTTAAAGAACAAGGAATTAAAGATAAATTCGCAGTCACAATATCAAACAAATACCAAGTCCTCCAACAACTAGAAAATACAATAAATATAGAAGATCATTGGAAACAGGTAAAAAATATATGGAAAGAGACATGCGAAGAAACACTGGGGAAAAGAGAACGCCAGAATAAGGCATGGATGACAGCAGAGACCCTGGATAAAATTAAAGAAAGAAAGAACAAGAAAGCAGACATAAATAAAAGCAAAACAAGAAGTAATAAAGCCAAGACACAGGAAGCTTACACAGAGGTGAACAAAGAAGTGAGAAGATGCATTAAAAGGGATAAGAGGAAATATATAGATGAATTAGCTAAAGAGGCAGAAGAAGCAGCAAATAAAGGGAATATGAAAGAACTGTACAACAGCACAAAGAAATTAGGTGGAAAATACAAACAGATCAACGCCTTTATCAAAGATAAGAAAGGAAATCTGCTTAGTAATATAAAGGAACAAATGGAGAGATGGAAGGAGCACTTTGAAGAACTTTTGAACAGACCTGGCTCAAATAATCCTCCAGATATACTACCAGCAGAAGAAGAATTACACGTTAACTGCGGAAAACCAAGCAAAGAAGAAATAATGAAAGCCATCAAACTGTTAAAAGATGGTAAAGCCACAGGACCAGATGAAATTCCTTCGGAAGCCATCAAAGCAGATATTATCACCTCTACCAAGATGTTACATAATCTATTGGATAAAATTTGGGAGAGGGAAGAAATACCTAAAGACTGGAGAGAAGGTTATATGATCAAATTACCAAAGAAAGGAAGTTTACAGGAGTGCACAAATTATAGGGGAATTATGCTACTATCAGTGCCAGGAAAAATATTAGGCAGAATCATTCTGGAGAGACTAAAAGAGGCTATAGAGAAACACTTGAGAGATGAACAAGCAGGTTTTAGGAAGAACAGATCATGTGCTGATCAAATAACTACTCTACGTATAATAGTTGAACAAAGTTTAGAACTAAAATCCCCACTTTATATTGGATTCATAGATTACGAAAAGGCATTTGATAGTCTAGACAGAAGAATGCTTTGGAAGTTGCTGAGTCATTATGGAATCCCCATAAAGTTTATTAACCTGATAAAAACAATGTATGAAGGAACAAAATGTAGTGTGGTGCATGAAGGACAGCTTACAGAAGCATTTGAAATAAGAACAGGAGTAAGACAAGGATGCCTTCTGTCTCCATTTCTCTTTCTACTGGCCATAGATTGGATTATGAAAATAACTCAAAACAACAGAAATGGGATCCAGTGGTCACTGACCAAACAACTTGATGATTTAGACTTTGCTGATGACATAGCTCTCCTATCACACAGCCACCAACAGATGCAAGATAAAATGAGTATATTAGATGAGAGATCACAACAGCTAGGACTAAAGATTAATAGAGATAAGACCAACATTATGAGAATTAATGCAGTTGGCAATAACCAAATAAAACTAGGAGAAATACCTCTACTAGACGTACAATCTTATATATATCTGGGCAGTAATATAGATAAAGAGGAGGAACAGAAAACGATACCAAAATAAGGATATCAAAAGCAAGAGGAGCTTTCATTGCACTGGGAAACATATGGAAATCCAAAGAAATTAGGCTAAATACAAAAATACAAATTTTCAACTCCAATGTTAAGTCGGTTCTATTATATGGCTGTGAAACATGGAGAATAACAAAATTGACAATCACGAAGGTACAGACTTTCATTAATGGATGCTTGCGCAGAATAAAGGGATGGAAATGGCAGGACAAAGTCACAAACGTGGAATTATGGAAATGTACCGGTCAAATACCAGTGGATAAGGAAATACAGCGAAGACGATGGCGATGGATAGGACACACACTACGGAAACCAACTGAGAGTATTACACAACAGGCCCTTTTTTGGAATCCCCAGGGGAAAAGACAAAGAGGAAGACCAAGGAATTCTTGGAGAAGACAGATTGAAGCAGAGATGAAGATGATGGGGAAGACATGGAATGATCTTAAAAGAATTGCAAAAAACAGAACGACTTGGAAAGTGTTTGTTGAAGACCTATGCTCCACTGGGAGCTAAAAGGTAGAGGAAGAAGATTTTTACAAATACAATTACAAAAATTTAATTACTGCTATTTTTACAAATACTATTACTAATTTAATAACTGCCATGTTTTTACAAATATTATTACTAATTTAATTACTACTATTTTTACAAAATACTAATTTAATTACAACTATTTTTACAATTGCTACTATTAATTTAAAAACTTTATTTTACTACTATAACTAATTTAATTATTGCTATTTTAAAAAATGCTATTAATAATTTAGCAACTACTATTTCTTTTACAAATACTATTACTAATTTAATTACTATTATTTTTTACAAATACTATTAATAATTTAATTACTGCTATTTTTACAAATACTACTATTAATTTAACAAATACTATTTTTACAACTACTATTACTAATTTAATTACTGTTATTTTTACAAATACTACTATTAATTTAACAATTACTAATTTTACAACTACAATTACTAATGTAATTATTGTTATTTTTTACAAATACTAATAATTATTAATTACTGCAGTTTTTGCAAATACTTTTTACTAATTTAGTTACTATTATTTTTACAGATACCATTTCTAATTTAGGGAGCCGCGATAGCTCAGTGGTTAGTGAACTGGACTATCACGGACAAGGGGTAGGATTCGATCACAACCGACGGCTCCGGGTTCACCCAGCCTTAAATGGGTACCGGATTTTTTTTCTGGGAAAGTAAAGCAGCACGGGCGTAATACCGACCACATTACCCAAAAAATCATGTGCTGAAGGTCTGTAAAATATAGGGTCACTAACACCATATTCCCTATACGCCACTTGGCGTGACTGGGGTACTTTACTTTACTTTTTTATTACTAATCTACTATAGCATCTACTATTTTTTATGAATACTATTTTTTTTTACAAATACTATTACTAATTTAATTACTATTGTTTTACAAAAACTATTACAAATGTAATTACTACTAATATTACAAATACTATTACTAATTAAAAAGAAAACTGCTAGAACAAAAATTCAGATAGGAGAAGGTGTATCTTGGTCTATGCCCTATGTGCCGGCTACGGCTCGAAAGGTCAATAGATAGATAAATTACTAATTTAATTACTACTATTTTTAACAAATACTATTACTAGTTAATTACCACTATTTGTAAACGCTATTATTAATTAATACTATATTTTTACAAATAACATTACTAATTAATTACTACTATTTGTACAAATACTATTCCTAATTAATTACTAGATTTTACAAATGCTATTATTATTTTAATTAATACTATTTTTAAATTGATAATGCAAATTTAATTACTACTATTTGTACAAATGCTATGAATATTTTAGTTACTACAATTGTTACTAATGCTATTGTTTGATTCTATTTCATCTTGGAGTCCAAGGTACTCGAGTGTAAAAGATTATGAGCAAGCTGACCTACTTCTCAGTCTAGTTCATGTGGTTTGCGAGTGAGCAATGGACTATAGTGACATTATGAATGTCCCCCATCGACACTGGACAAAACATGGACTTGAAACATGACACAGAAGTCTGCCATTGGAAGCCAACTTAGAGTATTACACAACAGGCCCTTTTTAGGAATCCTTAGGGAAAAAGAGAAAGAGAATGGCCAAGGAATTCTTGGAGAAGACAGATAGAAGCTGAACTGGAGATGATGGGGAGGACATGGAATGATCTTAAAAGAATGGCAAGAAACAGAACGGCTTGGAAAGTATTTGTTGAAAACCTATGCTCCACAGGGAGCTGAAAGGTAGAAGAAGAAGAAGAAACATACTTGTCAGCCTAGTTCATGTGGTTTGCAAGTGAGCAGTGGACTATAGTGACATTATGAATGCCCCCAGTGACACTGGACAAAACATGGACTTGAAACATGACACGGAATCCTGCCATTGGGGATTGACTTCACGAATATTAAGTCAAGGTGGGATATGTCAGACCAGACATTAACCTGGAAACTACTATTCGTGCTGTTTCGTCCCATAAATGTTTGTCTGCAACGCAAGTATTCAGCCCTTCCCTATTCGGGAGATACTTGTCTTTATAGGAAAAATACAGATACACAATTTATCCCCGAGTTGTGATCGTAACTCTATACTACTGTCACGAATACACATGCGTGAAAGACATCACCAATGATAGCAACTGTTTCAGGTAGTATAGTTGGCCGTGTGCTCTAACGCAGGTTTCTCGTGGCAAGGCGCTATGACCAGGAGTACGAGTTCGATCCTCCTTAAAGAACCCACGTCACGCCAAGTCCCCACGTCACGCCAAGTGCCCACGTCACGCCAAGTGCCCACGTCACGCCAAGTCCCCACGTCACGCCAAGTGCCCACGTCACGCCAAGTGCCCTATAGGGAATATGGTGTTAGTGGCCATACATTTTACAGACCTCCAACACATAATGTGGTCGGTATTACGCAAGTGCCGCTTTACTTTCCCAGAAAAACTCCGGTACCCATTTAAGGCTAGGTGAACCCGGAAGCCGTCGGTTGGGATCGAACCCAACCTCTTGTCCTTTGTAGTCCAGTTCACTAACCACTGAGCTATTGCGGCTCCCTTCGATCCTGCCTAGGACCATCTGTTGTTTGTTTGTTTGTTTCTGTTGTTGATGGGAGTGATGTAAACATAGCTCTCCCCTTTGAAATGATTCATTGCTCTGTCGTCTCGGAGTTTCCGCTCATAATAATATTCATGTATTAGTATTTGTTCCGAATCTAAAGAAACCTTGTCAACCAACACAACACCTGTGACGTTAGTCGCCACACCTTGTGGGATATACTTATTCGGATGAGATCTGAGCACTTTTGGACTTGTTCAATGTGACATGAAGGTGACTTGTTGACTAAGCTAAACTAAGCTAAACTAAACTAAACTAAGCTAAACTAAACTAAACTAAACTAAGCTAAACTAAGCTAAACTAAGCTAATATGAACTGAACTGAACTAAACTAAACTGAGCTAAACTGAACTGAACTAAACTAAACTGAGCTAAACTAAACTGAACTGAACTAAACTAAACTGAGCTAAACTAAACTGAACTAAACTAAACTGAGCTAAACTAAACTGACCTGAACTAAACTAAACTAAACTGAGCTAAACTAAACTGAACTGAACTGAACTAAACTAAACTAACACTAAATTAAACTAACACTAAACTAAACTGAACTGAACTGAGCTAAGCTAAGCTAAGCTAAGCTAAGCTAAACTAAACTAAGCTAAACTAAGCTAAACTGAACTGAACTGAACTAAACTAAACTAAACTAACACTAAATTAAACTAACACTAAACTAAACTGAACTAAACTAAACTAACACTAAATTAAACTAACACTAAACTAAACTGAACTGAACTGAAATGAACTAAACTAAACTAAACTGAACTGAACTGAAATGAACTAAACTAAACTAAACTAAACTAAACTAAACTAAACTAAACTAAACTAAACTAAACTAAACTAAAACTAAAACTAAAACTAAAACTAAAACTTAAACTAAACTAAACTAACATAAATTAACTAGCCTAAGCTAAGCTAAACTCAACTCTAAACTAAACTAAACTAGACATATGTGTGCAATACAACTTATAATACCACAAGGTGATGTCTACTATATAGTTCTTTTTTCCTTCCTCATTTGCTTGTCAGCGTCGAGGAGAGATATAATTGTCGATTGTTCCCTTGACACATTAGCACCAAGCTTCCGCGAATCATTGCAGGGGAAGAGGTATGCTTATGGCACTCGGGAAAAAATGCACAAATAATCAACAACAGAAAAAATGCACAAATAATCAACAACAGAAAAATGCACAAATAATCAACAACAGAAAAAATGCACAAATAATCAACAACAGAAAAAATGCACAAATAATCAACAACAGAAAAAATGCACAAATAATCAACAACAGAAAAAATGCACAAATAATCAACAACAGAAAAAATGCACAAATAATCAACAACAGAAAAAATGCACAAATAATCAACAACAGAAAAAATGCACAAATAATCAACAACAGAAAACACAAAGAGCAATAGATGGTCCGAAGCAGGATCGAACCCGTACTCCTCGGCACAGCGCCTTGCACGAGAAACTAAACGCTAGATCACACAGCTAAGTCAGCTATGCATGCTCCTCCAGCATGAATTTTTGGGGAACTAGATAAACATTGAGATTCAAGATAACTTTCGTTTATTTTAATTTATAAATGTCATCCTCATGCATCAAAGTTTGTGTAATCATTGGACAGCTATCACCACTATTGTCCAATCATTGGACAGCTATCACCACTATTGTCCAATCACTGGACAGCTATCACCACTATTGTCCAATCTTTGGACAGCTATCACCACTATTGTCCAATCTTTGGACAGCTATCACCACTATTGTCAAATCATTGGACAGCTATCACCACTATTGTCCAATCATTGGACAGCTATCACCACTATTGTCCAATCACTGGACAGCTATCACCACTATCCACTTGTGGGTTTTGAGTATTTTCTTTGTTTATGATCATAGTCTTAGTCTTTTTGATATTCTTTTGATATAAGTTAACTATAAATAATTTCTTTATATCAATTATGAATAAATATATAAACGTGTTTATCCACACTTGTTATATTGACTATTATCATAGCTTTTTTTACCGGCCAGATATCGAGAACAATACTTGTTCCTTGTAACACAGATGTGACAATGACATGATCAATAATGTGACTTAAGCGACGCATGACTGCGTCCGTTTGTTTAACTTAGGTGGCATAGCCAGACAGGTAAACTTGACCTATCCGTCTGCCTATATCCCGCCCAGTCAGATACAACACCGTCTGTCAGTATTGATCTCTTCCGATCGATTGTATTTGATATCCAGTTGGAGTGTTTGGTCACTTTATCCATTGCTTAACCTTCTGTCGTTTCAGTTGTTGTTAATATATTTTTAGCAACTTCATCATGAATATCTAATGATGATTGTTTGAATATATTTGTACGTATCAAGTATTGTTCAGTTTGTTCCTTAACGTTGCGGATGACATCACATTATATATGTATGTATGTATACATACTTGGCGTCTTAAGTCAGTAATTTGGTCAAAATATTAGTGTCTTATACTGAATGCTGTTAAGCTGAATAGCTTCTGTTGTGGCTGAATCTACCAGTATTTGATAGACATATCCACAGAATGAACAAGATGTATACGTGGTTCCTGCCTCGTTTCCTGTTTTGTAAAATTTGATATCAACGTTGCCTCGAAAGTTGCTGTGCCGTTATTTTTATTTCATTATTTTTTTTTATGTTTTCCATGTGCTACGATCTGATTTTTCCAGTTTCTTTCCCTGATAGAGAATTCACACAAGGAAGCCATGCAAACATCCTTATATCTTAGCACTGGTCTGCCCTTGGGTCTCTTACCGTCCTTTAGTTCGCCATACAATATTTGTTTTTATCAAAAAGACTAAAACTATGATCATAAACAAAGAAAATTCTCAAGACCTACAATTAAATATCAAAGTTGAAGGAATACATCTGGAGACAGTCCAGAGCTACAACTACCTGGGACATACTATAACCAGTGATGGAAAATGTACAACTGAAATAAACAAAATAATAGGTATGGCAAAAGTAATTTTAATGTCATGAAAAATATACCGACATCAAAACAAATAACACTAGGGTTAAAACTAAGAATAGCAAAATGTTACATCTTCTCAATATTCCTGTATGGTGCAGAAACATGGACATTAGACAAGAAAACAGAACAGAAAATTGAAGCCTTTGAAATGTGGATTTATAGAAGAATAGGTAGAATTGGATGGAAAGAAAAGAAAACAAACGATGAAGTTTTAAAACAACTAAAAATGAAAAGAGAACTACTAAACACAATTAGAACAAGACAAATGAAATTTTTGGGGCATGTTAAAAGACACAACAGCCTAATAAAAGTAATATTGGAAGGGAAAATACAAGGTAAAAGAGGCAGAGGCAGACCAAGACTAACGTGGACGAGTAACATCAAAAGATGGACACGTCAACCTATGACAATCTGCACCATCAAAGCAAGAGACAGAGGCAGACCAAGACTAACGTGGACATGTAACATCAAAAGAATGACACGTCAACCTATGACAATCTGCACCATCAAAGCAAGAGACAGAGGCAGACCAAGACTAACGTGGACGAGTAGCATCAAAAGATGGACGCGTCAACCTATGATAATCTGCACCATCAAAGCACGAGAGAGAACGGAATGGCGCTCCATGGTAGCCAATCTTCGATGCGGAGACGACACTCAATGATGATGATGACAATATTTGTTTGAGAACAAGATTACTTGCCATTCTTCTTACACGGCCCGGATGAAGTAAAGAAACAAAAATAAATCTTTTCTCCTCTGCCTTGCTAGGTGTATGGGAAATAAGGTGCTACTGACCAGATTTCTCCATGACCAGAGCTATTATTGGGTGATGTGGTCAGTATCACGCCAGGCCGCCTTTACTTTCCAGAAAAGTTTCTGGTACTCATTTTTATAGACCGGGTGATCGCTGGAGCCTTGTCGGTCCGAGAAAAAGATCCACCGCTTCTGGGGATTGAAGCCATGCCTTTCTGCTAAGGTAAGGAGCGCACTAACTACTCGGCCACCGAAGCTACGAATTCCATGTACGCATGTGTGAGTGCGCGAATTATTTTTCTTTTTATTCGCTGAATCTAACTAGAGAAGTGTCATCATTTGTGCGTGGAGATGATTCACCTGGATCTACATCTAGACAACTTTAAAGAAATATGTTTATACTTAAAACAATTTAAAGAAATGTGTTTACACTTAGAACACTTTAAAGAAATGTGTTTACACTTAGAACACTTTAAAGAAATATGTTTACACTTAGAACACTTTAAAGAAATGTGTTTACACTTAGAACACTTTAAAGAAATATGTTTACACTTAGAACAATTTAAAGAAATGTGTTTACACTTAGAACAATTTAAAGAAATATGTTTACACTTAGAACAATTTAAAGAAATATGTTTACACTTAGAACAATTTAAAGAAATATGTTTACACTTAGAACACTTTACAGAAATAAGTTTACACTTAGAACACTTTAAAGAAATATGTTTACACTTAGAACACTTTAAAGAAAT
Organism: Megaustenia siamemsis; assembly: GCA_032433765.1. NCBI lineage: Eukaryota > Metazoa > Mollusca > Gastropoda > Stylommatophora > Ariophantidae > Megaustenia > Megaustenia siamemsis. The sequence continues at coordinate 31,318,695 of JAVIAB010000104.1, read as the reverse complement.
GTGTTTACACTTAGAACAATTTAAAGAAATATGTTTACACTTAGAACAATTTAAAGAAATATGTTTACACTTAGAACACTTTAAAGAAATATGTTTACACTTAGAACACTTTAAAGAAATGTGTTTACACTTAGAACACTTTAAAGAAATATATTTACACTTAGAACACTTTAAATAATATGTTTGCACTTAGAACACTTTAAAGAAATGTGTTTACACTTAGAACAATTTAAAGAAATATGTTTACACTTAGAACAATTTAAAGAAATGTGTTTACACTTAGAACAATTTAAAGAAATATGTTTACACTTAGAACAATTTAAAGAAATATGTTTACACTTAGAACACTTTAAAGAAATATGTTTACACTTAGAACACTTTACAGAAATAAGTTTACACTTAGAACACTTTAAAGAAATATGTTTACACTTAGAACAATTTAAAGAAATATGTTTACACTTAGAACAATTTAAAGAAATATGTTTACACTTAGAACAATTTAAAGAAATATGTTTACACTTAGAACACTTTAAAGAAATGTGTTTACACTTAGAACACTTTAAAGAAATGTGTTTACACTTAGAACACTTTAAAGAAATATATTTACACTTAGAACACTTTAAAGAAATGTGTTTACACTTAGAACACTTTAAAGAAATATATTTACACTTAGAACACTTTAAAGAAATATGTTTACACTTAGAACACTTTAAAGAAATATGTTTACACTTAGAACACTTTAAAGAAATATATTTACACTTAGAACACTTTAAAGATATGTGTTTACACTTAGAATACTTTAAAGGAATGTGTTTACACTTAGAACACTTTAAAGAAATGTGTTTACCGTAACACATGCAAACGTGTAGTTTGACAAATGGTGTTGTATTACAAAACTGTGATGCTTATTTGTGAATGGTCTTGCTGAAAGAGGAGATCCTGTCAAAAAGACAGGGGATTGCACTAATAGCAGACATAAGACTTCACAAATAGCAGGCAGAAGGTTTTACAAATACCAGACAGAAATCTTCACACACAACAGACAGAAGATTTCGCACACACACAAACACACACACAAAACAGACAGAAGACCTCACAAAGAACAGACAGGAGATTTTTATTTAAATCAGACAGAAGCATGAAATTGTATAAACAGACAGAAAACGTTACATACAACAGGCAGGAAATTGTATAAACAGACAGAAAGCGTTAAATACAACAGGCAGGAAATTGTATAAACAGACAGAAAACGTTACATACAACAAGCAGGAAATTGAATAAACAGACAGAAAACGTTACATACAACAAGCAGGAAATTGTATAAACAGACAGAAAACGTTACATACAACAGGCAGGAAATTGTATAAAACAGACAGAAAACGTTACATACAACAGGCAGGAAATTGTATAAACAGACAGAAAGCGTTACATACAACAGGCAGGAAATTGTATAAACAGATAGCAAATTTCACAAAGAAAAGATAGAACTTGTTATCTTTCTGTTGATTCTTCCTGTTAACAGAACAACTCGATGTGAAAGAAAAGTGCCAGAGACACAAGTCCTCTTTGAAAGTAGACACACGTGACACTAAAGAGAGAGGGTAGCTGGCAATCTAACATGATTTAGAAGACAGTCGACAGTAGTTTTAATGGACACCAACAAATACAGTCAGCAGGAGGTCTATGTTTCCAAGACTTTCAGGAAACGAAACCCGAGACTGCATCGCTTTCACGGCAGCCAAACATTCACTATACAAGAAACTGAAGGAGTGAAAAGGCGGAGGGACATGTAGAGGAAAATCTGGAACGACAACATTCCAGGCATGAATGGGTCTCGACTTCGCCAGCTTGTGGGATGAAGCGAGGTGCATGGTAAATCAAAGGTGAGTAGCTGAATCAAAAGATGTTGCCCACACGATTCACTAACAAAAATTAAAAAAGACCAGACAAAGATGAAACGCGACTATATGAAGCTGTGAAAATATTTCAAAAGACAACGCAAACAGGCATACAGCAAGAGGAATTGAAAACAAAAACATTAAAGTAAACATATTTGCAATTAAATAGTAATACAAATAATTAATTATGCTGCAGTTGAATGTTAAAAAAATGCAGGGTGACACTAATTAACAATATGAGAACTATCATGTACTAACCTGGTATAAAATCCATTCGCTAATGTAGGGAACGCCTGAATATCTATCCCTTGATCTGAACATTCACGCAGTCTGACCTTCACCGCGCCAACAGTGCGCCATCCAGGGTTACCTTTTCCAAGAAATGTCCTCAGAGATCTTTCTAAGAAAAGTCTTGTCACATTTTTTCCATGTTTGAACAATCACTGGTTTTCCACTTTGGAAACTGTCAGAACCATATCTCGACTCAATACAAGTTGAACAAATCTAGAGTACAGTCTTTTTCCACAGCTTGAAAACCGTCGATGTTCTTTAATTAAAAACTATCAGTCATATCTCTTCAAATTGTTTTTAAAAAAAGAAAATAAACCGAAACAAATGTTAACTGCAGTGAAGCTAATTATCAAATGTACAGAAAACATGAACAAACAGAATGTTCAACAATTATGTGTAAACAATTCAGCTGACAAAATTACAGTTTCGGAAAATAAACTTACATCATAAAGTAAAAGATCATATCGGTAAACAATAACTGACATAAATAATGAATGTGATAAAAATCTGTTGAAAATGTAAGCAAAAGAATTCTGGTTAAAAACAGGATAAAAAAAAAGCTGATCTATTATGGCGTGGGGTTCTGGTCGGGATTTCTATTGTGATACGAAGTAACACATGCGGATAAATTTGATACACAAGACATCGATGTAAACACTGAACTGAGAGGGGTCATTAACTAAGGCACAGCGGAAGAGAAATACGGAAGACTAAATGTAGTGCTGTGTCAACGCATCGTGCACATCTTTGTAAATGCTACAATTTAGAAAAAAAAAACTACGTCCCAGTGCTGAAAAAGGAGAGGTAAAATGAGTTGATCGTTAACGTAGAAGACAGAGAAATGTTGGCAGTGCCACGCCCTTCATCGCGCCAACTGGAAATATCTGCTCATATGTTTCCGAAACAAAGGAAGGAAGGATCGGTATTGAAGTCGGATACACTTAGTCTTGAGTCACGAGATTCAGAGTGATACCCTACTCATTACGCCATTTCTATTCTAATCTGTTGATCGACAACAAATGAGTAAATGAGTAAACATACGAGGAAACAAATGAGTAAACATACGAGGAAACAAATGAGTAAACATACGAGGAAACAAATGAGTAAACATACGAGGAAACAAATGAGTAAACATACGAGGAAACAAATGAGTAAACATACGAGGAAACAAATGAGTAAACATACGAAGAAACAAATGATGGAACGACCGAGCAAGTGAACGAAAGAAAGAAGGGCATTTCAAATTAGTAAATGAGCACATGAATTAACGAAAAAATGATTGAACAAGTGAACGACGAACGAATAAAAGAATGATAGAACAAATAAATGAATAAACGAAAGAATTAATGAACGAACGAACGAATGAATGAACGAACGAATGAATGAACGAATTAATATCGAAGTTATGACACATCTTCATACCCCCCGTCTCCTATGCCTAGCTACACGTCTTTGGTTACCTTTCCTGAAGATTTATAGCAATCGCCTGCTCCAGATTGTGTGTTGGTCTTAACAAGAATTCCACCTTAATCTTTCAGAAAATCCATGGAACTCCGAATATTCTACTGAGAAACCACATCTTCATGGCATCCTGTAGTTCTAACTAGTTTTTTTCACACTAATGTTAATGCTTCACTTTCATATATAATCTAAGGATGTGAATCATGGACAATGGACAACAGACAAAAAAAATCACTGGATGCTGGAGAAATATGGTTTTACAGAAGAATGTTGAGAATACCATGAGCAGCCAAGAAGAGAAATAACAACGTTCTGAAAAAGGCCAAATGCAAGAAAAGAAATTATAATATATAATACAATGTATTAGGAAGAAACAATCATCAAATTATAATATATAATATTAGGAAGAAACAATCATCAAATTATAATATATAATATTAGGAAGAAACAATCATAAAATTATAATATATAATATTAGGAAGAAACAATCATCAAATTATAATATATAATATTAGGAAGAAACAATCATCAAATTATAATATATAATATTAGGAAGAAACAATCATAATTTTTTGACCATGTAATGAGAAGGGAACATTTGGAATAATATTGTAACAACTGGAAAAATTAAGGGACGATGAGATAGAAGGAAGCACAGAGAAAAGATAGCAGACAGCTTAAGAGAATGGCTTGGCAGAAGGTCAACAACAGAAATGATAAATAACTGAGGAGAACGAAAGTTGTTGAAATACGTGAGCACCTACGCCAGCAAGCACGGTTTTTGATGACTCGTATATAATCATTGGTTATAGTCTACAGAGACGAACCATTCACGGCTGTTTGTAATGATATTTTAGTCAAACTATGCATAATAAAAACAATAGGTCAGACGGCAGACAACTAAAACAAGTAAATGAATTTAAAAAATATGTAGGAAGTCTAAACGACAATTAAAAAACAGCAAAAATAAACTCAAAATGCAACAAAGCTTGTCAAATCATTGGACAACAATCAGCACTTTTGTCCAAAAAGGAAATAACTCTTGAAGCAAAACGGGCACTCTACAAAACAATCTTAATCCTAACGCTGTGCTTAAGACTGCCAAATTCGGACCCTAGACTCAAGAACAGAAAGAAGAATAACATCTACCAAGATGAAATGTGTTAGACGCATGGCAGGAAAAGGAAAGGGAGAAAAAGCAATCTCTGAGACGATCCTCACATAGGTCTTGCTTGCTTGCGTTCGCCCGATAACCAAAGGAGTGTACCTCTTCATCATCCGCCCTTAAAAGGACGTTAAGTGGGCGTGTCTGCGTTGTGTTGTGGTTTACAGTATAACTGTGATATTTGCGCCTTTCGCCCAACACATCCGACTACTGCATGTCACAAAGGTCTTAATTTCAACGTCTCTCAGGCGTGATAGGATCATACTACAAGTACCACTATCACTACAACAACAACAACAACAACTACTACTACTACTACTAGCACTACTACTACTACCACTACCACTACTACCACTACTACTAGCACTACTACTACTACCACTACCACTACTACCACTACTACTAGCACTACTACTACTACCACTACCACCACTACCACTACTACTAGCACTACTACTACTACCACTACCACTACTACCACTACTACTAGCACTACTACTACTACTACTACCACCACTACCACTACTACTACCACTACTACTAGCACTACTACTACTACCACTACCACTACTACCACTACTACTAGCACTACTACTACTAATACTGATACTACTACAACTAACACTACAGCACCACTACTACTACCACTACCACTACCACTACTACTACTACTACTACCACTACCACTACCACTACCACTACTACTACTACTAACACTACACCACTACTACTACCACTACCACTACCACTGCTACTACTACTACTACTACTACCACTACCACTACCACTACCACTACCACTACTACTACTACTACCACTACCACTACCACTACCACTACTACTACTACTAACACTACACCACTACTACTACCACTACCACTACCACTACCACTACCACTACCACTACTACTACTACTACCACTACCACTACCACTACTACTACTACTAACACTACACCACTACTACTACTACTACCACTACCACTACCACTACTACTACTACTACTACCACTACCACTACCACTACCACTACTACTACTACTAACACTACACCACTACTACTACCACTACCACTGCCACTGCTACTACTACTACTACTACTACCACTACCACTACCACTACTACTACTACTAACACTACAGCACTACTACTACTACTACTACTACTACTACCACTACTACTACTACTAACACTACAGCACTACTACCACTACCACTACTACTACTACTACCACTACTACTACTACTAACACTACAGCACTACTACTACTACTACTACTACCACTACTACTACTACTAACACTACAGCACTACTACCACTACCACTACTACTACAACTAACACTACAGCACTACTACTACTACTACTACTACCACTACTACTACTACTAACACTACAGCACTACTACCACTACCACTACTACTACTACTAACACTACAGCACTACTACTACTACTACCACTACTACAACCACCACTACCACTACTACTACTACCACTACTACTACTACTACTACGACTACTAGCACTACCACTTCTACTACTACTACTACTACTACTATTACTGTTATTTTTACTACTGTTACTACAACTACTATTATTACTATTATTACTATTACTACTACTGTTACTACAACTACTATTGTTACTACTACTACTACTACTACTACCACCATTACTACAAATATACACTACTACTACTACTACTGTTACAACTACTATTGTTACTACTACTACTACTACTATTACTACCAATATACTACTACTACTACTGTTACTGCGATAGCTCAGTGGTTAGTGAACTGGACTACAAAGGACAAGGGGTAGGGTTCGATCCCAAACGACGGCTTCCGGGTTCACCCAGCCTTTAATGGGTACCGGATTTTTTTCTGGGAAAGTGAAGCGGCACGGGCGTAATACCGACCACATTACCCCAAAAATCATGTGCCGAAGGTCTGTAAAATTTATGGTCACTAACACCATATTCCCTATATGCCACTTGGCGTGACGGGGGTACTTTACGTTATTTTTTTTTTACTACTGTTACTACACCTACTATTGTTACTACTACTACTACTACTGTTACAACTACTATTGTTACTACAACTACTACTACTAGTACAACCAATATACTACTACTTCTACTACTGTTACTACAACTACTATTGTTTCTACTACTACTATTACTACAAATATACTACTACTGTTACTACAAATACTATTGTTACTAGAACTACTACTACTATTATTACAAATATACTAATACTACTACAAATATACTACTACTTCGTCACATTGAAATGACAATTAGCAAGAGAGCCACACTCACTCTGATTAAGGTTTGTTACTCAACTTCTCTTTCCTCTCTACAAAAATGCTGCATTGGCATACTCTCTAAAGCATCTTCCATCTGACGTTTTTATCCTGCCCAAGCAATGACCCCAAGTGCACTGGGTGCCACTTATGCTAATTACGCGAGCTTGCGAAACCAGCTTCTTTGAGGCGATCATTAGTTCTGTCTTTAGCTCCTCAAACTGATCCCGTCTCTGCATCTTCACACATTCTATCAGTAAAATTATGGGGAACTAATATGGTAAAGCTGTTCCTACCATGTGGTGAGTGTTGGAAGATGTGAAGCTCATTTGCAGTGGTTCTAATGTTTGTATCTGAAGGGAACCAACGTTTACTCGCTGTTATTACCGAGTGAGAGAACGACGCATATCACTACCGTCTCCTCTTTTAGATTCTGTTAACCATCTAAGTCTTATGAAGTAAAAATAGGCAAGAAATTATGAACGTGGAAAGATGGATGGATGTGAGAGGTAGATGGATGTGACGGAGAGAAGTAGATGTGGAGAGATAGATGGATGTGACGGAGAGAAGTAGATGTGGAGAGATAGATGGATGTGACGGAGAGAAGTAGATGTGGAGAGATAGATGGATGTGACGGAGAGAAGTAGATGTGGAGAGATAGATGGATGTGACGGAGAGAAGTAGATGTGGAGAGATAGATGGATGTGACGGAGAGAAGTAGATGTGGAGAGATAGATGGATGTGACGGAGAGAAGTAGATGTGGAGAGATATATGGATGTGACGGAGAGAAGTAGATGTGGAGAGATAGATGAATGTGACGGAGAGAAGTAGATGTGGAGAGATATATGGATGTGACGGAGAGAAGTAGATGTGGAGAGAGATGCGATAACGGTCGAAAGTAGCTTTCACTTCCATTATTCGGTGACAAATACTGTCAAATATAACCAAGAGGATAGAGTATGGGGTTGAATATATCGTGCCTCGCCAGGAATGCAGCAAACCCACATAGACAAGATGGATGTGACCGATGGATGTGACAAGAGAGACAAACGTGACAAGAATGATGAGCCTAGCGAACAAAGGTGGAAGTGAGAAAACAAAAATTCAAGGGACACAAAAAGATGGATTTGACTAAAAAAAGGTGGAAGTAACAAACCAGTTCAGTCTACAAATAATCTCCCTTGCATAAAGAACAACACAATAGTGTTGAGAACCTCCCTTGCATAAAGAACAACACAATAGTGTTCAGAATCTCCCTACGACACGTTTCACAATATGAACCACACACGCCACACACGAGGCGAAAGCACTGACAATAGCTTCAATTTAGTTAGGTTAGTGTAGTCGACAGGTCATCCACTCTGCACATGGAAAAGTCCACGAGTGTTCACAACTTCACCGATGTACTTCGATCAGCGTGTAGCTAACGACTCCGGTGTTGTGTTGATTGACAAGTCTTATTATGATTCCCGCGTAGCGTTCCCGTCTGGTACCTCCCACCTTGACATGATATTTGTGAATTCATGGCTACGGATTCTGGATCATTTTTGTAGTCGTTTTGGTTATGGACGGCCCCGGGGATCACTACAAACGAATTAAAATCCATAATTGCTCAACCGCCGTGCCAGTGGAATCATCCGAATGACTATCTCATCTATCAAACAAAGTATGGTACTCCCCATCATATCAGTCTCAGCACAGGCCAAAAAACATATGGCGAAACCGCACACAAAGTGAACACAACCGTCTGTTCGCGTCATACGATATCACCAATGATCGCAACCAATCTGAATATTGAAACACGAATAAAACGGCTGAAACGCACATTTTCTAGCCATCTTTTTGTCCAACGCACCTGAGCTTAATCAGAATGTCATCGCAGTCCATTGCCCTACCGCATTTAACATCAGCCAAACTGGTAAGTCTGTCAGCGCGTTCATTACCTCAAACACCGGAGTGCCCTGGCACCAAATGAAGCAGGTGTTAGAACAAGTTCAGCCAAGACGCACAAACTCCGTAGAACTGGTAATGGCTAATAAATATAGTAAACTGGAAGTGAAAAAAAACATTGATGGCAGTGATAAAAGATAGATTGAAGTAACAGAAGAGATATAAGTAACAAACAATGGTGAAAACTGCAAGAAAAATATTGACACGCACTTGGCAAAAAATTTTTTTTTTAAATAGCAGGGAAAAAATGTATCTTCCAGATAAGTCCTTCACTTGTAATAGTCTAAATAAATTCACAAACGTGTAGTCATCTCAACTTGTCATGGCAACATTCACTTGTAATAGTCTAAATAAATTCACAAACGTGTAGTCATCTCAACTTGTCATGGCAACATTCACTTGTAAGAAAGACCACATATTTCAACAACCATAATTTAGAACTGCGATAGCTCAGTGGTTAGTGAACTGGACTACAAAGTACAAGAGGTAGTATTCGATCCTGATCGACGGCTTCCGGATTCACCCAGCCTTAAATGGGTACGTGACTTTTTTTTCTGGGAAAGTAAAACGGCACTGGCGTAATACCGACCACATTACCCCAAAAAGTATGTGCCGAAGGTTCATAAAAATTATGCTCACTGACACCATATTCCTTATACGCCACTTGGCGTGACGGGGCTCTTTAATTTACTTTTTTTTTTAAACTCATAATTTGTATTTCACTTTGGAAATAATTGAACCGCGAAAACAAGCACTGACGCCATCCGGTTGCACACACTACCAGCGGGTGTTATTATAAAACAGCTAACCTCCACTAAGTGTCTACCACTTGATTATACTCCAAAAATTATGAAATCAACTTACACCAGAATAATGCAAAAAATAATATAAAAAAATAAAAATAAAGCAATTCAAAACATAATAGGAAGACTGATTGGTCTCGAGGCAAGACACCAGACCCAGACAGAGATGTTGTGAGTTCAAATCCCGGCTACACCTGTTGGGATTTTATTTGTGATTTCTCTCTGTGGCAACCACCTATGGTCTCTGAAGCGAAGCCTGGATTGAAACGTCAATTACTCATCGACGGAAAAAAATATGAGCACATTCGAAGACGGAGTTGTCTGCCTGTGCGGCGAGGGAACCCTGCGCACACGGTTACCATGCAGGGAAGAACGGAATAACACGCAAAATTCGGTGAATAGTTTCTATGGACTTAGCCAGAGGTGTGAGCTGACGAACGTAAACAAGGAGATTAGTTTACTGCAACATCTTCTACCTCTCAGCTCCCTGTGGAGCATAGGTCTTCAACAAACACGTTCAGCTCCCTGTGGAGCATAGGTCTTCAACAAACACGTTCAGCTCCTTGTGGAGCATAGGTCTTCAACAAACACTTTCAGCTCCTTGTGGAGCATAGGTCTTCAACAAACACTTTCAGCTCCTTGTGGAGCATAGGTCTTCAACAAACACGTTCAGCTCCCTGTGGAGCATAGGTCTTCAACAAACACGTTCAGCTCCCTGTGGAGCATAGGTCTTCAACAAACACGTTCAGCTCCCTGTGGAGCATAGGTCTTCAACAAACACTTTCTAAGCCGTTCTGGCTCTTGAATTGAGATCATTCGTTGTCTTCCCCATCATCTTCATCTCTGCTTCGTCCTGACTTCTCCAAGAATATTTTGGTCTTCCTCCTTGTCTTTTCCCTTGAGGATTCCACGTGCCTGTTGTGTAATACTCTCATTTGGGTTCTGTAGTATGTGTCCAATCCAGCGCCATCTTCTTCGCTGTATCTCTTTATTCACATAATTTGACAGGTACTTTTCTATAATTCTAAGTTAGCGATTTTGTCCCTCCATTTCCATCCTTTTATTTTGCCAAAGCATTCATTAATGAAGTTCTGTATCTTCATGATTGTTATTTTCGTTGTTCTCCATGTTTTACAGATATATAATAGGACTGACTTAACATTGGAGTTGAACATTTTTTAATGTATATTACTGCAACAGAATTTAACATATTAGGTTATAAGTTAAACATCACAGAAGTCTGAAAATGTTTCCTTCCCTGACTTAATAGGCTTTTGGGGAATATTGGGTTAGTAGCCATATTTTTCCAAGACCGTGGTACATTTTTGGATAGACTGGTCGGTATCACACCAGGCCGCCTTTACTTCCCAGAAAAATCGCTGGTACCCATTTCTAGGGGCTTGGTGAAACCCGGAGCCGGAAAAAAAATCCGCCACTACTGGGAATCCAAACCCGGATACTTCTGATCATGAAACGAGCGCCCTAACCACCCAGTCGTCGATGCTCTAACGGAATTCTGCTGAACTAATAATCGACAGTAAACTAACATTCAAAAACGTTTCGACTAATGTGTGATTATCAGGGAACAAACTAACGTTGTTTGAATAAAGGAAAATAAAAATTAGTACAGTAGACCACCAGGGTGCAAGACGACCAAAAGAACCTGGTTGAAAGCAGTCGACGACTCAAAGCTGACTGCCTGAGCTAGGATTTGTCGACCAGAACTACTCTAGCTTATCTCTTATCTGAGCTTCAAGTAATAAACTATCCAGTCGTACCAAATGGAGCTGCAATAGTAGAGGGAAGGCAATCAGACACAAAAAATGAAGTGCTGAAACCGGATGTACTTGATGGAAATGAAGAGATATCACATATTGCTGTAACACAAAGCAACCAAGCCTATGTATCGTCTTATCAAAGTATGATGATGATGAAGAGTAGGACGAACATATAAGAAGAAGATGAGGAGGAGAAAGAAGAGAAAAGGAGGAAGCTGAATAAAAAGAAAAGAAGAAGAGGTGTGGAAGAATAAGAAAAATGAGGATGAATAAAAAAAGAAGAGAAGAAGAGGAGGGAGAATAAGAAGAAGGGAGAAAGAGGTGAAGAGAACGAAGAAAAAAGAACACGAGAGGGAAAAAGAAGAATAGGAGGAGAAGGAGGTAGAAGAAAATAAAACAAGAGAAGAAGAATGAGAGGAAGAACAGGAGGAAGGAAAAAAGAGTAGAAGAGAAGAATATGAGAATGAGGAGAATGAAGAAAAAGAAGAAGAAGGGGGAGAAGTAGACGAAGAAGAAGAACAGGAGGAAGGAAAAAAAGAGTACAAGAGAAGAATATGAGAATGAGGAGAATGAAGAAAAAAGAAGAAGAAGGGGGAGGAGTAGACGGAGAAGAAGTAACAGAAGATCGCAATGAAACCATTTTCACAAAACAGAAAGAAGCAAAAGAAGAAAAATCACTTCCGTTTAAAGTTGCAGAGAAAGCGCAAGGGAATACAGGCCAGTTTCTTCTTTCTCTTTCTCTTCTCACTGATACCTAAAAGGTGTCGTGGTTTATATCATTTGTCGTTCTTGAACTGTCGAACTGTCTGAATTAGTGATTTTCCTTTGTTGTTACATGTCTCTGTCACTGTATCTATCCATCTTCTTCTGGGTCTTCCTCTTGGTCTTTTTCCATGCATTCTCGAGAAGAACGCCCTTGATGGTGATTGGTGAGGATTCATTCTGACCAGGTGGCCCAACCATTTAAGTTGATGTTGTTCTATATATTCTTGGCAGGGTTTTGTTCCTACCATTTTTCTTATGGTTTCATTTGGTAATCTATCTCTTCTTGTGTTGTTTCTTGACATCCACAAATAGGGGACCTGGACCTGAAGCTGATTCGTAATCATTATTATCATAAACTTTACAGCAGTTTCGCATTTGTATGCATTGATATGTCATTACACATCAACTTAAGCTCATTCATTCGGTTGCTTCCAACTTCAACTCTGCTACTATATCTCTTCCTTCTAATGAAATATTGGCTCACTCTTGTAGACAATAACTGAGCATTTCACGTGGGGTCATTTCGCCGCATGGTATTATTATCTTCCACTCATTCCTTTTAATGATATCTCTGTTTAATCACCATTTCTCTCCCCTCAAATTCTTCTGCTTGTCTATTTCCACACGACAAATATTCTCATATATATATTGAGTCTATCTGTAACTATTCGGAGATCATTTTTTATCGTTCCACCCCCCCCCCCCCCCCCCCCCAAACACACACCCAAACCATAAATATAATACACATGTTATTATTAATTAATTAAATCGTCCACGTTATAAATTATTTCTTACTTGCTATTTTCCATTAAGCAAATTATGTTTTCATTCATTTTACAATATTTTTTTTGTTCAAAAAAAGAAAACCTCTTGGTTGAAACGCTGGATATTAACATGCGATATCTTACACAAACGTGCAACTGTAAACATACATTGGTAATATAATGTATAATCTACTATTTAAAAAAAATGCAATTATAATTTGAATATCTGAGTTATATGTCTCATCTCAGTTCTGAAATTAAAACTATGAAAGTATATTTTTTTATGATGACATAATTCATGTATTTCTTGAACTGAAACGCAAAAGATCGATTTCTGTATCATGGTAGTATTTATCTACAATCGGCAATTATTATTAATAGTAAAACGTTTAATTCAAAGAAACGACTTTTTTGCCCCTTGTGGTTAATTAGAGAAGAGCATATACAGTAATTAAGGAAAGTGCAAGTAATATTTAATGGAATAAGTAATTGAAACTTATAATCACTGTATGTGTGCGACACTAAGAAAATGACTGCTAACACGACCTGTAGAGATGCCAAACATTTGATGATTAGGTAAGGCTAAATTATTTATCTATAGCACCCCCAAACACTAGTTCCAACATGGGCACCAGGTAACACTAGTTACAACATGGGCACCAGGTAACACTAGTTCCAACATGGGCACCAGGTAACACTAGTTCCAACATGGGCACCAGGTAACACTAGTTCCAACACGGGCACCAGGTAACACTAGTTACAACATGGGCACCAGGTAACATAGCTACAACATGGGCACCAGGTAACACTAGTTACAACATGGGCACCAGGTAACATAGCTACAACATGGGCACCAGGTAACACTAGTTACAACATGGGCACCAGGTAACACTAGTTACAACATGGACAACAGGTAACACTAGTTACAACATGGGCACCAGGTAACACTAGTTACAACATGGGCACCAGGTAACATAGCTCCAACACGGGCACCAGGTAACATAGCTCCAACACGGGCACCAGGTAACACTAGTTCTAAACCTAGCAATTATTCACAAAACTAGTTCCCAACACAACCACTACCTAAAAAAACTAGTTCCAACACTAATACCTCATCACACAACTAGTTACAAATACTAGCACAACCTCACACAACTAGTTCCCAACCCTAGCACCGCTTCACACAACTAGTTCCCAACCCTAGCACCGCCTCACACAACTAGTTCCCAATCCTAGCACCGCTTCACACAACTAGTTCCTAATCCTAGCACCGCCTCACACAACTAGTTCCCAATCCTAGCACCACAACACACAACCAGTTCCCAACCCTAGCACCACCACACACAACTAGTTCCCAACCCTAGTACCGCCTCACACAAGTAGTTCCCAATCCTTACACCGCAACACACAGCTAGTTCTCAACACTAGCACCGCTTCACACAACTAGTTCCCAACCCTAGCACTACCTCACACAACTAGTTCCAAATCCTAGCACCGCTTCACACAACTAGTTCCCAACCCTAGCACTACCTCACACAACTAGTTCTAAATCCTAGTACCGCCTCACACAACTAGTTCCCATCCCTAGCACTACATCACACAACTAGTTCCCAATCCTAGCACCGCTTCACACAACTAGTTCCCAATCCTAGAACCGCCTTACACAACTAGTTCCCAATCCTAGTACCGTCTCACATAATTAGTTCCCAACCCTAGCGCCGCCTCACACAACTAGTTCCCAACCCTAGCACCGCATCACACAACTAGTTCCCAATCCTAGTACCGCCTCACACAACTAGTTCCCAACCCTAGCACCGCCTCAAACAACTAGTTCCCAATCCTAGTACCGCCTCACACAACTAGTTCCCAATCCTAGCACCGCCTCACACAACTAGTTCCCAATCCTAGCACCGGCTCACACAACTAGTTCCCAATCCTAGCACTGCCTCGCACAACTAGTTCCCAGCCATAGCACTACCTCATACAACTAAGTGCTACAGTCAGAGCTACTTCGTTTGCTCAACATTGCTACTAAAGAAGTAGTATTGACAATTTCCTGAAATAAAAAGAACCTCTTGTAATAACACACCGTTCTCCTCCCAGAACATACTACAGAGAGTAAGTAATAAAGTCAAGAGCCCCGTCACGCCAAGCAGCGTACAGGGTATATGGTGTTGGTGACCAGCATTTTTAGACTTTCGGCGCATGATTTATAAGGTATTACGCCCGTGCCGCTTTACTTTCCCAGAAAAAAATCCGGTACCCGTTTTTAAGGCTGGATGAAGCTGGAGCCGTTGAACATATTATTATTGGAACTCGACCTCTTGTCCTTTGTAGTTCAGTTCACTAACTACTGAGCTATCGCGGCTCCCATACTACCTACAGATCGTTACATATTTTCTTCTCATTTCACTCTATATATTTCTTGTATTTACATAGCTCAGTACGGTACCTTTATACGATCATCAGCTTCCTAAGAACTAGGTTCTACATCTCACTTATCTTGAGAGCTGGGATCCGTGGGGGTGAGAGTGGTATAAAAGTAAGTAAATAAATGTGTAAATAAGCAAATAAATAAATGTGTAAATAAGTAAATAAATAAATGTGTAAATAAGCAAATAAATAAATGTGTAAATAAGTAAATAAATAAATGAGTAAATGTGTATAAGTAAGTAGATAAATAAATGTGTAGAAAAGCAAATAAATATATGTGTAAATAAGCAAATAAATAAATACATAAATAAGCAGATAAATAAATGTATAAATAAGTACATCAGGAAATGAGTAAACAAATACAATAAGTAATGAAGTACGTAGAGAATTAAGTAAATAGATAAATAAGTAAATAAATAAATAAGTACGTAAAGAAATGAGTAAACCAATACACTAAGTAAATAAATAAATAAGTAAATAGATAAATAAGTAAATAGATAAATAATTAAATAGATAAATAAGTAAATAAATAAATGCATAAATAAGTACATAAAGAAATGAGTAAACAAATACATTAAGTAAGTAAAGAAGTACGTAAAGAATTAAGTATATAGATAAATAAGTAAATAAATAAATAAGTACATCAAGAAATGAGTAAACCGATACATTAAGTAAGCAAAAAAATAAGTAAATAGATAAATGAGTGTAACAACTTGATTGCTGCAAAAATGGTTGGGATTCTAATGCCTTCAGGATATGAGGCGAGCATCTCCCGTCAGGCAATAGAGCAACACCTGGTAGGCAGATTACATGAAAGCTGGGGGCAAAAACACTTGCTAGCTGATGATGATGGCTGTCCAGGATCACACAGTTGGAAGTGCAGTGAATCCCTCTCCCCCCCCCCTCTCCCCCCTCTCCCCCCACTGAAATACAAAAAATGAAGAAAACTTGATAACAAAGGCCTAACGTTTATCCCACTCTATGGGCGTGCGTGCTAGGTTTTTCTATATAACTGGAGAATAAAGGTAGCTTGCGCAGCACAGTCGCCATGGGGTGTTAATAACAGAATACTTATATTAACCTTGATAGAAGAAGGCAGCCGTGATAGCTCAGTGGTTAGTGAACTGGACTACAAAGGACAAGAGGTAGGGTTCGAATTTAACTGACGGCTTCCAGGGTCATCCAACCTTAAATGGTTCCCACATTTTTTCTGTGAAAGTAAAACAACACGGGCGTAATGCCGACCACATTACCCCTTACATCATGTGTTGAAGGTCTGTAAAATGTATGAACACTAACACCATATTCGCTAAACGCCACTTGGTGTGACGGAACACTAACACTATATTCCCTAAACGCCACTTGGCGTGACGGAACACTAACACTATATTCCCTAAACGTCACTTGGCGTGACGGAACACTAACACCATATTCCCTAAACGCCACTTGGCGTGACGGAACACTAACACCATATTCCCTAAACGTCACTTGGCGTGACGGAACACTAACACCATATTCCCTAAACGCCACTTGGCGTGACGGAACACTAACACCATATTCCCTAAACGTCACTTCGCGTGACGGAACACTAACACCATATTCCCTAAACGTCACTTGGTGTGACGGAACACTAACACCATATTCCCTAAACGTCACTTCGCGTGACGGAACACTAACACCATATTCCCTAAACGTCACTTGGTGTGACGGAACACTAACACCATATTCCCTAAACGTCACTTGGTGTGACGGGGGCTCTTTAGTTTTTTACTGATAGAAAAAGAAAATGAATAAATCGTCCATGATTCGGACCCGCGTTTGTCTAATGATATATGAGAAATTGAACAAACATGACATTTCTTACTCATTTATCACATTCTACTTAATGTTTCACATTTATGATAGTTTCATGAAACCGTTTATTCTGTTTCAATTGATCATAAAAACACCAGATGTTTTTTCTGGCAATTATTCCGTGTTTCCGATGGGCGCATACAAAGGCTATTGGTGCAGTCTATCGTGTAAAGAACCAGCACATTATGACCTACTCTGATCATACGGGGCTTGCTTAAGGGGCTACCCATACTTCTTGAACCATTCAATTCTAATCTACTACAATACTTCATGTGACTCTACCCTCAGACTGTTTAGCATAAGATCGGTAAGATATTCCCAGGCGTTGTCTAAAGTGCAACGCATGACCAGGCACATGTAGCAGGTCACGATAACTTACTTAATAGCGCCTCTGTATAGCTTCGTGCCCTACATTATAACCACAGCGGACGGCAGTGACTGGAGTGTAGATAAGCGGTTCTCAGACTTCAGTGGGATATGGCTCGTGCTGTGTTTACGAATCATTTCAGGGAAAGTGGTAAAGCTTCCACACTCGGATACAAGGAAAAAAAAAACAATCACAAATCATCATGTGCCATACTGGTTGGCGTGGGCGATCATATCCTTCCACAATGTTCTATCTACAATGCATCGTATCAGTTCTGTTGTTTGACTGTTTTCCAGGCCATAACACCAAGCTATCTAGTATTTTCTCTCTTTGACATCCGCGATCTCTCTTTCCCTGTATTTTGCCAGTTGTAACAAAGTATTCCAACTTTCCTCTTCTCATGATGTGCCCGAAAAAATATTGATTGTTTCTTTCTGATGTTTTTTAGTAGCTCCCTTTTTGCGTTGGCCTATTTGAGATTTCCTCATTGGTCTTTTTAGCTGTCCTGGGTACTTTCAACATTCTTCTGGGAAATCCTATATATGTAGCCTCTAATAGTCTTTTCATTTGTTTGTTTACGGTTCTTGATTCATTCCTTAGGTCAGAATTGGCTCTATATAGAACCGATAAACTCACTTTCTCACTTTTATTGACATAGACTTGTTGCATAAGACGCTTTCAATTTTCTAAATTTCTATTTAGCCTGAACTATTGTACGTTTTATTTAAATAATCAACTAATAATACACATAATTAATCACAAATAATCAACTAATAATACACATAATTAATCACAAATAATCAACTAATAATACACATAATTAATCACAAATAATCAACTAATAATACACATAATTAATCACAAATAATCAACTAATAATGAACATAATTAATCACAAATAATCAACTAATAATACACATAATTAATCACAAATAATCAACTAATAACACACATAATTAATCACAAATAATCAACTAATAACACACATAATTAATCACAAATAATCAACTAATAATACACATAATTAATCACAAATAATCAACTAATAATACACATAATTAATCACAAATAATCAACTAATAACACACATAATTAATCACAAATAATCAACTAATAATACACATAATTAATCACAAATAATCAACTAATAATACACATAATTAATCACAAATAATCAACTAATAACGCACATAATTGATCACAAATAATCAACTAATAATACACATAATTAATCACAAATAATCAACTAATAATACACATAATTAATCACAAATAATCAACTAATAATACACATAATTAATCACAAATAATCAACAACAAAAATAAGGCGCAATGAACAACCTGAAGCAGGATCGAACTCGTACTCCTCAACATAGCGCCTTGCCACGAGAAACAAACGCTAAAGCCCACGGCCAACTCAGCTATCTAAAAATAGAAGCTATCATTGGCGATGTCTTTCACACCTGTGTACTCATGACTATAGCATAGAGCTACGAACACAGCTCGGGAATAAATTGTCCATCTGTATTTTCCTATTAAGACAAGGATCAAGCTCCCGTAGGGCTGAATACTTACGTTGCAGACAAACAGTTATAGGACGAAACAGCACAAATAGAGTTTATACTGGAGACATAATAATAATTGAATATTATTGAGGAAAACTTGTTTCTCGATGCAAGGCTGTGTTCGATTCTTTTTCGGGCTGTCTATTGTTCTTCTTTTTCGGTTGATTATTTGTATTTGTTTCCGAGTGTTGTAAACATACCTAATTCCCTGAAATAATTCGCCTTGGATGTTTGCCTCCATAAATAAATTCATTTATTATTTGTCTCTCGTTCTATATCTGTTTGATGCTATCACAGAGGGCCTATATATTCATCCAATCAACTAACAAACCAGCCACACAAACAATTAACAATCCAACCACCCAATCAACTAACAATCCAACCACCCAAACAACTAACAATCCAACCACACAAACAACTAACAATCCAACCATCCAATCAACTAACAAACAACGACCTCAACAACTAACAACCAATGACCCAAACTATTAACAAACCAGTGACCAAACAACTAACAAACCAACGACCCAATCAACTAACAAACCAACGACCTGAACAACTAACAAATCTATATGCGATAGATTTAAACACTATATCGGTAACTACGAAAGACTTAAACACTTTAACTCTATCTACGGAAGATTTAAACATATATTTATCTTCGGAAGAGTTAAACACTTTATTTCTGTCTCCGATCAGTTTAAACGCTTTATTTCTGTCTACAGAAGATCTAAACACTTTACTTCCATATACGGAAGATTTAAACACTTTAATTGTATCTACAGAAGATCTAAACACTTTATTTCTGTCTACAGAAGATCTAAACACTCTACTTCTATATACGGAAGATTTAAACACTCTACTTCTATATACGGAAGATTTAAACACTTTATTTATATCTACGGAAGATTTAAACACTTTATTTCTGTCTACAGAAGATCTAAACACTCTACTTCTATATACGGAAGATTTAAACACTCTACTTCTATATACGGAAGATTTAAACACTTTATTTATATCTACGGAAGATTTAAACACTTTATTTATATCTACGGAAGATTTAAACACTTTATTTATATCTACGGAAGATTTAAAAACTTTATTTATATCTACGGAAGATTTAAACATTTTATTTATATCTACGGAAGATTTAAACATTTTATTTATATCTACGGAAGATTTAAACACTTTATTTATATCTACGGAAGATTTAAACACTTTATTTCTATGTACGGAAGATTTAAACTCTTTATTTCTATCTACGGAAGATTAAAATACATTTGTTCTATATAAGGAAGATTGAGATACATTTGTTCTATGTAAGGAAGATTTAAACACTACCTCTACATCATCATGTGCCATACCGGTTGGCATAGACGATCATGTCCTTCCACAATCTTCTATCCACAGTGCATCGTATCAATTCTGTTGTTGACTGTTTTCCATGCCATGATACCAATCGATCTAGTAAAGGTTAGCAGGGTAGAGTTCTGCCCTACCAGAGGAGGAGTAAGACCCTTTCCTCCACTAGTCTTCGGGACACCCTTGGGCAAGGTGTTGCTCCCATTCAGCCCCCCTATATAACACTTTATTACTATCTACAATATGATTCCAACACTTTATTACTACCTACAATATGATCCCAACACTTTATTACTATCTACGATATGATTCCAACACTATTACTACCTACAATATGATCCCAACACTTTATTACTATCTACAATATGATCCCAACACTTTATTACTATCTACGATATGATCCCAACACTTTATTACTATCTACGATATGATTCCAACACTCTATTACTATCTACAATATGATCCAAACACTTTATTACTATCTACGATATGATTCCAACACTTTATTACCAGATACAATAAGGTTCCAACACTTTATTAACAGATACAATAAGGTTCCAAAACTCTATTATCAGATACAATAAGGTTCCAACACTTTATTAACAGATACAATAAGGTTCCAAAACTCTATTACCAGATACAATAAGGTTCCAACACTTTATTAACAGATACAATAAGGTTCCAACACTTTATTACCAGATACAATAAGGTTCCAACACTTTATTAACAGATACAATAAGGTTCCAACACTCTATTATCAGATACAATAAGGTTCCAACACTTTATTACCAGATACAATAAGGTTCCAACACTTTATTACCAGATACAATAAGGTTCCAACACTTTATTACCAGATACAATAAGGTTCCAACACTTTATTACCAGATACAATAAGGTTCCAACACTTTATTACCAGATACACTAATAATGTAACATATTATTATCTATAATAAGATTCTAATATATTATCACTACAATACGTTTCTGGCATTTTATTATCATCTACAATAAGATTCGAACATTTATTATCTACAATAAGATTCGAACATTTATTATCTACAATAAGATTCGAACATTTATTATCTACAATAAGATTCGAACATTTATTATCTGCAATAAGATTCGAACATTTATTATCTACAATAAGATTCGAACATTTATTATCTACAATAAGATTCGAACATTTATTATCTACAATAAGATTCCAACATTTATTATCTGCAGTAAGATTCGAACATTTATTATCTACAATAAGATTCCAACATTTATTATCTACAATAAGATTCCAACATTTATTATCTACAATAAGATTCGAACATTTATTATCTACAATAAGATTCCAACATTTATTATCTACAATAAGATTCCAACATTTATTATGTACAATAAGATTCCAACATTTATTATCTACAATAAGATTCCAACATTTATTATCTACAATAAGATTCGAACATTTATTATCTACAATAAGTTTTTTTTTACTGACATTTTATTATTATTTACAGAAAGATTACAACACTTTATTACTATCTATGTAACATTTTAACACTTTATTACTATTTATAGAACATTTTAACACTTTATTACTATTTATAGAACATTTTAACACTTTATTACTATTCATACAAAATGTTAACACTTTATTACTATCTATTATCAGATTTTGGCCCAACACATGCACGGTAAGATATAATCTCTTCTATGGTAAAAATTGCAAACGTGTATTTCTGTCTAGGGTAAGATAGAAGCACGTCGCTGCTACTGTCCTAGGAATATTTCAATGTGAAAACATATGGTGACGTGACGGCCATACCCCAGCTGTCTCCATTTAATGTCATGATAACCTCCTGGGTCGTTACGCAACCTTGAAGTCTGATCAAATGTCTACTCATCGGATACTCTGTATGTAAGATAATCTGAGTGTACAATACTTGTAGGCATGTAGGATTGCACATGTAGGATAATTTACTACGGGAAGGTTAGTTTTTAGTTTAGTTTAGTTTAGTTTAGTTCAGTTTTGTTTTTAATTTAGTTTAGTTTAGAATTTAGTTTAGTTTAGTTTAGTTTAGTTTAGTTTACGGGTCATCTTCATTGCACATCGAACACGTCCATAAGTGCTCAGGTCTCCTCCCCAGTAGGTCCCTCAGTGTGTGGAGACTGATGACTCAAGTCCCTCAGTGTGTGGAGACTGATGACTCAAGTCCCTCAGTGTGTGGAGACTGATGACTCAAGTCCCTCAGTGTGTTGAGACTGATGACTCAAGTCCCTCAGTGTGTGGAGACTGATGACTCAAGTCCCTCAGTGTGTGGAGACTGATGACTCAAGTATGTCCCTCAGTGTGTGGAGACTGATGACTCAAGTATGTCCCTCAGTGTGTGGAGACTGATGACTCAAGTATGTCCCTCAGTGTGTGGAGACTGATGACTCAAGTCCCTCAGTGTGTGGAGACTGATGACTCAAGTATGTCCCTCAGTGTGTGGAGACTGATGACTCAAGTATGTCCCTCAGTGTGTGGAGACTGATGACTCAAGTATGTCCCTCAGTGTGTGGAGACTGATGACTCAAGTCCCTCAGTGTGTGGAGACTGATGACTCCAGTATGTCCCTCAGTGTGTAGAGACTGATGGCTCAAGTATGTCCCTCAGTGTGTGGAGACTGATGACTCAAGTCCCTCAGTGTGTGGAGACTGATGACTCAAGTATGTCCCTCAGTGTGTGGAGACTGATGACTCCAGTCCCTCAGTGTGTGGAGACTGATGACTCAAGTCTCTCAGTGTGTGGAGACTGATGACTCCAGTCCCTCAGTGTGTGGAGACTGATGACTCAAGTCCCTCAGTGTGTGGAGAGTGATGACTCAAGTATGTCCCTCAGTGTGTGGAGACTGATGACTCAAGTATGTCCCTCAGTGTGTGGAGACTGATGACTCAAGTATGTCCCTCAGTGTGTGGAGACTGATGACTCAAGTCCCTCAGTGTGTGGAGACTGATGACTCAAGTCCCTCAGTGTGTGGAGACTGATGACTCAAGTCCCTCAGTGTGTGGAGACTGATGACTCAAGTCCCTCAGTGTGTGGAGACTGATGACTCAAGTATGTCCCTCAGTGTGTGGAGACTGATGACTCAAGTATGTCCCTCAGTGTGTGGAGACTGATGACTCAAGTATGTCCCTCAGTGTGTGGAGACTGATGACTCAAGTCCCTCAGTGTGTGGAGACTGATGACTCAAGTATGTCCCTCAGTGTGTGGAGACTGATGACTCAAGTATGTCCCTCAGTGTGTGGAGACTGATGACTCAAGTATGTCCCTCAGTGTGTGGAGACTGATGACTCAAGTCCCTCAGTGTGTGGAGACTGATGACTCCAGTATGTCCCTCAGTGTGTAGAGACTGATGGCTCAAGTATGTCCCTCAGTGTGTGGAGACTGATGACTCAAGTCCCTCAGTGTGTGGAGACTGATGACTCAAGTATGTCCCTCAGTGTGTGGAGACTGATGACTCCAGTCCCTCAGTGTGTGGAGACTGATGACTCAAGTCTCTCAGTGTGTGGAGACTGATGACTCCAGTCCCTCAGTGTGTGGAGACTGATGACTCAAGTCCCTCAGTGTGTGGAGAGTGATGACTCAAGTATGTCCCTCAGTGTGTGGAGACTGATGACTCAAGTATGTCCCTCAGTGTGTGGAGACTGATGACTCAAGTATGTCCCTCAGTGTGTGGAGACTGATGACTCAAGTCCCTCAGTGTGTGGAGACTGATGACTCAAGTCCCTCAGTGTGTGGAGACTGATGACTCAAGTATGTCCCTCAGTGTGTGGAGACTGATGACTCAAGTCCCTCAGTGTGTGGAGACTGATGACTCAAGTCTCTCAGTGTGTGGAGACTGATGACTCCAGTCCCTCAGTGTGTGGAGACTGATGACTCAAGTCCCTCAGTGTGTGGAGACTGATGACTCCAGTATGTCCCTCAGTGTGTGGAGACTGATGACTCAAGTCCCTCAGTGTGTGGAGACTGATGACTCCAGTATGTCCCTCAGTGTGTGGAGACTGATGACTCCAGTCCCTCAGTGTGTGGAGACTGATGACTCAAGTCCCTCAGTGTGGGGAGACTGAGGACTCCAGTATGTCTCTCAGTGTGTGGAGACTGATGACTTCAGTCTCTCAGTGTGTGGAGACTGATGACTCAAGTCCCTCAGTGTGTGGAGACTGATGACTCCAGTCCCTCAGTGTGTGGAGACTGATGACTCCAGTCCCTCAGTGTGTGGAGACTGATGACTCCAGTCCCTCAGTGTGTGGAGACTGATGACTCCAGTCCCTCAGTGTGTGGAGACTGATGACTCCAGTCCCTCAGTGTGTGGAGACTGATGACTCCAGTCCCTCAGTGTGTGGAGACTGATGACTCCAGTTGTGTTGATTTGTTATTCTTCTGTGTCTTCCAGCGCAGCACTCCTTTCTGGAATCTTCAATTTTGACCTGAAGTTCTTGCAATCTGGACATAGCTGTAGATTCCTGATCATAGTTTGAATCATTAGCTCGACCAACCTTCCAGAAGGCATTCACAATGTCATCCAGGTCCATGCCATCTTCGTCATCTTCGCCAGTCGTTCCAGTCAGGCTGTTGTCAGCTCGTTCATGTTCTCTAACTTTCAGGCTGGAGTGTCTAGGAACGAAAATGAACAGATTCCAGTCAGTTCCGAGTTTCTTGATTGCCACCAACCACTCTTTTAGAGCCAAGTTAACTTCCATCTTCTAGAGAATGCTCTTCGATTCACTCAAAAAACATACTTAGCAAAAATTTGTGTTTATAACCAGGCCATCGCTTTAGTTACTGATACGATCTCTGTGGTGAAACAACTTGTAGTTACTGATACGATCTCTGTGGTGAAACGACTTGTAGTTACTGATACGATCTCTGTGGTGAAACAACTTGTAGTTACTGATACGATCTCTGTGGTGAAACGACTTGTAGTTACTGATACGATCTCTGTGGTGAAACGACTTGTAGTTACTGATACAATCTCTGTGGTGAAACGACTTGTAGTTACTGATACAATCTCTGTGGTGAAACGACTTGTAGTTACTGATACGATCTCTGTGGTGAAACGACTTGTAGTTACTGATACACTCTCTGTGGTGAAACGACTTGTAGTTACTGATACGATCTCTGTGGTGAAACGACTTGTAGTTACTGATACGATCTCTGTGGTGAAACGACTTGTAGTTACTGATACAATCTCTGTGGTGAAACGACTTGTAGTTACTGATACAATCTCTGTGGTGAAACGACTTGTAGTTACTGATACAATCTCTGTGGTGAAACGACTTGTAGTTACTAATACGATCTCTGTGGTGAAACGACTTGTAGTTACTGATACGATCTCTGTGGTGAAACAACTTGTAGTTACTGATACGATCTCTGTGGTGAAACGACTTGTAGTTACTGATACGATCTCTGTGGTGAAACGACTTGTAGTTACTGATACAATCTCTGTGGTGAAACGACTTGTAGTTACTGATACGATCTCTGTGGTGAAACAACTTGTAGTTACTGATACAATCTCTGTGGTGAAACGACTTGTAGTTACTGATACGATCTCTGTGGTGAAACGACTTGTAGTTACTGATACGATCTCTGTGGTGAAACGACTTGTAGTTACCGCGAAAGTATCGCTCTCCTCCTTTGTCGTTATTCATTTGATCTTAGCAGTGAAAAGCCTTGAGTTACGACTGTGCCGAACGACAGACGTATCGGTGTAGATGACTGTCGAACCCTCGGGTGAATTCTCGTAGATCATGACCTGTATTACTGCCCCCTAACCACGTATGTGTGTAGGACAGTCAGCATGTATGATAACCGGTGCATGATAGTCTGTATAACGTTTATATGTGAGACAATCTTCTACTGAGTATATTACCAAGCCACCATTGAGTACCTTACCAATTTACACCTGAGTACATTTACCAAGCCACCCTTGAGTACATTTACCAAACTACCCTTGAGTACTTTACCGACCTACCCTTGAGTACCGTACCAAGCTACCCTTGAATACATTTACCAAGCTACCTTTGAGTACCTTACCAAGCTACCCTTGAGTACCTTACCAAGCTACCCTTGAGTACCTTACCAAGCTACCATTGAGTACCTTTCCAAGCTACCTTTGAGTACCATTGGAGCCGTTATAGCTCAGTGGTTAGTGAACTGGACTACAAAGGACAAGAGGTAGGGTTCGATCCCAACCGACGGCTTCCGGGTTCACCCAGCCTTTAATGGGTACCGGATTTTTTTCTGGGAAAGTGAAGCGGCACGGGCGTAATACCGACCACATTACCCCAATAATCATGTGCCGAAGGTCTGTACAATTTATGGTCACTAACATCATATTCCCTATACGCCACTCGGCGTGAAGGGGGCACATCACTTTTTACTTTTTTGAGTACCAAACATAGCAACCCTTGAGTACCATACATAGCAAACCTTGAGTACCATATATAGCAACCCTTGAGTACCATACATAGCAAACCTTGAGTACCATACATAGCAACCCTTGAGTACCATACATAGCAACACTTGAGTACCACACATAGCAAACCTTGAGTACCACACATAGCAACCCTTGAGTACATTCCCACGCCAACCCTTGAGTACCACACATAGCAACCCTTGAGTATATTCCCACGCCAACCCTTGAGTACCATACCTAGCAACCCTTGAGTACCACACATAGCAACCCTTGAGTACCACACATAGCAACCCTTGAGTACCACACATAGCAACCCTTGAGTACCACACATAGCAACCCTTGAGTACATTCCCACGCCAACCCTTGAGTACCACACATAGCAACCCTTGAGTACCATACATAGCAACCTTGAGTACCATATATAGCAACCCTTGAGTACCATACATAGCAAACCTTGAGTAACATACATAGCAACCCTTGAGTACCATACATAGCAACCCTTGAGTACCACACATAGCAACCCTTGAGTACCACACATAGCAACCCTTGAGTACCACACATAGCAACCCTTGAGTACATTCCCACGCCAACCCTTGAGTACCACACATAGCAACCCTTGAGTATATTCCCACGCCAACCCTTGAGTACCATACCTAGCAACCCTTGAGTACCACACATAGCAACCCTTGAGTACCACACATAGCAACCCTTGAGTACCACACATAGCAACCCTTGAGTACCATACCTAGCAACCCTTGAGTACCATACATAGCAACCCTTGAGTACCACACATAGCAACCCTTGAGTACCACACATAGCAACCCTTGAGTACCATACCTAGCAACCCTTGAGTACCATACCTAGCCACCCTTGAGGACATTCCCACGTCAACCCTTGAGTATCATACATAGCAACCCTTGAGTACATTCCCACGCCAACCCTTGAGTACCACACATAGCAACCCTTGAGTACATTCCCACGCCAACCCTTGAGTACAACACATAGCAACCCTTGAGTACATTCCCACGCCAACCCTTGAGTACCACACATAGCAACCCTTGAGTACATTCCCACGCCAACCCTTGAGTACCACACATAGCAACCCTTGAGTACATTCCCACGCCAACCCTTGAGTACCACACATAGCAACCCTTGAGTACATTCCACTCCAATGTTTTAAACTGTGATGACCAACCGTCACTGTCCACAAAAAAGTGAAAAGAAAAAACATGCCTGTATCAGTGAACGATATGAGCGTTGAAATGTCTCTACAAGATTTGCTATGCTAGTGTCTCTCGTCATGCTGTTCTCAGTTTCACCTATCACATATGCCGGCTACCTCATCTAAGAAAGCACAGTTCAGACAGAGTTCTGCAAATGTCAACACAGATGAGTGTCACAACGTTCTAAATTTCTCATGTTTCTCTCAATTTACAACTCATTTTATTTTGTTTTGCAATTATTTTTTTTTTGGGAGGGTGGGGGCGGGCGCAAATTTTTTATGTTTAAAGATGGGGTAGGGTGGGTACAATTTGTAGACAAACTAGAAAATTAGATTGCTGATTTAATCAAGTTTGGTATTTCGCTGACATTTTTGTTTAGATCATTATTGCTTTCAAGCAGTGGCGGAGAGTACTGTTGGGGGTGGGGGTGTGCGCTGAGAGAGTTGCCCTGGTAGCAATAACATTAGTGATACAAAATATAAAATAGGAAAATAGTAGTAGTAGTCGCCCGTGCGCTACCGGGGCCTGAAAAGGGAAGTAAAGAATAGCGGCGCTGTACCTTACCAGGCATGTTCGTAAGAGGCGAGAAAGGAGGGTTGGGAATGAGACTGGCTATACTGTACAAAAATAAGCCGAAAAAAACTTCACAAACATGGACAAGTCAAAGAGAGAAAAAGTAAATCCGCCATCCAGGAAAGAGAAGGGCTCTCTGTCTAAGAGACGTATGACGCAATCCGGAGAAAGCCGCAGGAGTCCGGGTTGCCGACTCACCCTTTGTCTACCAGGAAATCCTCCAGAATTGGCACCTGGAATGTTCGTACTCTAAACGAACAAGGAAAAGCTGCACAGGGAGCAGCAGAAATGACAAACTACAAGATAGATATTCTGGGAATGTGTGAAACAAGATGGCTAGGAACGGGTAAAATAAAACTAAATACAGGAGAGATGATTTTATCATCAGGACACCAGGAACCTGGAGCACAACATAGTGAAGGGGTAGCTATAATGCTATCAAGGAATGCACAGAAGACACTAATAGAATGGGAAGCAGTAGAACCGAGACTAATGAGAGCAACATTTAAAACAACCAAAAACAAAATAAAATTACACATTATACAATGCTATGCACCAGCCAATGATAAAGAAGATTTAGTTAAAGATGATTTCTATAAACAGCTACAATGTCAGATGGATGCAAGACGTGCCAAGGATATTATAATCTTGATGGGAGACCTAAATGCTAAAGTAGGATCAGACAACAGAGGCTTCGAAGAGATTATGGGAAAACATGGACTTGGAGATATAAACGAGAATGGAGAGATATTTGTGAATTTCTGCGCCCTTAATCAAGTGAGCCTAGGAGGAACAATATTCCAACATAAAAGAATACACAAAGCTACATGTGTGTCACCAGATCATAGAACGGAAAATCAAATTGATCACATATGTATCAATAATAAGTTTAAGTCATCCTTACAGGATGTAAAAGTATACAGAGGGGCAGATGTAGCTTCTGATCATCATCTTCTGATAGCCAAACTTAAAATTAAACTAAAAAGGTATACTACAACGAATAAGGGTAGAAAGTACTTCAATGTAGGGTTTCTTAAAGAACAAGGAATTAAAGATAAATTCGCAGTTACAATATCAAACAAATAACAAGTCCTCCAACAACTAGAAAATACAATAAATATAGAAGATCATTGGAAACAAGTAAAATATATATGGAACGAGACATGCGAAGAAACACTGGGGAAAAGAGAACGCCAAAATAAGGCATGGATGACAGCAGAGACCCTGGACAAAATTAAAGAAAGAAAGAACAAGAAAGCAGACATAAATAAAAGCAAAACGAGAAGTAATAAAGCCAAGACACAGGAAGCTTACACAGAGGTGAACAAAGAAGTGAGAAGATGCATTAAAAGGGATTAGAGGGAATATATAGATGAACTAGCTAAAGAGGCAGAAGAAGCAGCAAATAAAGGGAATATGAAAGAACTGTACAACAGCACAAAGAAATTAAGTGGAAAATACAAACAGATCAACGCCTTTATTAAAGATAAGAAAGGAAATCTGCTTAGTAATATAAGGGAACAAATGGAGAGATGGAAAGAGCACTATGAAGAACTTTTGAATAGACCCGGCTCAAATAATCCTCCAGATATACTACCAGCAGAAGAGTTACACGTTAACTGTGGAAAACCTAGCAAAGAAGAAATAATGAAAGCCATCAAACTATAAAAAAATGGTAAAGCCACAGGACCAGATGAAATTCCTTCGGAAGCCATCAAAACAGATATAAACACCTCTACCAAGATGTTACATAATCTATTAGATAAAATTTGGGAGAGGGGAAAAATACCTAAAGACTGGAAAGAAGGTTATATGATCAAACTACCAAAGAAAGGAAGTTTACAGGAGTGCACAAATTATAGGGGAATTATGCTACTATCAGTGCCAGGAAAAATATTAAGCAGAATCATTCTGGAGAGACTAAAAGAGGCCACAGAGAAACATTTGAGAGATGAACAAGCAGGTTTTAGTAATAACAGATCATGTGCTGATCAAATAACTACTCTACGTATAATAGTTGAACAAAGTTTAGAACTAAAATCCCCACTTTATATTGGATTCATAAATTACGAAAAGGCATTTGATAGTTTAGACAGAAGAATGCTTTGGAAGTTGCTGAGTCATTATGGAATCCCCATAAAGTTTATTAACCTGATAAAAACAATGTATGAAGGAACGAAATGTAGTGTGGTGCATGAAGGACAGCTTACAGAAGCATTTGAAATAAGAACAGGAGTAAGGCAGGGATGCCTTCTGTCTCCATTTCTCTTTCTACTGGCCATAGATTGGATTATGAAAATAACTCAAAACAACAGAAATGGAATCCAGTGGTCACTGACCAAACAACTTGATGATTCAGAGCTTGCTGATGACATAGCTCTCCTATCACACAGCCATCAACAGATGCAGGATAAAATGAGCATACTTGATGAGTTATCACAACAGATAGGACTGAAGATTAATAGAGATAAGAACAACATTATGAGAATTAATACAGTTAGCAATAACCAAATAAAATTAGGATAAATACCTCTATTAGATGTACAATCTTACATATATCTGGGCAGTAATATAGATAAAGAGGGAGGAACAGAAAATGATACCAAAATAAGGATATCAAAAGCAAGAGGAGCTTTCTTTGCACTGGGAAACATGGAAATCCAAAGAAATTAGGTTAAATACAAAAATAAAAATGTTCGACTCAAATGTTAAGGCGGTCCTATTATATGGCCGTGAAACATGGAGAACAACAAAATTGACAATCACGAAGATTCAGACTTTCATTAATGGATGTTTACGCAGAATAAAAGGATGGAAATGGCAGGACAAAATCACTAACATAGAATTATGGAAATGTACCAGTCAAACACCAGTGGATAAAGGGATACAGCGAAGACGATGGCGCTGGATAGGACACACACTACGGAAGCCAACTGAGAGTATTACACAACAGGCCTTTTTTTTGGAATCCCCTGGGGAAAAGACAAAGAGGAAGACCAAGGAATTCTTGGAGAAGACAGATAGAAGCAGAGATGAAGATGATGGGGAAGACATGGAATGATCTTAAAAGAATGGCAAAAACAGAACGACTTGGAAAGTGTTTGTTGAAGACCTATGCTCCACAGGGAGTTAAAAAGATAGAAGAAGAAGAATTAGTAGTAGTTGTTGTTGTTATTGTTGTAGTTGTAGTAGTAGTAATAATAATAATAGTAGTAGTGCCCGAAAAATGTTGATTGTTTCTTTCTAATGTTTTTTAGGAGTTACCCTTTTGTGTTGGCCTCTTTGAGAACTTCCTCATTGGTCTTTTTAGCTGTCCAGGGAACTTTTAACATTCTTCTGAGAAATCCTATCTCTGTGGCCTCTAATCGTCTTTTCATTTGTTTGTCTACTGTCCATGATTCGCTTCCATAGGTCAGAATTGGTTCTATATAGCACCGATGAACTCTCTTTCTCATTTCTATTGACATAGATTTGTTGCATAAGATATTTTTCATTTTCTGAAATGCTGTTTTTGGCCTGAGCTTATCTTTTTTTAATTTCTGTGGTGCATCTCCCATCTGATGTTATTATTGTGCCCAAGTATTTCAAACGTTGCACTTGTTTTAGATTTGTCCTGTTTATTTTTATGCTGCATGATGGTGCTGATTGTTTCTTCGATATGACCATTACTTCTGTTTTCTTACTATTCAGACTGAGACCTTTCTTGATGCTTTCTTTTACTATTGTGTCTATCATTTCTTGTAGTTCATTCTCTGTCTCTGCTATTAAGACTGTGTCATCCGCATATCGCAAATTATTTATGTTGTGACCGTTGACTTCAATTCCATTTTTGTCTACTATTGATCTCATATGTTCGCTGTAGGAAATATAGGTAATGAATAAATAAAGCAAAATAGGAGGACGTAACACTTGCCGTGCCCCCTCCCCCGTTATCTGGCAATCCATGCTACGCCTATGATTCCGACAAGAATACATTTTGATGATCTTGCATTGTTATATTTCTGGCCGATGTATAAATATACAATTTGTTCATCGTCATGTGCCGCCTTCGCAATCAAATGTTTGCTACCATATAACACTGTCTCACTTTGTATCATGCCTTCATACTGCACCCTGTCGTACAAAAAAGTACCAAAAAAATACCCAAATTACACATTTTTGTTCTTTTCTAAAGTACAACAAAAATACCCAAAGTACACATTTTTGTTCTTTTCTAAAGTACAACAAAAATACCCAAAGTACACATTTTTGTTCTTTTCTAAAATACAACAAAAATGCCCAAAGTACACATTTTTGTTCTTTTCTAAAGTACAACAAAAATACCCAAAGTGCACAATTTTGTTCTTTTCTAAAGTACAACAAAAATACCAAAAGTACACATTTTTGTTCTTTTCTAAAGTACAACAAAAATACCCACCGTGCAAAATTTTTGTTCTTTTCTAAAGTACAACAAAAATACCCACCGTGCACAATTTTTGTTCTTTTCTAAAGTACAACAAAAATACCCAAAGTACACAATTTTTGTTCTTTTCTAAAGTAAAATAAAAATACCCAAGTGCACTGAGACTGAGTGCAGACTTCATATTTTTAACCGAGGCGTCAACGAGACTGTAAAGATTTCCGAGTGCTGTAACTGCACAAACTAATACTAGCAAATTATACAACGTATTCCAGAAGTTATCGGTTATGAAACGTTTGGTAGGAGACGGAGGGGAAGAGTTGGAGAGGGAGGTGGTGATTTTGAAGGGGAGGGGTATGAAATAATTGGTACCAAAAAATGTCTGCTTGAAAATCTGTCGGAAATGTAAAAAAAAAGAAAAGAAAAAAAAGAGTACAGATAGACAGCTGTGATTATTATGTGGGCCGGAAAATTATAACAGCAATCCGAGCCTACTCCGCGAACAAAACTGCAGCCAGGAAATGAAAGTGAGGATTAATCATCAACAGCACACGAATTAATCGCAACTTGTCTCATTTCGGTTGTAAAAAATTAATATTGTTTTTGTCACCTGAAGAAGACATGATTGTGAATACGTTGAAGCTGTCCTTTAAAGTGCGGCGTTGTGCAGCACAGAATCTATGCCTTCTGTTGTTTGATTTTTGTTTGTTATGATTATGACGAAAGTGATAGTGTTTTGATGGTGAATTACATGAGGTGGAGACCAGGTGTTGTTGTTGTAGTCTGAATGTTGATATGGTGATTGTTATGACTTTCTTGCTTACACGGGTTCTGATGGGGAATTCCGAGTTGACCACGTGAAAGATAGGGCATGACTAAGTTTTCTACATCAGCCAAAGTACGTCACTTCCGGGGGACGTTTGTCGGGAGTTGAATCAAGCGATGTTTGGGGAAATATATTACATGGGATGAGAAAGATGATGTGAGAGAGAGGGGGGGGGGGGCAGAGAGAAGGGGCAGAAAGGGGGGGGGGTAGAGTGAGGGGGGTAGAGTGAGGGGGTAGAGAAAGGGGGTAGAGTGAGGGGGTCAGAGTGAGGGGGTAGAGAGAAGGGGGTAGAGAGAAGGGGGTAGAGTGAGGGGGTAGAGAGAGGGTGGGCAGAGAGAGGGGGTAGAGTGAGGGGGTAGAGAGAAGGGGGTAGAGTGAGGGGGGCAGAGGGAAGGGGCAGAGAGAAGGGGGTAGAGTGAGGGGGGCAGAGTGAGGGGGTAGAGAGAAGGGGTAGAGTGAGGGGGTAGAGTGAGGTGGAGTGAGGGGGTCGAGAAAGTGGGTAGAGAGAAGGGGGTAGAGTGAGGGGGGTAGAGTGAGGGGGGCAGAAGGAAGGGGCAGAGAGAAGGGGGTAGAGTGAGGGGGGGCAGAGAGAAGGGCAGAGAGAAGGGGGTAGAGTGAGGGGGGCAGAGTGAGGGGGTAGAGAGAGGGGGGCAGAGTGAGGGGTTAGAGAGAGGGGGCAGAGAGAAGGGGCAGAGAGAGGGGGCAGAGAGAGGGGATAGAGAGAAGGGGGTAGAGAGAAGGAGGTAGAGAGAAGGGGGTAGAGAGAAGGGGGTAGAGAGAAGGGGGTAGAGAGAAGGGTTAGAGAGAAGGGGGTAGAGAGAAGGGGGT
This sequence comes from Megaustenia siamemsis, assembly GCA_032433765.1. Classification (NCBI taxonomy): domain Eukaryota; kingdom Metazoa; phylum Mollusca; class Gastropoda; order Stylommatophora; family Ariophantidae; genus Megaustenia; species Megaustenia siamemsis. Next base: position 31,283,634 of record JAVIAB010000104.1, on the reverse strand, counting down.
AGAGTGAGGGGGGCAGAGTGAGGGGGTAGAGAGGGAGGTAGAGAGAAAGGGTAGGGGGTAGAGAGGGATAGTAGAGAGGGGGTAAAGAGGGAGGTAGAGAGAAAGGGTAGGGGGTAGAAAGAGATGGTACATCTAGGGGTACAGAGAGGGGGTAGAGAGATGGTAGAAAGGGGGTAGAGCGGGAGGTAGAGAGGGGGTAGAGACAGGGGGGAAGAGAGGGGGTCGAGAGAGGGAGGTGTAAGAGAAGGGGTACATTGAGGGGGTGGGCCAGAGAGAGAGAGAGATGGAGTAGAGAGAGAGCGGGAGCAGAGAGAGAGGAGGGGTAGAGAGAGGGAGGTAGAGAGTGAGGGGTAGAGAGAGGGAGGGGTAGAGAGAGGGAGGGGATAGAGAGAGGGAGGGAATAGAGAGAAAGAGGGGATAGAGAGATAGAAGGGATAGAGAGAAGGGGGTAGAGTGAGGGGGCAGAGTGAGGGGGTAGAGAGGGAGGTAGAGAGAAAGGGTAGGGGTAGAGAGGGATAGTAGAGAGGGGGTAAAGAGGGAGGTAGAGAGAAAGGGTAGGGGGTAGAAAGAGATGGTAGCATCTAGGGGGTACAGAGAGGGGGTAGAGAGATGGTAGAAAGGGGTAGAGCGGGAGGTAGAGAGGGGTAGAGACAGGGGGGAAGAGAGGGGGTCGAGAGAGGGAGGTGTAAGAGAAGGGGTACATTGAGGGGGTGGGCCAGAGAGAGAGAGAGATGGAGTAGAGAGAGAGCGGGAGCAGAGAGAGAGGGAGGGGTATAGAGAGGGAGGTAGAGAGTGAGGGGTAGAGAGAGGGATGGGGTAGAGAGAGGGAGGGAATAGAGAGAGGGAGGGAATAGAGAGAAAGAGGGGATAGAGAGATAGAAGGGATAGAGAGAGGGAGGGTGAAGAGAGAGGGCATGAGGGGGGCAGTGTGATGGGGGCAGAGAGAGGGAAGAGATGGAGTAGAAAGAGGGAGGGGACAGAGACAGGGGGCAGATAGAGAGGGTAGAGGGGGGACAAAGAGATGTGGGTGCGTGGGTCTCTGTCAGGTGGGGGTCGTTGCTATGTGGGTGTTAACCTAGTGTTACTCGAACGCTATATTCTAGAACAAGACAAGTACTTGCAGATTCTATTCTAGAACAACTAATAAGACAAATTGAGTTTATATTCTAGAACAATTAATAAGACAAATGATTGGAACTTATAATCTAGAACAATTAATAAGACAAATAATGGGAACTTATATTCTAGAAAAATTAAGACAAACATGCTTGGAACTTATAATCTAGAACAATTAATAAAACAAATGCTTTGAAACTATATTCTAGAACCATTAATATGACAGATAACTGGAGATTACATTCTAGAATAATCAGTTAGACAAATGCTTCAAGACTGTTTTCTAGACTCTAGAACAACCAAATAGGACAAATACCTGAAGGCTACATTCTAGAATAATTAATAAGACAAATGTCACTGACATGAAATGCGTTAAGAGTAGATGTTGGGGTAGAAGGAGGAGTAGAAGTTGGGGTAGAAGGAGGAGTAGATGTTGGGGTAGAAGGAGGAGTAGATGTTGGGGTAGAAGGAGGAGTAGATGTTGGGGTAGAAGGAGGAGTAGATGTTGGGGTAGAAGGAGGAGTAGATGTTGGGGTAGAAGGAGGAGTAGAAGAAGGAATAGAAAGTAGAAGAAGGAATAGACAAATGAGGAGTAGAAGAAGGAGCAAAAGAAGGAATAAGAAGATATGTACGCACGCACGCGCGCGCGCGCGCACACACACACGGAAGACATAATTGATACATTCTGCAGGGAACTGTTAAAGGAACAGCACAGTACTAAAGAAGATTGACTGAAGATTTATAGACTTTGTTGTCTTCGCTGACATTTTATAATTTATAGAAATTGTTATGTTTGCTGACATTTTATAATTTATAGAAGTTGTTATGTTTGCTGCCATTTTATAATTTATAGAAGTTGTTATGTTTGCTGACATTTTATAATTTATAGAAATTGTTACGTTTGCTGACATTTTATAATTTATAGAAGTTGTTATGTTTGCTGACATTTTATAATTTATAGAAGTTGTTATGTTTTCTGACATTTTATAATTTATAGAAATTGTTATGTTTGCTGACATTTTATAATTTATAGAAATTGTTATCCTGATAATTTATAAATTATAGACATTGTTATGTTGACACTTGCTTTGTAGAATATAATTTATAGAAGGAGATATACGGACAATATAATTTATAGAAGGAGATATACGGACAATATAATTTATAGAAGGAGATATGCGGACAATATAATTTATAGAAGGAGATATACGGACAATATAATTTATAGAAGGAGATATGCGGACAATATAATTTATAGTATAGAAGTTGATATGCGGACAATATAATTTATAGGAGATATACGGACAATATATTTATAGAAGGAGATATGCGGACAATATAATTTATAGAAGGAGATATGCGGACAATATAATTTATAGAAGGAGATATACGGACAATATAATTTATAGTATAGAAGTTGATATGCGGACAATATAATTTATAGAAGGAGATATGCGGACAATATAATTTATAGAAGGAGATATGCGGACAATATAATTTATAGAAGGAGATATGCGGACAATATAAGTTATAGTATAGAAGGAGACATGCGGACAATATAATTTATAGAAGGAGATATGCGGACAATATAATTTATAGAAGGAGATATAGGACAATATAATTTATAGAAGGAGATATACAATATAATTTATAGAAGGAGATATACGACAATATAATTTTTAGAAGGAGATATACGGACAATATAATTTATAGAAGGAGATATGCGGACAACATAATTTATAGAAGGAGATATACGGACAATATAATTTATAGAGGAGATATGCGGACATATAATTTATAGAAGGAGATATGCGGACAATATAATTTATAGAAGGAGAAATGCAGACACTACATAATCTATAGAAGGAGAAATGTAGACACTACATAATTTATAGAAGGAGAAATGCAGACACTACATAATTTATAGAAGGAGAAATGCAGACACTACATAATTTAAAGAAGGAGAAATGTAGACACTACATAATCTATAGAAGGAGAAATGTAGACATAATCTATAGAAGGAGAAATGCAGACACTACATAATTTATAGAAGGAGAAATGTAGACACTACATAATCTATAGAAGGAGAAATGCAGACACTACATAATCTATAGAAGGAGAAATGTAGACACTACATAATTTATAGAAGGAGAAATGTAGACACTACATAATTTATAGAAGGAGAAATGTAGACACTACATAATCTATAGAAGGAGAAATGCAGACACTACATAATCTATAGAAGGAGAAATGTGGACACTACATAATTTATAGAAGGAGAAATGTAGACACTACATAATTTATAGAAGGAGAAATGTAGACACTACATGATCTATAGAAGGAGAAATGCAGACACTACATAATCTATAGAAGGAGAAATGTGGACACTACATAATTTATGGAAGGAGATATGCGGACAATATAATTTATAGAAGGAGAAATGCAGACAGTATGTAATCTATAGGGAGTCAATACGCTATACACGTTGCAGCTGTGAAGGAAAGATATGTCAACACGACATAAGATAAAGGTGGCCAACAGCATTATATGGTTTAATGTATGTGCTGATTAGATTTGAGCCCCCAGCACTTCCATAAGTCTGGGGTAGCCAGACACTTCATGCTATTTAAGGGACACGAGTCGGTTAGGCTAAGTCGGTCAATGTCACACACTATGCTCGACTGTACAGGTTACAACACAGCCCAGGTGTCTGTGTTGCGTTATTTTTGGAATACCGTATTTGGCACAGGCACACAGCCAGCACGATCTGCCTGGCGTGCTCTTTAACGAGCTTTAGACACGTCTAGCTCCATGAATTAACATAGATCAAAGGTTAAATCAAATCTTGTATTTATTCGCGTTGATAAACGCTGAATGAAACATTTTATTTATAAATACGTACATCAATAGATCATAAAATACGTTATCGTCCACACTGAGAGTTGCTTCTAGCGTTCTGTCGCAAACTTAAAACCAATTACGATATTTGAGAAGTTTTTTGGACTTAACTGCAACTTAGTCATTCCCTAATTTCAAGCTTAAACGTGCTTACGTCATTGATACATACGCCTACGTCATCGATCTATACTTCTACGTCATCGATACTTACCGGCTCATCAGCCCAAAGTGAACAGATTGCATGTTTCTATTCCTAACACCCACTTTATAGGTCAAGGTCTCAGTCAGCTCTAGTACACTTATTATGACATAACACACACAGACGGAGAAAATATCAAGGATTTTTTGGCAAATTCAAATATCATGACCGGAAGTACTAACATACGCGACGGTAACCATGGCAAGACAGCCATTTATAGAGAAGCCAAAATATCTCCTTAACAACGAAGATTAGTTACATCTGTATTTATGTATGGCTGTGAAACATGGACACTTGCTGCTGAACTCTGGAGAAGAATACAAGCCTTAGAGATGAAATGGTAAAGAAAGATATCACACATAGCATATAGAGAACATATCATACAGAGAACATACCATACAGAGAACATATCATGTAGGGAACATATCATACAGAGATAATGTAATACACAGAACATATCATACAGAGAACATATAATACTGAGAATATATCACACAGAGAACATATCATGTAGAGAACATATCATACAGAGATCATGTAATACACAGAGCATATCATACAGAGAACATATCATACAGAGAACATATCATACAGAGAACATATCATACAGAGAACATATCATACAGAGAACATATCATACATAGATCATATAATACAGAGAGCATATCAAACAGAGAACATATACAGAGAACTTATCACACAGAGAACATATCATACAGAGAACATATCATACAGAGAACATATCACACAGAGAACATATCATACAGAGAATATATCATACAGAAAACAAACATATCACACAGAGAACATATCATACAGAGAACATATCATACAGAGAACATATCATACAGAGAACATATCACACAGAGAATATATCATACAGAGAACATATCACACAGAGAAGATATCACACAGAGAACATATCACTAATGAAGAAATGCTCGAAAGAATCCAAGAATGCACTGGACCAATAACAGACCTATTGTCGATAATAAAAGAGCGGAAATTGACCTGGTATGGGCGCGTCCCACGGCCCAAGACCTTACCACAACCATTGTGCAAGGCACAGAACCAGGCAAAAGAAGACAGGGAGAATACAAGAAAAAGATGGGTGGATAACATCAGAGAATAGACAGAAATGTCTTTCGTTGTATCATAGAGAGCTGCTCTACATAGCGACGGTTGGAAGCAAGCTGTGAACATGTCATCGTGCCCCAAAGACATGGGATAATTGATTGATTGATTGATTGATTGATTGATTGATTGATTGATTATGATGTAGAAAATGAACTGTAAGACACCGATCTCCAGTCGACAAGCGGATAGAACAAGCAGTTAGAAAACAAACATGCTGAAGTAGTCATCATTATCATCATCATCATTATCAAGTAACGTTCCTGCTGGCGTAGGTGAACATGTCTCTCCACAACTTTCGATCTCGACAGTTATTTATCATTTCTGTTGTTGACCTTCTGCCAAGCCATTCTCTTAAGCTGTCTGGTATTTTTTCTCTTTGCTTCGCTCTGTCTCATCGTCCCTCAATTTTCCCCGTTGTTACAATATATTCCAGCTGTTCCCTTCTCAATACCTGGCCAAAAAATAATGATTGTTTCTTCCGAATATTGGAAATTAGCTCTCTTTTTGCTTTGGCCTCTTTCAGAACGTTTTCATTATTCTTCTTAGCTGTCCATGTTATTCTCAACATTCTTCTGTAAAACCAAATTTCTACAGCTTCCAGTAAGTAATTATCTTGTCGCTTGTCCTATTGTCCATGATTGACATCCACTACATTAAGACTGGTACTCATCATCATTATTGAGTGCCGTCTCCGCATCGAAGGTTGGCTACCATGGAGCGCCTTTCCACTATGTCTCTTGCATTGATAGTGCAGATTGTCTGTCACAGGCTGACTTGTCCATCTTTTGATGTTAATCGTCCATGTAATTCTACCTATTCTTCTATAAGTCCACATTTCAAAGGCTACAATTTTCTGTTCTGTTTTCTTGTCTAATCTCCGTGTTCTGCACCATGCAGGAATATTGAGAAGACATAACATTTTGCTATTCTTAGTTTTAAGCCTGGTGTTATTTCTTTTGATGTTAGTATATTTTTCATGGTATTAAAATTACTTTTTGCCATTCCTATTCTTTTGTTTATTTCAGTTGTACATTTTCCATCACTGGTTATAGTATGTCAGACTGGAACTACATAACATTTAAGAACGAATTTTGTTACACACAATGTCTACTATAGAATGGAAACTTCCTTCCTTAACTTGTCCTCCTTTGATTAGGCATCAGGCCAAAGCCGTTGCCCGTGTGGTGGCGTTGTCGCACACAAGCAGACAGGAGGAACCATACGTGGATTGGTTAGATGTGGGGGAAACCATATATGCTCCAGGACCATCTCAGAGGTTCAAGCCAAATCAACTAAGAATAAATTAGTCAATTGACTGATTTACTGGGTTAAAGGAAATAACAGCAAAACGGAACACTCTTCTCGAAATTTCTAAACGCTATAGCTTACGTTTAAGTCTCATAAATCTGCCCATTATGACGTCCTGCTATGGGATAATCTGGATATTTTTCTTTGTGTTCAAGATCGAGACGGTAACTGGAGAAGTCAAGCGTGAAAGTTGATTACGGTTGAGTTGATTGAAAATAAAACATCAAAGGGTAAACATTATTGATCTGTTGAGATGTACCATCAAGATAGGAGAATGAGGGCATTTATAATATAAGGAAGAGTAACATCAAGTGGTGGATCAATAGCAGTTAGTCAGAATATGACACCCGGCCAAAAGGGTGACAGTGTAGAATATGACATAGTAGATGTGCAGATGTGTTGGATACGAAATTAGAATGTATTAGAAAGGTAGACTGATAGTAATATCTTATATCATTATATGAAGAAATAGATGGATTGAGAGTAATATCTTATATTATTACATGAAGAAATAGATGGATTGAGAGTATCATGTAATATATCGTTACATGAAGAAATAGATAGATTGAGAGTAGTATCTTATATCATTACATGAAGAAATAGATAGATTGAGAGTAATATCTTATATCATTATATGAAGAAATAGATGGATTGAGAGTATCATGTAATATATCGTTACATGAAGAAATAGATAGATTGAGAGTAATATCTTATATCATTACATGAAGAAATAGATAGATTGAGAGTAATATCTTATATCATTATATGAAGAAATAGATGGATTGAGAGCATCATCTAATATATCGTTACATGAAGAAATAGATGGATTGAGAGTAATATCTTATATCATTATATCAATAAATAAATTGATTGAGAGTAATATATTATATCATTATATCAATAAATAAATTGATTGAGAGTAATATCTTATATCATTATATCAATAAATAAATTGATTAAGAGTAATATCTTATATCAAGAAATAAACGACTTGCAACAGACTGAAGTCAAGACAAGAAAGGGAGAGTAGCAGTAATGTAAGAGTAACAGGAAAAGATGGTAAAGAAACGAGCAAAATATGATCAACTTCAGGTGAGAAAAGTACAGTGCAACAGACAGACAAAGTACTGATTTCCAGTGAACTTTTCTGTTTATTTGTTTGTTTTTATTGATATTTGAAGGGATCATGTGATTGTACGCGCTTTCTATTTGATGTAAATCACGTTGCTTCTTTTGATTCATTGCATTTTGTTACAATTTCCTTATTTAATCACTTATACTCATCCTTGTTGTTGATTACGCTATTGAACGCGTCAAAAATGGCGGTTTGTTTACGCCGGTCTGTCGTCAAGGACGCGTAATTCATTTAATTTGTTAAAGGCTCACAGTGTATCCGCGTGCTGCAGAGATATTTACTGGAGTTGGCTAGTCTATAACGTGGAAACGGGTTCTGGACCGTGCGACTGAGTGAGTGCACGTGAGTCTAGACCATCCACAGCATCGACGTTCAGCGACACAATCATCTATGATACTATGACCCACTAAATCATCTATGATACTATGACCCACTAAATCATCTATGATACTATGACCCACTAAATCATCTATGATACTATGACCCACTAAATCATCTATGATACTATGACCCACTAAATCATCTATGATACTATGACCCACTAAATCATCTATGATACTATGACCCACTAAATCATCTATGATACTATGACCCACTAAATCATCGATGATACTATGACCCACTAAATCATCTATGATACTATGACCCACTAAATCATCTATGATACTATGACCCACTAATCATCGATGATACTATGACCCACTAAATCATCTATGATACTATGACCCACTAAATCATCGATGATACTATGACCCACTAAATCATCTATGATACTATGACCCACTAAATCATCTATGATACTATGACCCACTAAATCATCGATGATACTATGACGACGGTAAGCATTCAGATGCAGCCCAAACGACAACATTGAAGAAGGAAACACGACAGGGCAGGCGTGGTGGCATTAAAAGATCGAAGTGTGAGAGGCTAGGCCTAAAGTATGTGCGCATTACATATTGGAATTGTGGGTCCATAAATCCACGACGGCCCATTCTTGATAAGCTACTGTGCGGCGCCGATATAATGTTTTTACAAGAAACTCTTCTTGGTGACAGGACAGTAAGTACTCCTGGATTTCATTGTTTCTACAATAGACGACACCTTGGGCAGGCCATCCTTGTGCGCAACAATATGGTGGCAGCTGAGGTTGGTATGTCTGTGTGGGACAATGCAGAATTGCAGGTACATGCGGCTAGGGTGCAGACCCCAGTTCATTTCGTGATTCTTAATGTGTATGCCTGTAATGGGAAGGTGAACACACAACAATGGCAGAATCGCTTCGAGTTCGATGAAGAGAACGTCATTTTCTGCGGAGACTTTAATGCTAGAGGAAACCAGTGGGGTAACGTCATAACCAACAAGCAGGTAGAAGACCTAGAGAACGCACTGGTGTCAGTCGATTTAGTGTGCTTGAATGATGGAAGGGCAACAAGAATGGCCACTCGAACAGGGGACTCTGATAGTGTCATAGACCTGGCACTGGTGTCTTCCACCTTCGCACCGGTTGGCAGGTGGAGTGCACTGGGGTTCCACCGAAGTGATCACTATCCATGTGTTCTCCTAATTGAGAAAAGCAGAAATATAACCCAGAAAAGAAAGCTCCACACATTCTACTACGAGAAAACAGACCAGGACGTCATTAGCAAAATCAGACATAGGAAACAGAGCGCCCCTCGTAGGAGGCAGGAGAGATGGACGCAGCCACCCTAGTGGAACGTAGATGTCGAGGAAGCTTGGCGGAGCAAGAGACAAACGGTCAAGACATGGCAGAAAGCCAGAAAGAATGGAAGAACACACACAACCTGAGCTCTTGAAGCGTCTGAAAGTAGAGGTCGACCAAAAAATGAAGCACTTTAAACTATGTGCTAGACAGGCTAAGGATGCCAAATGGGATGACTTCTGTAAAAAGTGTGCTCAGAAAAATCGCTCGCCACATTCTGGCGCCTTCATCAGAGCATGAATGACACAACACGACACAGAGGCATACCAGACTTTCAGAGCACAGACCAGATATGGCACAAATCTGATAAGTGCAAAGGGAAGGCCCTCCTTGCCCGCTACATTGAGCAGACGGACCAAAGAAATGAGACTGTAAGAATGAGGATACGGGGATCGCTGTCAAAATTGTGTAAGGATGTAGGGCTGGAAGAAGATATCACAATCACAACCGATACCATTCGCACGACACTTAAAAGGTCACACAACACTGCTCCTGGTCCAGATGGTGTTCGGTACGATGACATAGGCGATTTAGCTGATGACGACTTGACAACACTGGCCAATGAGTTTAATGCCAGTATTCGGAGTGGCCAGATTAAGGAGGAGTAGCTACACAGCTACTTACTATCGCTACCGAAGCCAAACAAGGACCATTCTCAGATCAGTGCCTACAGAATCATCACGATGCAGAACACTGCGGGCAAGCTGCTGGAGAAAATAGTTGCCCGTGTCCTCACCTGTCACCTTGAACAGAAACGTGCATTCCCACCCACATTTGGAGGTTATAGATATAACAAAGAGACATGGCTCAATGCGGCAGTATTTGCCTATGACGTCTTCGAAGGCTTCCACAGACGAGAGGAGACATGTGCTGCTGCTATAGATCTGGAGGATGCATACAACAGGGTACCATTTGAATATCTCATGCATATGCTCTCAAACTGGCAGTGCACCCCTTCCTCATAAGATGGATCGCCGCGGCACTGTTTCAGAGGAAGGTGATACTCAGATGTGGAAGTTGGTCTTCCGAGCCAACATCCATTTTTCCAGGGCTGCCACAAGGTTCACCATTGCCACCAGTTCTATTTAACGTGTACACAATAACGATCACGGCCCAACAGCTGGACGGAGGGGAAGAACTATGACTTTTGCTGATGATATTCTGGTATATCGACAGGGAAGAGACAGACGGGGAATCGCCTCCACAATGCAAGACGAACTCGATCGCATTTCTTCCTGGTGTGGGGTTTCAGGTGCCGTGGTTAATCCTAATAAAGCATCAGTTTCATGGTTCTCCCTTAACAATCATATCGTTAATACGACCACACCGGTAGTACGAATGGGAGCTGATGAGGTGACCAGGGACAAGTTGATGACATACCTCGGAGTTAAGTTTGACCGCAGCCTGTGTTTTCGACAGACCACGTCGACCATGTGATAACAAAATCCCGCAAAGGATTAGCCGCCTTGAAGGTCATGGCAGCTGCCAACATCGAGCAGAGGCTACTTACTCTTTTGTTCCAGGGATTAGTCCTCGCACCAATCGAGTATGCCCTGGCAATTCTTACTGTCAGTACGACTCAAATTGTTAGGCTGGAGAAAATACAAAATGAAGCCATGCGCATTATCTTGGGATGTACAAGGGACACTCCCCGTGTAGCAATGAGGTATCTTCTTGACTTTCCAACCATGGATGACAGAATCAAGATCTGGAGAGCACGAGCATACCTGAAGATTAGTACAGATAAAGAGCATCCATTGCACCACGTGCTCAACACAGGGAAAGGTGCCAGGCTAAAAAGAGGCAAATCATGGAAAGAGAAAGGATAACTTTAAGAGAAAGGATAAGTTTAAGTGAAAGGATAACTTTGAGAGGAAGGATAAATGTAAGAGAAAGGGTAACTTTTACAGAATGGATAACTTGAAGAGAAAGGATAACTTTAAAGGATAGGATAAGTTTAAGTGAAAGTTTAACTTTGAGAGGAAGGATAATTGTAAGAGAAAGGGTTACTTTTACAGAAAGGATAACTTGGAGAGAAAGAGTAACATTAAGAAAAATGGTAACTTTAAGAGAAAGGATCACTTTGAGAGAAATTGTAACTTTAAGAGAAAGGATAACTTCAAGAGAAAGGATAACTTTAAGAGAAAGAATTGGTAGCTTGGCAGAAACAGAAATGTTAGACAGCTGTGGAGACAAGAAGATGTGGACAGACAGAATATCAACGCCAGCAGGCACATAATGATGATGATTCTATTGAATTGAGTAAAACAATAATTCCGCCTCGTGCCCTATAGAGCTAGTAAACCATTTTGACAAGCCCCGGCTCTGTGTATTCTTTAATAGTCACGCTTTGAAACGTGTCGGTTGTCGTAACTTTCTAGAGGACATGAATACCTTTATTGTCTTGTATTCGACTTGGGTATATTTGAGTAACCTTTCAAATACAAGAGAAATCCTGTCGTTTACTACAACGGATTATGCATACTTTTGCCTTTCCGCATCTACAAATAGCCATTTGAAGAACCAATCAGGCAATCGATCAAATAATCGACCAATCAAACGATCAACTCATCAATAAACAAAATTAATCATCGATCAACGTATCAATTAACAAAAATGTTAATCAATCAATCCTGTTATCAGAGAAAATAAGCCAGAGAATCGAGTTTAAGAAGAAATACAGAGAAGAGATTTCAGTTCGTAGCATGGAAGATAACTCTCTGAAACATGATTTTATATAAATATGAGTAATATAATAAAGCAAATAACAGAGAGCGTAGTTACAATATCTATAAATGTGAAATATACTCAATTCGTTTACGGAAAATCATATTTCTTCTCTTTCTGCCTATTTATTTTTCTTTTCGCTTCCATTTATACTCCTTTAAGTATTGAAGAATATAAACAATTATAGTTCCTGTCCTGCTGGCAGTCTCTACCATACTAAGTCATGTTGCTGTAGAGTCATGTTGCTGTAGAGTCATGTTGCTGTAGAGTCTCTCGAATGCTGTCAGTCCATCTTAATCTGCGTCTCCCACCGGCTCCTCTTACAACTTTAATTTTAATAAATATTGTGTGTGGTCTAGAACCTACAAGAGTTCTTAATTGTTATGTAGAGCCAGTCTTAACATATGGATGAGAATCATGGACAATAGGACAACAGATAAGAAAATCACAGGAGGCTGTAGAAATGTGGTTTTACAGAGGAATATTGAGAACACAATGGACAGCTAAGAAGAGTAATGAAAACGTTCTGAAAGAGGCCAAAGTAAAAAGGGAGCTAATTTCCAATATTAGGAAGAAACAATTATCATTTTGGGGCCATGTAATTGGAAGGGAACAGCTGGAATATATTGTAATAACTGGGAATATCGAATGATGAAGAGATAGAAGGAGAAAAGAAGAAGACATAGAAGGAATCAATGATAAAAGATAACAGGCTGCTTAAGAAAATGTCTTGGCAGAAGGTAAACAGAAATGATAAATAACTGTCGACATCGAAAGTTGTGGAGAGGCATGATCACCTACGCCAGCAGGCATGGCACTTGATGATGATATAATCACACTCCGAACGTGTCCCTCGGTGCTCAAATCCCCACCTCAGCAAGCCCCGTCCAGCGACTGACGACCCCAGTTCTGTGTTGGTTCATAAGTCTTCTTACACGCCCACTATGTTTCTCGTTTCTGGCTGTGCCCGTCTTAATTCTCATCTCTTTCAATCGAAGGAGTAACTTGGACTCATGGTTGTCGAAGTTCTGTGTTCTTTCCTCATCTCGGAGGGCATTAATGATGTCCAACACTGATATCCAATAAGTGATATCACCTCTAGCTTGTGATAGACTGACCCTACACTAATATCCAATAAGTGATATCACCTCTTGATTGTCATGGACTGACCCCACACTAATATCCAATAACTGATATCACCTCCTCGACAGTGGCGTGTCAGTTTGTCCATATCACGTTCTCAGCGGTTATCTTCCGTGACTGCCCCCTCCCCACCTTTACCACGGTTGAGGAGTCTTCTCGGCTTTTCAATATCGCTATTCAATTGATAAGTCAACTCATGTTCTTGTGTACGACTCGTACACCTGCCACATGTACGACTCGTACACCTGCCACACTACTGAATTCCTCATCTACCGATGAAACTCTATAGCGTTTATGCTTTCGCTAAGTAAAACTGACATTACACTTCGCTGATTTTACTTAGTACACTATTACAAGGATGCCACCATCTTGTCGACCGATTTCTCAGGTTCATATTAACGCAGTTGGTGTCCTTGCGCCAAAAATTGATACCTTAACGTCCCCAACCCCGCACACCAGGCCCACAATGCTATTGATCGCACACGCGATTTTTTTTTAAAAAATGCAACATATCCGGTTTCCTACCGAACGACCCTTGTTTAAAACTACAACAAAAATAACGAAGATAGTTAACATTTTATTATATTTATGTATGAGGAATATGTTAATTCAAAGCATAAAGATGTAACTAAAGTTTTTCAAAATAATTATCTAGATACGAATTATTTGTTCAAATATAAAATTTTAAGAGAGTGCAGCTAGAATTTATAGAGTAACACGATAGAGTAATTTGTTAATCTGAAAATATTTAGGGAGTCTACATAAATTATATAAAGTAAATAGATAGAGTGATTTGTTAATCAAAAATATTTAGAGAATCTAGCTAAATTATATAGAGTAACTAGATAGAGTGATTTGTTAATCTAAAAATATTTAGAGAATCTAGCTAAATTATATAGAGTAACAAGATAGAGGTGATCTATTTATCTAAACATATTTCTAAACATTTCAAATTCAGAAGACAAAAGGAGCAGAAGAAAGCATATAGCAATACGTATATTACCAAAACTATTGGTATCAACCTAGAAGTAGCTATAGCATATAGCAATACTTATATTACCAAAACTATTGGTATCAACCTAGAAGTAGCTATAGCATATATCAATACTTATCTTACCAAAACTATTGGTATCAACCTAGAAGTAGTTATAGCATATAGCAATACTTATATTACCAAAACTATTGGTATCAACCTAGAAGTAGCTATAGCATATAGCAATACTTATATTACCAAAACTATTGGTATCAACCTAGAAGTAGCTATAGCATATAGTAATACTTATATTAGCAAAACTATTGGTATCAACCTAGAAGTAGCTATAGCATATAGTAATACTTATATTAGCAAAACAATTGTATCAACCTAGAAGTAGCTATAGCATATAGCAATACTTATATTAGCAAAACTATTGGCATAAACCTAGAAGTAGCTATAGCATATAGCAATACTTATATTAGCAAAACTATTGGCATACACCTAAAAGTAGCTATAGCATATAGCAATACTTATATTAGCAAAACTATTGGCATAAACCTAGAAGTAGCTATAGCATACAGCAATACTTATATTAGCAAAACTACTGGCATAAACCTAGAAGTAGCTATAGCATATAGCAATACTTATATTACCAAAACTATTGGTATCAACCTAGAAGTAGCTATAGCATATAGCAATACTTATATTACCAAAACTATTGGTATCAACCTAGAAGTAGCTATAGCATATAGTAATACTTATATTAGCAAAACTATTGGTATCAACCTAGAAGTAGCTATAGCATATAGTAATACTTATATTAGCAAAACAATTGTATTAACCTAGAAGTAGCTATAGCATATAGCAATACTTATATTAGCAAAACTATTGGCATAAACCTAGAAGTAGCTATAGCATATAGCAATACTTATATTAGCAAAACTATTGGCATACACCTAGAAGTAGCTATAGCATATAGCAATACTTATATTAGCAAAACTATTGGCATAAACCTAGAAGTAGCTATAGCATACAGCAATACTTATATTAGCAAAACTACTGGCATAAACCTAGAAGTAGCTGTAGCATATAGCAATACTTATATTAGCAAAACTATTGGCATCAACCTAGAAGTAGCTATAGCATATAGTAATACTTATATTAGCAAAACTATTGGTATCAACCTAGAAATATTCTCTGTGTTCACAGGTCTGTCTAATCATTCATTTCATTCACTGAGTGCTATCTCTGCGTCGAAGGTTGGCTACCATGGAGCGCCATTCCGCTCTGTCTCTTGCTTTGATAATGCAGGTTGTCATAGATTGACTTGTCCATCTCCGCATCGAAGGTTGGATACCATGGAGCGCCATTCCGCTCTGTCTCTTGCTTTGATAATGCAGGTTGTCATAGATTGACTTGTCCATCTCCGCATCGAAGGTTGGCTACCATGGGGCGCCATTCCGCTCTGTCTCTTGCTTTGATAATGCAGGTTGTCATAGATTGACTTGTCCATCTCCGCATCGAAGGTTGGCTACCATGGGGCGCCATTCCGCTCTGTCTCTTGCTTTGATAATGCAGGTTGTCATAGATTGACTTGTCCATCTCCGCATCGAAGGTTGGCTACCATGGAGCGCCATTCCGCTCTGTCTCTTGCTTTGATAATGCAGGTTGTCATAGATTGACTTGTCCATCTCCGCATCGAAGGTTGGCTACCATGGAGCGCCATTCCGCCCTGTCTCTTGCTTTGATAATGCAGGTTGTCATAGATTGACTTGTCCATCTCCGCATCGAAGGTTGGCTACCATGGAGCGCCATTCCGTTCTGTCTCTTGCTTTGATAATGCAGGTTGTCATAGATTGACTTGTCCATCTCCGCATCGAAGGTTGGCTACCATGGAGCGCCATTCCGCTCTGTCTCTTGCTTTGATAATGCAGGTTGTCATAGATTGACTTGTCCATCTCCGCATCGAAGGTTGGCTACCATGGAGCGCCATTCCGCTCTGTCTCTTGCTTTGATAATGCAGGTTGTCATAGATTGATTTGTCCATTTTTTTTTACTCGTCCACGTTAGTCTTGGTCTGCCTCTGACTCTTTTAACTTGTATTTTCCCTTCCGAAATTACTTTTATTAGGCTGTTGTGTCTTTTAACGTGTCCCAAAAATCTCATTTGTCTTGTTTGAATTGTGTTTAGTAGTTCTCTTTTCACGTTTACTTGTTTTAAGACTTCATTATTTGTTTTCTTTTTTTTCCCATCCAGTTCTACCTATTTTTCTGTATATCCACATTTCAAAGGCTTCAAATTTCTGTTCTGTTTTCTTGCCCAATGTCCATGTTTCTACACGATACAGGAATGTTGATCTGCCCAATCAAGTTTTTTTATTCCAACATCAAAATAGTTGTAGTATTCAGCTGGAAATGCTTGTAGTTTTCATTAAAATACTTTACGTACATTTCATACTTGTGATAAATTAATCTCTGCACGGACAGTAAATTACATTCTGTGTTTACCAGAATATACCCTTTGTATTTGTTTAGCAGTTCCGAGAATCATTATAATAATGTCCGTAACACCAAGACATAAACTCGGCACAAATCTACAAGTAGCAGTTTAATATTAATAATGTATTGATGTATGTTGTGCATATTCTTATAGTTACTAACATTTAATAACATATTTTTTTAGAAAATAAAATAACTTGTGATATTTTAGTGTACATATATTTACAAATAAAAGACTTGCTTTAAAAATCAAGTACTTTCAGTGTACATATGTTTAAAACATAGTACAATTTTAGTGCACATATTTTTAAAACATAGAACAATTTTAGTGTACATATTTAAAAAACATAGTACAATTTTAGTGCACATATTTTTTTTTAATAAATATTTTTAGTGTACATATAAGAAAAAAATAAAAATACTTTTATTGTATATATTTTTACAAATAAAATATGGTGTACATTTTTTTACAAATAAAAAACTTGTAGTGTACATATTTAAAAAAAATAATTCAAATGTACATATTTTAAAAAAATAAAATACTTTTAGTGTTACTATTAAAAAAGAAACTTCACTGTACATATTTTCAAAAAAAAAAAAAAAACGTTTCTAGCTAATAATGTGCTTCGTGGATAGATAGATTGAACCAAAAAACTTGCTACTTTCAAGTTTAAAATATTTTTCTATTGAATATAGACTAGACAGAAATAGTATTGCCCTATCAGTTGAAAATATTCTTAGCAAATAGAAATAAATAGTATTACTTTCTAGTCAAATTATTATTAGTTTTACAACAGGAATAGTATTACTTTCTAGTCAAATTATTATTAGTTTTACAACAGAAATAGTATTACTTTCTAGTCAAATTATTATTAGTTTTACAACAGGAATATTATTACTTTCTAGTCAAATTATTATTATAGTTTTACAACAGGAATAGTATTACTTTCTAGTCAAATTATTATTAGTTTTACAACAGGAATAGTATTACTTTCTAGTCAAATTATTATTAGTTTTACAACAGGAATATTATTACTTTCTAGTCAAATTATTATTAGTTTTACAACAGGAATATTATTACTTTCTAGTCAAATTATTATTAGTTTTACAACAGGAATATTATTACTTTCTAGTCAAATTATTATTAGTTTTACAACAGGAATATTATTACTTTCTAGTCCTAGAAAAAAGGAAAATAAGAATGTTTTCCCTGTATGCTCTGATGTGGCAAGAACGGAAGTCCACAATATCTATACATATATATATATATATATATATATATATATATATATATATATATATATATATATATATACTTTTCACTGCAATTGCCTCGACAAAGCTTCAGTATATACCACAAAACTATTCGTTGCAACATGGCGCTGACATTCTAACTGTCTTGTTCTACATCTATTCATAATTCAGTCATTAATATCCCAAGTGCGAATCTAATTTCTCTTTGTAGCGAGTTATACATATTGGCAAATCGCAATAAATGCAAATCTTAATAAATGAATAAAACATTTGCAGAACTCAGAAAGAGAAGCCTACTATCACAGTTAAGAATGTGTTCGCAGGTCTCATTCGATATAACAGAGGGATCAAAACAAGTATGTTACCCCCTCTCCCCGTATCGGTTCAAAATGAAAACTTAACCTAAACAAATGGTAATAATTATATTGAGTGCTGGGCCTTTACTGTGGAACTTAGCACGAACCGTCAACGAACAACAGGTTTGGAATACATTTCATAGTGACAATAGATGACGGTTGTACATGCTTTTACTCTCGGTCGGTTGTACGTACATATTCATCAAATATAAGTAAACATTTAAGGAATGCAGTTATATATTATGTACACAGTTGTACATATTGTTATATAAGATTGTACATAGTATTTTAAAGCATTTGAAATGTGGATTTATAGAATAGGAAGAACTGGATGGAAAGAAAAGAAAACAAACGACGAAGTCTTAAAACAACTAACAATGAAAAGATAACTACTAAACACAATTCAAACAAGACAAATGAGATTTTTGGGCCATGTTTAAAGGCACGGCAGTCTACTAAAAGTAATATTGGAAGGGAAAATACAAGGTAAAAGAGGCAGACCAAGACTAACATGGACAAGTAACATCAAAAGATGGACAAGTCAACATATGACAACCTGCACCATCAAAGCAAGAGACAGAGCGGAATGGCGCTCTGTGTTAGCCAATCTTCGATGCGGAGACGGTACTCAATGATGATGATGATGATGATGATGACGACTTAGTATTACTAACCGGTGATACATAGCATTACTTTTCCAGTGATAAATATACTTAGTATCCTAGAACATTGTATTAACAATCAGTCATAATTAATATTAGTATCCGATAAGAAAATATTGCAACTATTCAGTTATAACAATTCTTATAAGTTATTGGTAGGGTCCGTTTATACAGTTTATTTGACTTGCTATAAATATTTATAACATCCAAGCAAAAACGGAAACTTTGAACCTCGTTCGACACACGAAGAGCTATAAATGAAGTAAACAATAACAACAACAATAACAAATAATACAAATTCACCGTAGATGTAAATGTTATTATATGAAAATATAACTGAATTTGAAATATTCCATTTCTAACTACAATGGTTCTTGCTGCTAACTGAAATGTTATATATTAGTAGAGTAACATGTTGTGAAATACAATATATCTATTTCGTATTACAGCTGTCAAGAATTGATACATTTATTTACTCAAGAGTTGTATCAGAATACAAAAAAATAAAACAATATTTGATAAGAGTCGAGAGTCACAGTCGTTTGTCTTTGATACTTTAGATGATTTTCTATGAAGATAAAGAAATACACGTTTCTTTCCTGCTATAAGTTTAAAGTGATAAGAAGAGGGCATGTTTAACATTTCAAAGCTTTTATGGTTAAAATTGAATACTGTAATGTGTACCTAAATTGTTATTCTTCTCATCGCACTTGAATAATTATTCTTATCTTCAAGAAATAACATGTATAATATAGCTTGAAAAAATATACGGTATAATTAGAATGATATATATATATATAATATTTCAGGATGTGTTTGAAAGAAATATATAAAGTTTGAAAGAAGTCACTTTGAAAGAAAAATATAAAGTTTGGAAGAAATATACATTAAAATGAGAAAGAAATATATAAAGTTTGGAAGAAATATACATTAAAATGAGAAAGAAATATATAAAATTTGGAAGAAATATACATTAAAATGAGAAAGAAATATATAACGTTTGGAAGAAATATACATTAAAATGAGAAAGAAATATACAAAGTTTGGAAGAAATATACATTAAAATGAGAAATAAATATATAAAATTTGGAAGAAATATATATTAAAATGAGAAGAAAATATACAAAGTGTGGAAGAAATATATAACAGATATTTTGCCACTCGTATATTTACACATAATGGGCTATTAATTGGATGGAAGGAAAAGAAAACAAACGATGAAGTCTTAAAACAACTAAAAATGAAAAGAGAACTACTAAGCACAATTCAAACAAGACACATGCGATTTTTGGGCCATGTTAAAAGACACAATAGCCTACTAAAAGTAATCCTGGAGGAGAAAATACGAGGTAAAAGCGGCAGAGGCAGACCAAGACTAACATGGACGAGTAACATCAAAAGATGGACAAATCAGCCTATGACAACCTGCACCATCAAAGCAAGAGACAGAGCAGAATGACGCTCCATGGTAGCCAACCTTCGTTGCGGAGACGGCACTCGCTGATGATGATGAATGGGCTATTAGATTGGAAACAGTTTTAGAGAGCTATAGTATACATATATATAAATTGTAAAATACTGATTATATATAAATTGTAAAATACTGATCTTATATAAATTGTAAAATATTGATCTTATATAAATTGTAAAATACTGATCTTATATTCATGTATGAATTGATGTTCTTACAGGAAATGTCAAACAGTGTTTCAACTTTAGACAATTAATTCAGGAATATCAAATCAATATTCGTGATATAATCTTACAGCTGTCTTTACTTTTCAACAAAAGAAATAATCTTATTATTCAATGAATGTCGAAAGTTATTGTTATATTTAATTCAAGTAATTGAGATAACAAATAATGAATATAATTTTCATTAACTACAAAAAAAAAAAAAACATTTACAGATCCTCAACATCATGTGCCATGCCGACTGGTGTAGGCGATCATGCCCTTCCACAATTTTCTACCCACAATGCATCGTATCAATTATGTTATTGCAATCCGTTATACATTTAAAGAAATTAGCCAGTACCTACCGAATAATAAATTGAATGTCTATCAATAATAGTCATATAATAGTAAATAATAATCCAGAAAACAGAACAGAAAATTGAAATGTGGATTTATAGAAAAATAGGTAGAACTGGATGGAAAGAAAAGAAAACAAAGAATGAAGTCTTAAAACAACTACAAATGAAAAGAAAACTACTAAACACAATTCAAACAAGACAAATGCGATTTTTGGGGCATGTTAAAAGACACAAAAACCTACCAAAAGTAAACCTGGAAGGGAAAATACAAGGTAAAAGAGGCAGAGGCAGACCAAGACTAACATGGAGGAGTAACATCAAAAGATGGACAAGTCAGCCTATGATAACCTGCATCATCAAAGCAAGATACAGAGCGGAATGGCGCTCCGTGGTAGCTAACCTTCGATGCGGAGACGGCACACAATGATCGATGACAAATACATAATCTTTCTCTAGACGAACAATCGATCTGTAAATCTACCAGGAAGAATAAATGGTAGAATTTGAGAGACACCGGAGAAGAAAAGAGACAAAAGACGCAAAGGATACACCCCGGTGACTTAAGGTAACGTACATCACGTGTGACGTCAGGCTGCGTTGAGATGATGTATACGATGTAAGATATTTGTCAACAATTTATCTTCGCGGCTGATATTTGCCCAAAAAATATCATTATAGATATATCTTCTTTCTTCTTCTTTTCTATTTCTCACTGATACCTAAAAGGTGTCGTGGTTTATATCATTTGTCGTTCTTGAGCTGCTCGAACTGTCTGAATTAGTGATTTTCCTTTCTTGTTACATGTCTCTATCACTGCATCTATCCATCTTCTTCTGGGTCTTCCTCTTGGTCTTTTCCCATGCATTCTCGAGAAGAACGCCCTTGATGGTGATTGGTAAGGATTCATTCTGACCAGGTGGCCAAACCATTTAAGTTGTTGTTCTATATATTCTTGGCAGGGTTTTGTTCCTACCATTTTTCTATGGTTTCATTTGGTATTCTATCTCTTCTTGTGTTGTTTGTTACTTTTCTCAAGCATCGCATCTCACATGTATTGATCTTTCTTAAATGTGATTTAGAAAGGGTCCATGTATAGATATATACCAACTGATAAAATCTTCGGGATTAAAATTTGCCAAAAAATGTATCTTTGTAGTTGATATTTACAAAAAAATGTATCTTTGTAGTTGATATTTACAAAAAATGTATCTTTGTAGTTGATATTTACTAAAACTGTATCTTTGTAGTTGATATTTACAAAAATGCATCTTTGTAGTTGATATTTACAAAAAATGTATCTTTGTAGTTGATATTTACTAAAAATGTATCTTCGTGGCTGATATCAGCAAACAATTTATCTTTGTAACTGATATTTGCCAACAATTTAATCTGATTTTTATTAAACTCAATTGTTTGCCAACAATTTATCTTTGTAACTGAGATTTGCCAACTATTTATCTTTGTAACTGATATTTGCCAACAATTTATCTTTGTAACTGATATTTGCCAACAATTTATCTTTCTAACTGATGTTTGCCAACTATTTATCTTTGTAACTGATATTTGTCAACTATTTATCTTTGTAACTGATATTTGCCAACACTTTATCTTTGTAACTTATATTTGCCAACTATTTATCTTTGTAACTGATATTTGCCAACAATTTATCTTTCTAACTGATATTTGACAACAATTTATCTTTGTAACTTATATTTGCCAACTATTTATCTTTGTAACTGATATTTGCCAACAATTTATCTTTGTAACTTATATTTGCCAACAATTTATCTTTCTAACTGATGTTTGCCAACTATTTATCTTTGTAACTGATATTTGTCAACTATTTATCTTTGTAACTGATATTTGCCAACAATTTATCTTTGTACCTGATATCTGCCAATAATTTATCTTTGTAACTGATATCTGCCAACAATTTATCTTTGTGATTATCAAGCTCAGAAGAAACACTAACACATCATTATCAAGTGGCAATTGCTAAAGCTACTAGAAGGTCAGGAAGTAGTACCTCTCCATGCCCACTCCTATACCCGATAGCAGATTACAAATATTTTATTTCCACCGTTACAAATGTATTATTTCCACCATTACAAATATATTATTTCCACAGTTACAAATATATTATTTCCCTCGTTACAAATATATTATTTCCACAGTTACAAATATATTATTTCCCTCGTTACAAATTTATTATTTCCACAGTTACAAATTTATTATTTCCACAGTTACAAATATATTATTTCCACAGTTACAAATATATTATTTCCCTCGTTACAAATATAATTTCCCACCATTACAAATATAATATTTCTACTGTTATAAATGTATTATTTCCACAGTTAAAAATATATTATTTCCCTCGTTACAAATATATTATTTCCTTAGTTACAAATATATTATTTCCACAGTTACAAATATATTATTTCCCTCGTTACAAATTTATTATTTCCACAGTTACAAATATATTATTTCTACAGTTACAATATATTATTTCCCTCGTTACAAATATATTTTCCCACCATTACAAATATATTTCTACTGTTATAAATGTATTATTTCCACAGTTACAAATATATTATTTCCCTCGTTACAAATATATTATTTCCACCGTTACAAATATAATATTTCCACCGTTACAAATATATTATTTCCACCGTTACAAATATATTATTTCCACCATTACAAATATATTATTTCCCTCGTTACAAATATATTATTTCCACCGTTACAAATATATTATTTCCACAGTTACAAATATATTATTTCCACCGTTACAAATATATTATTTCCACCATTACAAATATATTATTTCCCTCGTTACAAATATATTATTTCCACCGTTACAAATATATTATTTCCACCATTACAAATATATTATTTCCCTCGTTACAAATATATTATTTCCACCGTTACAAATATAATATTTCCACAGTTACAAATATATTATTTCCACCGTTACAAATATATTATTTCCCCAGTTACAAAATGTATGACTTTCATTAATAAATATTGTTTTCATCCATTTTATGTGTTTGTAGAAGATATCATAAAATGTTTTTAATAAGTGTGTAGAGAAATGTTATTAGGATATCTAGAAATTGTATAGCTCTATCTATACACATGAATATTACTCCTTTTAACATATACATTTTATTACTATTTACACATACATGTTAGTGCTATCTACACAGAAAAAGTATAACTGTTTACACGGAAATATTTTTCCTTTTTACATTTATATTTTACTGCTATTTACACAAATATTATTGCTATTTACACAAATATTATTGCTATTTACACAAATATTATTGCTATTTACTTAGAAATAATAATAATGTTTTTTAAGAAAGCTTATAATTATCTATCTTGACATATTATTGCTATTTCCACAAAAATAGTACTGGTATTCACCTACAAGTGTTACTAATATCCACATAGAAATATTCGTGGTTATCTATCCAAAAAGGGCATACTAATATCCACATAGAAATATACATATCATTATTATTTACAATGAAGTATTGTTTTAAATATTTAGCTTGAAGTATTATTTATTTTATCTACACAGAGGCAATACTGATATCTATATAGAAGTATACATATCATTAATATCTGCAAAGAAGTATCTTTATATATAAAACTACCTGGAAATATTAGTAATATCTACACAGAGGCAATGTTGATATCTACATAAAATATAATTAATATCTACAAAGGTGTATTTTAAATATTTATCTGGAAATATTATTAATATCTACAGAGAGGTAATAATAATATCTACATATAAATATATAATTAATATCTACAAAGATGTATTTTTTAATATCTACCTGGAAATATTATTAATATCTACACAGAGGTAATACTAATATATATATATATATATAATTAATATCTACAAAGATGTATTTTTCATATCACTTGGAAATATTATATATTTTATCTACACAGAAGCAATACTAATATCTTTATAGAAGTGTACATATCATTAATATCTACAAAGAAGTATCTTTTTATATCTACCTGGAAATATTATTAATATCTATCTATAAATATCACTAGATGGCTTTGTGTCGTGACATGGAAAACAATCAACAAGAGAATTGATACGATGCACTGTAGGTAGAAGATTGTGGAAGGACATGATCGCCTACGCCAAGGTGTATCGCACATTATGATGAGGAGTAATCATTTAGAATTGACATTTAAATAATTGTAGAAGATGATAGCTAAAAGAACATCGGAATAAATATATTATTGTTACCATCTGAATGATAATTTTAAAATTTGCGCTAAAACATAAAATACCTGTCTAGAAAATTTGTTCTAATTAACATAACAGTTTTCTTATTGCTTATCAAGAAGTATGACTCTATTTACCTTCTATGCAATAAATCTAGAATAGTTCCGTGAAGTCGATAGATCTTTACTGCACAGCGGAATTTATAAATGAAAAATAATACTACGAATCTACGTAGAAGTATTCCTAATATTCCTGTAAAGAATATTTCAGTATTTACCTAGAAAACTAAATGCTACTTGTCTATAAATATTTTTAGCATTTATAGTTCTCATTAAAAACTAGAAAAAAGAATTTTACACGAAAATAAAGATATAATAAAATGAAGTATATGTATACATGGCCCTTTTCGTCTTGTCAGTCGGTCTAGTGGAGACAATTGTGCATTTTTTTTTGTTTTTGAGGTTTTGTTTTTGTCAAACAACTTCTCTCGTGGCTAATTCTACCAATGATTAACAAACACACACGGCCACAGAATGAACAAGTCTGGCCCACTGGTCCACAGAAAGGAATACAATGAAGTAAACGTAAATGGTAAGTTTGATGTTTTCGATCTCATCAAAATACTGCAATGTAAGATAATTTGTAATGTGTAAAACTTGGAATCAAAGTATTAATGTTCGCTAAAGAATGTTTCGTATTTATAATTACGAATTTGTAGTAAAAATTAATTGGAATATATACCTATGATGTGACGTGTATAGATCTATAATTATAACCAATATTCTGCTAAATATATTACGAGTAATATACTGCAATTATAACGAATCTTTTGCTAAAATATATTACGAGTAATATACTACAATTGTAACGAATCTTTTGCTAATTTATTACGAGTAATATACTGCAATTATAACGAATCTTTTGCTAAAATATATTACGAGTAATATACTACAATTGTAACGAATATTTTGCTAAATTTATTACGAGTAATATACTACAATTATAACGAATATTTTGCTAAATATATTACGAGTAATATACTACAATTATAACGAATATTTTGCTAAATATATTACGAGTAATATGCTACAATTATAACGAATATTTTGCTAAATATATTACGAGTAATATACTACAATTATAACGAATATTTTGCTAAATATATTACGAGTAATATACTACAATTATAACGAATATTTTGCTAAATATATTACGAGTAATACACTGCAATTATAACGAATATTTTGCAAATATATTACGAGTAATATACTAAAATTGTAACGAATAAATTGCTGAAACATTTTGGTAAAATGAGCTGAGATTATTACAAATATACAAATTGAATTATTTTTGAGAGATAAGTTAACGTTGATAATAAAGCTTCATAACTGCAACTGTGAAGATCATCTGGCTATGGTAGTTACGAGTTAGAGTTTACGATTATTACGAGTAATTTGCTAAACTAGGTATATTCAGCGATTATTACGAGTAGAGGCTTAAGTTATTACGAGTGTCTAGTCAAAATTAACAAGAGTGTCTAGTTACAATTAACAAGAGTGTCTAGTTACAATTAACAAGAGTGTCTAGTTACAATTAACAAGAGTGTCTAGTTACAATTAACAAGAGTGTCTAGTTACTATTAACAAGAGTGTCTAGTTACAATTAACAAGAGTGTCTAGTTACTATTAATACGAGTGTCAAATTACAACTATCACGAGTGTCTAGTTACTATTACTACAAGTGTCAAATTACAATTATTACGAGCGTCTAGTTACTATTAATACAAGTGTCAAATTACAATTATTACGAGTGTCTAGTTACTATTAATACAAGTGTCAAATCACAATTATTACGAGTGTCTAGTTACTATTAATATAAGTGTCAAATTACAATTATTATGAGTGTCTAGTTACTATTAATACACGTGTCAAATTACAATTATTACGAGTGTCTAGTTACTATTAATACAAGTGTCAAATTACAATTATTACGAGCGTCTAGTTACTATTAATAAAAGTGTCAAATTACAATTATTACGAGCGTCTAGTTACTATTAATACAAGTGTCAAATTACAATTATTACGAGTGTCTAGTTACTATTAATATAAGTGTCAAATTACAATTATTACGAGCATCTAGTTACTATTAATACGAGTGTCATATTACAATTATTACGAATGCCTATTTACTATTAGTACGAGTGTCAAATTACAATTATTACGGGTGTCAAATTACAATTATTACGTGTGTCTAGTTACAATTATTACGAGTGTCTAGTTACAATTAACACGAGTGTATAATTACAATTATTACGTGTTTCTAGTTACAATTATCACGAGTGTCTAGTTACTATTAATACAAGTATCACATTAAAATTATCACGAGTGTCTAGTTACTATTAATACAAGTAGCAAATTAAAATTATTACGAGGGTCCAGTTACTATTAATACAAGTATCACATTAAAATTATTACGAGTGTCTAGTTACTATTAATACAAGTATCACATTAAAATTATTACGAGTGTCTAGTTACAATTAACACGAGTGTCTAATTACAATTATTACGTGTGTCAAATTACAATTATTACGTGTGTCTAGTTACAATTATTACGAGTGTCTAGTTAAAATTAACACGAGTGTCTAATTACAATTATTACGTGTGTCTAGTTACAATTATCACGAGTGTCTAGTTACTATTAATACAAGTATCAAATTAAAATTATTACGAGTGTCTAGTTACTATTAATACAAGTATCACATTAAAATTATTACGAGCGTCTAGTTACTATTAATACAAGTATCACATTAAAATTATTACGAGTGTCTAGTTACAATTAACACGAGTGTCTAATTACAATTATTACGTGTGTCTAGTTACTATTAATACAAGTATCACATTAAAATTATTACGAGTGTCTAGTTACAATTAACACGTGTGTCTAATTACAATTATTACGTGTGTCTAGTTAAAATTATTACGTGTGTCTAGTTACAATTATTACGGGTATCAAATTATAATTATTACGAGTGTCTAGTTACAATTAACACGAGTGTCTAATTACAATTATTGCGTGTATCTAGTTACAATTATTACGGGTGTCAAATTACAATTATTACGAGTGTCTGGTTACAATTAACACAAGTGTCTAATTACAATTATTACGTGTGTCTAGTTACAATTATTACGAGTGACAAATTACAATTATTACGAGTGTTTAGTTACAGTTATTAGTAACGTTTAGCTAAAATTATAACTGATATGTAGATAGAATTATTAGAAGTATCGAGCTAAAAGTATGTTCAATATATGAATATAAATATTCCAGTGTCTTTCTAACCACTATTGAAGTAACTAGGAAAATATAATTACTTGTAACAATTACAATTGAATAATTACTTGTAACAATTACTATTGAATAATTACTTGTAACAAGAAATATCGGTACTGGTGACAAATTATTATGTTAGTTAGATGTGCAGGATCACAGAATTCGCTGTGTGATACGCATGGTAGGAGCCAAATTGAGTAACCTGTTATACACTGCTGTTTGTGTTCATCTCAAAGTGCAATTTTAGTTCCAATCTTGTAAATATTCTTTCGTTTATAGATGAAGATACCCCGAGATTAGTACATCTCTCTCATCTTAAAATTGATATTTTATGAAAGTGGCTTCAACTTGTGACACTAAACATACAAAATATTATTTTTTTTTTTTTAAGTTAAAGTGAATGTTTAAACAATCATCATTTTGTGGCCATGTAAAGAGAAGAGAACAACTGGAATATATTGTAACAACTGGGGAAAATTGAGGGACGAAGAGATAGAGGGAAGCAAAGAGAAAAAATACCAAACAGCTTAAGAGAATGGCTTGGCAGAAAATCAACAACAGAAATGATAAATAACTGTCGAAATCAAAAGTTGTGGAGAGACATGATCACCTACACCAGCAGGACCGGTACTTGATGATGATGATGATATTTTAGTAGTTAATCCTCGCAACGGAAACATCAACGATTAACGTGAGAGTTCCGGGGAGATGCAATATCCAATTTTTAACCACAAAAGGTTTGACAATTTAAGATCCAGCTTTTACTAATCACTTTGAGTCTACAAAATTAGATGTCTGTGTATTTTATCTTCCTGGAAAGACACAAATGAACAAACAAATTAAGTGGAACAGTAAAGAGTCCAGTCACGCCAAGTGGCATACAGGGAACATGGTGTTAGTGACCCGTCACGCCAAGTGGCATACAGGGAATATAGTGTTAATGACCATCAATTTTACGGACCTTCAGCACATGATTTTTGGGGTAATGTGGTCGGTATTACGCCCGTGCCGCTCTAATTTCCCAGAAAAAAAATCCGGTACCCATTTAAGGATGGGTGAACCCGGATCCCGTCGGCTGGGATCGAACCCTACCTCTTGTCTTTTGTAGTCCAGTTCACTAACCACTGAGCTATCACGGCTCCTAAACAAATTAACGTATCATTGACAAACAGTTGTGATTGGGCACAATTTCTAAGAATTGAATTAAAATGGCAATTTTAGATAACAATCAAGCAGCTGTAACTTGTCGAGCAGGGAAAAAAAACAACAATGGAGCAAAGGAAACGGTTAGGTAAAGACGAATCAGTAGATTAGAAGAAACATTAGGAAACAGGACAGCTGAAAAGGTTAGCAAGGTGGAGATCCTGTTTAGCCCCCCTATCAGGGTTGCGTGAAGTCATTGGAGCAGGTCACCACCTGGTGTTGTGGGAGCAGCCGACATGTAGTGCCGGTTATGGTCCCCACACCGCGATGGCAGGCAGAGGATCTCATGTATAGAGACAATGGCTGCGATCTCCGACTAGTGCAGTCACTGCCAAGAAGGAAAGGAGTGGCAAACTAGCTTCTTATATTGCCTAGTATAATTATGCCAAAACACAAATTAATATCTACAGCAAACGACGTTAATGGGGACTCGTCCGGTAGGGAGAGTCATGTGCTACAGGTGACAACCGATCGTTATCAAGCTACTGTATGCAAGATTAAAAGATTTAAAGAGACAGAATGTTGAAAGTTTCATGAACAGCTAAAAAGACCAATGAGGAAATTCTCAAAGAGGCCAACACAAAAAGGGAGCTCCTAAAAAACAGAAAGAAACAATCAACATTTTTCGGGCACATCATAAGAAGATTAAAGTTGGAATATTTCGTTGACAAAAGACAGCGAAAGAGAGATCGCGAACGACAAAGAGAGAAAATACTAGATAGTTTGGTGTCCTGGCATGGAAAAAAAACAACAACAGAACTGATACGGTGCACTGCAGATAGAAGATTGTGGAAGGAGATGATCGCCTACGCCAAACGGTATGGCACATGATGATGATGATGATGAAGAGGATAAGCACTAACCCATCAGAAATAAGGCAGCAAACTTGACTGAGACCTTTACAAGTAAACGTAGAAGGGAGTTTTACGAAATTTAGCAGGAATATATAATAATATAAATACGAGTTTCCAGCTCAAATATTGTATGCACCATATGTCAATGATTACAAGCATATTGCATTAAGTAATACTTGGCAACTTGATAAAGTATTTACTGCTTCAAATATTACAATCCAAAATTACATACACAAACAACAAATAAACTGGTTTGCCCATATAAAAAGAATGTCGTGTGATTCCTGACCATAGAAAGCAGATATTAAAATAGGAGAAGGGAGAAGGGCAAGAGGCAGACCGAGAGTAAGATGGACAGACATCAATTAGAAACTACTGAAGCCGCCAAAAAACTAAATGAATCTAACTGGCTTAAACCAGAACTTTGTTTCTCCCTCGACACCCGATCTGGTATAAGAGGAAGTGGAAAAAAAATGAATATTACAATTACATTACATTACTGGAGTATATCATCATCATCAAGTACTGGGCCTGCTGGCGTAGGTGATCATGTCTCTCCACAACTTTCAATCTCGACAGTTATTTATCATTTCTGTTGTTGACCTTCTGCCAAGCCATTCTCTTAAGTTGTCTGCTATCTTTTCGCCCCACAATTTTTCCAGAATACTGAAGTATATATGTGTATATATGTGTATATATGTGTATATATGTGTATACACCAGAAACGGTTCTCAAAGAACGACTGGGTCGAAGAAAATGCAGCAAGACTAGACCCACTAATAGCTAATAAGAAAAAGGCTCTACTGAACTTCAATAATAATCCCAATCAAATCACCAAGGATCAGCTCAAACATGCGCAGGCCACCCTACAACGCGAAGCAAGAAGATGCGCAAGAACGGGTGCTTCCCGAGTCCCAATGCGGTTTCAGACCCGGGAGATCAACCATAGATATGATCTTCACTCTTAGACAACTGCAGGAAAAATGTCGGGAACAAAATATGCCGCTCTATATTGCCTTTGTGGATCTCACAAAGGCATTCGACACAGTAAACAGAGATGGTCTCTACAAGGTGTTAGAAGGCATGGCTGCCCTCCTAAATTACTTAGGCTGATAATTTCCTTCCATGAAGACATGACTGGCAAAGTCCATTTTGATGGGAGTCCATCAGAGAATTTCAAAGTCAACAAAGGAGTGAAACAGGGATGTGTCCTCGCCCCACCCTTTTTGGTATATTTTTTGCTGCCCTCCTAAATTACACCTTTGAAAACAGCTCAGGAGATATTTACATTCGCACTAGACCAGATGGCTCACTGTTCAACCTAGCACGACTAAGAGCAAAAACCAAAACAAATGTTGCCCTACTTAAAGAATTTTTATTTGCTGACGATGCAGCCCTAGTCGCTCATAGTGAGGCCACCCTACAGTCGCTGATCAACAACCTGGATAAAGCATGCGACCTTTTTCACTGTCAATTAATGTTCAGAAGACAGTAATACTAAATCAAGGTGACTTCAAACCTCTATCTATTACTCTAAAAGACTGCCCACTAGAATCAGTACAGAAATTTACATATCTTGGATCCACAGTTACGCAAACCATCTCTCTTGATGAAGAAATAAACTGTCGAATTGGTAAGGCAGCTACGACCTTCGGCAAACTCACAAAAAGGGCATGGAACAACACGAAACTAACTCGAAAGACTAAACTCCTAATATATCAAACTTGTGTGCTTAGCACACTACTATATGGATCCGAAACCTGGACAACATACTCAAACCAGGAAAAAAGACTAAATGTCTTCCACATGCGATGTCTCCGCAAAATAATGCACATCAAATGGCAGGACAAAATAACCAACTTAACTGTCCTGCAACGTGCTAAGACCCTAACAATCATGTCGATGCTCAGAAGTCGAAGGCTAAGATGGCTGGGGCATGTCCATCGGATGGAAGAAAAACGCATTCCTAGGCAAATACTATATGGCGAGCTAAAACACGGAAAAAGACAAATCGGCAGACCTAAACTACGATATAGAGATATCTGCAAATCATCTCTGAAAGACTTCTCCATCTGTGAAAACGACTGGCAACATCTGGCAAGTGATCGCACATCATGGAGAGCACGTATAAGGAACGGTATAACAACATTTGAGACTGTTCTAAGACAGGACTTAGAAGAGAAGAGACTCATGAAAAAGGATGGTAAACCCTGTGGACCAGCGAGCCTGACCTGTTCATTATGTGACCGCGTGTGTTTGTCAAACATTGGTAGAATTAGCCACGAGAGAAGCTGTTCGGCAAAAACAATACCTAAAAAAAATACGCAATAGCCTCCACTAGACCGTCTGACAAGACGAAAAGGGCCATATATATGTATATATGTGTATAAAACATGCATACACAAGATATGCAGGCAATATTAATATGAGTATTGCGCTACAATTAACGTAAGTATATTGCTCAAGTAATATAACTGCTAAGTTGTCCAGAAACTCGGTTGAACACGTTACGTGTGTGCATCTTTAATATTTACGAGGATCTAACGAAAAAAAGAGTTCTTAAATGTTATGTAGAGCCAGTCTTAACATATGGATGTGAATCATGGACAATAGGACAACAGACAAGACAATCACTGGAGTCTGTAGAAATGTGGTTTTGCAGAATATATTGAGAATACCATGGGCAGCTAAGAAGAGTAATGAAAATGTTCTGAGAGAGGTCAAAGCAAAAAGAGAGTTAATTTCCAATGTTAGGAAGAAACAATCATCATTTTTTGGCCTTGTAATGAGAAGAGAACAATTGGAATATATTGTAACAACTGGGAAAATTGAGGGACGAAGAGATAGAGGGAAGCAAAGAAGAAAATAGCAGACAGCTTAAGAGAATGGCTTGGCAGAAGGTCAACAACTGAAATGATAAATAACTGTAAAGATCTAAAGTTGTGGAGAGACATGATCACCTACGCCAGCAGGCCCGGTGCTTGATGATGAAGATCTAACGAAAGCTATTACGGGTATTGCTTTACTCTGAGACGAGTATTTTGTATAATAATTATTGAGACCTCAATTAAATTACTTACCAGTAGTTTATCAATTACTTTTACACATAAATTAATCATTCTTATTTCGGGTGTCGAGCGATAATATTAGATGTCATCAAGATTACTATTCTATCTATCTATTGACCTTTCGAGCCGTAGCCGGCCCATAGGGCGTAGACCAAGATACTCGCCATTTGTCTCTGTTCTGTGCAAGCCGCTGTATCTCATCGAGGGAGACGATAATTATCAACAATGATAGGTAAAATAACAACGGGTGTCAAATACAATTATTGTCAGTTTCTTGCTAACATTATTAGTTCAATCCAGATAAAATTATTAGTTCAATCCAGATAAAATTATTAGTTCAATCCAGATAAAATTATTAGTTCAATCCAGATAAAATTATTAGTTCAATCCAGATAAAATTATTAGTTCAATCCAGATAAAATTATTAGTTCAATCCAGATAAAATTATTAGTTCAATCCAGATAAAATTATTAGTTCAATCCAGATAAAATTATTAGTTCAATCCAGATAAAATTATTAGTTCAATCCAGATAAAATTATTAGCTCAATCCAGATAAAATTATTAGTTCAATCCAGATAAAATTATTAGTTCAATCCAGATAAAATTATTAGTTCAATCCAGATAAAATTATTAGTTCAATCCAGATAAAATTATTAGCTCAATCCAGATAAAATTATTAGTTCAATCCAGATAAAATTATTGCAGGATTCTTGCTAAAATTATTAGGTGAATCTAGCTAAAATTATTAAAATTAATGTAGGTAAAATTATATAATCAATATCGGTAATCAATAATCAATAACCTGAGATATGCTGATGATACTGTTCTACTAGCAGAAAATCCTAAAGACCTACAGCAATTGCTTAATGTTATAAACATGACAAGCAAAAAATATGGACTAGAAATGAATATCAAAAAGACTAAAACTATGACCATAAACAAAGAATATTCTCAAGACCTACAATTAAATATCACAGTTGAGGGAATACATCTGGAGACAGTCCAGAGCTACAACTACCTGGGACATACTATAACCAATGATGGAAAATGCAAAACTGAAATAAACAAAAGAATAGGTATGGCAAAAAGTAATTTTAATGCCATGAAAAATATACTAACAACAAAATAAATATCAATAGGGCTGAAACTATGAATGGCAAAATGTTACATCTTCTCAATATTCCTGTGTGGTGCAGAAACATGGACATTAGACAAGAAAACAGAACAGAAAATTGAAGCCTTTGAAATGTGGATTTATAGAAGAATAGGTAGAATTGGATGGAAACAAAAGATAACAAACGATGAAGTTTTAAAACAACTGAAACTAAAAAGAGAACTACTAAATACAATTAAGACAAGACAAATGAAATTTTTGGGGCATGTTAAAAGACACAACAGCCTATTAAAAGTAATATTGGAAGGGAAAATACAAGGTAAAAGAGGCAGACCAAGACTAACATGGACGAGTAACACCAAAAGAAGGACAAGTCAATCTATGACAGCCTGCACCATCAAAGCAAAAAACAGAGTAGAATGGCGATCCATGTTGGCCAATCTTCGTTGCGGAGAAGGCACACGATGATGATGATGAGGTAAAATTATTACAGGATTCTTGCTAAAATTATTAGGTGAATCTAGCTAAAATTACTAGGTGAATCTAGCTAAAATTATTAAAATTAATGTAGGTAAAATTATTACATGATTCTTACTAAAATTACTAAATGAATCTAGCTAAAATTATTATTCAAATCCAACTAAAATTATTTGTTCAATCTAGCTAAAATTATTGCAGGATTCTTGCTAACATTACTAAATGAACCCAGCTAACATTATCTAATCAATCTAGCTAAAATTATTGCAGGATTCTTGCTAACATTACTAAATGAACCCAGCTAACATTATCAAATGAATCTAGCTAAAATTATTGCAGGATTCTTGCTAAAATTACTAAATGAACCCAGCTAACATTATCAAATGAATATTGCTAAAATTATTGCAGGATTCTTGCTAAAATTACTAAATGAACCCAGCTAACATTATCAAATGACAATAGATAAAATTATTGAAGGACCTCGCACAATATTATTTTGCGAACAACATAAATATTTTGCCTTAATTTTCACGGATATAAAAATAGTGTAACATTTTTACAAGTATCAATTGAAAAATGTTACAAGTATCACATTTCAGTCACTACTAACATTGTCCTAGTTATACCGCAGTTTTCCAGCAAGGGTGCAAAGAAATGCAACTAATCATATTACAAAGGTGTAGTGGAATTTAGTACAAGTTTCTAGTTGACAATGTTGTGTCCAGATTGACATTACGAGTAAGAGTGTAAATATTTGCGAAAAA
Source organism: Megaustenia siamemsis (assembly GCA_032433765.1). NCBI lineage: Eukaryota > Metazoa > Mollusca > Gastropoda > Stylommatophora > Ariophantidae > Megaustenia > Megaustenia siamemsis. The sequence continues at coordinate 31,247,394 of JAVIAB010000104.1, read as the reverse complement.
TTTAGTTAACTTTATTACGTATATTTCATTAACTTTATTACGTGTATTTAGTTAACTTTATAACTTATATTTAGTTAACTTTATTACGTATATTTAGTTAACTTTATTACGTGTATTTAGTTAAATTTATTACGTATATTTAGTTAACTTTATTACGTATATTTAGTTAATTTATTACGTGTATTTAGCTAACTGTATAACTTATATTTAGCTAACTTTATTACGTATATTTAGCTAACTTTATTACGTGTATTTAGTTAACTTTATTACGTGTATTTAGTTAACTTTATTACGTGTATTTAGTTAACTTTATTACGTGTATTTAGTTAACTTTATTACGTGTATTTAGTTAACTTTATAACATATTTAGTTAACTTTATTACGTATATTTAGTTAACTTTATTACGTGTATTTAGTTAACTTTATTACGTATATTTAGTTAATTTATTACGTGTATTTAGCTAACTGTATAACTTATATTTAGCTAACTTTATTACGTATATTTAGCTAACTTTATTACGTGTATTTAGTTAACGTTATTACGTGTATTTAGTTAACTTTATTACGTGTATTTAGTTAACTTTACAACTAATAGTAGCCTCCGTCCGTTGTAGTTGACTATGGATTTTGCAGCGCCCCTAGAAATGTTATTTTTTCTTTTCTTTCCCTGTGTATTCTCTCTTTCTATGAATCTGTCTGCTTCTAGTTTGAGTTGCAGCTTTAGAGTGTGTTCCCAAAGATTGCGGGCTGGAGCTATGTCTTCCCAGGCTGCAGAGTTTATGTTCAAAGTCTTCATGTCACGTTTAAATATTTATAAATGGGAGTTTTGGGCGCCCCTTGTGTTTTTTGCCACGAATTATTATGAATGATTGTTACAAAGTTAGTAAGCATCCGGGAAAAAAAACAGATTGTTATAAATATCGAAATAACAGTTTGAGGATTGTTACAAGTATCCTCGCTAAAATTGTCATGTGTATCCAGATACAATTGTAATGAGTATCTAGTTAAAGTTATTTTAAAGTGTAACTATATAGGGTAACGGCTATAGGACTGTGACTCTATAGTGTAACGACAATATTATTGTGACTATATTGTATAAGTTATTAGTTTTTATTTAAATTACTACACATTTCTATGAGAAGTAAGAATAAAAATGGTTTAACATTTTTACTAATCAATAGCTAAAATTGTTACGAACGTCTAACTTCTTACTATTTACGAGGGTTGAGGTAACTATTATTTCGGGGGTTTTGCTACAATTTTTGCCAGACACATATAACAATAAATAATTAATTTGCTACAATTTTTGCCAGACACATATAACAATAAATAATTAATTTGCTACAATTTTTGCCAGACACATATAACAATAAATAATTAACTATATTATTAGTATCGGTTTGAATTATTACGAGTATTTAGTTGAAGCAATCGCAAAAATCGATTACAAATATTATAAGTATTAAATAAAAATAATCGTGAGTGTCAGTTACAAGTATTAAGAATAGCTCGATTATTGGCAAATATCAATTACTATAATTATAATTGTTTTAGATCAAGTAATCACAAGTATTAATTACAATTGTTACGAGTATTTAGTTGAAGTATTCGCAAGTATTAATTGCAATTGTTACGAGTATTTAGCTAGACTGGTCGCAAAGATCAGTTACAATTATTACGAGTATTTAGAAAAATAACACCAGGGCTAAAACTAAGAATAGTAAATTGTTATATCTTCTCAACATTCCTGTATAGTGCACAAACATGGGCATTAGACAAGAAAACAGAAAAGAAAATTGAAGCCTTTGAAATGTGGATATATAGAAGAATAGGTAGAATTGGATGGAAAGAAAAGAAAACAAACGATGAAGTTTTTAAACAACTGAAAATGAAAAGAGAACTACTAAACACAATTCAAACAAGACAACGTTACTTTTGGGCATGTTAAAAGACACAACAGCCTACTAAAAGTAATCTTGGAGCGGAAAATACAATGTAAAAGAGGCAGACCAAGTCTAACATGGACGAGTAACATCAACAGATGGACAAGTCAGCCTATGACAACCTGCATTATCTTATCAAAGTAAGAGACAGAGCGGAATGGCGCTTCATAGTAGCCAACCTTCGATACGGAGTCTGCACGCGATGATGATGATTTAGCTAAAATAACCGGAAATATAACTTAAGGTTGTCATGGGTATTTAACTACAGTCATCGCAAACATCAATTACAATTAGTGCAAGAATCAAATTAAAATTGGAGCCAGTCCTGTTTAAAATAATGACACATACCTAGTTGAGCTATTTGAAAGCACCAGTTATACGAGAGTTTAGCTCAAGTAATTGCGAGAGTCAGTCAGAACTACGAGATTTACCAAATTAATGGTATTACATAACTGTAATTTTTGCGAAAATCAGTTAACATTACTTCTAAAATTTTGCTAACATGATAAGCGTGAGACAGTCTTTTTTTTTAACGTATTACAGTATTACGAATATCTAACTGAAGTGTTACGAGTAGTTACCAAGTGTTACAGTTACTTAACTGAAGTGTTACGAGTAGTTACCAAGTGTTACAGTTACTTAACTGAAGTGTTTCGAGTATTTAGCATGTGCTACGAGAACCTAATTGAAGTCTTTCGAGTACTTAGCGAAGTGTTACAGATACTTAAATTAGTGTTTCGAGTATTTAGCGAAGTTTTACGGGTATCTAGGTGAAGTGTTTCGAGTATTTAGCGAAGTTTTACGGGTATCTAGCTGAAGTGTTTCGAGTATTTAGCGAAGTTTTGCGGGTATCTAGCTGAAGTGTTTCGAGTATTTAGCGAAGTTTTACGGGTATCTAGCTGAAGTGTTTCGAGTATTTAGCGAAGTTTTACGGGTATCTATCTGAAGTGTTTCGAGTATTTAGCGAAGTTTTACGGGTATCTAGCTGAAGTGTTTCGAGTATTTAGCGAAGTTTTACGGGTATCTAGCTGAAGTGTTTCGAGTATTTAGCGAAGTTTTACGGGTATCTAGCTGAAGTGTTTCGAGTATTTAGCGAAGTTTTACGGGTATCTAGCTGAAGTGTTTCGAGTATTTAGCGAAGTTTTACGGGTATCTAGCTGAAGTGTTTCGAGTATTTAGCGAAGTTTTACGAGTATCTAACTGAATTGTTTTGAGTATTTAGCGAAGTTTTACGGGTACCTAACAGAATTGTTTTGAGTATTTAGCGAAGTTTTACGGGTACCTAACTGAATTGTTTTGAGTATTTAGCGAAGTTTTACGAGTATCTAACTGAATTGTTTCGAGTATTTAGCGAAGTTTTACGGGTACCTAAATGAATTGTTTTGAGTATTTAGCGAAGTTTTACGGGTATCTAGCTGAAGTGTTTCGAGTATTTAGCGAAGTTTTACGAGTATCTAACTGAATTGTTTTGAGTATTTAGCGAAGTTTTACGAGTATCTAACTGAATTGTTTTGAGTATTTAGCGAAGTTTTACGAGTATCTAACTGAAGTGTTTCGAGTATTTAGCGAAGTTTTACGAGTATCTAGCTGAAGTGTTTCGAGTATTTAGCGAAGTGTTACGGGTATGTAACTGAAAGGTTTCAAGTATTTAGTAAATGTTAGAGTACCTAACTGAAGTGTTTCGAGTATTTAGTAAGTGTTAGAGAACCTAACTGAAGTGTTTCGAGTATTTAGCGAAGTTTTACGAGGATCTAGCTGAAGTGTCTCGAGTATTTAGTAAGTGTTAGAGTATCTAGCTGAAGTGTCTCGAGTATTTAGTAAGTGTTAGAGTATCTAGCTGAAGTGTTTCGTGTATTTAGCGAAGTGTTACGGGTATGTAACTGAAAGGTTTCAAGTATTTAGTAAATGTTAGAGTACCTAACTGAAGTGTTTCGAGTTTTTAACTTCAATGTAACGAGTATTTAACTTCAGTGTAACGAGTATTTAACTTCAGTGTAACGAGTATTTAACTTCAGTGTAACGAGTATTTAACTTCAGTGTAACGAGTATTTAACTTCAGTGTAACGAGTATTTAACTTCATTGTAACGAGTATTTAACTTCAGTGTAACGAGTAATTAACTTCATTGTAACGAGTATTTAACTTCCGTGTAACTAGTATTTAACTTCAGTGTAACTAGTATTTAACTTCAGTGTTTCGAGTATTTAACTTCAGTGTAACGAGTATTTAACTTTATTGTAACGAGTATTTAACTGAAGTGTAACGAGTATTTAACTGAAGTGTTTCGAGTATTTAACTTCAGTGTAACGAGTATTTAACTTCAGTGTAACTAGTATTGAGCAACAATGTTGTAGGTAACTTGCTACATTATTACTAATATTTATATAAACCTTTACGAATATTTCGATCAAATATTACTTGTATTTTGTGCAAATTCGAGAAATTTTACAATTTCGTAGCGTATTCATATTGTTGTTACAGTTTTCTTTACAAGACTGTTATGTTAATAATTGTGAACATTTTGTTAACTCACTAGTATCTGCTTCATTATACACCATGTTAACATTACTGATAGGAGTTAGTTAACCTGGTACAAGTTTTTAAGTAACATTACAGGCCAGTTCATATTATTTTGAATATCTGTTAGTTAGAAACTATCAGCACATAAAGAACGTTTTTTAAGTATTTTAGTAAAATTGATACTAGATATCAAATTGATACTAAAGAGTATCTAATTAAAATTGTTACGAGTATCCATTTAATATTGTTATGTGTATCCAGTATTCCTAGTTGAAATAATTACTGGTATCTAGCTCAAATTATTACGAGAATCCAGTAACAAATGTTACGAGTATTAATTTATAGGTGTATTGCTAAGAAGATCTAGATAACATTAGATAGAATAAGTATCTTGTTAACATTACAGTGACTGAGTTGTTGAAATAATTACTCTTATCCAGTTAAAATTATCACTAGTATCCATTAATAATTATTTTGTTACAGGCATCTAGTTAAATTCATTATTAAAAGTAAAGTACTCCCGTAACGCCAAGTGGCGTATAAGGAATATGGTGTTAGTGACCACACATTTTGCACATTATTTTTGGGGTAATGTGGTCGGTATTATGCCCGTGCCGCCTTACTTTCCCAGAAAAAAATCCGGTACCTATTTTATTAAAGGCCGGGTGAACCGGAAGCCGTCAGTTGGGATCGAACCCTACCTCTTGTCCTGTGTAGTCCAGTTCACTAACCACTGAGCTATCGCGGCTCCCTAATTCATTACTAGTGTCTAGTTAACGTTACGAGTATTGAGTTAACATTATAGTGAGTGTCCGATGTTTTTTATGCGTCGTTACAAATTACGAGTATTCAGTTAACATTACCACGAGTGTCTAATCTGTTACTAAAGTTTAGTTACAAATTACGAGTATTCAGTTAACATTATCACGAGTGTCTAATCTGTTACTAAAGTTTAGTTATAAATTACGTGTATTCAATTAACATTATCACGAGTGTCTAATCTGTTACTAAAGTTTAGTTACAAATTACGAGTATTCAGTTAATAATTACGAGTGTCTAATCTGTTACTAAAGTTTAGTTACAAATTACGAGTATTCAGTTAACATTACCACGAGTGTCTAATCTGTTACTAAAGTTTAGTTACAAATTACGAGTATTCAGTTAATAATTACGAGTGTCTAATCTGTTACTAAAGTTTAGTTACAAATTACGAGTCTTCAGTTAATAATTACGAGTGTCTAATCTGTTACTAAAGTTTAGTTTAAAATTACGTGTATTCAATTAACATTATCATGAATGTCTAATTTCAATAATTACTAGTAATATTGGGACATTTTTATAATACGTAGATATAGTTATAAAGAAATATATTATTAGCATTCTGCATCTTTCAGTATTATAATAGCTAAAATTGCTAATCGTATCTAATTACTAATATCTGGCTTAAATTGAAATTATTGCAAGTACTCAGTACAGCTATATTTGGTTTTAGTTATTTGTGATATTTAATTATAATAGTTATATTTTAAGACAAGAATAGTGAAAGTAATTGAGTTTTCAAGTTAATTTATTCCAATTATTTAGCGAACTTTGCTACGACTATCCAGCAAGCTTATAAATTAAAAAAAATAATTCTTGGTGATATAAATATGAAATTATAATTAATATATAGTTAAATTACAGTTAAATTATAGCTAAATTATAGCTATTTATAGCTAAATTTAATGCTTTATAACAGCTAATATGTTGCTTATTTTGAAAAAAAAATCATAGTTTGCTTATCGCTAAAATAAGTACTTATTCACAATTCAATTATTGCATGTTTTAGCTATATTTATAGCTTACATTTAGGTAAATTTATCGGCTAACAAGCTAATAGTATTGCTCGTTATAATTGTTGCTTATTCATAAAAAAATTATGACAATTTATAGCTAGAAAAAGAGTTCTTAAGAGTTATGTAGAGCCAGTCTTAACATATGGATGTGAATCATGGATAATAGGACAACAGACAAGAAAATCACTGGAGTCTGTAGAAATGTTGTTTTACAGAAGAATGTTGAGAATACCATGGACTGCTAAGAAGAGTAATGGAAATGTTCTGAATGAGGCCAAAGCAAAAAGTTAATATCCAATATTAGGAAGAAACAATCACCATTTTGTTGGCCATGTTATAAGAAGGGAACAAATGGAATATATTGTGACAACTGGGAAAATTGAATGACGAAGAGATAGAGGGAAGAAAAAAGAGAAAAAATAACTGACAGCTTAAGAGAATGGTTTGGCAGAAGGTCAACAACAGAAATGATAAATAACTGTCGAGATCGAACGTTGTGGAGAAACATGATCACCTACGCCAGCAAGCACAGTACTTGATGATGATGATCTACATACAAGTAAAGGAATATGGCCCTTTTCGTCTTGTCAGACGGTCTAGTGGAGGCTATTGTGTATTTTTTTTGAGGTTTTGTTTTTGTCGAACAGCTTCTCTCGTGTCTAATTCTACCAATGTCTGACAAACACACACGGCCACATAATGAACAAATCAGGCCCACTGATCCACAGTGTTTTTCATCCTTTTTCATGAGTCTTTTCTCTTCTAAGTTTTGCTTTAGCGCAGTCTTAAATGATGTTATACCATTCCTTACACATGCTCTCCATGATGTGCGATCACTTGCCAGATGTTCCCATATTCACAGATGGAGAAGTCATTCAGAAATGATTTACAGATATCTCTATATCGTAGTTTAGATCTGCCGATTTGTCTTTTTCCGTGTGTTAGTTCGCCATATAGTATTTGCCTGGAGATGCGTTTTTCTTCCATTCGCTGGACATGCCCAGTCATTTTAGTCTTCGACATCTGAGCATCGATTGTTGGAGTCCTAACACGCTGCAGGACAGTTCAGTAAAGTAAGGTAATGTATTGAGAAGTACTGTATTGAGTTAAAATTCACTATGAGTATCTAGAGTGCTGTTCTTATCCAGTCTCAACTGTTACGATTGTGTAACTTCTGTTACAAACTTGAACACATCAAGTAATAACAGTCACTAGTTCTCTTATCTCATCATATAAATATAGCGCTCATTCAGTATATCCATTTAAACAGCTGAGGCTCCTGTCACTAAGAAGGCAGATTATTTGAAGGCACACAAGTCCGCAAACATTTCACGGAAAACTGCAATTTTTTTTATTAAAATTAAAAAAAATACAAACTCCTAGTATTAAAATTAATCTAATTATATAGTTAATGTGCCATACTGGTTGTCGTATGCGATCATGTCATTTCACAAACTTCTATACATATTGTATCGTACCAATTCTGTTGTCGACTGTTTTCCGTGCCTTGACACAAAGCTATCTAGTATCTTCTCTCTTTGTCGTCCGCGATCTCTCTTTCGCTGTATTTTGCCAACGAAGTATTCCAACTTTCCTCTTCTCATGATGTGCCCGAAAAATGTTGATTGTTTCTTCCTGGTGCTTTTTTGGAGCTTCCTTTTTGTGTTGGGCTCTTTGAGAATGTCCTCGTTGGTCTTTTTAGCTCTCCAGGGAACTTTCAAATATACGGTGTACATTAATATCTAATATCTTGTGTACTGTTCTGTCTAATGTATGTGTTAAAGAAGTAAAGCATATCTAATTTATAGAAATGTGAATACCCACTTTGATAAAAAAAAATCGTAATATATCATGCACAATAAATAATTAATACAATTTTAAAAGAAATCATCATTTGCAACAAAGGGGTTCAATTTCTTTGTGAGCTAGGACTAATTTTCGAGCACCAGAAAATAAAACAAAGAGTCGAAGAAAAATAAGTAGCAGACGATAATGTATAAGAAGAAGGAAAATATGATTGTAGAAAGAGGATGATGAAGAAGAAAGATTTTTTAAAGTAGATGATGAAGAAGAACGATTTTAGAATGTAGATGATGAAGAAGAAATATTTTAGAAATTAGATGATGAAGAAGAAAGATTTTAGAATGTAGATGATGAAGAAGAAATATTTTAGAAATTAGATGATGAAGAAGAAAGATTTTAGAATGTAGATGATGAAAAGAAAGATTTTAGAAATTAGATGATGAAGAAGAAAGATTTTAGAATGTAGATGATGAAGAAGAATGATTTTAGAAATTAGATGAAGAAGAAAGATTTTAGAAAAAAGATTATGAAGAAGAAAGATTTTAGAAAGAAGATGGTTAAGAAGAAAGATTTTAGCAAGAAGAAATATTTTTAAAAGGAAAAAAGAGAATGATTTTAAAGAGAAGAAGTAGAAATTAAACAAGAAGTCGAAGAGGTTATGGAAGAATTAAAAGAAAAAAAAGAAGGATTTAACGAATAAGAGAAAGAAGAAGGATTTAAAGCAGAGAAAGAAGAAAATGGACTGAAATAGGAAATAAAAGAAGTGCACTAAGAGGTCGAACAGTCAGAACAACAAGAACAAAGAAGTGGGTGATGATCATGAAGCAAAATGAGAAGAGAAGAAACAAAGAAGGACATTTTTATATATCATATATAGGAAAAGGAAAAAGATGTATAAAAAGAAGAAGATAAAGTAGAATAAAAAGAACAAAAATATGAAGATAAAGAAAACGAAGAAGAAAGATGATGATGATGAGAAAAAGAGTAGTGAGAGAAGTAGAAGAAATAGCGATGGAGTATCCGTAACGTCTATACTTAAAGTTGTATTAAGAGAAGAGAGAAGTAGAAGAAATAGCGATGGAGTATCCGTAACGTCTATACTTAAAGTTGTATTAAAGTGTAAGAAAGTATAAGTACATTTTGTTATCTTCCCAGGCAGTGCCTAAAAAATCAACAAAAAAACGTGTCAAAAGGTAGCGCTGAGGTTAGTGAACAGGTCTACTGAGGATCAGAAGCCGGCTTGATTCTCATCGACTGTTTCCGGGTTCACTCAACGATAAACGGCCATCTGATTTTCTTTTCAGGAAAGAAAGACAGTACTGGCAAAATACTGACAACGTTACCTAAACAATGTAGTAGTCTTCTTCTTCTTCTACCTTTCAGCTCCCTGTGGAGCACAGGTCTTGAATAATCATTTTCCAAGTCGTTCTATTTCTTGCCATTCTTTTAAGATCTTTCCATGTCTTCCCATCATCATCTCTGCTTCTATCTATCTTCTCCAAGAATTCCTTGGTCTTCCTCTTTGTCTTTTCCCCTGGAGATTTCAAAAAAGGGCCTGTTGTGCAATACTCTCATCTTCAGTGTGTGTCCTATCCAGCGCCATCGTCTTCGCTGTATCTCTTTATCCATTGGTATTTGACTGGTACATTTCCACAATTCTATGTGGTGGTCAGCAATAAAAGTATATGGGAGCTACTAAACACAATTCAAACAAGACAAATAAGATTTTTGGGGCATGTTAAAAGACACAGCAACCTGCTAAAAGTAATCTTGAAACGGAAAATACAAGGCAAAAGAGGCAGAGGCAGATCAATACTAACATGGACGTGTAACATCAAAAGATATACACACCCACCTCCCTGGAAGAGAAACTATACGGTGCAATGGAATCACTGAAACAGACAGCTGCCTTCATAAGAGAGTCCGGAACCCTAGTCTGTATGAGCCATGATCGAAGTAGAAGATGAAGATGAAAAGATGTACAAGCTTATGACAACCTGCACTATCAAAGCAAGAGGCAGAGTGAAATGGCGCTCCATAATAGCCAACCTTCGATGCGGAGACGGCAAATTCTTGGTGATGAAATCGGGACTCTAGACTCCAAAACAATAAGAAAATAACCTCTACCGAGAAGAAATGTGTTAGACGAATGACAGGAAACAGTCTGAGAGATAAGATCAGAAATGAAGAACTGAGAAAAAAAGCTAGGAATAATTCACGAAATAGAATACATAAAGAAACAAGAAATCAAATTGTTTGGCCACTTGAATGGACAGAAAGAAACAAAACACAACACGGTGAGCCTTTAATAAACTTTACATGAACACCAAACCAAAGGGTCGACCAAGAACAAGATGGATTGATGGAATACTAGAAACACTAGGGAATATAAAAGCAGGAAAGGTTAACAGAAGAGCAAAACACAGCAAATGATATAGCCCATTGACGCTGAAAGGTAAAAGAGGAAGGGATGTAGAAGAAGTAGTCGTTGTAGAAGAAGAAGAAGAGGAATGAAAATGTCAAGACTCAAATATTGCACAAGTTAAGTAAACAGGCCAATGAATTTAAATATTTGGGAACTTTGTTAACCTCAGACGGAAGATGTACAACAGAGGTGAGATGCTGAATGGCCTCAGGCAAAAGCAGCTTTCCAAAAAAATGAGGAAGATACTATGCAATCCATTTTTGACAATAGAAACAAGAAAAAGAGTTCTTTAATGTTATGTAGAGCCAGTCATAACATATGAATGTGAATCATTGACAACAGGTCAACAGACAAGAAAGTAACTGGAGTGTGTAGAAATGTGATTTTACAGAAGAATGTTGAGAATACCATGGGCAGCTAAGAAGAGTAATAAAAACGTTTTGAAAGAGGCCAAAGCAAAAAGAGAGCTAATTTCTAATATTAGGAAGAAACAATCATCATTTTTTGCCATGTAATAAGAAAGGAACAGCTGGAATATATTGTAACAACTGGGAAAATTGAGGGACGGAAAGATAGAGGAAGCAAAGAAAAATATACCAGACAGCTTAAGAGAATGGCTTAGCAGAAGGTCAACAACAGAAATGATAAATAACTGTCGTGATCGAAAGATGTGGACAGACATGATCACCTACGCCAGCAGGTCCGGTACTTGATGATGATGATGATGAAGCCAAGAGACAATGAAGCCCTGGAAGAGCTTCAGAAGATAATCATGAAAGTGCCGTAACCCTAGCGATTGTTGGGGCCCTCTTGATGATGTGTTCTCCAACCTGCACGATCTCTGAGATGTGACGTAGTTTTATTCTGCCCATTCTGTGGTGTTGTCCTTCAGCTGCTTCTCTACCTGTCTTCTGTCGCCTGCCGCTGTGCCCTGCAAGTCTAGGACATCTTCTAACATGTCGGTAATATTTGTCCTTCTTCTACCTTGTCTTCTGTCGCCTGCCGCTGTGCCCTGCAAGTCTAGGACATCTTCTAACATGTCGGTAATATTTGTCCTTCTTTTAATTTGAACAGCAAGTGTTTGATTTTGTCATTGAATTTGATTGTTGGATTTCATTTCGCACTTCCTTACTTGTGATATCGTCTGTTGTAAGTGATTCGGTGGCTGAGTGGTTAGTGTGCTCGCTTCCTGGTGGCTGAGTAGTTAGTGTGCTCGCTTCCTGATCAGAAGGGTCCGGTTTGATCCCCAAATATGGCGGATTTTTTTCAGACCGATAAGGCTCCGGGGTTCACCAGCCTCTAAAAATGAGTACTTGAGATATTTCTGGGATGTAGACGCGGCCTGGTGTGATGCCGACCACATCACTCAAAAAAAAAGTGCCGTGGTTTAGGAAAATACGGTCACTGATACCATATTAATCAAAACTCATCAGCACAAACACAAAACTTAGACTAATCAAATCAAACGTAGTATCAACCCTTACGTATGCGTGTGAGAGCTGGAAAACAACAAGAGATATAGAAACAAAGTTGAACGCATTCGAAAATAAATGTCTAAGGAAAATACTTGGTATAGTGTGGAACGAATTCAAAACAAATGAGGAAATTAGAGAAACCGCCAATCAACCACTAATATCTTCAGTAATAAAGAAAAGACGACGGTCATATATTGGACATGCGATGAAAAGAGATAATAACCGAATAGCAAAGCAAGCCCTCATGTGGGAAACAACAGGTAGGAGGAAAGTACGCCGACCCAGAGAGACACTGAGAAGAACATTAATCAGGGAGGCAAAGGCAGCAGGAATCGATCCCTCAATGAGTTTGAGATGCTTGCACAGAATAGAGACAAATGGCAAGATTTGATAAAAGATCTTTACAAGGATTGGTCTGCTAGAAATAAAACTTAGAAACAGGGAAAGAGTATCAGATTCTATGTCGTATGGGCCGCTACAGCTCGATGGACAGACCACCATATTCCCCATACGACTACAAAGACGTTCCTTTACTTTTTAATTCAAGCGAAAGATCTTTCTATCCCATCTCGTCTCAATAGCTTCTGTTTATCACAAAACGATACTGATGTTATCAATGGGAAAAATAATGAAGTTGAACCAAAGCTAGGAGAGAGAAGAACAATGGTAGGAACAACAATCAAATGTAAGTATTACATCAGTATCCGGTTTCCTCTCACGGCTGAGTGATCATGGAAGCCGCCGATCGAAATCAAACCCAACCACTTGTTCATACCATTACAGATCACTAACCACCGCGTTATATCACGGATCCCATATGCTATATATGCTGGATACAACGAAAAAAAAAAATAATTCGTTTTGTGACAACAGATAAGAGAAAAAGAAAGCAAGGGAATGTCCGAAATAACATTAGGAACGATTAAGTAGACATGCCTTTACCACATTCCGCTATTTTTAATTTTTAGATCAATGTTTGAGTTTTTTGTTGATATTTATTTTAAGGCAGTACTTTCTAGTAGTATTGCCATTGTAACAATCAATGCATATCTGGTATATATGGTGGCTAACAGTGGAGACTGGCAGAAAGAAATCAAAAGGAGATTAGCAATAACAACACAAGCATTAAATGCAGTAAAGAACATATGGCACAATACCAGCAAACTAGTACAATTAAAATTACTGAGGACATGTATCTTCCTGATAACAACATACGGTTGTGAATCATGGACAATCTCAAAAACAGCAAGGAGGAAAATTGATTAATTCGAAACAAAATACTACAGAGAAAAATCATTAACATTCCTTGTATGAAGAACAAGAGCAATGAAGACATATTCAAAGGTGTCAACATTCAAAAGACCTGGCTTTAAATACTATTCTAGAGGAAATTACAATACTATTCTAGAGGAAATTACAATACTATTCTAGAGGAAATTACAATACTATTCTAGAGGGAATTACAATACTATTCTAGAGGAAATTACAATACTATTCTAGAGGAAATTACAATACTATTCTAGAGGGAATTACAATACTATTCTAGAGGAAATTACAATACTATTCTAGAGGAAATTACAATACTATTCTAGAGGGAATTACAATACTATTCTAGAGGGAATTACAATACTATTCTAGAGGAAATTACAATACTATTCTAGAGGAAATTACAATACTATTCTAGAGGAAATTACAATACTATTCTAGAGGAAATTACAATACTATTCTAGAGGAAATTACAATACTATTCTAGAGGAAATTACAATACTATTCTAGAGGGAATTACAATACTATTCTAGAGGGAATTACAATACTATTCTAGAGGAAATTACAATACTATTCTAGAGGAAATTACAATACTATTCTAGAGGGAATTACAATACTATTCTAGAGGAAGTTACAATACTATTCTAGAGGAAATTACAATACTATTCTAGAGGGAATTACAATACTATTCTAGAGGGAATTACAATACTATTCTAGAGGGAATTACAATACTATTCTAGAGGAAATTACAATACTATTCTAGGGGAAATTACAATACTATTCTAGAGGAAATTACAATACTATTCTAGAGGAAATTACAATACTATTCTAGAGGAAATTACAATACTATTCTAGAGGAATTACAATACTATTCTAGAGGAAATTACAATACTATTCTAGAGGAAATTACAATACTATTCTAGAGGGAATTACAATACTATTCTAGAGGGAATTACAATACTATTCTAGAGGGAATTACAATACTATTCTAGAGGAAATTACAATACTATTCTAGAGGAAATTACAATACTATTCTAGAGGAAATTACAATACTATTCTAGAGGAAATTACAATACTATTCTAGAGGGAATTACAATACTATTCTAGAGTAAATTACAATACTATTCTAGAGGAAATTACAATACTATTCTAGAGGGAATTACAATACTATTCCAGAGGAAATTACAATACTATTCTAGAGGAAATTACAATACTATTCTAGAGGGAATTACAATATTATAGCGACGTCAAAAGACATAGGGGGATGGAAAGAACAATAATGGAAGGTATAGTTCCTGGGTTACGCATCATGGGCAGACCAAGATGAAGGTGGTTTCAAGACCTTGAACATAACAGAAGAAGTAGAAGATCTGGCTAGAAACAGAGACGGGGTGTGGTTAATGTAACGTTCTGTGGGAGATCTGGCTAGAGACAGAGATTCTTTTAGACGGGCTCTGGTTAATGCAACGTTCTGTGGGAGATCTGGCTAGAGACAGAGATTCTTTTAGACGGGTTGTGGTTAATGTAACGTTCTGTGGGAGATCTGGCTAGAGACAGAGATTCTTTTAGACGGGTTGTGGGTAATGCAACGTTCTGTGGGAGATCTGGCGAGACAGAGATTCTTTTAGACGGGTTGTGGGTAATGCAACGTTCTGTGGGAGATCTGGCGAGACAGAGATTCTTTTAGACGGGTTGTGGGTAATGCAACGTTCTGTGGAAGATCTGGCTAGAGACAGAGATTCTTTTAGACGGGCTGTGGTGAATGCAACGTTCTGTGGGAGATCTGGCTAGAGACAGAGATTCTTTTAGACGGGCTGTGGTGAATGCAACGTTCTGTGGGAGATCTGGCTAGAGACAGAGATTCTTTTAGACGGGCTGTAGTTAATGTAATATTCTGTGGGAGATCTGGCTAGAGACATAGATTCTTTCAGACGCGCTGTGGTGATAGCAACGTCTGCAATGACATGCGACCTGACGATGAATACTTTCCCTATTGTGTCTGTTTTTGTGTACAAATATGCGCTTTCTACCTGATAAAAGCTTTGCCGAAACGTTGTTGTTTGTCTCGTCTCTCCACTAGTTTAGCTGCTTGATACATTCAATGTTTATTTTTTCAAGTCTTCATATTTTTCACTTTGACAGTTTCACTACAGCCCCGCACAGTTCTATGTCAGTCCACATACTATTCTCTCATATTGTGTTTCTTATGTGTGTTTCTAGTTGAGTTTTCCAAGAAATAATTGAGGAAGAAACACTCGATGAGTTTTGGTGTTTTTTTTACTGAGATTTCCTTTTATAAGAGAAAATACGAAGGAAGAAATGGGAAAGAAAATGACAGCCAAGTTGTCAGGATGATGATGATGGTGTGTAGAGAACCAATAAGGATTGAGTAGTGAGAGGAAGAAAAAGAGGAATGCAAGGAGAAGACGGAAGAGGAGGTAAAAAGGAAAGACGGATGAGTAGAAAGGGAAGAAAGGTAAAAACAACAAAGAGAAGTTGAAGAAAGAGAAGAGGAGGGGAAAGAGAAGAGGAGAGGAATTAAAGAATTAGGGAAAAAGAGGCAGAAAAAAAGAAAGAAGAGAAAAAGAGAGAGAATAAGCAGAAAGAAGAGGAAAAAAGGGAGAAGAACAAGAAACGGGAGGAAAGGAAAGAGGATGATTTCCTTTTCAAGCTAAATAAGCTACAGATTAGGACCATACAATGAGAGGGGGTCCACAAAATATTGCCATAATTTGTTTTGGCACATCACTTTTTCCATACCAGGATATGATTTCATAGCTCAGACAAAAGCAGTTTCCAAAAATGAGGAAGATACTGTACAATCCACTTTTGACAATTGAAACAGGAAGAAGGGTTCTTAAATGTTATGTACAACCAGTCTTATCATTGGAATGTGAATCATGGGAAATACGACAACAGACAAGAAATCACTGGCTGCAGAATTGTGGTTTTACAGAATAATGTTGAGAATATCATGGGCAACTGAGAAGAGATCAGAAAACGTTTTGAAAGAGGCCAAAACAAAAAGAGAGCTAATTTCCAATATTAGGAAGAAACAATCATTATTTTTGACCATGTAATGAGAAGGGAACAACTGGAATATATTGTAACAACTGGAAAATTGAAGGACGAAGAGATAGAGGGAAGCAAAGAGAAAAGCTACCAGACAGCTTAAGAGAATGGCTTGGCAGAAGGTCAACAACAGAAATGATAAATAACTGTTGCGATCGAAAGTTGTGGAGAGACATGATCACCTATGCCAGCAGGCACGGTACTTGATGATGATTAAACGATTTCCGGTATAATGAGACCTTCTGGTGTTAATTTTTAAGACAGGAGGAGGGGGAAGGACCCCAAAGTTAGGGCCTGACAAAATCTAAACTCGATACTGGATACTGGTTTAGTAATTGGACTGAAATCTTTCAAACGATCTAGACGTGGCCCCTCGAATTGATAACGTTTGGGAACCTTTTGTCACGGGTGTACCCAGAATATCAAAACAGATGAACTCGTTTTAAAAATGAAAACGGGCAGCTCTGCGCATGTCAATGTCGATGTTGGACCGCGCTAAGGATGTCCAGGAATGCCGGAGGTCAAACAGATGCAAAGTGGGGCGAACTTCTGCCTGTCTGAAATATGTTAAGTAATGTCTTCCATGAAAGACATTACGGCTTTCTGTATAACAATTTAATGTTATGACAGACATTACAGTTGTATGTATAACAATTTAATGTTATGACAGACATTACAGCTTTCTGTATAACAATGTAATGTTTTTGAGACAGACATTACAGTTTTCTGTATAACAATTTAATGTTATAGAGACAGACATTACAGCTTTCTGAATAACAATATAATGTTATTGTGACAGACATTACAGTTTTCTGTATAACAATTTAATGTTATGACAGACATTACAGTTTTCTGTATAACAATGTAATATTATTGTGACAGACATTACAGCTTTCTGTATAACAATGTAATGTTATTCTGACAGACATTACAGTTTTCTGTATAACAATGTAATGTTATTGTGACAGACATTACAGTTGTATGTATAACAATTTAATGTTATGACAGACATTACAGTTTTCTGTATAACAATGTAATGTTATAGTTTTCTGTATAACAATTTAATGTTATGACAGACATTACAGTTTTCTGTATAACAATGTAATGTTATTGTGACAGACATAAAGTTTTCTGCATAACAGTGTAATGTTATTGTGACAGACAATAAAGTTTTCTGTATCAGAGGTGTTAGTTTATTTGTTTGTTTTTTTGTTTGTTTTTTGGTTGGTGGGGAGGGTGGTGGTGTAAAATATCAGTCTTGTATGAGATTAATCTTCTGTGTAAGATATTACCATTTTCTGTGTATGTTAACAGTCTTTTCTGCCTAAGACATTACAGTCTTGTGTGTAAGACATTACAGTCTTGTATGTCTTATACAATATAGTCTTGTGTGTAAGACATTACAGTCTTGTATGTAAGACATAACCGCCTCTGTATAAAATATTACAGTCTTGTATTCAGGACAATACAGTTTTCTGGGTAAGACATTACAGTCTTGTTGTTAAGACAATTTCTCAGAAGATTGTTGGAAGTTCCCTGGACAGCTAAAAAGATCAACGAGGAAGTTCCCAAAGAGGCCAACATAAAAAGGGAGCTCCTAAAAAAACATCAGAAAGAAACAATCAACATTTTTCAGGCACATCATGATAAGAGGAAAGTTGGAATACTTGGTTACAACTGGCAAAATAAAAGGAAAGAGAGATTGCGGACGACAAAGAGAGAAAATACTGGATAGCTTGGTGTCATGGCATGGAAAACAGCCAACAACATAATTGATACGATGCACTGTAGATAGAAGATTGTGGAAGGACATGATCGCCAACGCCAACCGGTATGGCACATGATGATGATGATGATTTAAGACAATACAGTTTTCTGGGTAAGACATTGCAGTCTTATAAATACGACTTGAGTCCACGTCATTCCTCCGGATGAGAGAGATGGGAGTTAAGATGGGCACAGCCAGAAACGAGAAACTTAGTGGCCGTGTAAGAAGACTTATCAACCAACACAGAACTGGAGTCGTCAGTCGCTGGACACTGCGGGACTTGCTGAGGAGGGAGAGCACCTATGGGCATGTTGGCAGTGCAATCATAATGACCCGCAAATAACTCAATATACGGCATTACGGTTTTTTTCTAAAAAATACTACAATCTTGTTTTTAAGACAATAATGTTTTATGTATAAGACATTACAATCTACTGTGTAAGACATTACAATCTACTGTGTAAGACATTACAATCTACTGTGTAAGACATTACAATCTACTGTGTAAGACATTACAATCTACTGTGTAAGACATTACAATCTACTGTGTAAGACATTACAATCTACATTAGAAACTACGGGTTTCACGAAAGTGCAAATGTGCGCTGCTTAGCGCCGAATGATTTTTGAGACAGGCGCTAAAATAAACCCGTACAGGTTCTGAAACAAACTTCCGGGAAAATGGCGTTCGCTTTGGCTGATATCTGTAAGGAGTTCGGTTACGAACACTTGTTTTTTTTTTTTTTTTTTTTTTTTTGAAAGGGGTGGGGGTTCTTTTCGTAGTTTTTTTTCAAATTTATTTGTAAACTGGAGTAAGGAAACAGCAGTAGGTAATCTTTTCTCAGTGATATCTTTTGAAATAGTCGCCTACGCAGTTGATGGTGGTTTGGACGGAGTTTGTCCTTGCTGCCGGTATAGCTGACAGTGGCTGCATTTGTTATCCTGATTTGCAGAGACTAGTGTTGTAGTTTCAACCGTTCGGTTGCATTGTCTGTGTTCAGTGTTTATTGTCTGAGAAACTGAGGTGAAGAAACAGTAGGTTGCTTAGTTGGTCGTGTGCTCTAGCATTTCTTTCTCGTGGCAAGGCGCTGTGTTGAGAAATACGTGTTAGATCCTTGCTCCGGGCTGGATATTTTTCTGGGATTTTTTCTGTTGATTATTTGTGAATGTTTGTTTGCGAGTGTTGTGAACATGTTGATTATTTGTGAATGTTTGTTTGCGAGTGTTGTGAACATGTTGATTATTTGTGAATGTTTGTTTGCTAGTGTTGTGAACATGTTAATTATTTGTGAATGTTTGTTTGCGAGTGTTGTGAACATGTTGATTATTTGTGAATGTTTGTTCCGAGTGTTGTGAACATGTTGATTATCTGTGAATGTTTGTTGCGAGTGTTGTGAACATGTTGATTATTTGTAAATGTTTGTTCGAGTGTTGTGAGTGGACATGTTGATTATTTGTGAATGTTTGTTTGCGAGTGTTGTGAACATGTTGATTATCTGTGAATGTTTGTTGCGAGTGTTGTGAACATGTTGATTATTTGTGAATGTTTGTTTGCGAGTGTTGTGAACATGTTGATTATTTGTGAATGTTTGTTGCGAGTGTTGTGAGTGAACATGTTGATTATTTGTGAATGTTTGTTGCGAGTGTTGTGAACATGTTGATTATTTGTAAATGTTTGTTCCGAGTGTTTGTGAACATGTTGATTATCTGTGAATGTTTGTTGCGAGTGTTGTGAACATGTTGATTATCTGTGAATGTTTGTTGCGAGTGTTGTGAACATGTTGATTATCTGTGAATGTTTGTTGCGAGTGTTGTGAACATGTTGATTATTTGTGAATGTTTGTTTGCGAGTGTTGTGAACATGTTGATTATTTGTGAATGTTTGTTGCGAGTGTTGTGAGTGGACATGTTGATTATTTATGAATGTTTGTTCCGAGTGTTGTGAGTGGACATGTTGATTATTTATGAATGTTTGTTCCGAGTGTTGTGTGTGGACATGTTGATTATTTATGAATGTTTGTTCCGAGTGTTGTGAGTGGACATGTTGATTATTTATGAATGTTTGTTCCGAGTGTTGTGAGTGAACATGTTGATTATTTATGAATGTTTGTTCCGAGTGTTGTGAGTGAACATGTTGATTATTTATGAATGTTTGTTCCGAGTGTTGTGAGTGAACATGTTGATTATTTATGAATGTTTGTTCCGAGTGTTGTGAGTGAACATGTTGATTATTTGTGAATGTTTGTTGCGAGTGTTGTGAGTGAACATGTTGATTATTTGTGAATGTTTGTTGCGAGTGTTGTGAGTGAACATGTTGATTATTTGTGAATGTTTGTTGCGAGTGTTGTGAACATGTTGATTATTTGTGAATGTTTGTTGCGAGTGTTGTGAGTGAACATGTTGATTATTTGTGAATGTTTGTTGCGAGTGTTGTGAACATGTTGATTATTTATGAATGTTTGTTGCGAGTGTTGTGAACATGTTGATTATTTGTGAATGTTTGTTCCGAGTGTTGTGAACATGTCTCTTCTACTGACATTATTTAACGCTAAAGTAACTGCGCCCTCTGTTTCCGATGGAAGTCGTTTGAAATCGCTGCCTGTGCAGTCGATTACGGCGCGCACGGAGGTCGACCGTATTAAAAAAATTTACCATCACTGTAACGCGCTGTGGGGGGGGGGGGGGGGGTTGCTGTGACATGGAAGGGGAGGAGAGTGTATGGGGAAACTTGACATCGAAAAAAAGTGATTCCACAGATAGAATCGAATTGTTTCTTGCATATCAAGTCAAGACTGGAGGTACCAGAAAAGAGAGCTAGGCGAGAAGACACAGATGAATAACAAATCAAGAAAGAATTGGAGTCATCAGTCTCCACACACCTGAGGGACATACTGGGGAGGAGATCTGAGCACCTCTGGACGTATCGAATCAGAGATGATAATCTTAACAACAAGCAAACAAATAAGAAAGAACATCGCCAAGTCTCGAGTGTGATGTAGAGGGTCAAGGCATTATTTTCTTATCTTTCAACAAATATAAAATAGTGTTATCAATGTTGTCAGCACTACACCAGAGCGGGGTTTCTTTCCCATGAAAAATAAAACATATCTGCTACCCATTTATACTTTGATGAACATATAAGAGGTTAGTTGGGGTCGAATCTGATCTTTTCTCAACAGCGCTGCCTTTCTGAGTCTGCATGAAGAGTCAGTATGACGAATAGGTAGGTAGCTATATGACGTGTCAGTATATGTTATGAAAGGTCAGTATGATGAGTCAGTAAATGATGACTCAGTATGTGAAGAATGAGTATGACGAGTCACTATGATGAGTCAGCATGATGAGTCAGCATGATGAGTCACTATGTTGATTCAGCATGATGAGTCAGTATGATGTCTCAGTTTTATGGTTCAGTTTAGCGGATCAGTATGATGAGTCAGTATATGAATAGCTAGTATAATGAATCAGTATAAAAAGTGAGCATATAATGACTGAGCATATAATGAGTCAGCAACGAAGAGTCAGATAATCCAGTCGAGTACTCTATTTCACACAAAAATACAGCACATATATCCCACTAACAACTCCCATCCCAACATTACGATCAACATTACGGTGTGTCTTACATCTCACAAAGCTATCTCATACACATAGCGAAGCCTTTCTCTATAAGTTATCTACATTTTCATTAACAGACACCTTATGTAACAAAGAAATACGAAACTTTTAGAAGCGAAAACAAAGAACAAAATAAAAAGAAGAAAACACAACTTGTAAAATTATTCAAACTGATTGCGTTGAAGTTCAATTATACAAAGAAATGAACAGGATATTAATATTGCAATATATAATGAACGCATTGTAATCTAAGAAACACAGGCGACAGAGTGGATCTAGGAAAATGAAAAATTGAAACTAATACACGAAATATGATGCCTCGAATGACAAGAATAATTAGATAAAGCAGATGAAATTGTGCACCTGATGGATCGGAGAAGGAAGAACAAGAGAAATGGAGAAGATTAAGCGACAATGTGTTAAACAAGTGGAAAATGGGAAAGTACTTGAGCAAATGGGAAAGTACTTGAGTAAATGGGAAAGTACTTGAGTAAATGGGAAGTGCTTTTGGAAATGGAAATTAGAGAAGGTGGCATGATAGGAAAGAGGCAGGTGAAAAGCGTGGATGTTTCAAAATAAACATTGGATTTGATTGAATTATGTTCTTTGTTATCGTGTACCTTACAGCGTCGAGGGAAAATGAAGTGTTTAACTTCTGTCTACTGTTAGATAAATTATTCGAAGGAATAACTTTTTGTTGCGTTATCTGGTTGTTGATCTCTGAGGTTCTGTCTTCTCCTTCTTTCCTTCCTCATCTGCCTTTCAGCGTCGAGGGGAGATATAATTTGCGGTCTTTAGCTCTTCTGCTGTTATGTTTCCTAGTGCTTCTAATATTCCATCGATCCATCTTTTTTCGTGGTCGACCCTTGGGTATGTTATTCTCGCAGCGTTTATTGATGTTGTGTCTGCTTGTTGATATTTGTTGGATGTGTCTGGCAGTTTAATGTTTGTTGAATCAGATTGTTATATGTTGTTACATCATGTTAATATTCATAACTTCTGGTATCTTTTGTATTTTCCCCCCCACTCTATTATCGTAAGTCCTGTAGCTTTGGCGATATTTGAGCACGCTTGATGACGTCAGGACATTTGTTGTCCCATTTTCACGATCTTCCCTCTGAGATGTGACGTAGAATGTTAGTCCTAACCATTATTTGATGTTCTTTACATTGCTCTTTGTGTATCTTCCCTCTGAGATGTGACGTAGAATGTTAGTCCTAACCATTATTTGATGTTCTTTACATTGCTCTTTGTGTATCTTCCCTCTGAGATGTGACGTAGAATGTTAGTTCTAACCATTATTTGATGTTCTTTACATTGCTCTTTGTGTATCTTCCCTCTGAGATGTGACGTAGAATGTTAGTTCTAACCATTATTTGATGTTCTTTACATTGCTCTTTGTGTATCTTCTCTCCCTTTGCCATTTCCCATCGTGCCTTGCAGATTGTCTTTGCAAATGTATAGATCTTGTAACATGTACCTTTTCAATGTTAGTTCTTTTTGTGTTGATGTCAGTGGGTCTTTAATAGATCATGTGGATTGTTGCATTATTGTTACGTCATGGCTTGGCAGAAGGTCAACAACAACAGAAATAATAAATAACTGTCGAGATCGAAAGTTGTGGCGAGACTTGATCACCTACGCCAGCAGGCCCGGTACTAGATGATGATATTATATTATGTTATATTATTATGTTATATTATATTATTATGTTGTGTTATATTGTTATGTTGTGTTATGTTATATTGTTGTGTTGTTATATTCACCGCATGCCAGACACACCCATAGGTGCTCCGATCGATTCGAAATACTGACAACCCCGGGAAAAAAAACATAAAGCAAATGCTATGTGGTACTATAACTGAGATAGCTCAGTGGTTAGTGAACTGGACTACAAAGGACAAGAGGTCGGGTCCGATCATGATCGACGGCTTCCGGGGTCACCCAGCCTTAAATGGGTACCGGATTTTTTTTCTGGAAGTAAAGCGGCACGGGCGTAATACCGACCACATTACCCCAAAAACCATGTGCCGAAGGTCTGTAAAAATTATGGCCATTAACACCAGATACGCCACTTTGCGTGACGGGGGCACATTACTGACCTTTCTGTGGTGCTATCGCTGTGTATGCTCCAGCAACGGAGACATCCTAGAGGTACGACGTCGGCCTCAAACGGCCTGGACCCGAGTTCAAGCGCACCAGAAGGGCTCGTGATTTTTCAAAAATAGTCCAAATTAATCTGTGGTTTCTTTATAACGCTACCCTCCCGTAATCTATTGAGTAGTGAGCTCTGATGTAAAAAGTCCTCCCCAGTAACGGCAATAAACAGAATGCCCCGTGTGCAATCGCGCACGTTAAAGAACATGTGGCAGTTAAAAATAAAAAAAAGTAGAAAATAAATTTGACCGCTACCCGGGTAAAAACGTTATCAGAATCCTAACCAGACCGTGCAGTACAGGCCGTGCCACGGAGTTCGTGCATGCAGGCCAGGATTCTCCTCGGATTGTATCCAGATTGTCGAGGCAGGTATCGGAGCACCTATGAGTTCGTCAGGTGTGTCAGTGATGATGATCGTAACAAGAACTCCAGAAAATGTTCATCAACGTTGTGAACTGTAGAAGGTGTTTAGGAACTTAATACCGGCCTCGAAATGGACAGATTCGAGGAGCGGTTCATCACGTTGCTGAATATCAAAATGTGAACACAGAAGAAGGGCTACATAAGAAATAACAA
This sequence comes from Megaustenia siamemsis, assembly GCA_032433765.1. NCBI lineage: Eukaryota > Metazoa > Mollusca > Gastropoda > Stylommatophora > Ariophantidae > Megaustenia > Megaustenia siamemsis. Next base: position 31,222,937 of record JAVIAB010000104.1, on the reverse strand, counting down.
ATAAAATGGTTTGTCCATATAGAGATTATGTCTTGTTATGAATTAGCATACGAGGCGTGTAGATAAAGAGAAGAAAGAAGCAGAGCTCAAGAAGGACTTAAAGAAAAACGAATTAGCAACATCAAGGAAACTCAACAACACCAACGCATAAGAATGGTTGAGGAGGCCAGTGTATCATTCGACACGCAATGTGATATAACACGAAGTAAGAACAAACGTGATTAAATTAACTCGTGTGAATATAAATATTACAAATATAATCTTTTTTAAGCTCTGGCGCAGATTACGACTCAGCGTAAGAATAAATCATAATAAATGTGATTAATATAACTCGTATGAATATAAATATTACAAATATAATCAATTTTTACGATCTGTCGCAGATAGCGATTCTTTCCCCGACCTCTAATATATGCACACATTTTAAATAACATCTTTCAAAACAGAGTGTATAAATGGGGGGGGGGGGAGGAATCAAAAGTATACAATTTAGAACTCATCAATGAGAAACAAATCACGATTAACAAGAACAACAACACTATCGGTAAACTTTCCTACTGGCTTCTTCTCCTACACAAAAATAATAAGCTAAAAATAAAAAAGAACACATGCAATATATCTGACACTGAAAAAGGTTTCAAAAACAAACAAGTATTTACATGGCTCATAATGCAGATAATGCTATAGACAGACAATTATATAGATAGTTCATTTTTGCAATCAATAAACATCATATCTGAAAAGTGCTGGGAAGGTTGGAAGAACGTGAAAGTGATATATCGCTAATTGCAGCTGAAAGAGGAAGGAAAGAAGGAGAAGATGAAGTATAAAAAGAAGGAGTTTAAGAAGCGAAGAAGAAGAAATGAAGAAGGAGGAAAATATAAGAAGAAAAATTAGAAAAGAAGAAGATGATAATGATGCTGATGATGGTGATGAGAATCAAGAAAAGAAAAGAAGAAGATGATAGTGATGATGATGAAGATCAAGAACAAGAAAAGAAGAAGATGATAGTGATGATGATGAAGCTCAAGAAGAAAAGAAGAGGCAAGGAAAAAAATAAGAAGATGGAGAATGTTAAAACTAAAATATGGGGTCATTTCTGTGCAGGCGAAAGACTTTCATGTACGTCCCATCAGAATCACCTTCATGTACGTCCCATCAGAATCACCTTCATGTACGTCCCATCAGAATCACCTTCAGCTATGTCTCATCAGAATCACCTTCAGCTATGTCTCATCAGAATCACCTTCATCTATGTCTCATCAGTATCACCTTCCTGTATGTCACATAAGAATCACCTTCATCTATGTCTCATCAGTATCACCTTCCTGTATGTCACATCAGTATCACCTCCATGTATGTCACATAAGAATCACCTTCATGTATGTCACATAAGAATCACCTCCATGTATGTCACATAAGAATCACCTCCATGTATGTCACATAAGAATCACCTTCATGTAAGTCCCATCAGCATCACCGCCATGCATGCCCCATGCCATTGGCAGTAATAGACAAACTGGCCGGTTAGGCAATAATAGCTCCTGGACAGTGTAGCTAGGAGTGTAGACCGGTGTTGCCAGAACAGAGATAATAGCTCCTGGACAGTGTAGCCAGGAGTGTAGACCGGTGTTGCCAGAACAGAGATAATAGCTCCTGGACAGTGTAGCTAGGAGTGTAGACCGGTGTTGCCAGAACAGAGATCTTCTGACGAATGAGAGGATTTGTCAACCAACAGCGAACTGGCACGGTTAGTCGTTGTGTGCTGATGAACGTCCGGAGCACCTATGGGTGTGTCCGAAGTGATGTGATGCATAACATGTAATGATGGGCCTGCGATGTAAGGCTAAAAGTCCTGATGAGGTATCTAGACTAGAGTAAGGGATGCAGTCACTATAGAGCATAGTGACAAGCAGAGACCCAATGTAACTAGAAGAGGCAGAATGTGACAAGAAGAGACTTAATATGACTAAAAGAGACAGAATGTGACAAGAAGAGACTTAATTTGACTAAAAGAGGCAGAATGTGACAAGAAGAGATATAATGTGACTAGAAGAGGCAGAATGTGACAAGAAGTGCCTTAATTTAACTAAAAGAGACAGAATGTGACAAGAAGAGACTTAATTTGATTAGAAGAGGCTGTATGTGACAAGAAGAGACTTAATTTGACTAGAAGAGGCAGTATGTGACAAGATGAGACATATTGTGACTAGAAGAGCCAGAATGTGACAAGAAGAGACGAAATGAGTGACTAGAAGATGCAGAATGTGACAAGAAGAGACATAATATGACTAGAAGAGGCAGAATGTGACAAGAAGAGACATAATGTGACTAGAAGAAGCAGAATGTGACAAGAAGAGACTTAATTTGACTAAAAGAGGCAGAATGTGACAAGAAGAGACATAATGTAACTAGAAGAAGCAATATATGACAAAAAGAGACTTAATTTGACTAAAAGAGGCAGAATGTGACAAAAAGAGACATAATGTGACTAGAAGAGACAGAATGTGACAAGAAGAGACTTAATTTGACTAAAAGAGGCAGAATGTGACAAGAAGTGACAAAAAAGAAAAAGTAGGGAAGTTGTTATCGCAACGGACTCTCCGTCAATGCTTACATAATTACAAACCCGGTACCTCCGAGATGAACTGAAGGTTGCATGTTTGGATGTTTAAAATCTAGAACCGTATCACAAATGATAAACTGATACAACAAGAAATTAGGGCACATGATGATTATTTGACTGTTGTAAAGAAGCGCAAAATGAAATGGTTTTTGTCATGCGTCTCGATCGGCTGGTCTAGCAAAGATCTTTCTGTACGGAACTGTGAAAGAAGGGAGAAGAAGAGGCAGGTAGAGAATGAGATGGGAAGATAACATCAAAGAATGGACTGTGCAGAATTCCAAAGAAAGACTGAAAATATAAAGAAGTGGAGAAGCTACACGAAATCTGTCAGTGGTGCCCAGCTAGCTCCGGAGGTAAGGGAATGAAGATAATGGGGATGATATCCCGAACAACTGATGTAGATATACAGCGGAGGTAGCGAGGGGTTCATGTCAGTATAAGAGTTATTTGGTTGGCTTCAGCCAGTTGGTTGGAGTGACAGACAGAAACAAGGGCGACAACTTGATGACCCGCAAAGATTCGATGTTAGAGATCAACACGACAGTATGGGAGATTTCATAATTTTTTTAGCTGTAACAAAGGGGAATACGGCATTTACCAATTTCTGGGTCCTGCCAAGAGGTCTTATAAAAGTAAAGTCAAGAGTCCCGTCACGGTAAGTGGCATATAGAGAATATGGTGATAGTGACCATAACTTTTACAGACCTTCGGCCCATGATTTTTGAGGTAATGTGGTCGGTATTACGCCCGTGACGCTGTACCTTCCCAGAAAAAAATCCGGTACCCATTTAAGGCTGGGTGAACCCGGAAGCCGTCGGCCAGGCTCGAACCCGGACCTTGTAGGATAATTATATCCGATAATAGTCCGGTCTTATAGGACCGGAGAATAAAGGCCGCTTTCCAGTGCTGTCGCCGCGAGATATTCTGCTCAGAGTTTTTACTTCACACCCGATGGGAAAAGACAAATGCTTAATAGAGATACCTTGGATTAAATGGAGTAAATACAAAGAAAGATACCTTGGATTAAATGGAGTAAATACAAAGAAGATACCTTGGATTAAATGGAGTGAATTCAAAGAAAGATACCTTGGATTAAATGGAGTAAATACAAAGAAAGATACCTTGGATTAAATGGAGTGAATTCCAAGAAAGATACCTTGCATTAAATGGAGTAAATTCAAAAAGATACCTTGGATTAAATGGAGTGAATTCAAAGAAAGATACCTTGCATTAAATGGAGTAAATACAAAGAAAGATACCTTGGATTAAATGGAGTAAATACAAAGAAAGATACCTTGGATTAAATGGAGTGAATTCAAAGAAAGATACCTTGCATTAAATTGAGTAAATACAAAGAAAGATACCTTGGATTAAATGGAGTAAATTCAAAGAAAGATACATTGGATTAAATGGAGTGAATTCAAAGAAAGATATTTTGCATTAAATGAAGTAAATACAAAGAAAGATACCTTGCATTAAATGGAATAAATACAAAGAAAGATACCTTGGATTAAATGGAGTGAATTCAAAGAAAGATATCTTGCATTAAATGGAGTAAATACAAAGAAAGATACCTTGGATTAAATGGATTAAATTCAAAGAAAGATACCTTGGATTAAATGGAGTAATTCAAAGAAAGATACATTCGATTAAATGGAGTAAATTCAAATAAAGATACATTCGATTAAATGGAGTAAATTCAAAGAAAGATACCTGGATTAAATGGAGTAAATTCAAAGAAAGATACCTTGCATTAAATGGAGTAAATCCAAAGAAAGATACATTCGATTAAATGGAGTAAATTCAAAGAAAGATACATTCGATTAAATGGAGTAAATTCAAAGAAAGATACATTCGATTAAATGGAGTAAATTCAAAGAAAGATACATTCGATTAAATGGAGTAAATTCAAAGAAAGATACCTTGCATTAAATGGAATAAATTCAAGGAAAGATACCTTGGATTAAATAGAGTAAATCCAAAGAAAGATACATTCGATCAAATGAAGTAAATTCAAAGAAAGATACCTTGGTATATATACTGTGATACATTTCACAGAACCTATTTTTTTCAAAGTAACTATTATTGATAATTAACTAATATTCACTCAAAAGAAAAAGAAGTATATTAGAACAGTTCATATTTCTAAGTAACTAATATTTCAGAAGAAATGGTTTTTCAGAGCAAAAATATTTAACAGTCAGCTATAGTTCAGAACAATTAATATTTCAGAGTTTCTACTGTTGCAAGGTATTTATTTCAGAGAAACTAATATTGTAGGTTAACTAATACTACAGAAAATTTAATATTTTAGAGAAACTAATATTGCAGATGAACTAATACTACAGAAAATTTAATATTTTAGAGAAATTAATATTGAAGATTAACTAATGTTACTGAACATTTAATATTTTAGAGAAACTAATATTGTAGGTTAAATAAAATTACAGTGAATTTAATATTTCAGACAAACTAATGTTTTAGATTAACTAATATTACTGAGAAACTAATATTGTAGATTAACTAAAATTACATAACATTTTATATTACAGAGAAACCAATATTGTAGATTAATTAATTTTACCGAGAAACTAATATTGTAGATTAACTAATATCACAGAGAAACTAATAATGTAGATTAACTAATAATAGAGAGAAACTAATATTGTAGATTAACTAATATTACAGAGAAACTAATAATGTAGATTAACTAATAATAGAGAGAAACTAATACTGTAGATTAACTAATATTACAGAGAAACTAATATTACCGAGAAACTAATATTGTAGATTAACTTATATTACAGAGAAACTAATATTGTAGATAACTAATATTACAGAAAAACTAATATTGTAGATAACTAATATTACAGAAAACTAATATTGTAGATAACTTATATTACAGAGAAACTAATATTGTAGATAACTAATATTACAGAAAAACTAATATTGTAGATAACTAATATTAGAGAAACTATATTGTAGATAACTAATATTACAGAGAAAATTAATATTGCAGATTATCTAATATTAGAGAAACTAATATTGTAGATAACTAATATTAGAGAAACTAATATTGTAGATAACTATATTACAGAGAAACTAACATTGCAGATTATCTAATATTACAGAGAAACTAATATTGCAGATTATCTAATATTACAGAGAAACTAATATTGTAGATAACTAATTTTACAGAGAAACTAATATTGTAGATAACTAATATTACAGAGAAACTAATATTGCAGATTATCTAATATTAGAGAAACTAATATTGTAGATAACTAATATTACAGAGAAACTAACATTGCAGATTATCTAATATTACAGAGAAACTAACATTGCAGATTATCTAATATTACAGAGAAACTAATATTGTAGATAACTAATATTACAGAGAACTAATATTGTAGATAACTAATATTACAGAGAAACTAATATTGCAGATTATCTAATATTAGAGAAACTAATATTGTAGATAACTAATATTAGAGAAACTAATATTGTAGATAACTAATATTAGAGAAACTAATATTGTAGATAACTAATATTAGAGAAACTAATATTGCAGATTATCTAATATTAGAGAAACTAATATTGTAGATAACTAATATTAGAGAAACTAATATTGTAGATAACTAATATTAAAGAAACTAATATTGTAGATAACTAATATTACAGAGAAACTAATATTGTAGATAACTAATATTACAGAGAAACTAATATTGTAGATAACTAATATTACAGAGAAACTAATATTGTAGATAACTAATATTACAGAGAAACTAATATTGTAGATAACTAATATTACAGAGAAACTAATATTGCAGATAACTAATATTACAGAGAAACTAATATTGCAGATAACTAATAATACATAAAAATGTAATATTTCAGACAAACTAATATTGTAGATTAACTAATACTACGGAACATTTTATATTACAGAGAAACTAATATTGTAGATTAACTAATATTACAGAGAAACTAATATTGTAGATTAACTAATATTACAGAGAAACTAATTACCAGAGGAAATAAAACTTCAGAATAATTTATATTTAAAAGTAATAATGTTTTAGAGGAACCACTATTTAAAAATAAATAATATTTCAAAATAACTATTATTTCAGAGTAACTGTATTTTAAAATAACTATTATTTTAGAGTTGCTAGTATTTTAAAATAACTATTATTTCAGAGTTGCTAGTATTTTTAAATAACTATTATTTCAGAGTTGCTGGTATTTTAAAATAACTATTATTTCAGATTGTTATTATTTTAAAATAACTATTATTTCAGAGTTGCTAGTACTTTAAAATAACTATTATTTTAGAGTTACTAATATGTTCAAATAACTATTATTTCAGAGTTACTCGATTGACTAATATTTAGTATGCTGTTGTCCTATAAATGATATCAAATGTGTCGTGCCCAGAGTGCTTCGCAGGACCGAGGTCACTAAATGTGTTATAACTAGAAACGCTCACAACGTTCTAAATACTAAACATTCTTATTTTCTTGTTGGTAAACATTCACTGATGATACTGCATTACTGGCAGAACATCCGACAGATCTACAACAATTAATTCATGAAATAAACATGACAAGCAACAAATAGGGATCACATGTCATATCAAAAAGACAAACTACTATAAGAAAAAAACACGATAATACTCAAAACCTACAAGTGGATATCAGAGTTGAAGGAGTTGACCTGGAGATAGTTCAGAGCTACAACTACCTTGGACATACTATAACCAGTGATGGAAAATGTAAAACTGAGATAAACAAAAGAATAGGAATGGCAAAAAGTAATTTTAATGCCATGAAAAATATATACTAATATAAAAACAAATAACACCAGGGCTAAAACTAAGAATATCAAAATGTTATGTCTTCTCAACATTCCTGTATGGTGCAGAAACATGGACATAAAGACAGGAAAACAAACAGAGAATTGAAGCCTTTGAAATGTGGATATATAGAAGAAATATAGAGTTAGATGGAAACAAAAAGAAAACAAACGATGAAGTTTTAAAACAACTAAAAATGAAAAGAGAACTACTAAATACAATTCAAACAAGACAAATGAGATTTTTGGGGCATGTTAAAAGGCACAGCAGCCAATTAAAAGTAATCTTGGAAGGGAAAATACAAGGTAAAAGAGGCAGAGACTAACGTGGACTAGCAACATAAAAAAAAGGACAATTCAGCCTATGACAACCTGCACCATCAAAGCAAGAGACAGAGCGGAATGACGCTCCATGGTAGCCACCTTCGATGTGGAGACGACATTCAATGATGAAGATGAAACATTAGCAAAAGTGTTAACAAAAATCTAAAGATTATAAACAATAAACATTCGTATATATTCCTTACATATTGCACATTCAAATCTTTTTGATTAATAAACATTTTTTTAAAATTATAAACATTCTAAAATTATTGCGTAAATTCCGAACTCACACTGAATTTTATATTAAAAAAACTTCACTCACTAACATTCTAAACTCTTTCACTAATAATATTCTAGGCCACTGTAGGTAATCAAGATTCTAAATTCTTATCTACTAAACATTTTAAAGTACTCAGTTTAAAAAAGACTCTAAATTCTAGTTAATCAGCATATCAAACTGTCTCCACGATAAATATTCCAACTACTCACAAAGCAAACATTATTAACGATAAACACCTAAATACGTAATTAACCAAAAATATCTCATTATCTAATTAACTGACTTATCAAGGACCATTATCACAACGGGAGATCATTACAGACGCGATATCTCCTAACAGGTTAGACTTTTGAGAACAAACTAAACGAAAGAAATAATTGTCTACGATTAAGATAATTATATTAGTTTACTAAGATTTTTTTTTTATTCGCGATTTGTGTGCTTATGTGTACTATAGTCTTTTGATTGTAAAAATATGTACTTCTGTAATTGTCTGAAACAAAAATTCTTACATTTGGAAAACAACAAACAAAAGACCTTTACGGAAATGTACCGGTTCAGAGATGAAATACATTTTAGTATGTTTTATGGGTGCCAGAATTGTAACATTAAATGTTTAATTATTATTAATTATGTAATTAAACTGATTTTAAACTATTTTGAGTTAGAGCAGTAGTAGCCTCCGTCAGTCATAGTTTGACTATAGTAGCCTCCGTCAGTCATAGTTGACTATAGTAGCCTCCGTCAGTCATAGTTGACTATGGATTTTGCAGCGTCCTTAGTTAGGAATATTTTTTTTCTTTTCTTTCGGCGCACGCTGCTTTTCTATGATCTCTGTGCTTCTTGTTTGAGTTGGAGCTTTAGAGTGCGTTCCCAAAGATTGCGGTCTTCAGCTATGTCTTCCCAGGCTGCAGGTTTATGTTCAGAGTCTTCATGTCACGTTTACACACGTCTACAAATCGGAGTTTTGGGCGTCACCTAGTTCTTCTGCCACCTGCTAGTTGTCCGTGGAGTATATCTTCTGGTTTACGCCCGTCTTTCTTTCTTTACAGCCATCTTTCTTTCTTTACAGTCATCTTTCTTTAAGACTATCTTTCTTTCTTTAAGACCATCTTTCTTTCTTTAAGACCATCTTTCTTTTGTTTGCGGCCATCTTTCTTTCTTTAAGACTATCTTTCTTTCTTTGCGGCCCATCTTTCTTTCTTAAGACCATCTTTCTTTCTTTGCGGCCATCTTTCTTTCTTTAAGACCATCTTTCTTTCTTTGCGGCCATCTTTCTTTCTTTAAGACCATCTTTCTTTTGTTTGCGGCCATCTTTCTTTCTTTAAGACCATCTTTCTTTTGTTTGCGGTCATCTTTCTATTTAAGACCATCTTTCTTTCTTTAACCATCTTTCTTTCTTTACGGCCATCTTTCTTTCTTTACGCCCATCTTTCTTTCTTTACAACCATCTTTCTTTCTTTCTTTACGGCCATCTTTCTTTCTTTATGCCCATCTTTCTTTCTTTACAACCATCTTTCTTTCTTTACGGCCATTTTCTTTCTTTATGCCCATCTTTCTTTCTTTACAACCATCTTTCTTTCTTTACGGCCATTTTCTTTCTTTATGCCCATCTTTCTTTCTTTACAACCATCTTTCGTTCTATAAGGCCATCATTCTTTCTTTAAGCTAAACTTATTTGATTACGTTGATTGGAAAAATTATTTTGCACTCTCCTTCCCGTTTAACTAAGTCACGATAGCTCAGTGGTTAGTGAACTGGACTACAAAGGACAATGGGTAGGGTTCGATCCCAACCGACGGCTTCCGGGTTCATCCAGCCTTAAATGGGTACCGGATTTTTTTTCTGGGAAAGTAAAGCAGCACGGGCGTAATATCAACTACATTACCCCAAAAATCATGTGCTGAAGGTCTGTAAAATATAGGGTCAAACTGGTACCATATTTCATCATATTTCCCTATACGCCACTTGGCGTGACGGGGGTACTTTACTTTTTACTTTCCCGTTTAACTGAACTAATTTTTGACTACTAACTACTGACTAACTACTGAATAAATCAGTTTTCTGGTCCATGTCAAAACATTCAGTACATTACTGACTTTTATTGGATCAAATGGCTACAAAGGATTGTCTTAACCTAATCTATAAATTAAAGGTCATAAATATGAACAGATATAATAGTATGAGACTTAATGGATACAACATAGACATATTCTCATCACTATGTGTTCTACCGATTGGCATGGGCGATCGAGTCCTTGCACATTTTCTATTGACACTTGCTCTGTATCAGCGCTGCCGTTGACTGTTTCCCGCGCCACAACACCAAATTAGACACAATATAGCGATTAATATTGTGTAATGAATCGAAGACCTACAAGAACACTTAAATAAACTCAACAGCACATGCACAAAATACAACATGAAAATCAACATCAACAAAACATAAGTTATGAATGTCGCCAAAAAATAAACAAAACATCAACATAACTATAGAAGGCAGACAACTAAAACAAGTAGAGGATTCAAATATCTAGGAAGTCTAATGACAAACGATAATTCACAAACAGCAGAGATAGAATCAAGTTGCAACAGATGTTGTCAAATCATTGGACAACTATCACCACTATTGTCCAATCATTGGACAGCTATCACCACTATTGTCCAATTATTGGACAGCTATCACCACTATTGTCCAATCATTGACAGCTATCACCACTATTGTCCAATCATTGTACAGCTATCACCACTATTGTCCAATCATTGGACAGCTATCACCACTATTGTCCAATCATTGGACAGCTATCACCACTATTGTCCAATCATTGGACAGCTATCACCACTATTGTCCAATCATTGTACAGCTATCACCACTATTGTCCAACAGGAAAATAATTCTAGAGGCAAAGCTGACACTCTACAATACAATCTCCATCCCAACGTTGTGCTACCAATGCCAGTCCTGGACCCTAGATGCCAGAACAATAAGATAAAATAACATCTACTGAGATGAAATGTGTTAGACGAATGACAGGAAACAGCCTGGGAGACAAGATCAGAATGAAGAACTGAGAAAAAAATTGGGATAGTCCCCGAATACCAGACCCAGGGTCGACCACGAAAAAGATGGGTCGACGGAATGCTAGAAATACTAGGAAACATAGCAGCAGAGGCGAACAGAAGAGCAAAAGACCCGCAAATTATATCTCCCATCGACGCTGAAAGTCAAATAAGGAAGGAAAGAAGAAGAAGATAGAATATATACAGAAACAAAAAAATCAAATGTTCGGCCACGTGACAAGGCAGAGTGATCAAACACAGCACAACGAGCCATCAATAAATGTTGTGACAATACCAGACTCAAGGGTCGACCACGAAAAAGATGGATGGATGGAATATTAGAAACACTAGGAAAAATAACAGCAGCAGAAGCGAACAGAAGAGCAAAAGACCGCAAATGATATCTCCCCTCGACGCTGAAAGTCAAATGAGGAAGGAAAGAAGAAGTAAAAAATAGATATAATATCTGTAAGAGAGAGATAGAAAGAATACTTCTCCGGTCTGGAATGTGCTGTTGTGTATGCTGAGTCAGATGAACATATATCACATTCTGCACAATTTTCTCTCTCTCTCTCTCTTGTTCTTTCTCTCTCGCTCTCTCTCTCTCTCTCTCTTTTAACAGTAACGGCATTCTAAAAGAAATGACTGGCTATATCTTGATGATACTTTTCTCTCTCTCTCTCTCTTTTAACAGTAACGGCATTCTAAAAGAAATGACTGGCTATATCTTGATGATACTTTTATCTAAAGAGAAGCTTTTTTGTTGTTGAGAATTGTGCCCCTTGTAACTGCTCTAACTTCGAGCATCACATCACATCACATCACATCACATCACACAAGTCTCGTTCATCACATCACATCACACAAGTCTCGTTCATCACATCACATCACACAAGTCTCGTTCATTTTTCCTTTCTCTTTATTATTATTGCCATGTATTATACCGTTTGGCGTAGGCGATCATGTCCTTTCCCAACTCTCGGGCCACTGTCCCATCGTATCAATTTTGTTGTTGATTGTTTTCCATTCCACGACAACAAACTATCCAGTATTTTCTCTCTTTGTCGTCCGCGATCTCTTTTTTCTTTTATTTTGCCAGTTGTAACCAAGTATTTTAACTTTTCTCTTCTCATGATGTGCCCGAAAAATGTAATTCATATAATGATATAAGATGATACTCTCAGTCCATCTATTTATTCATATAATGATATAAGATATTACTCTCAGTCCATCTATTTATTCATATAATGATATAGATATTACTCTCAGTCCATCTATTTATTCATATAATTATATAAGATGATACTCTCAATCCTACTCTCTTTGTCGTCCACGATTTCTCTTTCCTTGTATTTTGCCAGTAGTAACTAATTATTCCAACTTTCCTCTTCCCATGGTATGTAAGAAAAATGTCAATTGTTTTCTTTCTGATCTTGTTCAGGAAACTCTTGTCTTGATCTCTTTTAGAACGACTTAGTTGGTCCTTTTAGCTCTCCAGGGAACTTGTAACATTCCATTTCTTTGTCAGATGTTTTATAATCTTTCACGTAATTTCATTCAAACATTTATGTTTGTGTGCTTTGCTCCTGCAGAAGATCTACCATGCCAGAACGCTGTCTAGATTTCATGTCGCAAAATATTGCCACAAATTGGTATTTTCATCAGCTTTACAGCAGCTTCGCATTTCTGTGCATCTTGGCGCCTTTACTCCTATCTAGGTTGGGGATGGTGGGTGCAGGGGGGGGGAATGTGGGGTGGGGGTGAATACTGGAAGCTGAAGCACCGAGGGGTGGGTTGGTTTGACTTTGACATGTGTTGATATTCAGTTTTCTAAACGTTCTGAAACGAGGCAAAAGCAACAAGAGAGAGCGAGTTAGCTAATTCTAATTTCCAAACAATCATATTATTTTGGCCATGTAATGAGAAGAGAACAGCTGGAATATATTGTAACAACTGGGAAAATTGAGGGACGAAGAGATAGAGGGAAGCAAAGAGAAAAGATACCAGACGGCTTAAGAGAATGGCTTGGTAGAAGGTCAACAACAGAAATGATAAATAACTGTCGAGATCGAAAGTTGTGGAGAGACATGATTATTAGTAGATTTAGTAGATAAGAGGAAAAGAAAGAGTGAGAAGAAGAGGAAGAAGTTTAGAGAAAGTGTGAGAAGCAGAGGAAGAAGATTAGAGAAAGAGAAAGGGTCAGAACAATAGGAAGAGTCAGCAGAACCAGACGAAAAGGAGAAGAGGAAGAAGAATCAGAGAAATTATCAAAAGAAAAGAAAGAATAATAAGAGGATGGGGGGGGGGGGAAGAGAGGCATAAGAGTAAGGAAAAATACAAACAGTGAAGGGGGTGGGGGGTAAAGCTGGAAGTGAGAGGACATCAAGATGAAGCAGCAGTAGTAGAGAAGAGAAGGAGGGAGGGAGGGGGGAGGGAGGGAGGGAGGGAGGGAGGGAGGGAGGGAGGGAGGGAGGAAGGAAGGAAGGAAGGAAGGATGGAAGGAGGGAAGGAGGGAAGGAAGGAAGGAAGGAAGGAAGGAAGGGAAGGAAGGAAGGAAGGAAGGAAGGAAGGAAGAAGGAAGGAAGGAGGGAAGGAGGGAAGGAGGGAAGGAGGAAGGAAGGAGGAAGGAGGGAAGGAAGGAAGGAAGGAAGGAAGGAAGGAAGGAAGGAAGGAAGGAAGGAGGGAAGGAGGGAAGGAGGAGGGAAGGAGGGAAGGAGGGAAGGAAGGAAGGAAGGAAGGAAGGAAGGAAGGAAGGAAGGAAGGAAGGAAGGAAGGAAGGAAGGAAGGGAGGGAGGGAGGGAGGGAGGGGGAGGGAGGGAGGGAGGGAGGGAGGAGGAAGAAAAAGGGAAGGAGGGAGGGAGGGAGGGGGGAGGGAGGGAGGGAGGGAGGGAGGGAGGATGGAAGGGAGGAGGAGGAAGGAAGGAAAGGAGGGAAGGAGGGAAGGAGGAAGGAAGGAAGGAAGAAGGAAGGAGGAAGGGAGGGAGGGTGAGGGAGGGAGGGAGATGAGGAGGAAGGAAGGAAGGAAGGAAGCAGGAAGGAGGGAATGAGGGAAGGAGGGAAGGAAGGAAGTAATGAAGGAAGGAAGGAAGGAAGGAAGAAGGAAGGAAGGAAAAGGAAGGAAGAAGGAAGAAGGAAGGAGGAAGAAGGAGGGAAGGAAGGAACGGGAAGAGGAAGGAATGAGTGAGGAGGGACGGATGACTTAGGAAGAGGGAGGACGGAGGAAATGAAGGAATGAAGGAATGCGGGAGGGAGGGAGAGAGGGAGGGAAAGAGGGAGTGAGAGAGGGAGGGAGTGAGAGAGGGAGGGAGGGAGAGAGAAAGGGAGTGAGAGAGGGAGGGAGAGAGAAAGGGTGTGAGATTGGGGGGATGGCGAGGTGATGGAGGAAGGAAGGAAAAAAAAAGAAAAGAAAAGAAAGAAAGAAAGAATAAAGAGAGATAAAGAAAGAAGAAAGAAAGAAAGAAAGAAAGAAAGAAAGAAAGAAAGAAAGAAAAGAAAGAAGAAAGAAAGAAAAGAAAGAAAGAAAGAAAGAAAAGAAAGGAGATAAAGTGAATATCGTAAATGAATGAACAGACCAACAAGTACAGTAGATACTATCCATAAAAGCACACGCAAGTCAAAAGTCACAAGACAAGATTGCTTTGGTTTTTTTTCCCCCGATTGCTTCGCCGTAAAAAACAAAAAACAAACAAGAAAATAGAAGTGAAGTATTACGTGCACGCCAACGTGTCTATATGAAATTCTTGTTGTTATTGTGACGCTTACAGATCAATTCTCTAGCTACTTCTCTCCCCAACCTGGTGACACATTCTCAAAGCAGGCCATCTTATTATACTACTACTAGTTCTTTCTGTCTAAGGCGCGGGTGTTTGATTTTTTATTATATTATTATTTATTGTTGTAATTTTTTTGTAAACTATTTCCTACTAAAGTTATTTTGTTATTTATGAACTTTTAGTATTTTTCTTCGCTTGTGTGCATTATTGTAAGCTTTTTAAATGTCAATTTTTTTTTTATTTTAAATTTTCTTGCTTTGTCTTGAGAGTATATTCTTTCGTTCTGGCTTTTAATAGTCCTTTCTGTTGTTTTATGTAGAGCCAGTCTTAACATATGGTTGTGTATCATGGACAATATGACAAACAGACAAGAAAATTACTGGAAGCTGTAGAAATTTGGTTTTACAGAAGAATGTTGAGAATACCATGGACAGCTAAGAAGAGTAATGAAAACGTTCTAAAGGAGGCCGAAGCAAAAAGAGAGCTAATTTCCAATATTAGAAGAAACAATCATCATTTGTTAGCCATGTAATGAGAAGGGAGCAACTGGGAAATTGAGGGACGAGGAGATAGAGTGAAGCAAAGAGAAAAGATACCAGACAGTTTAAGAGAATGGCTTGGCAGAAGGTCAACAACAGAAATGAGAAATAACTGTCGAGATCGAAAGTTGTGGAGAGACATGATCACCTACGCCAGCAGGCATGGTGCTTGATGATGATGATTGTTTTATCTTGAAGGAACATTCTTTCAGGCTGTTAAATGTCCATTTTGTATAACCATCTTGTTTTTATCTTGAAAGTATATTCTTTCTGGCTTTTAATTGTCCGTTTTATTTGTTTTATCTTGAAAGTATATTCTTTCTGGCTTTTAATTGTCCGTTTTATTGTTTTATCTTCAAAGTATATTCTTTCTGGCTTTTAATTGTCCGTTTTATTTGTTTTATCTTCAAAGTATATTCTTTCTGGCTTTTAATTGTCCGTTTTATTTGTTTTATCTTCAAAGTATATTCTTTCTGGCTTTTAATTGTCCGTTTTATTTGTTTTATCTTCAAAGTATATTCTTTCTGGCTTTTAATTGTCCGTTTTATTTGTTTTATCTTCAAAGTATATTCTTTCTGGCTTTTAATTGTCCGTTTTATTTGTTTTATCTTCAAAGTATATTCTTTCTGGCTTTTAATTGTCCGTTTTATTTGTTTTATCTTCAAAGTATATTCTTTCTGGCTTTTAATTGTCTTTTCTATTGTTTTATCTTGAAAGTATATTCTTTCTAACTTTTAATTGTCTTTTCTATGTTTTATCTTGAAAGTATATTCTTTCTAACTTTTAATTGTCCTTTTTATTGTTTTATCTTGCAGGAACGAACATTATTTCACGTTTATAAATATATGTCCACGGTTTGTTTTTGTTCCATTGTTTCAAAATTCCTAGTTTTAATTGTTTTCCTTTTGACACTCTACTCTCAATGTTTTGTTTTTAACGCCGTGTTTTACAATCGTTGCTTCTATTTATAGACACACGCTTGTGTTTGTTAATCTCCTCTAGTTTATTTCGCTTCCATCTCTTGTCCATTGTTTTAACTTTAGACTAATCTACTGAATTTGGATGCTTCAATAAAATCATATAACAATTACTTTCTCTTAAACGAGTAACAAAAAAAAATGGGGGCAAGTAAAGTAGTATCATTAAAAGTTATATAACAATTACTTTCTCTTAAACGAGTAACAACAAAAATGGGGGCAAGTAAAGTAGTATCATTAAAAGTTATATAACAATTACTTTCTCTTAAACGAGTAACAAAAAAAAATGGGGGCAAGTAAAGTAGTATCATTAAAAACAATGCAATTGTTATTATCAAGAACTGAGTGCGTCATATATATATATATATATATAATATATATATATATATATATTAATGAGTGGCAGCTAAGCGAACTAAAGTATACAGAACATAATGCCTTCAGATGTGGGTTGTGTTAGTCTGACTAAAATGTCCCTCCCCAATTTGGATTCCTCGAATACAAGAGAATGGTGTCCATTGATCATCGTTAACCTTTTTCTTGTTTCATCTGGTCGACCGTCACTCAAGCAGGTCCAGGACTACCGACACCCAGACAGCCGGGGTGTGACGACATGAGCCAGTCAGCATGACCTGGCGGGCGGGACTAGTCACCAAATTGGGCGGTCGGATCGGACCGGAGAGTCGCTAGGAGAAGTGAGAATGGCAACTACCCTCGGACCCAAAAAAAGAAATTAGTCCCTCGACCCACGGCTCGAGTTTTTACGAATTAAGACCATCGCTTACTGGAGAGTCAAGAAGAATGGGAGTGGAGGAAGTTGGCTGTTTAAAGCGTTAAGTTAGTAATTGATTCTGGTACGAAGACTATCATTAGTGAATACAAAGAAGGATTTGTCGTGTTCTTGTATAAAGAACAATACTCGTGACGTATGCACGTAAAGATGAGTTCAGTTGTCATATTAAAAAATAAAAGAAATGATTTTTTTTACTATGAATACATATTCTGTTCTCATATGCGATAACAAACTGCAGTCATGATGGTATTTTAATATATAAGAAAAGATTTGATTGTTTCCTACATCGAGAGATTTGCTTATCATAAAGAAATTAAATATTTTATTATTAAAAGGAGTTAGAGATTTGAGTAATTGCAGAAAAATGCAAAGAAAGATTTGATCATTAGTACAAACAAGAAAGATTTGATAATTAGTACAAACAAGAAAGAGTTGATAATTAGTACAAAAAAGGAAGAGTTGATCATTAGTACAAAAAAGAAAAAGTTGATCATTAGTACAAAAAAGAAAGAATTGATCATTAGTACAAAAAAAGAAAGATCTGATCATTTGTACAAAAACGAAAAGTTTATCATTTGTGCAAAAAAGAAAGAGTTGATCATTAGTGCAAAAAAGAAAGAGTTGATCATTAGTACAAAAAAGAAAGAGTTGATCATTAGTACAAAAAAGAAAGAGTTGATCATTAGTACAAAAAAGAAAGAGTTGATCATTAGTACAAAAAAGAAAGAGTTGATCATTAGTACAAAAAAGAAAGAGTTGATCATTAGTACAAAAAAGAAAGAGTTGATCATTAGTACAAAAAAGAAAGAGTTGATCATTAGTACAAAAAAGAAAGAGTTGATCATTAGTACAAAAAAGAAAGAGTTGATCATTAGTACAAAAAAGAAAGAGTTGATCATTAGTACAAACATGATAGATTTGATCATTAGTACAAATTGAAAGATTTGATTATTAACAGGAAAGAATTACTGACAATCCAGTGACAAAAAAAAAAAACTTGATTTCTCTTAACATTTATAATTTAGATTATTGTAAACACTACCTTATTTTATTACTCTGATTAAAGAAATATTTGTTTTGTTGGTATAACACATTTTCAATTTGTCATATCTTTTAGTTGTCACAATATTTCCCATTTGTTACAATATTTCCCTGTTGTCACACTATTTTTCAGTTGTCACACTATTTTAAAGTTGTCACACCTTTTTTCCCCATATGTCATATTATTTTCCTGTTGTCACACTATTTTTCAGTTGTCACACTATTTTCAAGTTGTCACACCTTTTTCCCCAGATGTCATAATATTTTCCTGTTGTCACACCTTTTTTTCCCCAGATGCCATGATATTGTCCTGCTGTCACAATATATTTCAAGCGGACCAGAAAGCGGAAATGATGAATGTCAGTCTACTTTCCTGTTATGCCGTCGTTGACGACTTTCTCTGCTTTAATTGTCCTTCCTTATTTGCCTTCCAGCGTCGAGGAGATAGTTCACGGCGATAATTCAAATATGGATACACCAGCGCGTCAGAGGCGTGGTACGTTATGATTTTTAGGCCATATGACCTTCTTTCTTCCACTTTTGCCTCTCAGCGTTGAGAGGAAATATAATTTGCGGTCTTTTGTTCTTCTGTTGTCTTCTGTTGTTGTTGTGTTTCCTTGTGTTTCTAATATTCCATCAATCCATCTTTTACTATTTTAATGACCTCTGTTGTGTGTCCTAGTGTTTCTAACATTCCATCAATCAATTTTTTGCTCTTTCATTGACCTCTGCTGTGTTTCCTAGTGTTTCTAATATTCCATCAATCCATCTTTTACTCTTTTCATGACCTCTGTTGTGTTTCCTAGTGTTTCTAATATTCCATCAATCCATCTTTTACTCTTTTCATGACCTCTGTTGTGTTTCCTAGTGTTTCTAATATTCCATCAATCCATCTTTTACTCTTTTCATGACCTCTGTTGTGTTTCCTAGTGTTTCTAATATTACATCAATCCATCTTTTACTCTTTTCATGACCTCTGCTGTGTTTCCTAGTGTTTCTAATATTACATCAATCCATCTTTTACTCTTTTCATGACCTCTGCTGTGTTTCCTAGTGTTTCTAATATTCCATCAATCCATTTTTTGCTCTTTCATTGACCTCTGATGTGTTTCCTAGTGTTTCTAATATTCCATCAATCCATCTTTTACTCTTTTCATGACCTCTGTTGTGTTTCCTAGTGTTCCTAATATTCCATCAATCCATCTTTTGTTCTTCTGTTGGCCTCTGCTGTTGTTATGTTTCCTAGTGTTTCTAATATTCCTTCAATTCATCTTTTTCGTAGTCGGCCCTTTATTCTGATGTTCTTGCAATCGGTTATTAAATACTCGTTGTGTTGTTTCTTGAACTTTTTGCCTTATCGTTTCATTTGTTGTTTCTTTATGTATATCCTATGAGTGGAATTATTCCAAGTTTATTTCTCAGTTCTTCATTTCTAATCTTATCTCTCATGCTTCTTCCTGTCATTCCTCTAAAATATTTCATCTCCGTTGTGGACTTCACGTAAAATAGATAAATATTCAAGTAAAAATCGGTAAATGAGAAAAACCAGCCCACAAAAACACAACAAACACTGTTTTAACACCAGTGCACCCTCGATTCGACCAGGAGATGGCACATGACCTGACCTAAATCAATAGCATTCACAATGTAGCGAAACCATATTGACAAGCACAACAAACAATGGCGTCGACTGTGAGCAAGCCAAAATGTCAATTGACACGAAATACGCGCCATATTTGAAGTGACAATTGGGAAAAACAGATTTGCAATCTGCAAACATATCAAGTTTCCTGGCTATTAAATTAACTGAGATGGGATAAATCAATTCAGAGAAAACATCTTTGCTGCGTCCTAACAGCGCACCATCTTTGCTGTGTTCTACACACATCACACAATCTTTGTGGTGTTCTACACACATCACACAATCTTTGCTGTGTTCTACACACATCACACAATCTTTGCTGTGTTCTACACACATCACACAATCTTTGCTGTGTTCTACACACATCACACAATCTTTGCTGTGTTCTACACACATCACACAATTGCTGTGTTCTACACACATCACACAATCTTTGCTGTGTTCTACACACATCACACAATCTTTGCAGTGTTCTACACACATCACACAATCTTAGCTAAGTCCTAAATATAAAACGCCATCTTTGCTACACAGGACACATAATCTATTTTATGTTCTACACATGACATATAATCTATTTTATGTTCTAAACATGACATATAATCTATTTTATGTTCTAAACATGACATATAATCTATTTTATGTTCTACACATGACACATCACTTTTTATATCTTACAAAGTAGGGGTATAGAAGAGTAGGGGTCGAAGAGTGTAGAGGTAAAAAAACAGTAGGGGTTAAAGAGAGTAGGGGTAAGAAATGAGGAGAAGGGATTGGCGAGTGTAGTGGTCGAAGAGAGTAGGGGTAGAAGAGAGTAGGGGTTAAAGAGAGTAGGGGTTAAAGAGAGTAGGGGTTAAAGAGAGTAGGGGTAGAAGAGACTTCCGGTCGAGGAGAATAGGGGTCGAGGAGAATAGGGGTAGAAGTGAGTAGGGGTATAAAAGAGTAGGCGTCAAAGAGAGTAGAGGTATAAGAGAGTAGGGGTCGAAGAGTGTAGAGGTAAAAAACAGTAGGGGTTAAAGAGAGTAGGGGTAAGAAAAGAGGAGAAGGGATTGGCGAGTGTAGTGGTTGAAGAGAGTAGGGTAGAAGAGACTTCCGGTCGAGGAGAATAGGGGTCGAGGAGAATAGGGGTAGAAGTGAGTAGGGGTAGAAGAGACTTCCGGTCGAGGAGAATAGGGGTTGAGGAGAATAGGGGTAGAAGTGAGTAGGGGTAGAAAAGAGTAGGCGTCAAAGAGAGTAGAGGGTAAGAGAGTAGAGGTATAAGAGAGTAGGGGTATAAGAGAGTAGGGGTCGAAGAAAGTAGGGGTAGAAGAGGGTAGGGGTAGAAGAGGGTAGGGGTAGAAGAGGATAGGGGTAGAATAGGGTAGGGGTAGAAGAAGGTAGGGGTAGAAGAGGGTAGGGGTAGAAGAGGGTAAGGGTAGAAGAGAGTAGGGGTAGAAGAGAGTAGGGGTAGAAGAGAGTAGGGGTAAAGAGACTTCCGGTCGAGGAGAATAGGGATCGAGGAGAATAGGATTAGAAGAGAGTAGGGGTAGAAAAGAGAAGATTGAAAGGGTGAAGAAGAGTAGGTGTTGAAAAGGGTGGTAGAAAGTGAAAGGAGAAGACAAGCCGCTAGTCTCCAATAGCACATGGGTCGGGACTTCAGCACGATATGGCAAACATCAACGTGACGTAAATCATGACATAGCGTAACACGCCCAAATACGTTCGTTCAGCATCTACAATCATTCAATCACGCACACAATCACTCACTCACTCATTCACCCACTCATTCACTCACTCTCTCTCCCTTCCTCTACCTTACTCACTCACTCACCCACTCACCCACTCATTCACTCACTCACTCACACACTCTATCTCCCTTCCTCTCACTTACTCACTCACACTCACTCACACTCACGCATTCTCACTCACTCACTCACTCACACTCACTAATTCTTACTCTCTCACTCACACTTTCTCCCTCACTCACTAACCCTATTCTCAAACCCAAACCTCCAAACAATTCCTCACTTAAAACCACACACCATCATATACCCCCACCCCCATTTCACACAACACCTGGCGACGACGACCCCCCCCCTCACGTCTCTTCCATGTGTCTCTCATCACCTGACACAAGTCAATTATTCACCCACTGGCTCTACACATCGAGTCTTCCTCCCTGAGCCTCTACTTTCCCTCTATGCCCAAGCCAACATTTTAATCCCTTACCTCCGATACAATGACATTCTACAAGGTGCTCAAAAAGTCTTCATAATTTACAATTTTGAAATAAAATATGTTTCTTTACAAAGCAACATATATCTACTTTCCCTGGAAGCAAAGAGGCAGACAGGTGGGAAAAGAAGGTAGGAAAATAAAGCAGGTAGATACAATCATGAAGATACAGACCTTCATTATGGGATGCTTACGCAGAATAAAACGATGGCAAGACAAAATCACTAACTTAGAATTATGGAAATGTTCCGGTCAAATACCTGTGGATAAAGAGATATAGCGAAGACTATGGCGCTGGATAGGACACACACTACGGAAGCCAACTGAGAATATTTAGAGAGTTGCACAACATGCCCTTTTTTGGAATCCCCAAGGAAAAAGATTAAAAGGAAGACCTAAATATTCTTGGAGCAGACAGATGGAAGCGGAGATGAAGATGATGGTGAAGACATGGAATGATCTTAAAAGAATGGCAAGAAACAAAACTGCTTGGAAAGTGTTTGTTGAAGACCTAAACACCACAGGGAGCTAAAAGGTAGAACATGAAAGGAGAAGAAGATGGAGAAGAAGGTGGAGAAGAAGAAGATACAATTACAACTTATAAGGGAACCCCGACAAATACATGAACAAATGGAATAGAGAACACCATAGCTACCAGAACAACTAGTGTCTACTCCCAACAAATACATCACGAGAAGAGGAAAGTTGGAATACTTGGTTAAAAGTGGCAAAATAAAGGGAAAGAGAGATCGCGGACGACAAAGAAAGAAGATACTAGATAGTTAGGTGTCATGGGACGGAAAACAGTGGAAGAAAAGAATTGATACTATGTGCTAGGGATAGAAGATTGTTACAGAACATGATCGCCTACGGCAACCGGTATGGCACATGATGATGATGACTTCCAACTCAAGAAAAAAGAACAAGTACCAATTTATAGACTCTAGACAAGCACAACCTTTTTTAAGTACCAATTTTTCTAGCTAAGACAAACTATAACGTTTCGGCAAAATCCTTCGTCAGTTATAACAAGCTATATAAATTAAACACAGAAACACAAAACAGATCTAAATATCAGCTATACTTGATGTGTGTGTTTATCTCCATCTTTTCTAACAATGTCGTTAGATTGAGCGCTTCAGGGACTATTATATTCAAAACGTGATGCCCATAAACTGATTACGAGCAGAAACCCCTAGCTGACTGTTGATTTTAGGGTCAGCGTTCTATACACGACCATCTTGAATACAAACCATACTGGTAAAGGAGTTAGATGTAGGAGATAAGAGAAAATTAAAGGAGTTAGATGTAGGAGATAAGAGAAAATTAAAGGAGTTAGATGTAGGAGATAAGAGAAAATTAAACCCAAAATGAATTACTTTCATGAAGTTCGATAGTTCTTGTGGAAAGACGCAAACATCGCAATATTGACGTAAACTACGCCCACAACGTAACGACTTTACATGAGATATATATTTTATACAACACACTATCGTACCTCAAGTAAAGTTGGAGAAAATAAATCAAATAAATATTGTAAAAGACGTTAAGCAGCTGATCCTAAAGTGAGAGGAGACAAATGACGACTATTCAATAAAAGCCATAATCTTGTACAATATAACATATATAACTAGAGAACACACACAAAAGTCAAGTAATTTTATTGCCCTTTTGTGTTTATATGGAGCCGCGATAGCTCAGTGGTGATTGAACTGGACTACAAAGGACAAGAGGTAAGGTTCGATCCCAAACGACGGCTTCCGGGTTCACCCAGCCTTTAATGGGTACCGGATTTTTTTTCTGGGAAAGTAAAGCGGCACAGGCGTAATACCGACCACATTACCCCAAAAATCATGCGCCGAAGGTCTGTAAAATGTATGGTCACTAACACCATATTCCCTATACGCCACTTGGCGTGACGGGGGCACTTTACTTTTTTTTTTATTACTTTGTATTTATATATATATATATTATGTTGTAGCCGATGAGGGCGTTTGTCGAATGGTCGTAGTTTGTTTCGCCTCTCCGTAGGCTCAGTTGCTTAGCGTCATTTTGTTTTTATTGCTTACGTCTCTACAGGTCGAATAAAGATAATGTCAATGCAAATTGAGTTTTATTTATATAAAGGGTGGCTAGCTGTTATCCTCCATAAGAGCCTGAGACATAAATAAGGCTGATTGAGGCAAAGTGCGCTGTTCTTCCCTCATTTGTGATGATTATTGATATAGAAGACCTAGTATTGTAGTACTATAGGTACGGCATGTCTAAACGCCTGCAGTCAAACCTGGAATTCAAGAGGAAGAAAACATCGCAGCCTCCCCACTCATCAATTTGGATCGTAGAGCTTGCCCTTTTACCTACCAGAGCCATTACAATCAGCATCGCTATCATTATCGTCAGTTTCGTCAATATCATCACAAGAATTAAAAGCTCATTTACATCTGGAGATGTTTGGTGGACACCCTGTAGCTGTGACGCATTGTGTCTTTAATGAGATACGCCGTGACGTTTAATGTCACGCCGCCACGTTGAATGAAGGTCACCCTGCTCTGCTGAAGTTCACACCAGGCTATAACTGGTATCTCGCCGTGTCACAGCTACCGCAAGTACGCATGTCCTTGACCTATGTAGCCAGAAACCATCTTCGCAAACCGCTTTAACTATTAAAGGAAGCACTTCCAAGTCGGATACACCGGGCATGCTATATTCATGGTGAATACACATTTACAACGTGATACACTTCACCTTCTTCGGACTTCCTCATTCACTAAATTCATCATCATCGAGTGACTTCTCCGCAACGAAGGTTGGCTACCATGGAGCGTCATTCTGCTCTGTCTCTTGCTTTGATGGTGCAGGTTGTCATAGGTTGATTTGTCCATCTTTTGATGTTACTCGTCCATGTTAGTCTTGGTCTGCCTCTTTTACCTTGTATTTTTCCCTCCAGGATTACTTTTAGTAGGCTGTTTGTCTTTTAACATGCCCCAAAAATCGCATTTGTCTTGTTTGAATTGTGTTTAGTAGTTCTCTTTTCATTTTTAGTTGTTTTAAGACTTCATCGTTTGTTTTCTTTTTCCTTCCATCCAATTTTACCTATTCTTCTATAAATCCACATTTCAAAGACTTCAATTCTCGGCTCTGTTTTCTTGTCTAATGTCCATGTTTCTGCACCATATAGAAATATTGAGAAGATATAACATTTGGCTATTCTTAGTTTTAGCCCTGGTGTAATTTGATTTGATGTTAGTATATTTTTCATGATATTCAAATTACTTTTTGCCATTCCTATTGTTTTGTTTATTTCAGTTGTACATTTTCCATCACTGGTTATAGTATGTCCAAGGTAGTTGTAGTTCTGAACTGTCTCCAGGTCCTATTCCTTCAATTTTTATATCCAATTGTGGGTTTTCAGTATTTTCTTTGTTTATGATCATAGTTTTAGTCTTTTTGATATTCATATCTAGTCCATATTTGTTGCTTGTCATGTTTATTTCATTAAGTAATTGTTGTAGGTCTTTAGGATTTTCTGCTAGTAGTACAGTATCACTAGTACTAAATTATTGAAACTAAATGAAGGGGGAGATAATATTAAGAGATGAAGCAGCGTCTGACTAAAACAGTTTCCTCTTTCCTGCACTCATCATCATCATCATCATCATCATCATCATCATCATATGCCATACCGGTTTGCGTAGGTGATCATGTCCCTCCACAATCTTCTATATACAGTGCATCGTATCAGTTCTGTTGTTGACTATTTTCCATGCCATGACACCAAGTTATCCAGTATTTTCTCTCTTTGTCGCCCGCGATCTCTTTCCTTTTATTTTGCCAGTTGTAACCAAGTATTCCAACTTTCCTCTTCTCATGATGTGCCCGAAAAATGTTGATTGTTTCTTTCTGATGTTTTTTAAGAGCTCCCTTTTTGTGTTGGCCTCTTTGAAAACTTCCTCATTGGTCTTTTTAGCTGTCCAGGGAACTTTCAACATTCTTCTGAGAAATCCCATCTCTGTGGCCTCCAATCGTCTTTTCATTTGTTTGTCCACTGTCCATGATTCGCTTCCTTAGGTCAGAATTGGTTCTATATAGCACCGATGAACTCTCTTTCTTTCCTGCACTAGTATTGTAATAATAAGGATGAGTCTACACACATTTTTTTTTGTTGAACCGATATGGCTTGCAACGCGATCCAATACAGTTTTAAGAATTTGTCACTGATTTTCACATTTCTGCGTACTGTCTCTCATTCTTTTAAATTTCATTTCGCAAATATGGAAGTGAAGTTCCTGGCAATAGTGTAGTAACAGTGGAGTGAAGTTCCTGGCAATAGTGTAGTAACAGTGGAGTGAAGTTCCTAGCAATAGTGTAGTAACAATGGAGTGAAGTGAAGTTCCTAGCAATCGTGTATTAACAGTGGAGTGAAGTTCCTGGCAATAGTGTAGTAACAGTGGAGTGAAGTGAAGTTCCTAGCAATAGTGTATTAACAGTGGAGTGAAGTTCCTGGCAATAGTGTAGTAACAGTGGAGTGAAGTGAAGTTCCTGGCAATAGTGTAGTAACAGTGGAGTGAAGTTCCTGGCAATAGTGCAGTAAAATGGAGTGATGTTCCTGGCAATAGTGCAGTAACAATGGAGTGAAGTGAAGTTCCTGGCAATAGTGTAGTAAATGTGAAGCGAAGTTCCTGGCAATAGTGTAGTAAATGTGAAGCGAAGTTCCTGGCAATAGTGTAGTAAATGTGAAGTGAAGTTACTGGCAATAGTATAGTAACAGTGGAGTGGAGTGAAGTCCTGGCAATAGTATAGTAAATGTGAAGTGAAGTGCCTGGCAATAGTATAGTAACAGTGGAGTGAAGTGAAGTTACTGGCAATAGTATAGTAAATGTGAAGTGAAGTTCCTGGCAATGGTGTAGTAAAAGTGGAGTGACGTTCCTGGCAATAGTATAGTAACAGTGGAGTGAAGAGAAGTTCCTGGCAATGGTGTAGTAAAAGTGGAGTGAAGTTCCTGGCAATAGTATAGTAAATGTGAAGCGAAGTTCCTGGCACTAGTATAGTAAATGTGAAGCGAAGTTCCTGGTAATAGTGTAGTAACAGTGGAGTGAAGTTCCTAGCAATAGTATAGTAACAGTGGAGTGGAGTGGAGTGAAGTTCCTGGCAATAGTATAGTAAATGTGAAGCGAAGTTCCTGACAATAGTGTAGTAACAGTGGAGTGAAGCGAAGTTCCTGGCAATAGTGTAGTAAAAGTGGGCTGAAGTGAAGTTCCTGGCAATAGTGTAGTAAAAGTGGAGTGAAGTTCCTGGCAATAGTATAGTAACAGTGGAGTGAAGAGTAGTTCCTGGCAATAGTTTAGTAAATGTGAAGTGAAGCTCCTGGCAATAGTATAGTAACATGGAGTGAAGTTCCTGGCAATAGTATAGTAACATAGGACTCGAGTTCCTGGCAATAGTATAGTAACAGTGGAGTGAAGTTCCTGGCAATAGTATAGTGACAGTGGAGTCGAGTTCCTGGCAATAGTATAGTAACAGTGGAGTCGAGTTCCTGGCAATAGTATAGTAACAGTGGAGTCGAGTTCCTGGCAATAGTATAGTAACAGTGGAGTCGAGTTCCTGGCAATAGTATAGTAACAGTGGAGTCGAGTTCCTGGCAATAGTATAGTAACAGTGGAGTCGAGTTCCTGTGGCAATAGTATAGTGACAGTGATCGAGTTCCAGTAAACTAACAGTGGAAGCTAGTTCTTGACAATAGTATAGTAAAGTAGATGATTCTTGACAATAGTATAGTAAAGTAGATGATTCTTGACAAAAGTATAGTAAAGTAGATGAATTCCTGACAATAGTATAGTAAAGTAGATTAATTCCTGACAACAGTATAGTAAAGTATATAAATTGCTAACAATAGTATAGTAAAGTATATGCATTTCTTGCAATAGTATAGTAAAGTAGATTAATTCCTTGCAATAATTTAGTAACAGCTGGATATGAGACATACAAGTCAAATGTATTGTATTGGACAATGTTAGATGAAGGGAACTACTGGGACATAAGTAGATGAAGGGAACTACTGGGATATAAGTAGATGAAGGGAACTAATGGGATATAAGTAGATCAATGACAACAAGCAATATGTGTTGTATTGGACAATGTTAGATGAAGGGAACTACTGGGATATAAGTAGATGAAGGGAACTACTGGGATATAAGTAGATGAAGGGAACTACTCGGATATAAGTAGATGAAGGGATCTTTGGGATATAAGTAGATAAAGGGAACTACTCGGATATAAGTAGATGAAGGGAACTATTCGGATATAAGTAGATGAAGGGATCTTTTGGGATATAAGTAGATGAAGGGATCTTCTGGGATATAAGTAGATGAAGGGAACTACTGGGATATAAGTAGATGAAGGGAACTACTGGGATATAAGTAGATGAAGAGATCTACTGGGATATAAGTAGATGAAGGGAACTACTGGGATATAAGTAGATGAAGGGAACTACTGGGATATAAGTAGATGAAAGGGAACTACTGGGATATAAGTAGATGAAAGGAACTACTAGGATATAAGTAGATGAAGGGATCTTTTGGGATATAAGTAGATGAAGGGATCTTTGGGATATAAGTAGATGAAGGGAACTACTGGGATATAAGTAGATGAAAGGAACTACTGGGATATAAGTAGATGAAAGGAACTACTGGGATATAAGTAGATGAAGGGAACTACTGGGATATAAGTAGATGAAGGGAACTACTGGGATATAAGTAGATGAAGGGAACTACTGGGATATAAGTAGATGAAAGGAACTACTAGGATATAAGTAGATGAAGGGATCTTTTGGGATATAAGTAGATGAAGGGATCTTTTGGGATATAAGTAGATGAAGGGAACTACTGGGATATAAGTAGATGAAGGGAACTACTGGGATATAAGTAGATGAAGGGAACTACTGGGATATAAGTAGATGAAGGGATCTTTTGGGATATAAGTAGATGAAGGGAACTACTGGGATATAAGTAGATGAAGGGAACTACTGGGATATAAGTAGATGAAGGGAACTACTGGGATATAAGTAGATGAAGGGAACTACTGGGATATAAGTAGATGAAGGGAACTACTGGGATATAAGTAGATGAAGAGAACTACTGGGATATAAGTAGATGAAGGGAACTACTGGGATATAGGTAGATGAAGGGAACTACTGGGATATAAGTAGATGAAGGGAACTACTGGGATATAAGTAGATGAAGGGAACTACTGGGATATAAGTAGATGAAGAGAACTACTGGATATAAGTAGATGAAGGGAACTACTGGGATATAGGTAGATGAAGGGAACTACTGGGATATAAGTAGATCAATGACAACAATCGAGGGAAGAAGAGAGACTAGAAACATATCAAATTAGAATGTCTCGACAGGAAATAAACACAGAATTGATAAACAGCTGTAGAGATAGGTGTGTAGAGACATGATCACCTACGCCAGTGGGAATGTTGACCGTGACAATGATAAGT
Source organism: Megaustenia siamemsis (assembly GCA_032433765.1). Lineage (NCBI taxonomy): Eukaryota > Metazoa > Mollusca > Gastropoda > Stylommatophora > Ariophantidae > Megaustenia > Megaustenia siamemsis. The sequence continues at coordinate 31,193,310 of JAVIAB010000104.1, read as the reverse complement.
CAGGATGAGTCAGTCAAAGGGGAGCGAAGATCAATGTTTTGGTAAAGTCCTAGTTTAGCTTTTTTCTGCTCAGAGTAACGTCCCCTTGCACTTTATTCGGTCTTTCTCTAATCTGCCGTTAGAAGGCTTCTGGGTTGGGGCTATGAACAAACTAAACCCAACCCCAAACCTTGTTTAAAAAAATGAAATTAAATACACAAAAACTAGAAGCAGGTGATACATTCAAAATACTACTAGCCAATCAGGGGCGAGATCACTCGTTTAGCAGAAAGACGCTAAACTAAGACTTTACCGAATATTTGGTATCACTGTACCTCTGCTGCGCTTGGTTAAGTCTCACTTTAACTTCATATATACTTTAGCGCACTCATTTTAACATATTCTCTAATGTTGTCCTCTGATGTGTAGTTGCACATCTCTCTCACGTTTCAGCATTTCATCTCTAATCTCTTCTGTTTATTTTCCCTGTTTACATGTGCCGCTCATCCCAAATGTAGAAGAGTTTATCTTTATTTCGTTGTTCGTTTGTGCTGTTCTGTTTTCTGAGGAAGACTACACGTAGTCCGAAACGGCAGTATTTTGCTGTGCCCCCCCCCCCCCATTTCTGTAAAGTTGTCACAATATCTCGTTAGAGTGTAACGTTACAGCCCACTACTGGCTCCTACTACCAGCTTTACCGCAGCATTGCAATTATTTGCCTGTTACCTGCTTGGTAACCACGATTCCACACGTTGGAAAAGTCTGTCTGTTTCTTCCCCCCAGGGTGTGTAATCTGTACATAAGCTGATGTCTTTCTACACGATTTATCTCGGAGGACATGTTGCACGCCTTAAGATAAACTATCCGGCAGACGCAAGCACATCTGAATGGGGTCAAGATAGTGTTAACTTTAAACGACCTTGAAAGGTGAGAGGTAAAGAGAACAGGCAGGTCAGGGCAATCTTTAAAAACAAGATGGACACGGTGTGTGTTGAACCGGATTATTCTGTGGAAGGACCGTGTTGAAGAAGGAAGTTTCCGTTACAACATTTTTTCTAAAAGTAAAATGTGGTCTAATATAACCTGGAATAAATGTCTGTGGTTGAACGGATAGTGTCATGCCAAGAAGACAGCAGAACTCTAAGAAAAATCCACAGCATTTGAGGGAATTCAAGTGCTTAGAAATGTGATAATCTATGAAAGTGGAGAAGAATAAATGTTAGAGGTATAATTTCAGTAAATCTTCTTCTTTCCTTCCTCATTTGCCTTTCAGCGTCGAGGGGAGATATAATGTGCGGTATTTTGCTCTTCTGTTCGCCTCTGCTGCTGTTATGTTTCCTAGTGTTTCTAATATTCCATCGACCCATCTTTTTCGTGGTCGACCCTTGGGTCTGGTGTTCTTGCAACGTTTATTGAAGGTTGATCTTTCTGCCTTGTCACGTGGCCAAATCATTTTATCTGTTGTTTCTTTATATATTCTACGGCAGGGATTATTCCTAGCTTTTTTCTCAGTTCTTCATTTCTGATCTTATCTCTCAGACTGTTTCCTGTCATTCGTCTAATACATTTCATCTCTGTAGAGGTTATTTTACTTATTGTTCTTGCATCTAGGGTCCAGGTCTGGCATTGGTAACACAACGTTGGGATGAAGATTGTATTGTAGCGTGCCCGTTTTGCCTCTAAAGTTATTTTCTTGTTGGACAATAGTGGTCCATAGCTGTCCAATGATTTGACAAGCCTTGTTGCGTCTTGATTCTATCTCTACTGTTTGTAAATTGTCGTTTGTCACTAGACTTCCTAGGTATTTAAATTCGTCTACTTGTTTTGTCTGCGGTCTACAGTTATGTTGATATTCTGTTTCTCTTTTGCGATATTCATGACTTTATTTTGTTAATGTTGATTTTCACGTTGTATCTTGTGCTTGTACTGTAGAGAATTTCAGGAAATGAATATATAAATATATGGTCTTCTATATGTTGGCAGTTGGTTGGTAGTAAGCAGTCATGATAAGTCAGTAGTTTGGTGATATATGAGTGTCTTCTGTTGGTTCACTGAGTAGTTCTCCCGCGGCACACTCTGTCAATATTAGATAGAAAGATCAGACCTGAGAAGCTGAATTTATGATGCCTGGCTTCCTCCTCTTTTTCGTGAGTCTTTTGTTTTCAGATTTGAATATCCTCTCTACTTTGAATAGTGTTGTTTCACTTCGTATTTCTTGTTGTTTCACTTCGCATTTCTTGTTGTTTCACTTCGCATTTCTTGTTGTTTCACTTCGCATTTCTTGTTGTTTCACTTCGTATTTCTTGTTGTTTCACTTCGCATTTCTTGTTGTTTCACTTCGCATTTCTTGTTGTTTCACTCCGTATTTCTTGTTGTTTCACTTCGTATCTCTTGTTGTTTCACTTCGTATTTCTTGTTGTTTCACTTCGTATTTCTTGTTCTCCTGCTACCATCTGTCGTACATTCCTGCACATCCCCTTCGATGATGATATAGATATTTCATGATACAAAATCGATAAACTGAGCTTTGCAGCGGGAGGATGTGATCTGATCATCAGAAAATCACAATTGTCATGTAGAATCTGTCTTGACTCTCTGAGTTCAGACCTGCTCGTCTTGATCATGACTCCAATGCATCGACCAGGCTTTCTGCTTCGACTGAGCCTGAATATGTATACATCTAAACCCTTGCAGTGACTTAATCCACAGCACATAGTCCTGGCGTTTCGTGTGTCGAGTTTGGGGAATGAACTGTCTCCGTTTTGCGTGTCTAAACGTGGACAAGGAAGTCAATGAGAACTTCCATAGTATGGAGATCGCTATCTACAAAATTCACACTTCACAATATTTATCAAATGAATTTCAGTCACATTCGTGAAGTCAAGTTGTGTTTTCCCGTCTTTCCTGTCTAAAACCAAGTACGTGACAACTTTTTGAACTTAAATGTCTTCCAGCTGTTGCATATTCTACCTATCGATCTTTCGAGCCGTAGCTGGCGCATAGGGTATAGACCCAGATACTCTTTCTCACTTCTTCTCAGTGTCTCTCTGGGTCGGCCTCTTTTCCTCTTACCTGGTGTTTCCCACATGACCATGGGCTTGCTTTGCTATTCGGTTATTATCTCTTCTCATCACATGTCCAACATATGACCATCGTCTTTTCTTTATTACTGAAGATATTAGTGGTTGATTGGCGATTTCTCTAATTTCCTCGTTTGTTTTGAATTCGTTCCACGCCATACCAAGTATTTTCCTTAGACATTTATTTTCGAATGCGTTCAACTTTGTTTCTACGTCTCTTGTTATTTTCCAGCTCTCACATGTTGCATATTTCACGTACTTAAAACGTACATCTTTTAATATATTATACATCTTTCTATTTAGATGGAACACATGTGTAATCAATGAAAAAGAGAAACGGAGTGTGTGACCAACGCTGATGTTTCCCAGTACTTCAAAACGCCACACAGAATTGAGATGTATTTGACCGAAAGTTGCAATTATCACAGTTTTACTGCAAACGGTAACAGAACGCATTTAGAGCAACGTAAATTCCTTTTAAGGGCGGATGACAAAGAAGTGTAACTATTCCTTTAGTCATAGGGTGAACGCAAAGTGGTGGAAGAAGAGAAGGTGAAGTAAAAGAAGGAGAAGGAGGAGAAGAAGAGAGAGTAGAAGGAGAAGAACAATTATAGAGATGAGGAAGAAGTGAAGAAAGATAATTAGAAGAGGAAGTAAAGAGAGGAGGGGGGGGGGGAAGAAGTATAGGGAGGAGATAGAAGAGGAGAAAAGAAATATAGGGAGAAGATAGAAGAGGAGAAAAGACGTAGAGGGAGGAGATAGAAGAGGAGAAAAGAAATATAGGGAGAAGATAGAAGTGGAGAAAAGACGTAGAGGGAGGAGATAGAAGAGGAGAAAAGACGTAGAGGGAGGAGATAGAAGAGGAGAAAAGAAATATAGGGAGAAGATAGAAGTGGAGAAAAGAAGTATAGGGATGAGATAGAAGTGGAGAAAAGAAGTAGAGGGAGGAGATAGAAGTGGAGAAAAGAAGTAGAGGGAGGAGATAGAAGTGGAGAAAAGAAGTAGAGGGAGGAGATAGAAGAGGAGAAAAGAAATATAGGGAGGAGATAGAAGAGGAGAAAAGAAGTAGAGGGAGGAGATAGAAGAGGAGAAAAGAAGTAGAGGGATGAGATAGAAGTGGAGAAAAGAAGTAGAGGGAGGAGATAGAAGTGGAGAAAAGAAGTATAGGGAGAAGATAGAAGTGGAGAAAAGAAGTAGAGGGAGGAGATAGAAGAGGAGAAAAGAAATATAGGGAGGAGATAGAAGAGGAGAAAATAAGTAGAGGGATGAGATAGAAGTGGAGAAAAGAAGTAGAGGGAGGAGATAGAAGAGGAGAAAAGAAGTATAGGGAGAAGATAGAGGAGGAGAAAAGAGTGAAGAAGAAGAGGAGAAGAAGAAGTAGAGCGTGGATGAGGAGAAAGAGAAAAAGAGAAAAAAAAAAAACCGTAAAAAGAGGAAGGAGGAGGAGAAGTAGAATTATAAGGAAGAAGAAGAAGAGGAGAAAAATAAGAATTAGAGAGATGGGGAGGAGGAGTAAAAGAAGAAGAAGATATCACAAGAACTTTTCTAAACATAGATTTTATTTTTTCTTCCCTGTGCTGACTTCTCGGACGGTAACTAAAATGTCACCTTTTCGTGTGTTTTTTTGATCAAGCTACCGTGAATACGGTTTTAAATCGACGAACCTTCTTGTATTAAGCTGTTACACTTACCATCTGGAGCAACAAATACACCGGATCGAATAGTGCCAAACACTATGGGACGCAACCAAAGAAGTGATATCGTACGATAAAGAAGTCAGTTGGTTTAACTGAAACAGGGACACAAGGGAAAATATTTGTATGAAGCAGATAGACTTATCAGGAAACAACAACAAAAAACCAACCGGAAAGGGTTTCAATAAAAAAAAAAAAAAACGTAGCACAGCGATGAATGTTATCAGAATGTGTACCCTTGATGTTGTCAGCGAGTTTTTTGTCCTCGAATTACTGTCGCCTCAACTATCAAGAAGTTACGGTAAAACTGAAATATTTGAGTAATGGCTGCTACAGTTGAGACATCTCAGGTGAAAGAGATCACGGTTCGAGATTAAAAGCGAACACAATTGACGGAAGTGGCGATGGCGCGGTAGAATTACTTGCTTGATCATTTATCTACAAGCCCGTTTGCAAAAAAAGAGGCAATTAATAACATAACAAAAATGACGAAATAACAAAATAATAGTAAATAATATCATATAAATAAATAACATGTAATTTAGAAAATACAGAATATAAATAAAGAGCGGTAAATGTAGTGTCTTACATGCTACAAAACGTTGCATTTCTTTATTGGTTTTGCCACTTCTTGTTGTTGACGTAATGCCATGAGTGGGTGCGGGCAGGGTGACCTTTAACTCATTGATGTGGCGGGTCGTACCGGCTTTCTTGACATTCCTGGCTATTATTGTAGAAGTTGGAGCTCGTCTACTCCCAGGCTTTGCTGGGAAACTACTAGTCCAGCTCAGAGGTATAGCAATACTAGGTCTTCTATATCGGTAACATCCACCACAGCAGGGACACAACAATCCTAGCTTGTGTTAGCCGGCCTGTTTTGACGCAGGTTCAATACTAGGTCTTCTATATCAGTAACAGTTACCACTGCAGGGAACACAGCGATCCTAGCTTCTGTTAGCCGGCCTGTTTTGACGCAGGTTCAATACTAGGTCTTCTATATCAGTAACAGTTACCACTGCAGGGAACACAGCGATCCTAGCTTCTGTTAGCCAGCCTGTTTTGACGCAGGTTCAATACTAGGTCTTCTATATCAGTAACAGTCACCACTACAGGGAACACAGCGATCCTAGCTTCTGTTAGCCAGCCTGTTTTGACGCAGGTTCAATACTAGGTCTTCTATATCAGTAACAGTCACCACTACAGGGAACACAGCGATCCTAGCTTCTGTTAGCCAGCCTGTTTTGACGCAGGTTCAATACTAGGTCTTCTATATCAGTAACAGTCACCACTACAGGGAACACAGCGATCCTAGCTTCTGTTAGCCAGCCTGTTTTGACGCAGGTTCAATACTAGGTCTTCTATATCAGTAACAGTCACCACTACAGGGAACACAGCGATCCTAGCTTCTGTTAGCCAGCCTGTTTTGACGCAGGTTCAATATTAGGTCTTCTATATCAGTAACAGCCATCACTAGATGGAAAACAGGTTATGTTAGCCGGCCTGTTTTGACACAGGTTATGTTAGCCAGGAGACAAATCAGAAATAAATGAATATTATTATGGAGGTAAACTTCCGCGGCGATAGATCAACGAATCATTTCAGGGGAAGAGTTTTGTTTACAGCACTCGGGAAAAAAATCAACAACAGAAAAAAAAAGAAAGAACAATAGATTGTCCGAAGCAGGATCGAACCCGTACTCCTCGGCACAGCGTCTTGCCATGAGAACCAAACTCTAGAGCACACGGCAAACTCAGCTACCTAGAAAGATAGCTATCATTGGCGATGTCTGTCACACATGTGCACTCATGACTATAGCATAGGGTTGCGAACACAACTCGGGAAAACATTGTATATCTGTATTGCATATTCTGTTAGCCGGCCTGTTTTAACGGGGGGGGGGGGGGGGGGGGGGCAAACAGGAGGTGGAACCAGAAATGAGGAAATTGCAAATACATTTGAAGCCGACTTGTTTTATTTTGTAAGAAACATGACGACAACATAACAAGCTGGAAGCCACCACCATTTGCGTACAAACTAGATATTAATATAGATAAGCACAAATGTGAATGTCTACATCCTATCATTGGAGCTCATAACTTTGTGTCTTGTATTTGATGAAGACTTTTTTCAATCTGAATAGTAAAAAAACAGAAGTAAGGGTCATATTGAAGAAACGATCATCACCATCGTGCAGAATAAAAATAAACAGGACAGATCTGAAGCAAGTGCAACGCTTCATATACTTGGGCACAATAACATCAGATGGGAGATGCAGCACAGAAATAAAAGGTAGAATAGCTCCGGATAAAAGGCATTTCAGAAAATGAAAAACGTCTTATGCAAGAAGTCTATTTCAATAGACGTGAGAAAGATAATTCATCGGTGCTATATAGAGCCAATTCTGACCCATGGAAGCGAATCATGGACAGTGAACAAACAAATGAAAAGACGATTAGAAGCCACAGAGATGGGATTTCTCAGAAGAATGTTGAAAGTTCCCTGGACAGCTAAAAAAGACCAAGGAGGACATTCTCAAAGAGGCCAACACAAAAAGGGAACTTCTAAAAAAAACATCACAAAGAAACAATCAACGTTTTTCGAACACATCAAGAGAAGAGGAAAGTTGGAATACTCGTTTCAACTGGCAAAATACAGGGAAAGAGAGATCGCGGACGACAAAGAGAGAAGATACGAGATAGCTTGGTGTCATGGCATGGAAAACAGTCAACAAGAGAATTGATAGGATGCACTGTGGATAGAAACTTGTGGAAGGACATGATCGCCTACGCCAACCGGTATGACACATGATGAATGAAGGAATGAATGAAGGCTTTTGCCGAAACGTTAGCTTGTCTTGTCTGTCTACTAGTTTAGCTGCTCGATTCAATTTTGTGTTTATTATAAGGGATAAACAGTTGTTAAGGAAATGCCTGGTTCTGTACAGACTGAAACACCACATATCATGTAACATAAATAGGATAGTACAGAAGTACAGTATTCATTTCATCTTACTAGGCCATAGTATTTGGGAATTGGGGAGTCTGATCTTCTTAGCTGTCATGACCTCCCCCAACACATCGAGTCCGGTACACATTCCCACCCAATCTAACCCAACCCCTTTCTAGTTTTTCTGCTGGGCCGACTATGAATCTTTAACTACATCAACAGGTCAAGGTGTTACCACTAACTTACTGGCGTCACGATATTAAAAAAGTGCATCGATGTTTGAAATATAATAAATGACAGTACATCAAACAGAAGAAGATTATCAATAAGCTTAATCACACGGACATTAAAATAAATATGATAACATTATGAACATAAAAGTAGGTTAAACTGCCACAGAAAACAATAAATAAACATACTACAAAAATAAACAGCATAAGGAAAACACAGAATATTAAGAAGTATAAAGAATTATAGGAATATTAGAAGTTATGATACATCACGAATTATATGAATATTAGAAATTATGATACATCAAGAATTATAGGAATATTAGAATTATGATACATCAAGAATTATAGGAATATTATAAATTATGATACAACAAGAATTATAGGAATATTAGAAATTATGATACAACAAGAATTATAAGGAATATTAAAAATTATAATACATCAAGAATTAAAGGAATATTAGAAATTATGATACGTCAAGAATTATTGGAATTTTAGAAATTATGATACATCAAGAATTATAGGAATATTCGAAATTATGATACATCAAGAATTATAGGAATATTAGAAATTATGAAAAATCAGGAATTTTATGAATATTAGAAATTATAATACATCAAGAATTATAGGAATATTATAAATGATGATACATCAAGAATTATAAGAATATTAGGTATTCTAGAAAATCAAGAATGATAAAATATGTAAAGAAATTATAGATCATGAAGAGTTATAAAAATATTTAAGAAAATATAGGACATCAAGAATTATAAGAATAATCAAGAAAATTAAATGATGTCAAGAATTTTCGGTGTGTTAAGGAATTACAGAACATCAAGAATTCTAAAAAATATTTTAAAATGATAAAAATAACAAGAATTATACATATCTAGTGAAATTAAAGAGAGTCTACAATTAAAGGAATATATTAAAAAAATAAAGGACATGAAGAATTATAGAAATATTCTGAAATTATTGAACATCAAGAATGATTAGAATATTAAAGAGATTATAGGATATCAAGAAGTAAAGGACAATTTTTTTAATTATTAGATATAAAGAATTTTTTTAAAGTATATGGAAATAGAAAAGAATTATAGAAATATTAAGAAATTAGACGATATTAAGAATTATTGGAGTACTACAAAAATATAAGATTCAAGAATTTGATGAATATTAAGGAATTATAAATATTACGATTTATAGAAACAATAAACAATTATAGCATTTTAAGCACTATTGGAATATTGAGAAATTAGAGGATTTCAAGAATTATAAAATATTTTTAAATTGTAGGAAGTCAAGAATTATAGGAATATTTAACAATGTATGGGATATCAAGAATTATAGGAATATTTAACAATGTATGGGATATCAAGAATTATAGGAATATTTAACAAATTATGGGATATCAAGAATTAAAGGAATATTTAACAAATTATGGGATATCAAGAATTAAAGGAATATTTAACAAATTATGGGATATCAAGAATTAAAGGAATATTTAACAAATTGTAGAATATAAAGAATTATAGGAATATTTAAGAAATTGTGGGATATCAAGAATTATAGGAATATTTAACAAATTGTGGGATATCAAGAATTATAGGAATATTTAACAAATTGTGGGATATCAAGAATTATAGGAATATTTAATAAATTGTAGAATATAAAGAATTATAGGAATATTTAACAAATTGTGGGATATCAATAATTATAGGAATATTTAACAAATTGTAGGATATCAATAATTATAGGAATATTTAACAACTATAGATCATCAATTTTAGAAATATTAACGAGCTACAGCAATATGAATAAATATTTATGAATATAAATCATGAATTATAGCAATATTAAGAAATTATAGAATTTCAAGAAATAAATAAATATTTAAAAATTATAGAACATCAATAATTATAGCAATATTAAGAAATTATAGAATTTCAAGAAATAAATTAATATTTAAAAATTATAGAACATCAAGAATTATAGCAATATTAAGAAATTATAGAATTTCAAGAATTAAATTAATATTTAAAGATTATAGGACATCAAGAATTATAGCAATATTAAGAAATGATAGAATATCAAGAATTAAATGAATATGTAATAATGACAGGGCACCAAGAATTATAGCAATATTATGAAATTATAGATTATCAAGAATGGTAGAAAAATTAAGAAATTATGGCATTTCACAAATTATAGAACTTAATGAAATTATAGAATACTAAGAATTATAGGAATATTAAGAACCTTATATGATATCAAGAATGATGGAAATATTAAGAAATGATAGAATATATAAAATGAAAAGAATGTTAAGAAATTCTGAAATTAAGAGTTCTGGAAATGTTCAGAAATTATTATATATTTAGAATTAAAAGTAAAGGAATATTATGAAATTGAAGGATATAACATACTATTGGAACATTTAGAAATTATAGGATATAACATATTAGAAGAATATTATGAAATTATAGGATATAACATAGAGGAATATTATGAAACTATAGGATATGTGGAATAAGTAAAAACTATAAAATATGAAGAAATTATAGGATATCTAGAATATGAAGAACCTATAGAATATGAAGAAATTATAGGATATGCAGAATATGAAGAACGTATAGAATATGAAGAAATTATAGGATATACACAAAATGAAGAAACTATAGAATATGAAGAAATTATAGGATATACAGAATATGAAGAACGTATAGAATATGAAGAAATTATAGGATATACAGAATATGAAGAAACTATAGAATATGAAGAAATTATAGGATATACAAAATATGAAGAAACTATAGAATATGAAGAAATTATAGGATATCTAGAATGTGAAGAAACTATAGAATGCGAAGAAATTATAGTATATCTAGAATATGAAGATACTATAGAAAATGAAGAAATTATAGGATATTTAAAATATGAAGACATTATAAAAATCTGGAATATGAAGAAACTAAAGAAAATGAAGAAATTATAGGATATCTGGAATATGAAGAAACTATAGAATATGAAGAAATTATAGGATATCTAAAATAAGAAACTAGAGAATACTAAGAAATTATAGGATATCTAGTATTAAGAAATTATAGGATATCTAGTATTAAGAAATTATAGGATATCTAATATTAAGAAATTATAGGATATCTAATATTAAGAAATTATAGGATATCTAGTATTAAGAAATTATAGGATATCTAGTATTAAGAAATTATAGGATATCTAATATTAAGAAATTATAGGGTATCAAAAATACGAAGAAACTATATAATATGAAGAAATTATAGGATATCTAGAAATTGTAAGTCACAAGAAATGAAAGGATATTACGGATTACATGAATATTTTTTTTTAATACGGTATCGCGGAATTATAACTCATGAAAACGTTTAGGAGAAGAAGAAATAATAAGATAACAGGAGTAACATCTATAGGATAAATAACATAACATTACACAAGTATAAACACATTAGAAATTAAAAGTGTCACATAGTGTTAAAAGATAATGAAATTAAAGCACATAATCAGGAAAATAAGAGATGAAGAAATAGAAGCTATCAAGAGATTATAAGTTATCGAGACATGTATATCAAGAAATGACACGGCGTCAAGAAAAAAATCGTCCAGAAAACTATATAGACAGCGAAGAAAGATCTAGAATTATATATAAATCGAGAAGTTACAGAACATAATTTCTATCGAAATCAAGAAATTAAAGCGCACCAACAAAAAAAATTAGGGCAGAACAAATTTAAATGCACAAAAAAATGATGGAAATTAAAAATATATATATATATATATATAACAAAATGATGGGACATCAAGAAATAAATGGGACATCAAAATATACATTAAGATAGATTGAGCAACTCAAAATTAAAAAGACACAATGAAATGCTAGAAGGGAATGGAAATCAAAATAAGATTCGTAAATTTGTGAAGATAAAGTCACATTTGTTGTTGAGGGGACACATAAAATAATATCACGAGATACAGACAACAAAGAAATAATTAACATAGTCTTAAATGCATTCATTTGGAAATCTCATAAATCATAGACACATCTGGAGATGTCATAATTAGTAGACATAAACCTGGAAATGTTATAAATCTTAAGACGCAAATACGACAAAATATCATAAATCATTTACACGGATTTGGAAATGTCATGAATCATTTACACGGATTTGGAAATGTCATGAATCATTTACACGGATCTTGATCCACAGCCGCAAACAACGAAATGTCTAGAATTAAAGACACAAACCTGAAAGTGTCAGAAATCATAAACACAAATCTTGAAATGTCATGAATCTTAGATACAAATCTGAAATTGTCATAAATCAAAATTGCAAATATCTGAAAATGATAACAATATATAGAAACGTGAAAGAAAACCAAATATTAACATACATTGTTAACAGCGGCACCTTAAGAAGAAATACAAAATGTTAACACACAAATAAAGAAATGATACAGTTATGGCTCTATAACATGTAACACCGTAGCTTGAACATTTCAGAATTTCAATTAAAAAAAAAACCTTAGACTTTTAAGAATTTGGTATCCTAGAACTAAAACACTGAAATTGGGAAAAATGATATCACTAAAACTGGAATGTGACACGTCATCGAAATGAAAACATCAATTTGATCGAAAATCCTAGCAGTTAGCTATTTATATAAGGTCCTAGCATTAAAGTTAACAACTGGTTGAAGATCATAGCACTAAAGTTAGCAATTGATATAAGGTCATAGCACTACAGTTAATTATTGGTATTAGGTCCTAGCACTAAGTTAACAATTGGTATACCATCCTAGCAATAAAGTTAACAATTGATATTAACACCCAGCACTAAAGTTAACAATTGATATACCGCCCTAGCACTGAAAACCAGAACCTCAAATTAACAGCAAAAAGAGCTTATGACGCTTAAGAATTGAGTACTTTATCGTAGCACACAAACACTGAAACGGAAAAGTGATGCGTAATGTTAACAATGAGTATGTAAACTCAATACTAAATCATAGCACTAAAAGTTAACAATTGCAATACGGTCATGGCACACAAAATATAGACTCTTCAAATAAATGTCACCGTTAACTCTTTCTGTACATTTCGACGCACAATACGCCACGCCGAATTCGGTCATGTACGTTTAGCCGCACAGTGCGTCACTCTCAATTTGATTAGTGTAAACTGTCATCAAACCATATTCTATTACATGTCTTGTATCATCTTGGTATTGCTGAAATCTAATGCCTTGTTTAATTATATAAAAAATACACTTATCATATGTCAAGTGTTAGATAAATATCAATATGTAGATTGATATTTAAAAACATGAACAATTTTATTTCTAAAACTTCTACCGCTAAATTGGTAATAACCTCCCGTACTGAAAGAGTTAAAATGATAGCCCTGGTCATACAATTGTTATTGAAATAAAATCATTGCATTACATTTTAACAATTGACATATGATCTTAGACCCTAGCACTTGAATCTAGAAATTAGAAATTAGATTGTAGCACTAAAATATAATAGATTTAACATACAATTATTATAATATCGAAAATTATAACAGCAAAAAATATTTTTTAAAACTTAGAACTAAAAATTAAAATTTTGTACACAGTCTTAGCTCTAAAAATTACAATTTTGTACACAGTCTTAGCTCTAAAAATTAAAATTTTGTACACAGTCTTAGCACTAAAAATTAAAATTTTGTACACAGTCTTAGCTCTAAAAATTAAAATTTTGTACACAGTCTTAGCTCTAAAAATTAAAATTGTGTACACAGTCTTAGCACTAAAAATTAAAATTTTGTACACAGTCTTAGCTCTAAAAATTAAAATTTTGTACACAGTCTTAGCTCTAAAAATTAAAATTTTGTACACAGTCTTAGCTCTAAAAATTTCAATTGACAAAAGAAGCAAAGGTTAGGGTAATAAGAGATCTGGCATTAATATTAACAATTAGGGAAGCAATATAATTTTATATTAAACAAGTTAAGCCATTAATATTAAAAATTAACGGCCCTAAATTATTGTTAATTTGATGTTCAATTAAAAAAGAATAATTTAATAATAATAATTAGTTATTTTTTTTTACTAACGTAACATAAAGTGATAACCGTAACATAAAGTGATAACCGTAACATAAAGTGATAACAATGTGGTTATTATTCTTTAAGTGCCCAAAAAGTGATACTTCACTAAAAGTCTTACTTATTACAAAGTGATCCTTTCTGAAGTATTTAATACTAAATAATATACACTTCCAATCTTTCCTAATTATCACAAAGTAATATTACATTGTTCAACTATTAAATACTAAAACTATTACTTTTATATACTACTTACTTATCACAAACTAATATTACATTGTTCAACTATTAAATACTAAAACTATTACTTTTATATACTACTTACTTATCACAAACTAATATTACATTGTTCAACTATTAAATACTAAAACTATTACTTTTATATACTACTTACTTATCACAAACTAATATTACATTGTTCAACTATTAAATACTAAAACTATTACTTTTAAATACTACTAACTTATCACATAGTAATATTACAGTGTTCAACTATTAAATACTAAAACTATTACTTTTAAATACTACTAACTTATCACATAGTAATATTACATTGTTCAACTATTAAATACTCAAAACTATTATTTTTAGATACTTCTTACTTATCACAAAGTGGCGGTTTCCTATACTATTATTAAGTAATCGATATCTATCAGTATTACTTTATATCATATCTATTCTAGTCTTAGTTATCACAAAGTGATATGTAAGCTGTTCTTCTGTACAGTCTCTACGCATTACCGGCACCTGTTTTTATATAAAAATTACAATTTATTTAACAATAAAAATAAACTTTGTGGTCATCATGAATATCTTCAAGAAAATCAATCCCAAGACATAGAAGCTCCTCTAAAGAACACTTTGGATACAACTGCAGCATCTCCCAGTGAATGTGAAAGGGGTTTCACTCAGATGAGCCTTCACCTAGGCCCTCTCTGCTTGTACGGACAACATCTGCACTGATGGTCATCAGGATAGTGGGCACCCCTTTCACCAAATTCATTCCTAGCATGTATGTGGGTTCATGGCTACTCCGAGATAGTTATTCTGTAGTTAAAACCAACAGCAAGAAGCGATCTAGAGACAACAAGGGTTAATAAGAGGATATGCTAAAAGTGTAGAAGTAGGTACAATAACATCTTCGGGGTAAGTATCGGTACTTATTTTTCCTGAAAAAGCACTGTCTATAAGCAATTTCTCTTCTAGCAATTCTATCAGGGTAGCACGGTAGTCAGTCAACCGTACTACTAAACACAGAGGTTCGGTTCGATGCGTATTGACAGCTTCTATGTTCGCCTTAAATTGGTACCGTATGTGTCTTTTCTCGAAAAGTAAAGCTGTACGGGTGGTAATACTGATCACAATGGTGTGAACATTATATAGCGAAGGTCTATACAATAATATGGGGCCTAATACTATATCCCCAGGGGCTCTTTCCTTTTTTCTTTCGCTTCTTTTACTACAAAGTAGCAATATATATTCAATGTATAATGTATTATAAGTAAGACATTAGTAGCAAATTATTAACTAGTACAATATGATGCTGCAAATGATATTAATATAAATAGTTGAACAATATTAAAACAGGTAAATGAATTTAAAATTTGGGAACTTTGTTAACCTCAGACGAAAGATGTACAAAAGAGGTGAGATGCAGAATGGCTCAGGCAAAAGCAGCCTTACAAAAAATGAGGAAAATACTATGCAATCCATTTTTGACAATAGAAACAAGAAAAAGAGTTCTTAAATGTTATGTAGAGCCAGTCTTAACATATGGAAGTAAATCATGGACTATAGGACAACAAACAAAAACATCACTGGAGTCTGTAGAAATGTGGTTTAACAGAAGAATGTTGAAAATACCATGGACAGCTAAGAAGAGTAATGAAAATGTTCTAAAAGAGGTCAAAGCAAAAAGAAAGCTAATTTCCAATATTAGGAAGAAACAAGCATCAATTTGTGGCCATGCAATGAGAAGAGAACAGCTGGAATATATTCTCACTTATCATGCTATCATACAATATTTGTATGAGACACAATTATATTCTTCTGAGATACGGTCCTACTTTATATAATACAAACTATACTACAGTTTTACCAACCTGCTACATGTTACAAAATGTAGTGGTATGTGGTATTGTCTCGAAATACCTTTAAAACGGTATCGCATTGTAATGAAATAATTAAATGGAATCCCCTAAAATTACCATGTAATACAATTACTACAACTATAGTGTAACTATCTTCTATTAGTAACATGTAATTTTATACATTAATTCTGTTTTATAAAACTATTTTGTACTATTTTATGTAGCACTAGCCTGCCATATCTTCCTCAGATACTATCATGTGAATTGTTCCTCATATACTATCCTGTGAATTGTTCCTCAGATACTATCCTGTGAATTGTTCCTCAGATACTATCATGTGAATTGTTCCTCATATACTATCCTGTGAAATCTTCCTCAGATACTATCCTGTGAATTGTTCCTCAGATACTATCCTGTGAATTGTTCCTCAGATACTATCCTGTGAATTGTTCCTCATATACTATCCTGTGAATTGTTCCTCAGATACTATCCTGTGAATTGTTCCTCAGATACTATCCTGTGAATTGTTCCTCATATACTATCCTGTGAATTGTTCCTCAGATACTATCCTGTGAATTGTTCCTCAGATACTATCATATGAATTGTTCCTCAGATACTATCATATGAATTGTTCCTCAGATACTATCATATGAATTGTTCCTCAGATACTATCATATGAATTGTTCCTCAGATACTATCCTGTGAATTGTTCCTCAGATACTATCCTATGAATTGTTCCTCAGATACTACCCTGTGAATTGTTCCTCAGATACTATCCTATGAATTGTTCCTCAGATACTACCCTGTGAATTGTTCCTCAGATACTATCATATGAATTGTTCCTCAGATACTATCCTATGAATTGTTCCTCAGATACTATCCTATGAATTGTTCCTCAGATACTATCCTATGAATTGTTCCTCAGATACTACCCTGTGAATTGTTCCTCAGATACTATCATATGAATTGTTCCTCAGATACTATCCTGTGAATTGTTCCTCAGATACTATCATATGAATTGTTCCTCAGATACTACCCTGTGAATTGTTCCTCAGATACTATCATATGAATTGTTCCTCATATACTATCATATGAATTGTTCCTCATATACTATCATGTGAATTGTTCCTCATATACTATCATGTGAATTGTTCCTCATATACTATCATGTGAATTGTTCCTCATATACTATCATGTGAATTGTTCCTCATATACTATCATATGAATTGTTCCTCATATTCTATCATATGAATTGTTCCTCATATACTATCATGTGAATTGTTCCTCATATACTATCATGTGAATTGTTCCTCATATACTATCATGTGAATTGTTCCTCATATACTATCATGTGAATTGTTCCTCATATACTACCCTGTGAATTGTTCCTCATATACTATCATATGAATTGTTCCTCATATACTATCATGTGAATTGTTCCTCATATACTATCATGTGAATTGTTCCTCATATACTATCATATGAATTGTTCCTCATATTCTATCATATGAATTGTTCCTCATATACTATCCTGCGAATTGTTCTTCATATACTATCATGTGAATTGTTCCTCATATACTTTCATATGAATTGTTCCTCATATACTATCCTGCGAATTGTTCTTCATATACTATCATATGAATTGTTCCTCATATACTATCATATGAATTGTTCCTCATATACTATCATGTGAATTGTTCCTCATATACTATCATGTGAATTGTTCCTCATATACTATCATGTGAATTGTTCTTCATATACTATCATGTGAATTGTTCCTCATATACTATCATGTGAATTGTTCCTCATATACTATCATGTGAATTGTTCCTCATATACTATCATGTGAATTGTTCCTCATATACTATCATGTGAATTGTTCCTCATATACTATCATGTGAATTGTTCCTCATATACTATCATGTGAATTGTTCCTCATATACTATCATGTGAATTGTTCCTCATATACTATCATATGAATTGTTCCTCAGATACTATACTGTGAAATTTCCCCTCTCACAAAACGAACTTCCTCGACATACCTAGACACTATCCCCTCTATAACCGGCTCCCATCCTGGAGAAATACCGTTGAATCCCCCTCGTTTTTACGGTCACAATGGACCTCCTCAGCGATGAGAGAAGCAACATTAACGAAGGGAATTGATTAGCAAGTAAACAAATCTATTGATTGAAAGCAGCTCATTGATGGTCTCCTACACGTCCATCAAGTTTCAGACGTAGCAGATCCCGGAACTGTGTTTGAAAATATCCATAAACAGTAGAGCAGTCATTAATGAAAAATACATGGGGACATATGAATAATAGAGGAATAGAATACCTGCAGGATGGAAGGAAACAGGAAATAAGAAGTTTTAGGAAGACTATAAACTAGTATTTAATTTTCTTAGGAAAACGAGAAACAGGGAACAAGTTTCACATGAGTACATGAAGGAGGGAACAAGTTTCACATGAGTACATGAAGGAGGGAACAAGTTTCACATGTGTACAAGAAGGAGGGAACAAGTTTCACAGGAGTACATGAAGGAGGGAACAAGTTTCACATGTGTACATGAAGGAGGGAACAAGTTTCACATGAGTACATGAAGGAGGGAACAAGTTTCACATGTGTACAAGAAGGAGGGAACAAGTTTCACAAGAGTACATGAAGGAGGGAACTAGTTTACATGAGTACAAGAAGGAGGGAACAAGTTTCACAAGAGTACATGAAGGAGGGAACTAGTTTACATGAGTACATGAAGGAGGGAACAAGTTTCACATGAGTACATGAAGGAGGGAACAAGTTTCACATGAATACAAGAAGCAGGGAATTAATTAACCATTAAGAGAAGAAACAGGGAACTAGTTAATCATTAAGACACACACAAAAATGGATTGGGCACATATCATTAACAATCTATGAGAGAAGGGTCGAACAACGGTCTTTGACAGTGTGAGCTGTGAGTGTAGAGGGATATCATTAACAATCTACGAGAGATGGGTAGAACAAAGGACTTTAACAGAAGTACAAATACATGACTACCTAGACTGTGTGAACTGGGAGTGTAGAGAGATATCATTAACAATCTATGAGAGATGGGTAGAACAAAGGACTTTGACAGAAGTACAAATACATGACTATCTAGACTGTGTGAACTGGGAGTGAAGAGAGATATCATTAACAATCTATGAGAGATGGGTAGAACAAAGGACTTTGACAGAAGTACAAATACATGACTATCTAGACTGTGTGAACTGGGAGTGTAGAGAGATATCATTAACAATCTATGAGAGATGGGTAGAACAAAGGACTTTGACAGAAGTACAAATACATGACTATCTAGACTGTGTGAACTGGGAGTGTAGACCGGTGTTGTCAGAACAGAGCGATATTCTGGAGGAATGAGAGGATTTGTCAACCAACACCGAACTGGCACAGTTAGTCGTTGTGCGCTGAGGGACATTTTGAGGATATGATCGGACCACCTATGGGACTACAGATAATTAGACTAGGGGAAAAAACACTATAGAATTACTTTCTTAGAGAAAACAGAGAATTACTTTCTTAGAGAAAACAGAGAATTACTTTCTTAGAGAAAATAAAGGAAAATAGAGAACTACTTTCTCAAAGATAACATAAAATTATTTCTTCGGAGAAAACAGAATTACTTCCTTTGAAAAAAACATAGAATTACTTCCTTTGAAAATAATATAGAATTACTACCCCAGAGAAAAAAAAAGAGAATTACTTCCTTTGAGAAAACAGAGAATTACTTTTTTAGAGAAAACAGAAAATTAATATCATACAGAAATCATAGAATATATCTCACAGAGAAAACAGAGAATCAGTTCCTGAGAGAAAACAGAAAATTACTTTCTTAAAGAAAACTTATAATTACTTCCGTATCAAAACAAAATACATTGAATACAACAAATACTGAATATAACTTTTAGAAAGCTGATAATCATGGGATATGGTCACATTGAATACAACAAATACTGAATATAACTTTTAGAAAGCTGATAATCATGGGATATGGTCACATTGAATACAACAAATACTGAATATAACTTTTAGAAAGCTGATAATCATGGGATACGGTCACATTGAAGACAGCAAATGTTGGATATAGTTATCGGGTAGAAACAGAACATTGGATATAGTTATCGGGTAGAAACGGAACATTGGATATAGTTCTCGGGTAGAAACGGAACATCAAATATAGTTCTCGGGTACAAATGGAACATTGGATATAGTTCTCGGGTATAAAAGGAACATTGGATATAGTTCTCGGGTATAAAATGAACATTGGATATAGTTCTCGGGTAGAAAAGGAACATTGGCTATAGTTCTCGGGTAGAAAAGGAACATGGGCTATAGTTCTCGGGTAGAAAAGGAACATGGGCTATAGTTCTTGGGTAGAAAAGGAACATTGGATATAGTTCTCGGGTAGAAAAGGAACATGGGCTATAGTTCTCGGATAGGAAAGGAACATTGGATATAGTTCTCGGGTAGGAAAGGAACATGGGCTATAGTTCTCGGGTGGAAAAGGAACATGGGTTATAGTTCTTGGGTAGAAAAGGAACATGGGCTATAGTTCTCGGGTAGAAAAGGAACATGGGCTATAGTTCTCGGGTAGAAAAGGAACATGGGCTATAGTTCTTGGGTAGAAAAGTAACGTGGGCTATAGTTCTCGGGTAGAAAAGGAACATGGGCTATAGTTCTTGGGTAGAAAAGTAACGTGGGATATAGTTCTTGGGTAGAAAAGTAACGTGGGATATAGTTCTCGGGTAGAAAAGTAACGTGGGATATAGTTCTTGGGTAGAAAAGTAACGTGGGATATAGTTCTCGGGTAGAAAAGGAACATGGGCTATAGTTCTTGGGTAGAAAAGTAACGTGGGATATAGTTCTCGGGTAGAAAAGTAACGTGGGATATAGTTCTCGGGTAGAAAAGTAACGTGGGATATAGTTCTTGGGTAGAAAAGTAACGTGGGATATAGTTCTTGGGTAGAAAAGTAACGTGGGATATAGTTCTCGGGTAGAAAAGTAACGTGGGATATAGTTCTTGGGTAGAAAAGTAACGTGGGATATAGTTCTCGGGTAGAAAAGTAACGTGGGATATAGACCTATAGGAATGAGGAAGACAAGAAACATATGAACCTGTGGAAGATGAAAACAAGAATACAGGGTATAGACATCAAGAAGGCGAGAGATATAGCTCACTGGAAGATGAAAACAAGAATACAGGGTATAGACATCAAGAAGGCGAGAGATATAGCTCACTGGAAGATGAAAACAAGAATACAGGGTATAGACATCAAGAAGGCGAGAGATATAGCTCACTGGAAGATGAAAACAAGAATACAGGGTATAGACATCAAGAAGGCGAGAGATATAGCTCACTGGAAGATGAAAACAAGAATACAGGGTATAGACATCAAGAAGGCGAGAGATATAGCTCACTGGTATACAAAAAATACGGGCGGTATATAGCCTTGGAATGACAAAATAGATGATATATAGCTCACTGGAAGATAACAAATACGGGATATAGCCTTGGAATGACAAAATAGATGCTATATAGCTCACTGGAAGATACAAATACGGGATATAGCATCTAAACTATCTTTACGACACATAGTACCATTGCTGGTGTATGTCGGGGGGCAACGATAGAACCAGAGGGATAAAGGCCGCTTGGTCAAGCAGTCGCCACGACGTGTGAGACTCAGGATTTTATTTCACCCCCGATAGAAAAAATCGTTTCTGTCTACCGCGGGCTTCGAACACCGTACGTCAGCTTTTCAGCCAGCGGAACAGAGGTTTTAGCCGCACGGCCACGCGCACCATCGGGATGTCAAAATAGACATCTCATCAGTGATAAAACCTATCAGGGGAATAAATATATGGAATATAGCACTCGGAATGACAAAAATAATACGATATAGCCCTCAGAAGGACAAAATAATGCGATATAGCTTTCAGGAGGACAAAAATATGGAATATAGCATCCGAAATGACAAAATAGATGGGATATAGCATCCTGAATGACAAAATAGATGGAATCGAGTTTCAAAAATGTTTCACAATAAAACTGGAAGATAAAAAAATGTAGAATTTTAGAAAGATGAACGTTGAAAAAGATTTGAGGCTGACTATATAATAGTCTAATGGAGTATAATAATGCAGCCTGTCATTTTGCAAGACAGAACTATATTGACTTGACAGCAAAAGGGATAAGATGTCGCCCAGCAAAACTTAGCATCCTTCAGACGGGAACCCTAGCTTACGTCAGTGATTATTTAAATAGGGCAACCAATCACCAGGCTGTATTTGGGGGTCACCAAACCATAAAACTGGGTCACAATCATCGGCAATATCACCTTATCAACAGCTTTATCCGCCTCCGCTCGGTGCCTCCGAAAAGAAACTAACCAGTCTGGCCATGCTAGTATAAATCTAAGAATAAAGGAATTTCCGTGTTCAGAAAATTCCGTACAGAAGTCGGATATGTTGGGCTGAAAGGCTTAAAGGTCAAAGCTTGCTGTACATCACAGCACAACATATTTACGCTATCTCATTATTAAGGGCTGACGATGAATGTGAGCGATAGTCGTGTAAGTGCCAGAAGTAAAGACAGAGGTTGGTAATTTAGTAAGACAAACCAACCAGGACCACTAAAGAATCATCATCAAGTACCGTGCCTGCTGGCGTAGGAGAGTATGTCTCTCCACAACTTTCGATCTCGACAGTTATTTATTATTTCTGTTGTTGACCTTCTGCCAAGCCATGATCTTAAGCTGTCTGTTATCTTTTCTCTCTGCCTCTCGATTTGTCTAGTTGTTACAATATATTCCAGCTGTTCCCTTCTCATTACATGGCCAAAAAATGATGATTGTTTCTTACTAATATTGGAAATTAGCTCTTTCTTTACTTTAGCCTCTTTCAGAACGTTTTTATTACTCTACTTAGCTGTCTGTGGTATTCTCAACATTCTACTGTAAAACCACATTTCTACGGCCCCCAGTGATTTTCTTGTCTGTTGTCCTATTGTCCATGATTCACATTCATGTGTTAAGACTTGCTCCACAGAACATTTAAGAACTCTTTTCTTGTTTCTATTGTCAAAAAAATTGATTGCATAGTATCTTCCTCATTTTTTGGAAAGCTGCTTTTGCCTGAGCCATTCAGCATCTCACCTCTGTTGTAGATCTACCATCTCACCTCTGTTGTACATCTACCATCTCACCTCTGTTGTACATCTACCATCTCACCTCTGTTGTACATCTACCATCTCACCTCTGTTGTACATCTACCATCTGAGGTTAATATTGTTCCCAGATATTTAAATTCATTTACCTGTTTTAATATTGTTCCACTTGTCTTTAATGTACACTGATGTGATGTCTTTTTCTTTGTTGTTACCACTACTTCTGTCTTTTTGCTATTAAGGCTGAGTCCGTTATTTTACTAAAGAATATTAAAGCATAAACAAGACTTGGTTTGGAAACGTGTTATTGAATTGTTAAATAAAGTGAGAAATAAAGATTACTGGCTACCTAAGTTCATATCGCAATAAACCGCAAAAGTTATACGCCACCACAATTGCCGGAATAGGATACAATGGAGCCAAATAACAGGAAGATAAACCTAAACATAGAAATGTGGTAGCATTTATATAGTGCTTAATAAAACTATATGTTGTTTACTGATTGCCTCGCTAGAACGAAGATATCTTAATATTTTACACTCCATATGTAATACTTGCGTGTACGAGATTACATTTATAAAATACTTTGAAGTTGTATGTACTTTGTTATGTGAATGTGTTTACTTACCGCTACGAAGTCTTAAAAATTAGTTGCACAACTTTCAGATTATGTGTTTACATTTGCCTACAACTGTGAATTTTCAAAGTTACACAATTGTAACATTATGTGGTTACACTTGCCTACAACTGTGAAGGTAGGCACACAACTTTCACATATCGTGATTACATGTGCGTTCAACTGTGAAGTCTCAAAGTCACAAAATGTTGACACTATGTGATTATATTTGCGCCACAACTGTGAAAGTAGTAACACAACTTTCACACTATGTGATTACATTTGCCTACAACTGAGAGGTACCAAAGTCACACAACTTTGACAACAGTGCCTAGTACAGTGCCTAGTACTTTTCTTATTCTTCTCCCTTCCTACCACATTTGCCTTTCAGCGTCGAGGGGAGATATAATTTTCAGTCATATGCTACCTCGCACTGTATTTTTAAAAAAAACGCCACATAACTTTCATTCACGTTGTGTAATTTACACCAGCTTACAGATGTAAAATCTAACAACCATACAATGTTCACGTTATTTGCTAGACGAAGTATGGTTGGTTGGTTGGTTGGTTGGTTGGTTGGTTGCGTTCGCCCGATGACTAAAGTATTCTAGAGTATTGTGGTAGACTACAATATTCCTCTTTATCATCCGCCCTTACACGGACGTCGTGGACGTGTCTGCGCTGTTTTGTAGTTTGCAGTATAACTGTTATATTTGCGCCTTTCGGCCCAACACATCCGACTTCAGCACGACATTTTGAGTACCAGGTTGTCTTCCCTCTTCGATCCCTGCAAGCTTGGCCAGACTAAACAGGTTAGTCTGTTACTGGAGGCACCACGGAGAGGTGGAGCAGGGTCTGGATGGTTTTGGTTCATCGATCCTGGCGCAAGCCATCAGTTGTGGATCGCTGATAACTTCCAGTGCTGGTGCTGTGAGGCGCGCCTGCACCTCCAGACGAAGTATGAACCTCATCATACACAACGCTCACAAACCCAGCTAACCGACAACTATCCGAACCGTGCAATTTGAATCGCACGAAAACATCTGCACATCAGTATTTCAATTTTCTTGGTAAAACTGGCCCTACATCTTTATTTTAATTTTCTCGGAAAAACTGGCCAGGTCCCCACAAGTTATACAGATTAAATTTAAATATTACCTCAAATATTTGTGTTTCTTGTTCTTTACTTGTCTATCGTGAGAAATGTTAATAGAACTATTTGTTTTCAATTGGGAGTAAGCACAATATCTAGGACCGTCTACAAAATCGTGCTGCGGTGAAATAGATTATAGTTAAATAGATTTGATTCTGTTGTATAACAAGTTTTAGAATTGGTCTTCCAATCTTGCTATAACGAAGTAAAATTAGAATTGGTCTTACAATCTTGCTATAACGAAGTAAAATTAGAATTGGTCTTACAATCTTGCTATAACGAAGTAAAATTAGAATTGGTATTACAATCTTTCTTCCAATCTTGCTATAGCGAAATAAAATTAGAATTGGTCTTACAATCTTGCTGTAACGAAGCAAAATTAGAATTGGTCTTACAATCTTTCTTCCAATCTTGCTATAGCGAAATAAAATTAGAATTGGTCTTACAATCTTGCTATAGCGAAATACAATTAGAATTGGTCTTACAATCTTGCTATAACGAAGTAAAATTAGAATTGGTCTTACAATCTTGCTATAACGAAGTAAAATTAGAATTGGTCTTACAATCTTGCTATAGCGAAATACAATTAGAATTGGTCTTACAATCTTGCTATAGCGAAATACAATTAGAATTGGTCTTACAATCTTGCTATAACGAAGTAAAATTAGAATTGGTTTTACAATCTTTCTTCCAATCTTGCTATAGCGAAGTAAACTTAGAATTGGTCTTACAATCGTGCTATAGCGAAAGTAAAATGGAAATAATTGGTCTTACAGTCTTGCTACAAAATTTTTTTAGTGAAAACTGTCTATGTAACGTTGCTAAACTTAGATAAAATCTAATGAAAATTGTCTTTGCGACGTTGCTAAACTTAGATAAAATCTAATGAAAACTGTCTATGTAACGTTGCTAAACTTAGATAAAATCTAATGAAAACTGTCTATGTAACGTTGCTAAACTTAGATAAAATCTAATGAAAACTGTCTATGTGACGTTGTTAAACTTAGATAAAATCTAATGAAAACTGTCTATGTGACGTTGCTAAACTTAGATAAAATCTAATGAAAACTGTCTATGTGACGTTGCTAAACTTAGATAAAACCTAATGAAAACTGTCTATGTGACGTTGTTAAACTTAGATAAAATCTAATGAAAACTGTCTTTGTAACTTTGCTAAACTTAGATAAAACCTAGTAAAAATGTCTTCATTTAATTCTGCTATAATCAAATAAAATTCACTGAATTGTTTATGTTATCTTACTTTAGTCAAAGAAAATATCATCGGATGCCGATATCATCTGAAATAACGTGGGGAAAAAATATAGTGAACTAATAAATCCACAATTGTTACTTTTCAACAAATGTGATTACAACTTTAATGTAATAACATTTAGTATTACTACTACTTTTAAAATAAATTTTAATTTGCTTTGAAATTCAGATTAAAATTTAGTAATTCTACCAAATTCAGTACCGTTCACAGCTAGTGTTTATAATCGCACAATAAATTCAATTAATTGTACAGGGAAAATTACTTAATTTTTATCCCCATGTAAATTAAATTAATATTTGGACTAAACTATTTAATTTTGTACAAATATTATATAAATAGCGACAGTAAACTGTTTAATATTATTTTTTAAAATATATGTAATGTATTGAGAGTTCATTTATTTTCACCAATTATGAAATAAACCGGTTAGGGTGAAAGGTTTAATTATGTTACAGATTAAATTGAATGCCCATAATGGTGAATTCAGTCTTAATACAATGAAAGACTAGAAATAATTATTCTGTCTTATTATAACGTAATTAAAATATGTCATACAAATGCTGCAGTAAATGAAATGGTTGTTTAGAACTATATAATCTGATCTCATAGTAGTTCTGTAACAAAATGCCTAGCATGAACAACCCAGTCCTGTTACGGAACTACTCAATCTTTTTACGGAGTGAACATCGTGTCAAGAATAATCTGTTTAAATTCCGCTGCAAATTAAATATGAAGTTTGATATTAATAATCCAATCCTTTTTACAAATTATAAACAAATTATAAACAAATTATAAACAAATTATAAACAAATTATAAACATTATATACTTTGATGTATTCAATCTTATAAAATAAATACAACAATTAAGATTGAAATATACAATCTTTTTTCAATTTTTTTTTTTAAATCAGTCAAATTTGAAATATTCGGCTTTGTTACAAGTTTAACAAAAAATACTTATTGAAGTATTTAATCTTGTTAAATATTTTATACAATACTTATTTGAATTATACAAACTTGTTTAAAATTTAATATATATATATTGTAGAGTACTTATATGAAATATACAAACTTGTTTCAAATTTAATTATATATATATATATATATATATTGTAGAGTACGTATATTAAAATATACAAACTTGTTTCAGATTTAATATATTTTGTAGAGTACTTATTTGAATTATACAAACTTGTTTCAAATTTAATATATTTTGTAGAGTACTTATTTGAATTATACAAACTTGTTTCAAATTTAATATATTTTGTAGAGTACTTATTTTAATTATACAAACTTGTTTCAAATCTAATATATTTTGTAGAGTACTTATTTGAATTATACAAACTTGTTTCAAATTTAATACATTTTTAGAGTACTTATTTGAAACGTACAAACTTATTAGATTTTGTAGAGTACTTATTCGAAATATACAAACTTGTTACAAATGTCATCATTTGTGTACTTTGAACTACTCGCTCATATTACAATTACAATCATGGAAATTCAACAGTGAATGTAATATGTCTGGAGTTACGGATGAGACGGAAAGCTATCTAGGTATAGGACACTAGTGTTCTACTACATTTAATACAAATCTTAATTCTCGATAAGTTGAATAAAGTTGATCACTAAATATAACTTTTTTAAAATAAACTATACGTATAGTTTAATATTTATATATGTTTTTTAACTGTTAAAAAATATTAATATAATTGGTATGTTTATACACAATATATTCCTGACTTTATATTCTGATGTTAACTTAGGGGAAGACAACATCAAATTAAAAACGAGGTATATCTAGTTGATAAGTTCAGCTGTCTGTGATTGTAGATGAGGTAATGGTTGAAAAAAACAAAGATATTGACACAAGTAATTATTTTCTCTCGCTTAAGACTGACGTATTTCACAGGTGTATGCAGGTAGACTGTACACAGGTGTGAGTGCAAGTACGATAGCTGTACCTGACCAGGCCGAGTCGAGCACGAATGTGTGATCTTAAGTGCTAGCTATATATATATATATATATATATATATATATATATATATATATATAGACCTTTCGAGCCGTAGCCGGCCTATAGGGCGTAGACCAAGATACTCCCTCTCTTATCTGAATTTTTGTTCTAGCAGTCTTCAATTTATATATATATATATTGGCGCTTACATTTTAAAGAAGATTGTTAAGATTTCCCTGAGCAAGTTGAAGCACTAAATAAATAAAACGTGAATATAATAAACACATATATTCTTGAAATTCTGTGTGTTTACACGGAGAAACATCAAGAGAAATCAAACTATTGGATGGAAGTATACTCGTACCCAGGAGCGATGTCTACGGAATTAGAGTACGTATCATCATTTCTCAACATTGTACAACTGTTGTTCTAGTTGTACACACATTTGTTCTATAGGTCTGTACTACTATACGCATCCTGATCCAGCAAAGAAATTATAAACAAAAAAAAGCATGCATGTTTATTATTTACGTTTTGTATATGAAGACAAACAAACGTGATACTCGAATATCAATGATACTTAAATCTGCGATACACACTCGAAGAGCAATGATACTTGTATCTACGATACACACTCGAAGAGCAATGATACTTTTATCTGCGATACACACTCGATGATCAATGATAGTTATATCTACAATACACACTCGAAGATTAATGATACTTGTATCTACGATACACACACGAAGATTAATGATACTTGTATCTACAATACACACTCGAAGATTAATGATACTTGTATCTACGATACACACACGAAGAGCAATGATAGTTATATCTACAATACACACTCGAAGAGCAATGATACTTGTATCTACAATACACACTCGAAGACCAATGATACTTGTATCTACACTACACACTCGAAGACCAATGATACTTGTATCTACACTACACACACGAAGAGCAATGATACTTGTATCTACGGTACACAACAATTACATTATGGGGAAAAACAGTATAAATGGAAGTACGTATGGTTTTGTTCAAGAGACATATGAACATATGAAAAGTAACATACGTTTAAAAAATGGATTTGACACACAACGAGAACATATTGCAATAGATACGAAACAAGAAAAACACGTCAAAGAGTATTGAAATACGACAGAGATAGAGGAGTACATATCAACATTATAAGCCTTTTTTAAAAACTAATATTAACAATAAAGTTAGCATACAAATGTTAACAAGAAAAAAAATTGTTAACAAACTTGACTTTTCTTACAGCCGAAGTGAAGAAACACTCTTGAATGTAGCCTGAAACACAACACTGGCGTTCAGTTGAAGTTATATTTTATAAACAACAATTTACTCAAAGTATTACAATGAAACACAACACTATAATAATAACAACGCTATGATAGCAAACTGAACCACGTTAAAACTCATTCGAATTTCTTAAACGAAACCACTTGTATCAATTTAAATTACAAGCAGAAGGGAGGGGGAAAAACAAAACATGACTAACTGTAAATTAACAAAAGCTAACATATTCACGTCATTTACTCGATATATAGATTTGTAATATTAAACGTTACAATACCAACACTGATTAAAAGACTGTCTTAAAGTAGATGAGACAGTTACACAACTTCGCGGACGTCAACGAGACGTGATAACTTGCCCATCCACTGAGTCGTCGGTTGTAAGACCTCAACAGAAGCGTTCTCAAACATGCATTGGCGGAAATATTGCGTGCGTGTGTGTGTGTGTGCACTTTTTAAAATTTAAAACGCGATTGGCACAGGCGCTATAGCTATCCAAACACACACATCTTTTATGTTATTAAATAATAAAAAAATCAGCTCAACTTCTCCTCACTGGAGAATTATCATAAAATAATAATAAAGAAAACGATAAAAAGAACAGAAGGGTACCTCTTTCTAATGTCACTTACCCCACGCCCCCTTTAAATATTTGTAACGTTTCCATCCACTAAAATAAAGAACCGGGTTAAAATGAATCGCAGAAAAATAAACTTTATATATTTATTATTTCAATTATAACTACTTTAGTGTAACTTACAACAATTACATTTACCACAAACATCGATATAATGACGAAAAATACAACAGCAGTGCATGTAAGTTAAGTAATATCCACTAATGCATTCTAACAGTTCAGAACTGAGACTAAATTACCAAAGCCGATAAGCTGAGCGTGTTTACAGTGAGGAGAGATTGTAAAAATGACGTTCAAATATACTCACCAAAGCAAAAAGTGGTTCCTCTATGTTTTTTACATGTAACAATGGCGTACTAGCTTGGACCTTTTTTTCCTGGGTTTTTTAAACATACAGGAGGGGATATTACATCACATGTTTTTTTAAGAAAAAATTTCGGTCGACATGACACCCCTTTTGCAGTTGGAAATGGTATGGCCCGCGCGCTATTGTGATGTTATTGACCTGCCTGGGTGAATCGTCTGGCGGTAGGGGAGGGGCGGTGGAGGTTTCAGCAAGGTCATGATGTCTGCGTGACCTGCACTTTTGAGGCTCTGAGTGGGGTTGGGAGTTAAAAATGCCAAAGGGGGGTAAAAAAAAAACAAACAAACTGGTTAGTGTTATCAACATCATGTGCACAGTTCGTGGTATTGACAAGCATTCGTCGTACAAAATATCCGTTCTTTCATCATTAGGATACTGAATCCGACGTATTCATTTTCAAAATTACTTTGTCATTTAATTAAAGACCAGTTCTTTCTGTCTTCCAATCTTCTCTTACTGTTTATCTCCCCAACTGTCACTTATTGTCCGAGCACTAGTTAACATATCGTAGGTTTATCTCTGTTTATTATTATTTCTTTATCACATTTCTGTTCTTGGTTTTCATTTATATTATTATTACTATTATCGTCGACGCCATTATCGTATGTCGTATTATGACATGTACAAACAATTCCTACAACAGACGTGCTAGTTTTGTATTTTTACACTTTTTGGGGTTTTTTTCTCACATGCATTTTCACATCTTTTCTTTTGTCACAAATATTTTCACCTTTTTCCTTTTGTTACAAACAAGAAACATTTTCGTATTTTTCTTTTGTCACAAATATTTTCACATCTATTCTTTTGTCACAAATCAATATTTTCACATATTTTCTTTTTGCCTCAGGTATTTTAAATTGACTTTTGACGCAGGTATTTGTACTTTTGTTAGATATAATTTGTTAACATCTTCTTCCCTTTTGTTACAAGTATTTATAATATTTATTTCCTTTTGTTAAAGTATTTATATTACTTATTTCCTTTTCTTACAAGTATTTATATTACTTATTTCCTTTTCTTACAAGTATTTATATTATTTATTTCCTTTTCTTACAAGTATTTATATTACTTTTTTTTCCCTTACAAGTATTTATATTACTTATTTCCTTTTCTTACAAGTATTTGTATTACTTATTTTTTTCTTACAAGTATTTAAATTACTTATTTCCTTTTCTTACAAGTATTTATATTACTTATTTCTTTTTCTTACAAGTATTTTTTATGACAATTCCTTTTGTTACAAGTATTTTTATGACTTAGTTCCGTTTGTTGCAAGTATTTTTTGACTTCCTTCCTTTTGTTGCAATAATGTTTATGAGATTTCATTTTCTTCAAACTGTTTTTACTTCTTCCTTTTGTTACAAATATTTTTGATCTTCTTTTCTGCAGTGGCTATATTTTATTGTATCTGATCTTCTGTTCTCACTCCGTTGTTGTTTCTTTTTTTAATTTAATGTCTCTATGTTTCCCATAATGTCTTTTACTGCCACTAAGTTATAATTTTTTATCTCTTCTTTTTTTTAAAAAATTCGATGTTTAATTATTGTGCTTGTCTTTGCGCTGTTGCAGTCTTTATTGTTCCCTTGATGGCTATTTCTTGCAATGTTTTATTTGTGAATTGTCCTTCTGTTGCCATTAACGTCCGATTCATCTGTTCTTCATTCAATTAATATATGCAGGTCTTTATAATATAAATGATTCCATTACTTTAATGAGACAGCTTTTTGGCTTCACTGATTGAGATGAGCCAAATAATATATTAGTACTGTTTTTTTATTTCAAAATAATAAAGAAAATAAATAAAATGAGATGGACAAAGCGGCAACTTGTAACAAGATCTAGCAGCCA
This sequence comes from Megaustenia siamemsis, assembly GCA_032433765.1. Lineage (NCBI taxonomy): Eukaryota > Metazoa > Mollusca > Gastropoda > Stylommatophora > Ariophantidae > Megaustenia > Megaustenia siamemsis. The sequence goes on along the minus strand of JAVIAB010000104.1, from coordinate 31,160,777 downwards.
ACGTGGCAACAAAAGTAAGACGTCACTAGGTATTTCGACATGGTCTTTGCTCACCTGGCAACTACGTTTGATCATCGTACGCCCCTAAAATGGCGTTAAAAGGACGTAGCTGCGTTGTATTGTGGTTGACATATGTCTGCCCCTATTGGCCCAGAACTTCCGTCTTCAGCAGGAAAGTTGTTCCTACAGGTTTGCCTTCCTACTCACTTCGTCTGTCTCTTATCGGAATCACACAAGAGGGTGGAGTATGAATTTGGTTGTCTTCTGTCGCTGATCCTAAATCAAATAGTCAGCTATGAGTCGCTGTCCACTTTTAGCCTTGGTGTCAAGCATCATATTCTCAGTCTATAAAAGTTTTGTTTGTTTGTTTGTTTGTTTGTTTGCTTGCTTATTTGTTTGTTTGCTAGTTTCTTACTTGCTTGCTTGTTTGTTTGTTTCTTTGTTTCATTGTTTGCTTGCTTGTTTGTTTGTTTGTTTGCTTGCTTGCTTATTTGTTTGTTTGTTTGTTTGTTTGTTTGTTTGTTTGTTTGCTTGCTTATTTGTTTGTTTGTTTGTTTGTTTGTTTGTTTGTTTGCTTGCTTGCTTGCTTGTTTCTTGCTTGTTTGTTTGTTTCTTTGTTTCATTGTTTGCTTGCTTATTTGTTTGTTTGTTTGTTTGTTTGTTTGTTTGTTTGTTTGCTTGCTTGCTTGCTTGTTTCTTGCTTGTTTGTTTGTTTGTTTGCTTGCTTGCTTGTTTGTTTGTTTGTTTGTTTGTTTGCTTGTTTGTTTGTTTGTTTCTTGCTTGCTTACTTGCTTGCTTGTTTGTTTGTTTCTTTGTTTCATTGTTTGCTTGCTTGTTTGTTTGTTTGTTTGTTTGTTTGTTTGTTTGCTTGCTTGCTTGTTTCTTGCTTGTTTGTTTGTTTGTTTGTTTGCTTGCTTGCTTGCTTGTTTGTTTGTTTGTTTGCTTGTTTGTTTGTTTGTTTCTTGCTTGTTTGTTTGTTTTCTTGCTTGCTTGCTTGTTTGTTTGTTTGTTTGCTTGTTTGCTTGCTTGCTTGCTTGTTTGTTTGTTTGTTTGTTTGCTTGCTTGCTTGCTTGTTTCTTGCTTGCTTGCTCGTTTGTTTGTTTGTTTGTTTGCTTGTTTCTTACTTGCTTGCTTGTTTGTTTGTTTCTTTGTTTCATTGTTGCTTGCTTGTTTGTTTGTTTGCTTGCTTGCTTGTTTCTTGCTTGCTTGTTTGTTTGTTTGTTTGCTTGTTTGCTTGTTTGTTTGCTTGCTTGTTGTTTGCTTGCTTGTTTGTTTGCTTGCCTGCTTGTTTGCTTGTTTGTTTGTTTGTTTGTTTGTTTGTTTGTTTGCTTGCTTGTTTGTTTGTTTGTTTGTTTGTTTGCTTGCTTGTTTCTTGCTTGCTTGCTCGTTTGTTTGTTTGTTTGTTTGTTTGTTTGCTTGTTTGTTTGTTTGTTTGTTTGTTTGCTTGCTTGTTTCTTGCTTGCTTGCTTGTTTGGTTGTTTGCTTGCTTGCTTGCTTGCTTGTTTGGTTGTTTGCTTGCTTGTTTGCTTGCTCGTTTGTTTGTTTGTTTGTTTGTTTGTTAGTTTGTTTGTTTGCTTGCTTGCTTGTTTGTTGTTTGCTTGCTTGTTTGTTTGCTTGCTTGTTTGCTTGCTTGTTTGCTTGCTTGTTTGTTTGTTTGCTTGTTTGTTTGCTTGCTTGCTTGTTTGTTTGTTTGTTTGCTTGCTTGCTTGCTTGTTTGTTTGTTTGTATTCACCAGCTTCTTATCTCCAGTCAAGTCCAAAGGGACTGACTTTTGCGTGAATATAACTAACTAACTTTTTCCTATTATTCACACTCGGCAGCCGTGTATAGGCGTCCCCCGCCATACAGGCAGATATTCTTCGACTTCGGAAGTACTCTCATATTTTTATTGTCAATAGTTTTAACATTTTGTGTGGATTTGTTTTCTATTAATTTTGCCAGGGAAGCGGCCATTTTTGTTTGGCCTTCCCTTTTCGATTTCTAACTGCTAAGGCTCTTTTTACGTGCGCAAATTGCACACTGGACCTCCTATTTTTTGCCGTTTTTAAGTGGGGGGGGGGGTAAACATCGAGTCTCGCTACCCAGAGAGAAAGGGAGGGTAAAGTTTCGGTTTTTGTTTGTAATTTGTAGTTTCCACCGCTTGTGGTATGATTCAAACTCGGGACTTTCTTGTCCAGAGGCCAACGTCTTAACTCTAGACCACCCTGCTCCCATGTCTTCTTCTTCTGCTATCATGACGTCATTCAGGCTAGGACATCGGCCTCTCTTATTGAAAGCAGCTTTTTAAGACACCTCGGTTGCCCCGTATAGTTTCTCTTCCAGGGAGGTGGGTGTGAGCCACATTGTCCTTTTCAGGTGTGTGTGCAATCATGTACAACGTGTTTTGTTGTCATGTTATCCAGGGTACAGTGGCACTGGATCTAAATCGGACTTACCTAAACTACGATATAGAGATATCTGTCAATCATCTCTGAATGACTTCTCCATCTGTGAAAAAGACTGGGAACATCTGGCAAGTGATCGCACATCATGGAGAGCATGTATAAGGAACGGTATAACATCATTTGAGACTGTGCTACGGCAAAACCTTAGAACCGTAGAAGAGAAAAGACCCATGAAACAGGATGGAAAACGCTGTGAACCAGTGGGCCTGACTTGCTCATTCTGTGACCGCGTGTGTTTGTCAAACATTGGTAGAATTAGCCACGAGAGAAGCTGTTTGTCAAACATTGGTAGAATTAGCCACGAGAGAAGCTGTTTGTCAAACATTGGTTGAATTAGCCACGAGAGAAGCTGTTTGTCAAACATTGGTAGAATTAGCCACGAGAGAAGCTGTTTGTCAAACATTGGTAGAATTAGCCACGAGAGAAGCTGTTTGTCAAACATTGGTAGAATTAGCCACGAGAGAAGCTGTTTGTCAAACATTGGTAGAATTAGCCACGAGAGAAGCTGTTTGTCAAACATTGGTAGAATTAGCCACGAGAGAAGCTGTTTGTCAAACATTGGTAGAATTAGCCACGAGAGAAGCTGTTTGTCAAACATTGGTAGAATTAGCCACGAGAGAAGCTGTTTGTCAAACATTGGTAGAATTAGCCACGAGAGAAGCTGTTTGTCAAACATTGGTAGAATTAGCCACGAGAGAAGCTGTTTGTCAAACATTGGTAGAATTAGTCACGAGAGAAGCTGTTCGACAAAACAATAACCTCAAAAAAATATACAATAGCCTCCACTAGACCGTCTGACAAGACGAAAGGGCCATATACCTTACTTTAGGTAGATACTTTACCTTACTTTAGGTAGATACTTTACCTTACTTTAGGTAGATACTTTACCTTACTTTAGGTAGATACTTTACCTTACTTTAGGTAGATACCTTACCTTACTTTAGGTAGATACCTTACCTACTTTAGGTAGATACTTTACCTTACTTTAGGTAGATACCTTACCTTACTTTAGGTAGATACTTTACCTTACTTTAGGTAGATACCTTACCTTACTTTAGGTAGATACTTTACCTTACTTTAGGTAGATACTTTACCTTACTTTAGGTAGATACTTACCTTACTTTAGGTAGATACCTTACTTTAGGTAGATACTTTACCTCACTTTAGGTAGATACTTTACCTTACTTTAGGTAGATACTTTACCTTACTTTAAGTAGATACTTTACCTTACTTTAAGTAGATACTTTACCTTACTTTAGGTAGATACTTTACCTTACTTTAGGTAGATACTTTACTTTAGGTAGATACTTTACCTTACTTTAGGTAGATACCTTACCTTACTTAGGTAGATACCTTACCTCACTTTAGGTAGATACTTTACCTTACTTTAGGTAGATACTTTACCTTACTTTAGGTAGATACTTTACCTTACTTTAGGTAGATACTTTACCTTACTTTAGGTAGATACCTCACTTTAGGTAGATACTTTACCTTACTTTAGGTAGATACTTTACCTTACTTTAGGTAGATACTTTACCTTACTTTAGGTAGATACTTTACCTTACTTTAGGTAGATACTTTACCTTACTTTAGGTAGATACTTTGCCTACTTTAGGTAGATACTTTACCTTACTTTAGGTAGATACTTTACCTTACTTTAGGTAGATACTTTACCTTACTTTAGGTAGGTACCTTACCTTACTTTAGGTAGATACCTTACCTTACTTTAGGTAGATACTTTACCTTACTTTAGGTAGATACTTTACCTTACTTAGGTAGATACTTTACCTTACTTTAGGTAGATACTTTACCTTACTTTAGGTAGATACTTTACCTTACTTTAGGTAGATACTTTACCTTACTTTAGGTAGATACTTTACCTTACTTTAGGTAGATACTTTACCTTACTTTAGGTAGATACTTTACCTTACTTTAGGTAGATACCTTACCTTACTTTAGGTAGATACTTTACCTTACTTTAGGTAGATACTTTACCTTACTTTATGTAGATACTTTACCTTACTTTAGGTAGATACTTTACCTTACTTTAGGTAGATACTTATCTTACTTTAGGTAGATACCTTACTTTAGGTAGATACTTTACCTTACTTTAGGTAGATACTTTACCTTACTTTAGGTAGATACCTTACTTTAAGTAGATACTTTACCTTACTTTAGGTAGATACTTTACCTTACTTTAAGTAGATACTTTACCTTACTTTAGGTAGATACTTTACTTTAAGTAGATACTTTACCTTACTTTAGGTAGATACTTTACTTTAAGTAGATACTTTACCTTACTTTAGGTAGATACTTTACCTTACTTTAGGTAGATACTTTAGATAGAAAGACGAAAATGGCCTTAGTAAAGTGGTACTGGCTGGTAGTTCCTATTTGAGTTTGGTGAACATGTGGTTCTCATTCAACTCCCATTTCAAAAGTATTGAACGTCGAGTTATTAAGAAAAACTTCCATTCGTATTTTGTTTTGAAGAGAACCTTGAAGATGCTGTCGAGAAAACACAAACTACTAGACGCTGTACTATTCTGTGAACAGGATCAGAGCGGAACGGGTGGCCTAGTCGATACCTTGTTGAGCTCCGAACCTGGAGAATGTACGTTCTAATCCCGATAGGGTGAAGCGTTTGTATTCTGTTTGAGGTGAAATACAAACTTAGACCCGAACACTTCGCGGTGACTGCAGGGGACAAGTGGCCTTTATTCTTCGGTCCTATATATACCCCACACCCCCCCCCCCCCCCCAAAAAAAAATCCCCTTTCACGGAGCAGATCCCAAAAATGGGTAAATGTAAATTAGTTGTTTTGTTAAGTTTAAATTCGTATTTTCAGGGTCACCACGAAATCAACATCATCATCATCAAGTACAGAGCCTGCTGGCATAGGTGATCATGTTTCTCCAAAACTTTCTATCTCAACAGTTATTTATCATTTTTGTTGTTGACCTTCTGCCAAGCCATTCTCTTAAGCTGTCTGGTATCTTTTCTCTTTGGTTCCCTCTATCTCTTCGTCCCCCAATTTCCCCAGCTGTCACAATATATTCCAGTTGTTCCCTTCTCATTACATGGCCAAAAAATGATGATTGTTTCTTCCTAATATTGGAAATTAGCTCTCCCTTTGCTTGGCCTCTTTCAGAACATTTTCATTACTCTTCTTAGCTGTCCATGGTATTCTCAACATTCTTCTGTAAAACCACATTTCTACAGCCTCCAGTGATTTTCTTGTCTGGTGTTCTATTGGCCATGATTTGCATACATATGTTAAGACTGGCGCTACATAACATTTAAGAACTCTTTTTCTTGTTTCTATAACCACGAAATATTGCAACAAAATCACATTTTCTACTCGACGATGTAAGGCATTGAGTCAGAGATCAGAGCAGAACAGAAAAGAAAAAAAGATTTTAAAAGGGAGTCTTTTCTTTCAAAGCGCTGCCTACTATCCAGGAGACAAATAATAATCAATGAATATTATTATAGATGTCAACTTCCGAGGCGATAATCAGTGAATCGTTTCAGAGGAAGAGCTATGTTTACAGCACTCGGGAAAAAATGACAAATAATCAACAACAGAAAAAAAAACAACAAAGAACTCTATATATATTAATGTCCGAAGCAGGATCGAGCCCGTAGTCCATGGCACAGCGCCTCGCCCCGAAAATTTTGGCAGTGTTCCCTAGCGTTTGGCTTTTCGTAGCAAGGCGCAGTCCTAAGGAGCACGGGTTCGATCCTGCTTCGGACCACATATTGTTCTCTGTTTTTTTAATCTGTTGTCGGTTGTTTGTCATTTTTCCCGAGCGCTGTAAATACACCTCTGAATTGATTCGCTGTCTATTATCCATAAGGAAGATTGGCTAGCGTAACAATAACGCAGTGGCTTGGCGATATGAGACAGCCTAGTGAACGGGGGTCCGAAAACAACTTGCCGCTCTACAGTCAACCCAGACGATGAAGGAGTGGGTATCATGCTCATTGAGTTGGGGGGGGGGGGAAGAGACTATAGAACCAGCGAGGGAAGGCCCTTTCAACCTCAAGATGCTGCGGTATTTAAACTCCGCCCATTTCACCACGACGTTATGTGCACCAGTACTATGTCTATAAACAACGCCGTGCTTTTCAGTCGTTTACTAAGATTTCAGCGTAGGAGTGGCGTAGTATTACGACGCAGTTTCATTGCTTTATATCCTGAAAGTCGTGGTTCAGCAAACGGAATAAGAGTGGGTGTACACGTTCCTGCCCACCTCTATCATTTCATTATCCACTTATTGTCGGTTCCTTCCATTTAACATTTCTTAGACGATCAAGCTGTTTAAAAATGGGTACCTGGACAGCAGATCTCAGAATAGTGGTAGGGATGGGAAGACTAATAGCCCTGAATGGTTCACTTTCTTCTTCTGCACATGGAAAGCAATTCAGTCTTTGATATAACATAACATCTCATAGATGTTATGTATTTGATCTGGCTGGTAGAGATGTGAGGTAATCACAGGCCAAAACAGTACTTCCACATGCTAAGATATTGTACTTTAGCTAAACACAACAGAAGTGAAAGAATAGCCCGGAAGTCTAGTAACAAACGATAATTCACAAACAATAGAGATAGAACTCAAGATACAACAAAGCTTGTCAAATCATTGGACAGCTATCACCACTGTTGTCCAATCATTGGACAGCTATCACCACTATTGTCCAATCATTGGACAGCTATCACCACTATTGTCCAATCATTAGACAGCTATCACCACTATGTCCAATCATTGGACAGCTATCACCACTATTGTCCAATCATTAGACAGCTATCACCACTATTGTCCAATCATTAGACAGCTATCACCACTATTGTCCAATCATTAGACAGCTATCACCACTATTGTCCAATCATTAGACAGCTATCACCACTATTGTCCAATCATTAGACAGCTATCACCACTATTGTCCAATCATTGGACAGCTATCACCACTATTGCCCAACAAGGAAATAACTCTACAGGCGAAGCGGACACTCTACAACACAATCTTCATCCCAACGTTGTGCTACCAATGCCAGCCCTGGAACCTAGACGCAAGAACAATAAGAAAATAACCTCTACTGAGATGAAATGTGTTAGACGAATGACATTAAACAGTCTGAGAGAAGATCAGAAATGAAGAACTGAGGGAAAAAAGCTAAGAATAATTACCGTAATAGAATATATAAAGAAACAAAGATAAATTTGTTTGATCACGTGATAAGGCAGAAAGATCAAAACACAACACAGCGGGCTTTCAACAAACATACAAGAACACCAGACTCAAAGGTCGACCACGAAAAATATGGATCGAATATCAGAAACAATAGGAAACATAACAACAGCAGAGACCAACAGAAATGCACACACAAAAAATCAACCAATAATGATTATTTGCAAGTAAATACTAAGTAAATGAAATATATGTGAGGCTGTTATCAAGCAATAAAGACCCACGTTACAATGTATAGCTTATCTTTTCTTGTCTTTTCTGTGTCCAGGAATAAGAATTCTTTACAGCCCACTTTGGTTCGCTTAAAAAAACTGCTGCTTTATGTGACAAGGTATAGACAAGTAATCGCAGTGTTCAGATAAAGCTGTTGATATAGAGCTGTTGAGACTGAGCTGCTGAGATAGAGCTGTTGAGATAGAGCTGTTGAGATAAAGCTGTTGAGATAGAGCTGTTGAGATAGAGCTGTTGAGATTGAGTAACTGAGATAGAGCTGTTGAGATAAAGCTGTTGAGATAGAGTTGTTGAGATAGAGCTGTTGAGATTGAGCTGTTGAGATAGAGCTGTTGAGATAAAAGCTGCTGAGAACAAGCTGAACACAAAGTATAGTGACAGCTTTACGCAAGAGAACAATCTAAAACTATGACGTTTCGGTCTACACACGACCTTTCTCCAAATAAAAACCCAACAAAATTAGACAGACGGGCAGACATTTCGCTTGCCTATCTCCCGGTGGTCTTCCCCTACTATTTCCATTCTTGCATCGTTTTGCTAATGCTTCTTGTAGAATGCTAGTTACGGGCAACCATGTTTGTGTGCAACGTGTAATTTTTTTGGTTCTAGACTGGTTTTACTCCGTCCTTTTTCTTATTTCTTCATTTCTTAGTTTGTCTCTTATTGTCACATTAAGTATTCATCAAACACGTCTCATTTCAATAGTTCTGTTCTTTATTTTTATATTTTGCTATCAGCGTCTTTGCTTTGTATGTATTCGTAACACACGAGTTAATAGCAATACTGATTTGTGTATTTTCCTTGTTACATCCATCGCCACATGTCTGTTTCTTTTATGTTCGATGTTATTTGTTCGATTGCTTTATTTACTTCGTTGCATCTGTTGTTAATTTCTGTCTCGATTTTCCCATTTGCTGCTTCCCAATTCTCTTTTACTTGTTTCAGTTCTTTGTTCTCGATGATAATCCGCGATTTGTTCTCTTGTCTGCTTGTGGTTATGACCTCCGCATTTACTGTGTTAATCTTTATGTCCTATGTCATGTAGGCTTCATTCAATTAATTCAGATATTGCTGAGGATATCTTTATGAATTATGAATTATGAATGCATGTCACAACGACACTAAAATAGAATTTCCATATTTAATTGCATGTGACTTTTCACAAAGCATAGTCATAAAGAGCGCCGCCGCGCGCCCTATGACGACAGTGTAATGGATGAGACTCAGGTATTTTGTTAGCGTCTGTATTTTTTGGGTTAATATTGTTAGTATTATGCCAGTACCGTATTTTGTTAGCGTCTGTATTTTTTGGGTTAATATTGTTAGTATTATGCCAGTACCGTATTTTTGTTAGCGTCTGTATTTTTTGGGTTAATATTGTTAGTATTATGCCAGTACCGTATTTTGTTAGCGTCTGTATTTTTTGGGTTAATATTGTTAGTATTATGCCAGTACCGTATTTTGTTAGCGTCTGTATTTTTTGGGTTAATATTGTTAGTATTATGCCAGTACCGTATTTTGTTAGCGTCTGTACTTGTTGGGTTAATATTGCCAGTATTATGCCAGTACCGTATTTTTGTTAGCGTCTGTATTTTTGGGTTAATATTGTTAGTATTATGCCAGTACCGTATTTTGTTAGCGTCTGTACTTGTTGGGTTAATATTGCCAGTATTACGCAAGTACTGTATTTTTGTTATCGAATGTTCTTTTTGGTTTAATATTGTCAGCATTACGTCAGCACCGCATTTTAAGCAATATAAATATTGTTTAATGATCTTTTTTATTACCCATTTAAGACTGTGTGAACCTAGAAGCTTTAGTTCAGGATGGTAGGCGACCTCATACCTTCAGTTGACCATTCACTAACCACAGCCCCGTAGGTCGTTTACTTTGCTTTTAATTCGGTTATTTAGCCTCTTTCATCATCATCATCATCATCATCATCATCATCATCAAGTACCGGGCCTGCTGGCGTAGGTGATCATGTCTCTCCACATTTTCCGATCTCGACAGTTATTTATCATTTCTGTTGCTGACCTTCTGCCAAGCCATTCTCTTAAGCTGTCTGGTATTTTTCACTTTGCTTCCCTCTATCTCTTCGTCCCCCAATTTTTCCAGTTGTCACAATATATTCCAGCTGTTCTCTTCTCATTACATGGCCAAAAAATGATGATTGTTTCTTCCTAATATTGGAAAAAGCTCTCTTTTTGCTTTGGCCTCTTTTAGAACGTTTTCATTACTCTTCTTAGCTGTTCATGGTATTCTCAACATTCTTCTGTAAAACTACATTTTACGACTCCAGTGATTTTCTTGTCTGTTGTCCTATTGTCCATGATTCGCATCCATATGTTAAGACTGGCTCTACATAACATTTAAAAACTCTTTTTCTTGTTTCTATTGTAAAAATGGATTGCATAGTATCTTCCTCATTTTTTGGAAAGCTGCTTTTGCCTGAGCCATTCTGCAATCAGAACTCTCGAGTTAGCCTCTTTACTACCCAACAAATGTCATCATGTCATTTATTTTGTTTTGATTTTTCTCATAGTTATTTCTTCATTTTCAGCCGTTTCCTTACTTGCTTGCGTTCGGCCAATGACTAAATGACTAAATGACTAAAATGAACAAACCTTCTCATCATCGATCTTTCAGAGGACGTTAGGTGGGCGTGTCTGTGTTGTGGTTTGCAGTATATACTGTGATATTTGCGCCGTTCGGCCCAACACATCCGACTTTCACATGTTATTTTTGAGTACCGGGCTATCGTCCCTCTTCGATCCCTATTCGCTTGGCCAGACTAAACAGGATAGTTTGTTACTAGAGGCACCACGGAGAGGTGGAGCAGGGTCTGGATGATTCTGGTTCACCGATCTTGTCGCAAGCCATCAGCTGAGGGTCACTGATAACTTCCAGCGCTTTTGCTGGGAGGTGACTTTGCTCCTTTTCAGCTGTTTAAATTGTTCATTGTGTGTTTTCTTTTCTGTTTGTTTTATTCTTTTCTTCTTTGTTAATTCAGTTCAGATACTGCTGCAGTGCGGTGCATATTTAGGATAGCTCCAGAGTGAGTCTATTAACCAGGGTGTACATCATCATCATCATGTGCCATACCGGTTGGCGTAGGCGATCATGTCCCTCCACAATCTTCTATCTACAGTGCATCGTATCAGTTCTGTTGTTTTCCATGCCATGACACTAAGCTATCCAGTATTTTCTCTCTTTGTCGTCAGCGACCTCTCTTTCCTTATTTTTTGCCAGTTGTAACCAAGTATGCCAACTTTCCTCTTCTCATGATGTGCCTCAAAAATGTTGATTTGTTCTTTCTGATGTTTTTTAGGAGTTCCCTTTTGTGTTGGCCTCTTTGAGAATTTCCTCATTGGTCTTTTTAGCTGTCCAGGAACTTTCAACATTCTTCCATCTCTGTGGCCTCTAATCGTCATTTCATTTGAGTGTCTACTGTCCATGATTCGATGCCATATGTCCAACTGATTCTATATAGCACGATGAACTCTCTCACTTCTGTTGACATAGACTTGTTGGTGTACACGTCAATAAAATGGCCGATAAGCTCGCTGGCAGCTGTGGCAATGAGTGCGGCCTGACTCTGGACAAATGGGACATCGCCATGTTTGTTCTTCATTTCTTAATAGAAGAAAAGGATGAAAATGGGTGGGACAATGATGTACATATTTAGAGACTGAGGAGTCTACAGGTGGGACAATGATGTACATATTCAGAGACTGAGGAGTCTAAAGATGGGACAAAGAGACTGAGGAGTCTCCAGGTGGGACAATGATGTACATATTCAGAGACTGAGGAGTCTACAGTGGGACAATGATGTACATATTCAGAGACCGAGGAGTCTACAGGTGGGACAATGATGTACATATTCAGAGACTGAGGAGTCTAAAGGTGGGACAATGATGTACATATTCAGAGACCGAGGAGTCTACAGGTGGGACAATGATGTACATATTCAGAGACCGAGGAGTCTACAGGTGGGACAATGATGTACATATTCAGAGACTGAGGAGTCTACAGTGGGACAATGATGTACATATTCAGAGACCGAGGAGTCTACAGGTGGGACAATGATGTACATATTCAGAGACCGAGGAGTCTAAAGGGGGACAATGATGTACATATTCAGAGACCGAGGAGTCTAAAGGTGGGACAATGATGTACATATTTAGAGACCGAGGAGTCTAAAGGTTGGACAATGATGTACATATTCAGAGACCGAGGAGTCTACAGGTGGGACAATGATGTACATATTCAGAGACCGAGGAGTCTACAGGTGGGACAATGATGTACATATTCAGAGACGAGGAGACTAAAGGTGGGCAGTGATGTACATATTCAGAGACGAGGAGTCTAAAGGTGGGACAATGATGTACATATTCAGAGACCGAGGAGACTACAGGCGGGACAATGATGTACATATTCAGAGACTGAGGAGTCTAAAGGTGGGACAATGATGTACATATTCAGAGGCCGAGGAGTCTAAAGGTGGGACAATGATGTACATATTCAGAGACCGAGGAGTCTACAGGTGGGACAATGATGTACATATTCAGAGACCGAGGAGTCTAAAGGTGGGACAATTATGTACATATTCAGAGACCGAGGAGTCTACAGGTGGGACAATGATGTACATATTCAGAGACCGAGGAGTCTTACAGGTGGGACAATGATGTACATATTCAGAGACAAGGAGTCTACAGGTGGGACAATGATGTACATATTCAGAGACGGAGGAGTCTACAGGTGGGACAATGATGTACATATTCAGAGACGGTTAGTCCAAAGGTGGGACAATGACGTACATATTCAGAGACCGAGGAGTCTAAAGGTGAGACAATGATGTACATATTCAGAGACCGAGGAGTCTAAAGGTCGGACAATGATGTACATATTCAGAGACTGAGGAGTCTACAGGTGGACAATGATGTACATATTCAGAGACTGAGGAGACTAAAGGTGGGACAGTGATGTACATATTCAGAGACCGAGGAGTCTACAGGCGGGACAATGATGTACATATTCAGAGACTGAGGAGTCTAAAGGGGGACAATGATGTACATATTCAGAAGCCGAGGAGTCTAAAGGTGGGACAATGATGTACATATTCAGAGACTGAGGAGTCTACAGGGGGGACAATGATGTGCATATTCAGAGACCGAGGAGTCTAAAGGTGGGACAATTATGTACATATTCAGAGACCGAGGAGTCTACAGGTGGGACAATGATGTACATATTCAGAGACCGAGGAGTCTACAGGTGGGACAATGATGTACATATTCAGAGACAAAGGAGTCTACAGGTGGGACAATGATGTACATATTCAGAGACCGAGGAGTCTACAGTGGGGACAATGATGTACATATTCAGAGACTGAGGAGTCTAAAGGTGGACAATGATGTACATATTCAGAGACTGAGGAGTCTACAGGTGGGACAATGATGTACATATTCAGAGATTGAGGAGTCTACAGGTGGGACAAATGTGTACATATTCAGAGCGAGGAGTCTACAGGTGGACAATGATGTACATATTCAGAGACCGAGGAGTCTACAGGTGGGACAATGATGTACATATTCAGAGACCGAGGAGTCTAAAGGTAGGTCAATGATGTACATATTCAGAGACCGAGGAGTCTACAGGTGGGACAATGATGTACATATTCAGAGACTGAGGAGTCTAAAGGTGGGACAATGATGTACATATTCAGGGACCGAGGAGTCTACAGGTGGGACAATGATGTACATATTCAGAGACCGAGGAGTCTACAGGTGGGAAATGATGTACATATTCAGAGACCGAGGAGTCTACAGGTGGGCAATGATGTATACATATTCAGAGACCGAGGAGTCTACAGGTGGGACAATGATGTACATATTCAGAGACTGAGGAGTCTACAGGTGGGACAATGATGTACATATTCAGAGACTGAGGAGTCTACAGGTAGGACAATGATGTACATATTCAGAGACCGAGGAGTCTAAAGGTGGGACAATGATGAACATATTCAGAGACCGAGGAGTCTACAGGCGGGACAATGATGTACATATTCAGAGACTGAGGAGTCTAAAGGTGGGACAATGATGTACATATTCAGAGGCCGAGGAGTCTAAAGGTGGGACAATGATGTACATATTCAGAGACTGAGGAGTCTACAGGGGGACAATGATGTACTATTCAGAGACCGAGGAGTCTAAAGGTGGGACAAACATATTCAGAGACCGAGGAGTCTACAGGTGGGACAATGATGTACATATTCAGAGACAAAGGAGTCTACAGGTGGACAATGATGTACATATTCAGAGACCGAGGAGTCTACAGGTGGGACAATGATGTACATATTCAGAGACCGAGGAGTCTAAAGGTGGGACAATGATGTACATATTCAGAGACTGAGGAGTCTACAGGTGGGACAATGATGTACATATTCAGAGATTGAGGAGTCTACAGGTGGGACAATGATGTACATATTCAGAGACCGAGGAGTCTACAGGTGGGACAATGATGTACATATCAGAGACCGAGGAGTCTACAGGTGGGACAATGATGTACATATTCAGAGACCGAGGAGTCTAAAGGTAGGTCAATGATGTACATATTCAGAGACCGAGGAGTCTACAGGTGGAAACAATGATGTACATATTCAGAGACTGAGGAGTCTACAGGTGGGACAATGATGTACATATTCAGAGACCGAGGAGTCTACAGGTGGGACAATGATGTACATATTGAGAGACCGAGGAGTCTACAGGTGGGCAATGATGTACATATTCAGAGACCGAGGAGTCTACAGGTGGGACAATGATGTACATATTCAGAGACTGAGGAGTCTACAGGTGGGACAATGATGTACATATTCAGAGACTGAGGAGTCTACAGGTAGGACAATGATGTACATATTCAGAGACCGAGGAGTCTAAAGGTGGGACAATGATGTACATATTCAGAGACCGAGGAGTCTACAGGCGGGACAATGATGTACATATTCAGAGACTGAGGAGTCTAAAGGTGGGACAATGATGTACATATTCAGAGGCCGAGGAGTCTAAAGGTGGGACAATGATGTACATATTCAGAGACTTAGGAGTCTACAGGTGGGACAATGATGTACATATTCAGAGACCGAGGAGTCTAAAGGTGGGACAAAACATATTTAGAGACCGAGGAGTCTACAGGTGGGACAATGATGTACATATTCAGAGACAAAGGAGTCTACAGGTGGGACAATGATGTACATATTCAGAGACCGAGGAGTCTACAGGTGGGACAATGATGTACATATTCAGAGACCGAGGAGTCTAAAGGTGGGACAATGATGTACATATTCAGAGATGAGGAGTCTACAGGTGGGACAATGATGTACATATCAGAGATTGAGGAGTCTACAGGTGGGACAATGATGTACATATTCAGAGACCGAGGAGTCTACAGGTGGGACAATGATGTACATATTCAGAGACCGAGGAGTCTACAGGTGGGACAATGATGTAATATTCAGAGACCGAGGAGTCTAAAGGTAGGTCATGATGTACATATTCAGAGACCGAGGAGTCTACAGGTGGGACAATGATGTACATATTCAGAGACTGAGGAGTCTAGGTGGGACAATGATGTACATATTCAGAGACCGAGGAGTCTACAGGGGGGACAATGATGTACATATTCAGAGACCGAGGGTCTACAGGTAGGACAATGATGTACATATTGAGAGACCGAGGAGTCTAAAGGTAGGACAATGATGTACATATCAGAGACCGAGGAGTCTAAAGGTGGGACAATGATGTACATATTCAGAGACGAGGAGTCTAAAGTACAAAATGGGTCTGGTCAGTCCGGAGTGTTTAGTGGGGGAAAGCAGATGTCGCTACAATCAAGACATGACAGAAATAATCCGTTGTTTACGCTTCGTAAATGCTGGCATAAACGGTGAAGCGGGTATGGGGATGCCTCGACTGCAATAAAACTGATTCCATCAATAGAATAGATAGAATGGAATAGAATAGAATAGAATAGAATAGAATATAGATAGAATAGAATAGAATAGATAGAAGTGTTTCAATTCTTCTGTGTTTACTTATCGAGTGTCCATGTTTCTGAACCATACAGGAATATTGAGTAGACATATCCCTTTATTTTTCTCAGTTTTAGTTCCGATTTTATTTATTTCTATGTGAGTCCATCTGCAGCCATCTCATTGACATAAACTCGTACAATGAAAGTTACGCTGATTGTCTGCATTAAGAGATGTACATCATTTGTTGAATGAAACAGGTAAAACACAGTAACTCTTACTATGAACACCTGTCTACAATTGTATAATTGGCAGCCTTATGCCTGTCTTATTTTTATGATAAATTATTGATACAATAATGAATGTTAAAATATCATGTTAATTTGCCATTACTGACTAAAATATCACATATCCGTCGATTGCAATATAGAAAAATGTGTTCAAAAAATGTTAGATTATATTACTTTAATACAGAAAAAATAAATGAAAGTACGAAATAACTTAAGGTTGCTGTAGTTGTTTTGAAAAAAAAACACGTGTCCTTAGCTTCATATAGAACCAATGCTACATTGTGGATGTGTATCATGGACATGAAGACGAGGAAAGAAGAGTTGTCTTACTTTACGTTGAAGGCGTATCATGACAAGGCACAAGAAAGCGCATAGTAATGTTATAGTATAATTCGAGTGAATAGTGACACTATGACCTGCCAGGCATGTCGTAAGAGGCGACTAAGGAGGTTGATCGATGGCTTGATAAGCTGCCATTGTAAAAGTATTGTATGGGAAACAGAGCCATAACTTTAGAAGCAGTGATCTCTGCAATATTTTATATTGGATTCATAGATTACGAAAAGGCATTTGTTAGTTTAGACAGAGGAATGCTTTGAAAGTTGCTGAGTCATTACGGAATCCCCATAAAGTTTATTAACTGATTTTTAAAAATGTATGAAGGAACGAAATCTAGTGTAGTGCATGAAGGACAGCTTATAGAAGCATTTGAAATACGAACAGTAGTAAGGCAGGGATACCTTCTGTCTCCATTTCTCTTTCTACTGGCCATAGATTGGATTATGAAAATAACTCAAAACATCAGAAATGGAATCCAGTGGTCACTGACCAAACAACTTGATGATTTAGACTTTGCTGATGACATAGCTCTCCTATCACACAGCCATCAACAGATGCAGGATAAAATGAACATACCTGATGAGAGATCACAACAGCTGACTGAAGAAGAGATTAAAAGAGATAAGGCCAACATTATGAGAAATTAATGCAGTTGGCAATAACCAAAAAAAACTAGGAGAAATACCTCTATTAGATGTACAATCTTACATATATCTGGGCAGTAATATAGATAAAGAGGGAGGAACATAAAATGATACCAAAATAAGGATATCAAAAGCAAGAGGAGCTTTCATTGCATTGTGACCAAAGAAATTAGGTTAAATACAAAAATAAAAATTTTCAACTCAAATGTTAAGTCGGTCCTATTATATGGCTGTGAAACATGGAGAACAACAAATTTGACAATCATGAAGATACAGACTTTCATTAATGGATGCTTACGCAGAATAAAAGGATGGAAATGGCAGGACAAAATCATTAACATAGAATTATGGAATGTACCAGTCAAATACAAGTGGATAAAGAGATACAGCGAAGACAATGGCGCTGGATAGGACACAAACTGCGGAAGCCAACTGAGAGTATTACACATCAGGCCCTTTTTTGGAATCCCCAGGGGGAAAAGACAAAGAGGAAGACCAAGGAATTCTTGGAGAAGACAGATAGAAGCAGAGACGAAGATGATGGGGAAGACATGGAATGATTTTTAAGCAATGGCAAAAAAAAAAAAAAAAAAAACAGAACGACTTGGAAAGTGTTTGTTGAAGACCTATGCTCCACTGGAGCTGAAAGTGTTTGTTGAAGACCTATGCTCCCCTGGGAGCTGAAAGTGTTTGTTGAAGACCTATGCTCCACTGGGAGGTGAAAGTGTTTGTTGAAGACCTATGCTCCACTGGGAGCTGAAAGTGTTTGTTGAAAGACCTATGCTCCCCTGGGAGTTAAAAAGGTAAGAAGATCTTCGCATTATATGCCATTTTGGCACGCAAGTTTTCTGTTTTTGAGATTGTGGTTCTGCCCTATGTGCCGTCTCATGCTCAAAAGGACAATAGATAGATATTTAGATCGCGTATATTGGACACATCGTGTGGCAGAACTGTAGTAGAAGTAGAGTTAATAGAGTTAGCGGAGGTATAAGTCAGCACCAGGGGTGAAATTGGCCAGGAACTCATAGCTGATTGTTTTTGAGCCAGGAGCGGTGAATCAGAACTATGCAGATCGTACTCCACCTCTTCGTGGTGCTCCGAGCAACAGAACTGGCTAGTCCAAACAAAGTGAAGAGGGATAGAGAGGGAAGGCATGCAGGTATTCAAAGACACTATTCGGAATTAGGATGCGTCGGGTCGAAAGGCGAATATCACAGTTTAGGTGCAATCACACAACACACCGTATCTAAGGACACTTAACTACTACTTAAGCAGGTCGCCAATAGAAGAACAAATAGAAGATCGCCAAATAGAACAACTATATATTATTTAACCCAAAAAATTCCTTTCTTGTTTGATGATGTCAGAAAAGAAAATTATAAACGAGCTGACCGCACACACAACTCTGTCATCTCACACTTCCTCACTCACATTCTCTTTCCCCTCCCTCCCTCCCCCCCCTCTCCGTCTCTCTTTTCTGATCTTTTATCTCTACTGCCATTCTCCTGCATAACTGTACCGTCATCATCAGTCGCATGTCCTTTGCAAAACGTTGCATTCACCACAGCCCTTATCAAAGAATCTCTGTCTCAAGCCAGATCTCCTACAGAGCGTTGCATTCACCACAGCCCGTCCGAAAGGATCTGTCTCTAGCCAGATCTCCCACAGAACGTTGCATTCACCACAGCCCGTGTGAAAGAATCTCTGTCTGAAGCCAGATCTCCCACTTCTTCTGCTGTTATGTTCACGGTCTTCTTTATGTCTTGAAACCATCTTCTTGATCTTCCCCTGATGCGTCGCCCAGGAACCATACCTTCCATTATTGTTCCTCCCAGGCCGCTGTGTCTGTGCACCTGGTCATGTTAACATCGCTGTAGAATGGTGTTTATAAACCCGTTCTTATTAACATTGATGTCTTTCAAGATGTCTTCATCACTATCCCAAGTATCTTAAGGATCTTTCCTGTAGCCTGTTGTTTCGAACGAACCAATTTTCTTCATTGTTGCGAGATTATCCATGATTGACAACCATATGTTGACATCGTGAAGATACATAACATCGTCACGGAGTAAAGACGTCAAGATGCATAGAGATTAGAGGCTGCTGTAGAGCTGATGATAATAATGACACATTTTTGTTAAAGGAGAAAAAAGTGATATGGTAACGGCTTTACGTAGGCGAGAAACAAAAAAAAACAAAAGTCGACGTTTCGGCAAAGTAGGCCTTCAGCTGGAGCAATAAACAACAAGCATCTTGGTGGATCTTGATTATATATATATATATATATATATATATATATATTATATATTATATCTGTGTTGTTTATTTGTTCCAGCTGAGGCCTACTTGGCCGAAACGACGACTTTTGTTTTGTTTTTCACCTACGTAAAGCTGTTACCATACCACATTTTTTTCTCCTTAAAAAAAAATAATTTGTCATTGATATCCTCGTCATTGGTGTTTGGTATTGTATCTTGTGTTCTTTGTGGCATTTACATGTTCTGCGTGTATTGTTATTACAAGTATTCATTTCATCTCCTTCTGTCAGTCTCCTTTACGGTATTTCAAAAAAATAAATAGTACTTTATGTAGAGATCCTGACCGACGGCTGCCAGGTTCACCCAGCCGTAACTCTTTCAGTACGTTTCGCCGCACAGTACGTCACTCTCAATTTGATCAGTGTGAACCATCATCAAATCATAGTCTTTTTACATGTCTTGTATCATGTAATATTCGTGAAGTCTAGTACCTTTTTCAAATATCTAGAAATTCATATGTTATATGTTATATGTTAATGTTATATGTTATATGTTATATGTTATATGTTAAATGTTAGATGTTAGATAAATATAAATATGTGGATTGATTCTTCAAACCATGAAATTTTGTCTCTGAAATCTCTTCCAGTTCATTGATAAAAAGCTTCCGTAAGGAATGAGTTAGGTGGGTACCCGATTTGTTTCTGGGTATGTAAAGTGCCACGGGTGTAAGATATCGACCACATTACCCCAAAATCATGTGCCAAAGGTCTGTACAAATGATGGTCACTAACACCATATCCCTTTACGCCACTTGGTGTGACGGCACTTTAATTTTTTTTTACTTTATGTAAAATTTGCATTTTGTTACCCCATACTTGGCAAGTCTGCTGATTTCTCTGTCTCTCTGGTTTCTTACGTTGCACTGGCCGCTTGGAGTCGTGCTGTGCCATCCTAAACAGCTCAATTATTGTTTCCGAACGTAACACAGAATTGTGCTGCACTTATTCTTTGTTCTAATGTCTTGTTAATATTTCTCTCGACGTCGTTAGATACGTGTCTTTCTGAATATTTAATAATAGGTTATGGGAGTCAATAGTGGACAACTATAACAAAATATAATAATTTATGGCATAAAACGTTGTGTGAAGAATGTCATGAACGGAGCATGCTGTGACGTTCTGCACATGTCGTGGGGAGGATGCATGTTATGGGGAGAGGTGTAATGATGATATATGGAACAATTTGTGACGGGTGACATGTCACTGAAATCATAGATAGGGGACGTGGTGCGCACGTAAAAGGAGAGACTTGTTGCGTATGTCATAAACAGAGAGTGTTACATGTTCATTTATAAACAGATACGCTTTATATGTCATAATATCGTAATGTGTCTGTCAAAAACAGAAGTCTACGAATGTGAAAATCAGAGGTCTATACATGTCAAAAATAGTGGTGTCTATATGTCAAAAACAGAGGTCTATATATGTCAAAAACAGAGGTCTACACATGTCAAAAATAGTGTGTCTATATGTCAAAACAGAGGTCTACATATGTCAAAAATAGTGGTGTCTATATGTCAAACAGAGGTCTACACATGTCAAAAATAGTGGTTGTCTATATGTCAAAACAGAGGTCTACATATGTCAAAATAGTGGTGTCTATAGTCAAAACAGAGGTCTATACATGTCAAAAATAGTGGTGTCTATGTCAAAAACAGAGGTCTATATATGTCAAATAGTGGTGTCTATATGTCAAAACAGAGGTCTACACATGTCAAAATAGTGTGTCTATATGTCAAAAACAGAGGTCTATATATGTCAAAAATAGTGGTGTCTATATGTCAAAAACAGAGGTCTACACATGTCAAAAATAGTGGTGTCTATATGTCAAAAACAGAGGTCTATACATGTCAAAAATAGTGGTGTCTATATGTCAAAAACAGAGGTCTATACATGTCAAAAATAGTGGTGTCTATATGTCAAAAACAGAGGTCTATATATGTTACAAACAAAGGTCTATATTTATCAAAAACAGAGGTCTACACATGTCAAAAACAGAGATCTACATATGTCAAAAACAGAGGTCTAAAAATAGATATGGAAAAATTAAAACAGAGGTCTATATATGTCATAAACAGAGATTTACATAACAGACATCTAAGCTAGACATAAATATAGATCTACATATTTCACAAATAGATATACAGCTTTCTTATAAACAGAGATAGTGAGTCTTAGTAAGACAGGAAGGCAAGAATACTTTTGTGAAAGAAGAAAGGCAAATAAGAAAATAAATATTTTAAAGAAAAAAATATAAAAGAATGAAAATGAGATGGATGGATGAATGGATGAATGGATGGATGGATGGATGGATGGATGGATGGAAAGGACAGATGAATTAAAGGAAATAAGAATTAAGGAAGGAATGAAGGAATGAAGAAAGAAAGAAAAATAGATAGAAAAATAAATCCCTGTCACAATTTGAATCTAGCTGTTAGTAAATATGATGCCACTGTCCATAATTGTCAGACATTCTCACAGTTTTGGACAAATTGGTCAGCAATACTCCACTGCAGTACTCCTTTGTCACAAAACTGCCGTCGATCGCCGGCTTGTCTCCAATGGACCAGTTCGCTAACCACAGAACTATGGCAGTTCCCACAGAGCTGAACAAAGAGAAACGCCAGGGAACCCATTAAAGTTTAACAGCTCTCAAACGACCCCATGATTGTCTCCTAGATTAGCTGCCATCATACATTTAGTACCAGTCAAGATGATAACGGCGATAATAAATTCTTATACAAGAAAACGACAACAACGAAATAAAAAAATATATTAAAAATAAAAAAATAGACACACAGCGTTATAAAAGGCCTACGTCTAAAATGGTATTCTTCCGCCTCTCCGTTCTATGGCTCTGAAAGCAGGTCATAGCGACACAAGATATTTCACTTTAAAAAAACAAAATATAAAAATAAAAATAATTTACGCTTCATTTTATCTCCCTCTTCGCTTGCACTTCTACCCCTCCTTGTTCTGAAATGGACTCGTCCTGCGAGGCGGAGATTGGAACCCGTGTCCGCTAAGAAAATCGCCAGAACACGAAGCGCTGGTTGGAATCATCTTAAGAATTTCACAACAATTTTCGAAAATTAATTTAATTCCAACATACGTAAGAAATGATTTTTCACTCGAATTGCTGACAGTTACTGCAAACAAAAGTACCAAGGTGAAACTGTATTTGGAGAAATGATGAAGTATTTTAATTTGAAAATCTCAAACCGCGTGTTATCTTCAAGGCCTTGAATTTAATATAGAAAGTAATGGCTGTCGAATGCCACTAGCGATTGAGGGACAGACGAGGGTTTATAACTCTTGAGTGATCCACGGTAATCAAACAACTGGCTTGTATTTGCAAACAGTATGAAGTACCTGTTATATATTATTAAAAGAACATGCTGTAATTGTTTAAATGGTATGTACTCTAACGATCTTTTTTTTCTGCTATGAAGATCATTTTCTATATACTTTAAAGAGCATTAAAAATATATAGGCACATTTCTCTTTCTAAGCTCTTACAAATTTTGGTTTAAGTATTATTAAACGTATTTTTCAAAGAGCATTTTGGCATATTTTAAAGATTTGGCGCTTAAACTACTTGGCATATCTAAAGGACACTGGCATATTTTCAAAGAAAAAAAGATTTATTACATATTGCACTGGCTTATTAAGAACGGTTAGTAGCAAGCAATGTTTGTCAGTAGGTTGGTGATGTATTAGTGTCTTATGTTGGATGTTAGTTTCTCAGTTGGTTGGTGATGTATTAGTGTCTTATGTTGGATGTTAGTTTGTCAGTTGGTTGGTGATGTATTAGTGTCTTATGTTGGATGTTAGTTTGTCAGTAGGTTGGTGATGTATTAGTGTCTTATGTTGGATTTAGTTTGTCAGTTGGTTGGTGATGTATTAGTGTCTTATGTTGGATGTTAGTTTGTCAGTAGGTTGGTGATGTATTAGTGTCTTATGTTGGTTTAGTTTGTCAGTAGGTTGGTGATGTATTAGTGTCTTATATTGGATGTTAGTTTGTCAGTTGGTTGGTGATGTAATTAGTGTCTTATGTTGGATGTTAGTTTGTCAGTTGGTTGGTGATGTATTAGTGTCTTATGTTGGATGTTAGTTTGTCATAGGTTGGTGATGTATTAGTGTCTTATGTTGGATGTTAGTTTGTCAGTTGGTTGGTGATGTATTAGTGTCTTATGTTGGATGTTAGTTTGTCAGTAGGTTGGTGATGTATTAGTGTTTTATGTTGGATGTTAGTTTGTCAGTAGGTTGGTGCTGTATCAGTGTCTTAGGTTGGATGTTAGTTTTGTCAGTTTTGTGTGTATGTGTTGGGTTTTTCAGTAGGTTGGTGATGTATTAGTGTCTTATGTTGGATATTAGTTTGTCAGTAGGTTGGTGATGTATTAGTGTCTTATGTTGGATGTTAGTTTGTCAGTAGGTTGGTGATGTATTAGTGTCTTATGTTGGATGTTAGTTTGTCAGTAGGTTGGTGATGTATTAGTGTCTTATGTTGGATGTTAGTTTGTCAGTATGTTGGTGATGTATTAGTGTCTTATGTTGGATGTTAGTTTGTCAGTAGGTTGGTGATGTATTAGTGTCTTATGTTGGATGTTAGTTTGTCAGTTGGTTGGTGATGTATTAGTGTCTTATGTTGGGATGTTAGTTTGTCAGTATGTTGGTGATGTATTAGTGTCTTATGTTGGATGTTATTTTTTCAGTAGGTTTGTGATGTATTAGTGTTTTATGTTGTATGTTAGTTTTGTCAGTAGGTTGGTGATGTATCAGTGTCTTATGTTGGATGTTAGTTTGTCAGTAGGTTGGTGATGTATTAGTGTCTTATGTTGGATATTAGTTGTCAGTAGGTTGGTGATGTATTAGTGTCTTATGTTGGATGTTAGTTTTGTCAGTAGGTTGGTGATGTATTAGTGTCTTATGTTGGATGTTAGTTTGTCAGTAGGTTGGTGATGTATTAGTGTCTTATGTTGGATGTTAGTTTGTCAGTATGTTGGTGATGTATTAGTGTCTTATGTTGGATGTTAGTTTGTCAGTAGGTTGGTGATGTATTAGTGTCTTATGTTGGATGTTAGTTTGTCAGTAGGTTGGTGATGTATTAGTGTCTTATGTTGGATGTTAGTTTGTCAGTAGGTTGGTGATGTATTAGTGTCTTATGTTGGATGTTAGTTTGTCAGTATGTTGGTGATGTATTAGTGTCTTATGTTGGATGTTAGTTTGTCAGTAGGTTGGTGATGTATTAGTGTCTTATGTTGGATGTTAGTTTGTCAGTAGTTGGTGATGTATTAGTGTCTTATGTTGGATGTTAGTTTGTCAGTTGGTTGGTGATGTATTAGTGTCTTATGTTGGATGTTAGTTTGTCAGTATGTTTGGTGATGTATTAGTGTCTTATGTTGGATGTTTAGTTTGTCAGTAGGTTGGTGATGTATTAGTGTCTTATGTTGGATGTTAGTTTGTCAGTAGGTTGGTGATGTATTAGTGTCTTATGTTGGATGTTAGTTTGTCAGTAGGTTGGTGATGTATTAGTGTTTTATGTTGGATGTTAGTTTGTCAGTAGGTTGGTGATGTATTAGTGTCTTATGTTGGATGTTAGTTTGTCAGTAGGTTGGTGATGTATTAGTGTCTTATGTTGGATGTTAGTTTGTCAGTAGGTTGGTGATGTATTAGTGTCTTATGTTGGATGTTAGTTTGTCAGTATGTTGGTGATGTATTAGTGTCTTATGTTGGATGTTAGTTTGTCAGTATGTTGGTGATGTATTAGTGTCTTATGTTGGATGTTAGTTTGTCAGTAGGTTGGTGATGTATTAGTGTCTTATGTTGATGTTAGTTTGTCAGTAGGTTGGTGATGTATTAGTGTCTTATGTTGGATGTTATTTTGTCAGTTGGTTGGTGATGTATTAGTGTCTTATGTTGGATGTTAGTTTACTGAGTAACTTATCCTGTGGTTGATGTATAGACAGAAGCAGCCATTGGTATATTTGACAGAATTGTGTTATAAATAACATGATCGTTCTATATATCATTACATTATTTTCTATATTATATCTTCTTATTATTTCTTTCCTCATCTGCCTTTCAGCGTCGAGGGGAGATATAATTTGCGGTCTTTTGCGCTTCTGTTCGCCTCTGCTGCTGTTATGTTTCCTAGTGCTTCTAATATTCCATCGATCCATTTTTTTTCGCGATCGACTCTTGGGTATGGTATTCTCGCAACATTTATTGATGACTCGTTGTGTTGTGCTTTGATCACCCTACCTTGTCCCTTGGCTAAACCATTTCATCTGCTGTTTCCTTATATATTCTATGGCGTAGGTTATTCCTAGCTTTTTTTCTGTTATTTATTTCTGATCTTATCTTTCCGACTGTTCATTTCCACATTTTTCCTGACTGTTTCAATATTATAACATCATCATCATCATCAAGTACCGGGCCTGCTGGCGTAGGTGATCATATCTCTCCACAATTTTCGATCTCGACAGTTATTTATCATTTCTGTTGTTGACCTTCTGCCAGGACATCTGTTTAGCTGTCTGGTATTTTTTCTCTTTGCTTCCCTCTATCTCTTCGTCTCTCAATTTTCCCAGTTGTCACAATATATTCCAGCTGTTTTCTTCTCATTACACGGCCAAAAATGAAGATTGTTTCTTCCTAATATTGGAAATTAGCTCTCTTTTTCCTTTGGCCTCTTTCAGAACGTATTCATTACTCTTCTTAGCTGACCATGGTATTCTCAACATTTTTCCGTAAAACCACATTTCTACAGACTCCAGTGATTTTAACATAAAAAAAAACACAAGAAAAGAACAATTCTTTTTTACAAATATAAAGAACACAGCAAATAATAAAAGTTTGCAACTGACAAGGGAGGACTAAATTAAACACCCGAAGTGACGTTTCTTCATTGTCGGACCGACAACGCCTCGGCATTCACCCGTCTTTTCAAAATAGGTATCAGAGATTTATTTTTAATGGGGGGAAAATAGTAAGGCGGCCTGGATTGATGCTGACCATGTGACTCATAAGATTGGTCGTGTTAAAATATGGAACACTTTCACTTTGAGAAGTGGGAGTCCGTATTTCATTATTTATACTTTAAAAGAAACATTGCATTATAAGAGGGGATGTCAAAACGAGGCGTGTACGTGACAATGAATATGTAACATAAATGATTGGAAAGAATATTGTCTTCGTTATGAAGAATGTTGTTGCATATTTGACGACGGTTGTTGCGTAAATGCTTAATAGCAAGGCGAGGACAGTGCGGTTCTATCGCGAGGACAGTGTGGTTCTATCGCGGGGACAGTGTGGTTCTATCGCGGGGACAGTGTGGCTCTATCGCGGGGACAGTGTGGTTCTATCGCGGGGACAGTGCGGTTCTTTCGCGGGGACAGTGTGGTTCTATCGCGGGGACAGTGTGGTTCTATCGCGGGGACAGTGTGGCTCTATCGCGGGGACAGTGTGGTTCTATCGCGGGACAGTGCGGTTCTATCGCGGGGACAGTGTGGCTCTATCGCGGGGACAGTGTGGTTCTTTCGCGGGGACAGTGTGGTTCTATCGCGGGGACAGTGTGGTTCTATCGCGGGGACAGTGTGGCTCTATCGCGGGGACAGTGCGGTTCTATCGCGGGGACAGTGTGGCTCTATCGCAGGGACAGTGCGGTTCTATCGCGGGGACAGTGTGGCTCTATCGCGGGGACAGTGCGGTTCTATCGCGGGGACAGTGTGGTTCTATCGCGGGGACAGTGCGGTTCTATCGCGGGGACAGTGCGGTTCTATCGCGGGGACAGTGTGGCTCTATCGCGGGACAGTGTGGTTCTATCGCGGGGACAGTGTGGCTCTATCGCGGGACAGTGCGGTTCTATCGCGGGGACAGTGTGGTTCTATCGCGGGGACAGTGCGGTTCTATCGCGGGGACAGTGTGGTTCTATCGTGAGGACAGTGTGGTTCTATCGCGGGGACAGTGTGGTTCTATCACGGGGACAGTGCGGTTCTATCGCGAGGACAGTGTGGTTCTATCGCGAGGACAGTGTGGCTCTATCGCGGGACAGTGTGGTTCTATCGCGGGGACAGTGTGGTTCTATCGCGAGGACAGTGTGGTTCTATCGCGGGGACAGTGTGGCTCTATCACGAGGACAGTGTGGTTCTATCGCGAGGACAGTGTGGTTCTATCGCGAGGACAGTGTGGTTCTATCGCGGGACAGTGTGGTTCTTTCGCGGGGACAGTGTGGTTCTATCGCGGGGACAGTGTGGTTCTATCGCGGGGACAGTGTGGTTCTTTCGCGGGGACAGTGTGGTTCTATCGCGGGGACAGTGTGGTTCTTTCGCGGGGACAGTGTGGTTCTATCGCGGGGACAGTGTGGTTCTATCGCGAGGACAGTGTGGTTCTATCGCGAGGACAGTGTGGTTCTTTCGCGGGACAGTGTGGTTCTATCGCGGGGACAGTGTGGTTCTATCGCGGGGACAGTGTGGTTCTTTCGCGGGGACAGTGTGGTTCTATCGTGAGGACAGTGTGGTTCTTTCGCGGGGACAGTGTGGTTCTTTCGCGGGGACAGTGTGGTTCTTTCGCGGGACAGTGTGGTTCTATCGCGGGGACAGTGTGGTTCTATCGCGGGGACAGTGTGGTTCTATCGCGAGGACAGTGTGGTTCTATCGCGGGACAGTGTGGTTCTATCGCGGGGACAGTGTGGTTCTATCGCGGGGACAGTGTGGTTCTATCGCGAGGACAGTGTGGTTCTATCGCGGGGACAGTGTGGTTCTATCGCGAGGACAGTGTGGTTCTATCGCGAGGACAGTGTGGTTCTATCGCGGGGACAGTGTGGTTCTATCGCGAGGACAGTGTGGTTCTATCGCGAGGACAGTGTGGTTCTATCGCGAGGACAGTGTGGTTCTATCGCGAGGACAGTGTGGTTCTATCGCGAGGACAGTGTTGTTCTATCGCGGGGACAGTGTGGTTTCTATCGCGGGGACAGTGTGGTTCTATCGCGGGACAGTGTGGCTCTATCGCGAGGACAGTGTGGTTCTATCGCGAGGACAGTGTGGTTCTATCGCGGGGACAGTGTGGTTCTATCGCGGGACAGTGTGGTTCTTGCGCGGGGACAGTGTGGTTCTTTCGCGGGGACAGTGTGGTTCTTTCGCGGGGACAGTGTGGTTCTTTCGCGGGGACAGTGTGGTTCTTTCGCGGGGACAGTGTGGTTCTTTCGCGGGGACAGTGTGGTTCTTTCGCGGGGACAGTGTGGTTCTTTCGCGGGGACAGTGTGGCTCTATCGCGGGGACAGTGCGGTTCTTTCGCGGGGACAGTGCGGCTCTATCGCGGGGACAGTGTGGCTCTATCGCGGGGACAGTGTGGCTCTATCGCGGGTACAGTGT
Source organism: Megaustenia siamemsis (assembly GCA_032433765.1). Taxonomy (NCBI): domain Eukaryota; kingdom Metazoa; phylum Mollusca; class Gastropoda; order Stylommatophora; family Ariophantidae; genus Megaustenia; species Megaustenia siamemsis. The sequence goes on along the minus strand of JAVIAB010000104.1, from coordinate 31,131,852 downwards.
GGCTCTATCGCGGGGACAGTGTGGTTCTATCGCGGGGACAGTGTGGCTCTATCGCGGGGACAGTGCGGCTCTATCGCGGGGACAGTGTGGCTCTATCGCGGGTACAGTGTGGCTCTATCGCGGGTACAGTGTGGCTCTATCGCGGGTACAGTGTGGCTCTATCGCGAGGACAGTGTGGTTCTATCGCGGGTACAGTGTGGCTCTATCGCGGGGACTGTGTGGCTCTATCGCGAGGACAGTGTGGTTCTATCGCGGGGACAGTGTGGTTCTATCGCGAGGACAGTGTGGTTCTATCGTGAGGACAGTGTGGCTCTATCGCGAGGACAGTGTGGTTCTATCGCGGGGACAGTGTGGTTCTATCGCGAGGACAGTGTGGTTCTATCGTGAGGACAGTGTGGCTCTATCGCGAGGACAGTGTGGTTCTATCGCGGGGACAGTGTGGTTCTATCGCGAGGACAGTGTGGTTCTATCGTGAGGACAGTGTGGCTCTATCGTGAGGACAGTGTGGCTCTATCGTGAGGACAGTGTGGTTCTATCGTGAGGACAGTGTGGTTCTATCGTGAGGACAGTGTGGTTCTATCGTGAGGACAGTGTGGTTCTATCGTGAGGACAGTGTGGCTCTATCGTGAGGACAGTGTGGCTCTATCGTGAGGACAGTGTGGCTCTATCGTGAGGACAGTGTGGCTCTATCGTGAGGACAGTGTGGCTCTATCGTGAGGACAGTGTGGCTCTATCGTGAGGACAGTGTGGTTCTATCGCGAGGACAGTGTGGCTCTATCGTGAGGACAGTGTGGCTCTATCGTGAGGACAGTGTGGCTCTATCGTGAGGACAGTGTGGCTCTATCGCGAGGACAGTGTGGTTCTATCGCGAGGACAGTGTGGCTCTATCGTGAGGACAGTGTGGTTCTATCGCGGGTACAGTGTGGCTCTATCGCGGGTACAGTGTGGCTCTATCGCGGGTACAGTGTGGCTCTATCGCGGGTACAGTGTGGCTCTATCGCGGGTACAGTGTGGCTCTATCGCGGGTACAGTGTGGCTCTATCGCGGTACAGTGTGGCTCTATCGCGGGTACAGTGTGGTTCTATCGCGAGGACAGTGTGGTTCTATCGCGGGTACAGTGTGGTTCTATCGTGAGGACAGTGTGGCTCTATCGCGGGTACAGTGTGGTTCTATCGTGAGGACAGTGTGGCTCTATCGCGGGTACAGTGTGGTTCTATCGCGAGGACAGTGTGGTTCTATCGTGAGGACAGTGTGGTTCTATCGTGAGGACAGTGTGGTTCTATCGTGAGGACAGTGTGGTTCTATCGTGAGGACAGTGTGGTTCTATCGTGAGGACAGTGTGGTTCTATCGTGAGGACAGTGTGGCTCTATCGTGAGGACAGTGTGGTTCTATCGTGAGGACAGTGTGGCTCTATCGCGGGTACAATGTGGTTCTATCGCGGGACAGTGTGGTTCTATCGCGGTACAGTGTGGTTCTATCGTGAGGACAGTGTGGCTCTATCGTGAGGACAGTGTGGCTCTATCGTGAGGACAATGTGGTTCTATCGTGAGGACAGTGTGGTTCTATCGTGAGGACAGTGTGGCTCTATCGCGGGTACATGTGGTTCTATCGCGGGGACAGTGTGGTTCTATCACGAGGACAGTGTGGCTCTATCGCGGGGACAGTGTGGTTCTATCGTGAGGACAGTGTGGCTCTATCACGAGGACAGTGTGGCTCTATCGTGAGGACAGTGTGGTTCTATCACGAGGACAGTGCGGTTCTATCGCGAGGACAGTGTGGTTCTATCACGAGGACAGTGTGGCTCTATCGCGGGGACAGTGTGGTTCTATCACGAGGACAGTGTGGCTCTATCACGGGGACAGTGTGGTTCTATCGTGAGGACAGTGTGGCTCTTAAACGAGGACAGTGTGGCTCTATCACGGGACAGTGTGGTTCTATCGTGAGGACAGTGTGGCTCTATCGCGGGGACAGTGTGGTTCTATCACGAGGACAGTGTGGCTCTATCACGGGGACAGTGTGGTTCTATCGTGAGGACAGTGTGGCTCTATCACGAGGACAGTGTGGTTCTATCGTGAGGACAGTGTGGTTCTATCACGAGGACAGTGTGGCTCTATCGTGAGGACAGTGTGGCTCTATCGCGAGGGCAGTGTGGCTCTATCGTGAGGACAGTGTGGCTCTATCGTGAGGACAGTGTGGCTCTATCGTGAGGACAGTGTGGCTCTATCACGAGGACAGTGTGGCTCTATCGCGAGGACAGTGTGGTTCTATCGTGAGGACAGTGTGGCTCTATCGTGAGGACAGTGTGGCTCTATCGTGAGGACAGTGTGGTTCTATCGTGAGGACAGTGTGGCTCTATCGTGAGGACAGTGTGGCTCTATCGTGAGGACAGTGTGGCTCTATCGTGAGGACAGTGTGGCTCTATCGTGAGGACAGTGTGGCTCTATCGTGAGGACAGTGTGGCTCTATCGTGAGGACAGTGTGGCTCTATCGTGAGGACAGTGTGGCTCTATCACGAGGACAGTGTGGCTCTATCGTGAGGACAGTGTGGTTCTATCGTGAGGACAGTGTGGCTCTATCACGAGGACAGTGTGGCTCTATCGCGAGGACAGTGTGGTTCTATCGTGAGGACAGTGTGGTTCTATCGTGAGGACAGTGTGGCTCTATCGTGAGGACAGTGTGGTTCTATCGTGAGGACAGTGTGGCTCTATCACGAGGACAGTGTGGTTCTATCGTGAGGACAGTGTGGCTCTATCGTGAGGACAGTGTGGCTCTATCACGAGGACAGTGTGGTTCTATCGTGAGGACAGTGTGGCTCTATCACGAGGACAGTGTGGCTCTATCACGAGGACAGTGTGGTTCTATCGTGAGGACAGTGTGGCTCTATCACGAGGACAGTGTGGCTCTATCACGAGGACAGTGTGGCTCTATCGCGAGGACAGTGTGGCTCTATCACGAGGACAGTGTGGCTCTATCGTGAGGACAGTGTGGCTCTATCACGAGGACAGTGTGGCTCTATCACGAGGACAGTGTGGCTCTATCACGAGGACAGTGTGCTCTATCGCGAGGACAGTGTGGCTCTATCACGAGGACAGTGTGGCTCTATCGCGAGGACAGTGTGGCTCTATCACGAGGACAGTGTGGCTCTATCACGAGGACAGTGTGGCTCTATCGTGAGGACAGTGTGGCTCTATCACGAGGACAGTGTGGTTCTATCGCGAGGACAGTGTGGTTCTATCGTGAGGACAGTGTGGTTCTATCGTGAGGACAGTGTGGCTCTATCGCGAGGACAGTGTGGCTCTATCACGAGGACAGTGTGGCTCTATCGTGAGGACAGTGTGGCTCTATCACGAGGACAGTGTGGCTCTATCGCGAGGACAGTGTGGTTCTATCGTGAGGACAGTGTGGCTCTATCGTGAGGACAGTGTGGCTCTATCGTGAGGACAGTGTGGTTCTATCGTGAGGACAATGTGGCTCTATCGTGAGGACAGTGTGGCTCTATCGTGAGGACAGTGTGGCTCTATCGTGAGGACAGTGTGGCTCTATCGTGAGGACAGTGTGGCTCTATCGTGAGGACAGTGTGGCTCTATCGTGAGGACAGTGTGGCTCTATCGTGAGGACAGTGTGGCTCTATCGTGAGGACAGTGTGGCTCTATCACGAGGACAGTGTGGCTCTATCGCGAGGACAGTGTGGTTCTATCGTGAGGACAGTGTGGTTCTATCGTGAGGACAGTGTGGCTCTATCGTGAGGACAGTGTGGCTCTATCACGAGGACAGTGTGGTTCTATCGTGAGGACAGTGTGGCTCTATCACGAGGACAGTGTGGCTCTATCACGAGGACAGTGTGGTTCTATCGTGAGGACAGTGTGGCTCTATCACGAGGACAGTGTGGCTCTATCGCGAGGACAGTGTGGCTCTATCGCGAGGACAGTGTGGCTCTATCACGAGGACAGTGTGGCTCTATCGTGAGGACAGTGTGGCTCTATCACGAGGACAGTGTGGCTCTATCACGAGGACAGTGTGGCTCTATCGTGAGGACAGTGTGGCTCTATCACGAGGACAGTGTGGCTCTATCGCGAGGACAGTGTGGCTCTATCGCGAGGACAGTGTGGCTCTATCGCGAGGACAGTGTGGCTCTATCACGAGGACAGTGTGGCTCTATCACGAGGACAGTGTGGCTCTATCACGAGGACAGTGTGGCTCTATCACGAGACAGTGTGGCTCTATCACGAGGACAGTGTGGTTCTATCGTGAGGACAGTGTGGTTCTATCGTGAGGACAGTGTGGTTCTATCGTGAGGACAGTGTGGTTCTATCGTGAGGACAGTGTGGTTCTATCGTGAGGACAGTGTGGTTCTATCGTGAGGACAGTGTGGTTCTATCGTGAGGACAGTGTGGTTCTATCGTGAGGACAGTGTGGTTCTATCGTGAGGACAGTGTGGTTCTATCGTGAGGACAGTGTGGTTCTATCGTGAGGACAGTGCGGTTCTATCGTGAGGACAGTGTGGTTCTATCGTGAGGACAGTGTGGTTCTATCGTGAGGACAGTGTGGTTCTATCGTGAGGACAGTGTGGTTCTATCGTGAGGACAGTGTGGTTCTATCGTGAGGACAGTGCGGTTCTATCGTGAGGACAGTGTGGCTCTATCGTGAGGACAGTGTGGTTCTATCGTGAGGACAGTGTGGTTCTATCGTGAGGACAGTGTGGTTCTATCGTGAGGACAGTGTGGCTCTATCACGAGGACTGTGTGGTTCTATCGTGAGGACAGTGTGGTTCTATCGTGAGACAGTGTGGTTCTATCGTGAGGACAGTGTGGTTCTATCGTGAGGACAGTGTGGCTCTATCACGAGGACAGTGTGGCTCTATCACGAGGACAGTGTGGTTCTATCGTGAGGACAGTGTGGCTCTATCGTGAGGACAGTGTGGCTCTATCACGAGGACAGTGTGGTTCTATCGTGAGGACAGTGTGGCTCTATCACGAGGACAGTGTGGTTCTATCGTGAGGACAGTGTGGTTCTATCGTGAGGACAGTGTGGCTCTATCACGAGGACAGTGTGGTTCTATCGTGAGGACAGTGTGGCTCTATCACGAGGACAGTGTGGTTCTATCGTGAGGACAGTGTGGTTTCTATCGTGAGGACAGTGTGGCTCTATCACGAGGACAGTGTGGTTCTATCGTGAGGACAGTGTGGCTCTATCGTGAGGACAGTGTGGCTCTATCACGAGGACAGTGTGGCTCTATCGTGAGGACAGTGTGGCTCTATCACGAGGACAGTGTGGCTCTATCGTGAGGACAGTGTGGCTCTATCACGAGGACAGTGTGGTTCTATCGTGAGGACAGTGTGGTTCTATCGTGAGGACAGTGTGGCTCTATCACGAGGACAGTGTGGCTCTATCGTGAGGACAGTGTGGCTCTATCACGAGGACAGTGTGGCTCTATCGTGAGGACAGTGTGGTTCTATCGTGAGGACAGTGTGGTTCTATCGTGAGGACAGTGTGGCTCTATCGTGAGGACAGTGTGGTTCTATCGTGAGGACAGTGTGGCTCTATCACGAGGACAGTGTGGCTCTATCACGAGGACAGTGTGGCTCTATCACGAGGACAGTGTGGCTCTATCACGAGGACAGTGTGGTTCTATCGCGGGGACAGTGTGGTTCTATCGCGGGGACAGTGTGGCTCTATCACGAGGACAGTGTGGTTCTATCACGAGGACAGTGTGGCTCTATCACGAGGACAGTGTGGTTCTATCACGAGGACAGTGTGGTTCTATCACGAGGACAGTGTGGTTCTATCACGAGACAGTGTGGTTCTATCACGAGGACAGTGTGGTTCTATCACGAGGACAGTGTGGCTCTATCACGAGGACAGTGTGGTTCTATCACGAGGACAGTGTGGCTCTATCACGAGGACAGTGTGGTTCTATCGCGGGGACAGTGTGGCTCTATCACGAGGACAGTGTGGCTCTATCGTGAGGACAGTGTGGCTCTATCACGAGGACAGTGTGGTTCTATCGTGAGGACAGTGTGGCTCTATCACGAGGACAGTGTGGCTCTATCGTGAGGACAGTGTGGCTCTATCACGAGGACAGTGTGGTTCTATCGTGAGGACAGTGTGGCTCTATCACGAGGACAGTGTGGCTCTATCACGAGGACAGTGTGGTTCTATCGTGAGGACAGTGTGGCTCTATCACGAGGACAGTGTGGCTCTATCGCGAGGACAGTGTGGCTCTATCGCGAGGACAGTGTGGCTCTATCGCGAGGACAGTGTGGCTCTATCGTGAGGACAGTGTGGTTCTATCGTGAGGACAGTGTGGCTCTATCACGAGGACAGTGTGGCTCTATCGCGAGGACAGTGTGGCTCTATCGCGAGGACAGTGTGGCTCTATCGCGAGGACAGTGTGGCTCTATCGTGAGGACAGTGTGGTTCTATCGTGAGGACAGTGTGGCTCTATCACGAGGACAGTGTGGCTCTATCGCGAGGACAGTGTGGCTCTATCGTGAGGACAGTGTGGTTCTATCGTGAGGACAGTGTGGCTCTATCGCGGGGACAGTGTGGCTCTATCGCGAGGACAGTGTGGCTCTATCGCGAGGACAGTGCGAATCTACCGCGGGGACAGTGTGGTTCTATCCCGGGTACAGTGTGGCTCTATCGCGGGTACAGTGTGGCTCTATCGCGGGTACAGTGTGGCTCTATCGCGGGTACAGTGTGTGGTTCTATCGCGGGTACAGTGTGGCTCTATCGCGGGTACAGTGTGGTTCTATCGCGAGGACAGTGTGGTTCTATCGCGGGAAAGTGCGAATCTACCGCGGGGACAGTGTGGTTCTATCCCGGGTACAGTGTGGTTCTATCGCGGGTACAGTGTGGTTCTATCGCGGGTACAGTGTGGTTCTATCGCGGTTACAGTGTGGTTCTATCGCGAGGACAGTGTGGTTCTATCCCGGGTACAGTGTGGTTCTATCGCGAGGACAGTGTGGTTCTATCGCGGGTACAGTGTGGTTCTATCGTGAGGACAGTGTGGTTCTATCCCGGGTACAGTGTGGTTCTATCGCGAGGACAGTGTGGTTCTATCGCGGGTACAGTGTGGTTCTATCGTGAGGACAGTGTGGTTCTATCGCGGGTACAGTGTGGTTCTATCACGAGGACAGTGTGGTTCTATCGCGGGTACAGTGTGGTTCTATCGTGAGGACAGTGTGGTTCTATCGCGGGTACAGTGTGGTTCTATCGTGAGGACAGTGTGGTTCTATCGCGGGTACAGTGTGGTTCTATCGCGGGTACAGTGTGGTTCTATCGCGAGGACAGTGTGGTTCTATCGCGGGAAAGTGCGAATCTACCGCGGGGACAGTGTGGTTCTATCGCGGGTACAGTGTGGTTCTATCGTGAGGACAGTGTGGTTCTATCGTGAGGACAGTGTGGTTCTATCGCGGGTACAGTGTGGTTCTATCGCGGGTACAGTGTGGTTCTATCGTGAGGACAGTGTGGTTCTATCGCGGGTACAGTGTGGTTCTATCGCGGGTACAGTGTGGTTCTATCGCGAGGACAGTGTGGTTCTATCGCGGGGAAAGTGCGAATCTACCGCGGGGACGTGTGGTTCTATCCCGGGTACAGTGTGGTTCTTTCGCGGGGACAGTGTGGTTCTATCGCGGGTACAGTGTGGTTCTATCGCGGGACAGTGTGGTTCTATCGCGGGTACAGTGTGGTTCTATCGCGGGGACAGTGTGGTTCTATCGTGAGGAAAGTGCGAATCTACCGCGGGGACAGTGTGGTTCTATCGCGGGGACAGTGTGGTTCTATCCCGGGTACAGTGTGGTTCTATCGCGGGGACAGTGTGGTTCTATCGCGGGTACAGTGTGGTTCTATCGCGGGTACAGTGTGGTTCTATCGTGAGGAAAGTGCGAATCTACCGCGGGGACAGTGTGGTTCTATCGCGGGTACAGTGTGGCTCTATCGCGGGTACAGTGTGGTTCTATCGCGAGACAGTGTGGTTCTATCGCGGGGAAAGTGCGAATCTACCGCGGGGACAGTGTGGTTCTATCCGGGTACAGTGTGGTTCTATCGCGGGTACAGTGTGGTTCTATCGCGGGTACAATGTGGTTCTATCGCGGGGACAGTGTGGCTCTATCCCGGGTACAGTGTGGCTCTATCGCGGGTACAGTGTGGTTCTATCGCGGGTACAGTGTGGTTCTATCGCGGGTACAGTGTGGTTCTATCGCGGTACAATGTGGTTCTATCGCGGGTACAATGTGGTTCTATCGCGGGGAAAGTGCGAATCTATCGCGGGAAAGTGCGAATCTACCGCGGGGACAGTGTGGCTCTATCCCGGGTACAGTGTGGCTCTATCGCGGGTACAGTGTGGTTTCTATCGCGGGTACAGTGTGGTTCTATCGCGGGTACAGTGTGGTTCTATCGCGGGTACAATGTGGTTCTATCGCGGGTACAATGTGGTTCTATCGCGGGGAAAGTGCGAATCTACCGCGGGGACAGTGTGGCTCTATCCCGGGGACAGTGTGGTTCTATCGCGGGTACAGTGTGGTTCTATCGCGGGTACAGTGTGGTTCTATCGCGGGTACAGTGTGGTTCTATCGCGGGAAAGTGCGAATCTACCGCGGGACAGTGTGGCTCTATCCCGGGTACAGTGTGGCTCTATCGCGGGTACAGTGTGGTTCTATCGCGAGGACAGTGTGGTTCTTTCGCGGGTACAATGTGGCTCTATCGCGGGCACAGTGTGGCTCTATCGCGGGTACAGTGTGGTTCTATCGCGGGGACAGTGTGGCTCTATCGCGGGGACAGTGTGGTTCTATCGCGGGGACAGTGTGGTTCTATCGCGGGCACAGTGTGGTTCTATCGCGGGGACAGTGTGGCTCTATCGCGGGCACAGTGTGGTTCTACCGCGGGGACATTGTGGTTCTATCGCGGGCACAGTGTGGCTCTATCGCGGGCACAGTGTGGTTCTATCGCGGGACAGTGTGGTTCTATCGCGGGGACAGTGTGGCTCTATCGCGGGCACAGTGTGGCTCTATCGCGGGACAGTGTGGCTCTATCGCGGGCACAGTGTGGCTCTATCGCGGGCACAGTGTGGTTCTATCGCGGGGACAGTGTGGCTCTATCGCGGGGACAGTGTGGCTCTATCGCGGGCACAGTGTGGCTCTATCGCGGGGACAGTGTGGCTCTATCGCGGGCACAGTGTGGCTCTATCGCGGGCACAGTGTGGTTCTATCGCGGGGACAGTGTGGCTCTATCGCGGGGACAGTGTGGTTCTATCGCGGGCACAGTGTGGTTGTACCGCGGGGACATTGTGGCTCTATCGCGGGCACAGTGTGGTTCTATCGCGGGGACATTGTGGCTCTATCGCGGTAGAGTGCTATTCTATCGCGGGGACAGTGTGGTTCTATCGCGGGGACAGTGTGGCTCTTTCGCGGGTACAGTGTTATTCTATCGCGGGTACAGTGCTATTCTATCGCGGGGACTGTGTGGCTCTATCGCGGGTACAGTGCTGTTCTATCGCGGGGACAGTGTGGCTCTATCGCGGGGACAGTGTGGCTCTCGCGGGTACAGTGCTATTCTATCGCGGGACAGTGTGGCTCTATCCCGGGTACAGTGTGGTTCTATCCCGGGTACAGTGTGGCTCTATCGCGGGTACAGTGTGGGTTCTATCGCGAGGACAGTGTGGTTCTATCGCGGGTACAATGTGGTTCTATCGCGGGGACATTGTGGCTCTATCGCGGGGACAGTGTGGCTCTATCGCGGGGACAGTGTGGTTCTATAGCGGGGACAGTGTGGCTCTTTCGCGGGTACAGTGTTATTCTATCGCGGGTACAGTGCTATTCTATCGCGGGGACTGTGTGGCTCTATCGCGGGTACAGTGCTGTTCTATCGCGGGGACAGTGTGGCTCTATCGCGGGGACAGTGTGGCTCTCGCGGGTACAGTGCTATTCTATCGCGGGGACAGTGTGGCTCTATCCCGGGTACAGTGTGGTTCTATCGCGGGTACAGTGTGGCTCTATCGCGGGTACAGTGTGGTTCTATCGCGAGGACAGTGTGGTTCTATCGCGGGTACAATGTGGTTCTATCGCGGGGACATTGTGGCTCTATCGCGGGGACAGTGTGGCTCTATCGCGGGGACAGTGTGGTTCTATAGCGGGGACAGTGTGGCTCTTTCGCGGGTACAGTGCTATTCTATCGCGGGGACTGTGTGGCTCTATCGCGGGTACAGTGCTGTTCTATCGCGGGGACAGTGTGGCTCTATCGCTGGGACAGTGTGGCTCTCGCGGGTACAGTGCTATTCTATCGCGGGGACAGTGTGGCTCTATCGCGGAGAAAGTGCTATTCTATCGCGGGGACAGTGTGGCTCTATCGCGGGTACAGTGTGGATCTATCGCGGGTACAGTGTGGCTCTATCGCGGGTACAGTGTGGCTCTATCGCGGGTACAGTGTGGCTCTATCGCGGAGAAAGTGTTATTCTATCGCGGGGAAAGTGCGACTCTATTGCGAGGACAGCGCGACTCTATCGCGGGGACAGTGTGGCTCTATCCCGGTACAGTGTGGATCTATCGCGGGTACAGTGTGGCTCTATCGCGGGTACAGTGTGGTTCTATCGCGAGGACAGTGTGGTTCTATCGCGGGTACAATGTGGTTCTATCGCGGTGACATTGTGGCTCTATCGCGGGTACAGTGTTATTCTATCGCGGGTACAGTGTTATTCTATCGCGGGGACTGTGTGGCTCTATCGCGGGTACAGTGTTATTCTATCGCGAGGACAGTGTTATTCTATCGCGGGACTGTGTGGCTCTATCGCGGGTACAGTGTTATTCTATCGCGGGGACTGTGTGGCTCTATCGCGGGTACAGTGTTATTCTATCGCGGGGACTGTGTGGCTCTATCGCGGGTACAGTGTTATTCTATCGCGAGGACAGTGTTATTCTATCGCGGGGACTGTGTGGTTCTATCGCGGGGACAATGTGGCTCTTTCGCGGGTACAGTGTTATTCTATCGCGGGTACAGTGCTATTCTATCGCGGGTACAGTGTTATTCTATCGCGGGGACTGTGTGGCTCTATCGCGGGTACAGTGTTATTCTATCGCGGGTACAGTGTTATTCTATCGCGGGTACAGTGTTATTCTATCGCGGGTACAGTGTTATTCTATCGCGGGTACAGTGTTATTCTATCGCGGGTACAGTGTTATTCTATCGCGGGTACAGTGTTATTCTATCGCGGGTACAGTGTTATTCTATCGCGGGTACAGTGTTATTCTATCGCGGGTACAGTGTTATTCTATCGCGGGTACAGTGTTATTCTATCAGGGGTACAGTGTTATTCTATCGCGGGTACAGTGTTATTCTATCGCGGGTACAGTGTTATTCTATCGCGGGTACAGTGCTATTCTATCGCGGGGACTGTGTGGCTCTATCGCGGGTACAGTGCTATTCTATCGCGGGGACAGTGTGGCTCTATCGCGGGTACAGTGCTATTCTATCGCGGGGACAGTGTGGCTCTATCGCGGGTACAGTGTTATTCCATCACGGGTGCAGTGCTATTCTATCGCGGGGGCAGTGTGGCTCTATCGCGGGTACAGTGTTATTCTATCGCGGGTACAGTGTTATTCTATCGCGGGTACAGTGCTATTCTATCGCGGGGAAAGTGCTATTCTATCGCGGGGACAGTGTGATTCTATCGCGGGTACAGTGTTATTCTATCGCGGGTACAGTGCTATTCTATCGCGGGACAGTGTGGCTCTATCGCGGGGACAGTGCGGTTCTATCGCGGGGACAGTGTGGCTCTATCGCGCGGGACAGTGTGGCTCTATCGCGGGGACAGTGTGGCTCTATCGCGGGGACAGTGCGGTTCTATCGCGGGGACAGTATGATTCTATCGCGTGTACAGTGTGGCTCTATCGCGGGGACAGTGTGGTTCTATCGCGGGGACAGTGTGGTTCTATCGCGGGGACAGTGCGGCTCTATCGCGGGGACAGTGTGGTTCTATCGCGGGGACAGTGTGGTTCTATCGCGGGGACAGTGCGGCTCTATCGCGGGGACAGTGCGGCTCTATCGCGGGGACAGTGTGGCTCTATCGCGGGGACAGTGCGGCTCTATCGCGGGGACAGTGTGGCTCTATCGCGGGGACAGTGTGGCTCTATCGCGGGGACAGTGTGATTCTATCGCGGGTACAGTGTGGCTCTACCGCGGGGACAGTGTGGCTCTATCGCGGGGACAGTGTGGCTCTATCGCGGGGACAGTGTGGCTCTATCGCGGGGACAGTGTGATTCTATCGCGGGTACGGTGTGGCTCTATCGCGGGGACAGTGCGATTCTATCGCGGGTACAGTGTTATTCTATCGCGGGGACAGTGTGGCTCTATCGCGGGTACAGTGTGATTCTATCGCGGGTACAGTGTGATTCTATCGCGGGTACAGTGTTATTCTATCGCGGGGACAGTGTGGCTCTATCGCGGGGACAGTGTGATTCTATCGCGGGTACAGTGTGGCTCTATCGCGGGGACAGTGTGGCTCTATCGCGGGGACAGTGCGGTTCTATCGCGGGGACAGTGTGATTCTATCGCGGGTACAGTGTGGTTCTATCGCGGGGACAGTGTGGTTCTATCGCGGGGACAGTGTGGTTCTATCGCGGGGACAGTGCGGCTCTATCGCGGGGACAGTGTGGCTCTATCGCGGGGACAGTGTGGCTCTATCGCGGGGACAGTGTGGCTCTATCGCGGGGACAGTGCGGTTCTATCGCGGGGACAGTGTGGCTCTATCGCGGGGACAGTGTGGCTCTATCGCGGGGACAGTGTGGCTCTATCGCGGGGACAGTGTGATTCTATCGCGGGGACAGTGCGATTCTATCGCGGGTACAGTGTTATTATATCGCGGGGACAGTGTGGCTCTATCGCGGGTACAGTGTGATTCTATCGCGGGTACAGTGTTATTCTATCGCGGGGACAGTGTGGCTCTATCGCGGGGACAGTGTGATTCTATCGCGGGGACAGTGTGGCTCTATCGCGGGGACAGTGTGGCTCTATCGCGGGACAGTGTGATTCTATCGCGGGTACAGTGCTATTCTATCGCGGGTACAGTGTGATTCTATCGCGGGTACAGTGCTATTCTATCGCGGGGACAGTGTGATTCTATCGCGGGTACAGTGTGATTCTATCGCGGGTACAGTGCTATTCTATCGCGGGGACAGTGTGATTCTATCGCGGGTACAGTGTGATTCTATCGCGGGTACAGTGCTATTCTATCGCGGGGACAGTGTGGCTCTATCGCGGGGACAGTGTGATTCTATCGCGGGTACAGTGCTATTCTATCGCGGGTACAGTGTGATTCTATCGCGGGTACAGTGCTATTCTATCGCGGGTACAGTGTGATTCTATCGCGGGTACAGTGCTATTCTATCGCGGGGACAGTGTGATTCTATCGCGGGTACAGTGCTATTCTATCGCGGGTACAGTGTGGTTCTATTGCGGGTACAGTGTGGCTCTATCGCGGGGAAAGTGTGATTCTATCGCGGGGACAGTGCTATTCTATCGCGAGGACAGTGTGGCTCTATCGCGGGTACAGTGCTATTCTATCGCGAGGACAGTGTGGCTCTATCGCGGGGAAAGTGTGATTCTATCGCGGGGACAGTGTGGTTCTATCGCCGGGACAGTGCGATTCTATCACGGGTACAGTGTGGTTCTATCGCGGGGAAGTGTGATTCTATCGCGGGGACAGTGTGGCTCTATCGCGGGGAAAGTGTGATTCTATCGCGGGGACAGTGTGGCTCTATCGCGGGGAAAGTGTGATTCTATCGCGGGGACAGTGTGGCTCTATCGCGGGAAAGTGTGATTCTATCGCGGGGACAGTGTGGCTCTATCGCGGTACAGTGTGGCTCTATCGCGGGGACAGTGCGATTCTATCGCGGGTACAGTGTGATTCTATCGCGGGGACAGTGTGGCTCTATCGCGGGTACAGTGTGATTCTATCGCGGGTACAGTGTGATTCTATCGCGGGTACAGTGTGATTCTATCGCGGGTACAGTGTGGCTCTATCGCGGGGACAGTGTGATTCTATCGCGGGTACAGTGTTATTCTATCGCTGGGACAGTGTGGCTCTATCGCGGGTACAGTGTGATTCTATCGCGGGTACAGTGTTATTCTATCGCGGGGACAGTGTGGCTCTATCGCGGGGACAGTGTGATTCTATCGCGGGTACAGTGTGATTCTATCGCGGGGACAGTGTGGCTCTATCGCGGGGACAGTGTGGTTCTATCGCGGGGACAGTGTGGCTCTATCGCGGGGACAGTGCGGTTCTATCGCGGGGACAGTGTGATTCTATCGCGGGGACAGTGTGGCTCTATCGCGGGGACAGTGTGGTTCTATCGCGGGGACAGTGCTATTCTATCGCGGGGACAGTGTGGCTCTATCGCGGGGACAGTGTGATTCTATCGGGGGTACAGTGTGGCTCTATCGCGGGACAGTGTGGCTCTATCGCTGGGACAGTGCGGTTCTATCGCGGGGACAGTGTGGCTCTATCGCGGGGACAGTGTGGCTCTATCGCGGGGACAGTGTGGCTCTATCGCGGGGACAGTGTGATTCTATCGCGGGTACAGTGTGGCTCTATTGCGGGGACAGTGCGATTCTATCGCGGGTACAGTGTTATTCTATCGCGGGGACAGTGTGGCTCTATCGCGGGTACAGTGTGGTTCTATCGCGGGTACAGTGTGGCTCTATCTCGGGGACAGTGTGGTTCTATCGCGGGGACAGTGTGGCTCTATCGCGGGGACAGTGTGATTCTATCGCGGGTACAGTGTTATTCTATCGCGGGTAGAGTGCTATTCTATCGCGGGGACAGTGTGGCTCTATCGCCGGGACAGTGTGGCTCTATCGCCGGGACAGTGCTATTCTATCGCGGGTACAGTGCTATTCTTTTGCGGGTACAGTGCTATTCTTTTGCGGGGACAGTGCTATTCTATCGCGGGGACAGTGTGGCTCTATCGCGGGGACAGTGTGGCTCTATCGCGGGTACAGTGCTATTCTATCGCGGGGAGAGTGTGGCTCTATCGCGGGTACAGTGTTATTCTATCGCGGGTGCACTGCTATTCTATCGCGGGGACAGTGTGGCTTTATCGCGGGTACAGTGTTATTCTATCGCGAGTACAGTGTTATTCTATCGCGGGTACAGTGCTATTCTATCGCGGGGACAGTGTGACTCTATCGCGGGTACAGTGCTATTCTATCGCGGGTACAGTGCTATTCTATCGCGGGGACAGTGTGACTCTATCGCGGGTACAGTGCTATTCTATCGCGGGTACAGTGTTATTCTATCGCGGGTACAGTGCTATTCTATCGCGGGTACAGTGCTATTCTATCGCGGGTACAGTGCTATTCTATCGCGGGTACAGTGCTATTCTATCGCGGGTACAGTGTTATTCTATCGCGGGTACAGTGCTATTCTATCGCGGGGACAGTGTGACTCTATCGCGGGTACAGTGCTATTCTATCGCGGGGACAGTGTGGTTCTATCGCGGGACAGTGTGGCTCTATCGCGGGTACAGTGCGGTTCTATAGCGAGGACAGTGCGGTTCTATAGCGAGGACAGTGCGGTTCTATAGCGAGGACAGTGCGGTTCTATAGCGAGGACAGTGCTATTCTATCGCGAGTATATCTGGTTCAATCGCATCACCACCATCACCATCACATCATCATCACTATCATTCCATAACTCTTATGGTTATTTGAAAACCACTGAAGACTTTATCAACTTCTTCATTTCTTTCTACCTTCAACCATTCTTTGGGACTCTGCGGAGCAGTTTCTAAGCCTGTCCACTCTTTGAAGTTATCTCCCATCTTTTTCTCTATCAACCTAGTTTTCTAAAGAATATTAATGGAGGGCATGGTTCCTGGGCGACGCATTAGGAGCTGACCAAGAAGAAGGTCGTTTCCAGAAATCAAGACCTTGAATATGTCAACATAAGAAGAGGGAGATCTGGCTGGAGACAGATTCTTTCAGATGGGCTGTGGTGAATGCAACGTTCTGTGGGAGATTTAGCTAGAGACATAGGTTATTTGAGAAGGGCTGTGGTGAATGCAACGTTCTGTGGGAGATTTAGCTAGAGACATAGATTATTTGAGAAGGACTGTGGTGAATGCAACGTTCTGTGGGAGATTTAGCTAGAGACAGAGATTCTTTGAGACAGGCTGTGGTGAATGCAACGTTCTGTGGGAGATTTAGCTAGAGACATAGATTATTTGAGAAGGGCTGTGGTGAATGCAACGTTCTGTGGGAGATTTAGCTACAGACATAGATTATTTGAGAAGGGCTGTGGTGAATGCAATGTTCTGTGGGAGATTTAGCTACAGACATAGATTATTTGAGAAGGGCTGTGGTGAATGCAACGTTCTGTGGGAGATTTAGCTACAGACATAGATTATTTGAGAAGGGCTGTGGTGAATGCAACGTTCTGTGGGAGATTTAGCTACAGACATAGATTATTTGAGAAGGGCTGTGGTGAATGCAATGTTCTGTGGGAGATTTAGCTACAGACATAGATTATTTGAGAAGGGCTGTGGTGAATGCAATGTTCTGTGGGAGATCTGGCTAGAGACAAGATTCTTTTAGACGGGCTGTGGTGAATGCATAGTTCTACAAAGGACATGCAACATCATGATGATGATGATGATAACCATTCTTTTGCGCTATGTATATGTTATAAAGCATAACAATATTTTAATTTAATTAATTATAATACAAATATATAAGTAGTGCAATTTATAACATATTATTTATACACACACATTGCTGTGTGTCTGTCTACATATTGCAATTATATGTGAACAGTTTTTAACTTACTACATTCCCTTTATCATGAAAGCAGATATTTCAAACCAGTGGTTCCAGTCGGTAGCTGCACAAACAAATGTTGCTATTTTAATTCAAGCATTTCGTATTTTACGAATACTTGGAGATGAAGCATGGAGGCAAAGACAGCAAAGACAGCAAAGACAGCAAAGACAGCAAAGACAGCAAACAAAAAAAGAAGCACCGCAAGCAAGTTGAAAAGATCCAGCAAAATAACAAAAGGCGAAATGGAGTAGTCTTCTTGGTGGTCTATATAGCAGTGACAAAATATTTGTGATTTAGTATCTGTTATACAACGTTTTTTGTTTTTGTTTATAGCAAGAAATATATCAAGTTGACTGATTATAGCAAGAAATATATCAAGTTGACTGATTATAGCAAGAAATATATCAAGTTTATTGTTTATAGAAAGAAATATATCAAGTTTATTGTTTATAGAAAGAAATATAACAAGTTTATTGTTTATAGAAAGAAATATAACAAGTTTATTGTTATAGAAAGAAATATAACAAGTTTACTGTTTATAGAAAGAAATATATCAAGTTTACTGTTTATAGAAAGAAATATATCAAGTTTATTGTTTATAGAAAGAAAAATATCAAGTTTATTGTTTATAGAAAGAAATATATCGTTTATTGTTTACAGAAAGAAATCTATCAATTCTGTTGTTCATATAAAGAAATATATCAATTCTGTTGTTCATATAAAGAAATATATCAATTCTATTGTTCATATAAAGAAATATATCAATTCTGTTGTTCATATAAAGAAATATATCAATTCTATTGTTCATATAAAGAAATCTATCAATTCTGTTGTTCATATAAAGAAATATATCAATTCTGTTGTTCATATAAAGAAATATATCAATTCTGTTGTTTATATAAAGAAATCTATCAAATATTTATTGTTTATGGAATGAAGTAAATCAAAAAGTTTATTGTGGGAAGAGAGAAATATATCAACCTGTTCACTGTTTATAAAATGAAATATATCGAAAGATTATTGTTAATAAAAAAAATATGATATAATATTTTACCTCTAATGGAAAGAAAATGTCAACAAATGTATTATTTAGGTAGAAATAAATACAGACGAAAGTTTATTGTTTATAGAGAAAATATATGAGAATGTTGATGGTTTATACAAAGGAATATACTTAGCATTATTTTGTCGTGCTTTTAACTGTTCTCCGTTTTCGTCAACCTGGAGGTAGTTAGGCACCACTGACAGACTTTGAGTACTTGAGGGTAGTTGGGGCACCACTGACAGACTTTGAGTACTTGAGGGTAGTTGGGGCACCACTGACAGACTTTGAGTACTTGAGGGTAGTTGGGGCACCACTGACAGACTTTGAGTACTTGAGGGTAGTTGGGGAACCACTGACAGACTTTGAGTACTTGAGGGTAGTTGGGGCACCACTGAGAGATTTTGAGTACTTGAGGGTAGTTGGGGCACCACTGAGAGACTTTGAGTACTTGAGGGTAGTTGGGGAACCACTGAGAGACTTTGAGTACTTGAGGGTAGTTGGGGAACCAGTGACTGACTTTGAGTACTTGAGGGTAGTTGGGGAACCACTGAGAGACTGAGTACTTGAGGGTAGTTGGGGAACCACTGACAGACTTTGAGTACTTGAGGGTAGTTGGGGAACCACTGACAGACTTTGAGTACCTAGGGTAGTTGGGGCACCACTGACAGACTTTGAGTACTTGAGGGTATTTGGGGCACCACCGAGAGACTTTGAGTACCTGAGGGTAGTTGGTGCACCACTGAGAGACTTTGAGTACCTGAGGGTAGCTGGAGAACCACTGAGATACTTTGAGTACCTGAGGGTAGTTGGGGCACCAATGACAGACTTTGAGTACCTGAGGGTAGTTGGGACACCAATGACAGACTTCGCCAACCTTGAGGTAGTTGGGGCATCACTGACAGACTTTGAGTACCTGAGGGTAGTTGGGGCACCACTGACAGACTTTGATACCTGAGGGTAGTTGGGGCATCACTGATATACTTCATCAACCTAGAGGTAGTTGGGGCACCACTGACAGACTTTGAGTACCTGAGGGTAGTTGGGGCACCACTGACAGACTTTGAGTATCTGAGTGTAGTTGGGGCACCAATGACAGACTTCGTCAACCTGGAGGTAGTTGGGGCACCACTGACAGACTTTGAGTACCCGAAGGTAGTTGGGGCACCACTGACAGACTTTGAGTACCCGAAGGTAGTTGGGGCACCAATGACTGACTTCGTCAACCTGGGGTCGTTGGAGTACCACTGACAGACTTCGTCAACCTGGAGTCGTTGGGGTACCACTGACAGACTTCGTCAACCTGTATTCGGTGGGGTACCACTGACAGACTTCGTCAACCTGGGGTCGTTGGGGTACCACTGACAGACTTCCTGAACCTGGGGTCGTTGGGGTACCACTGATATACTTCCTCAACCTGGGGTCGTTGGGGTACTACATATAGACTTCCTCAACCTGGGGTCGTTGGGGTACCACTGATAGACATCCTCAATCTGGGGTCGTTGGGGTACCACTGATAGACTTTGTCAACCTGGGGTCGTTGGGGTACCACTGATTGACTTCGTCAACCTGGGGTCGTTGGGGTACCACTGATAGACTTCGTCAACCTGGGGTCGTTGGGCACCACTGATAGACTTCGTCAACCTGGGGTCGTTGGGGCACCACTGATAGACTTCGTCAACCTGGGGTCGTTGGGGTACCACTGATAGACTTCGTCAACCTGGGGTCGTTGGGGCACCACTGATAGACTTCGTCAACCTGGGGTCCCTCTATCTTCAGTCATTCTTTGGGACTATGCAAAGTCGATGCCTCTCTATTCTTTGATGTTATCTTCCCATCTCCTTCTCTGCATACCTCCCCCCCCCCTCCCCCTTTTCACACTTCCTGGCAGAATGATCTTCTAGTCCACACGACCGAGATACGTGGCCAAACTATTTCATTTTGCGTTTTCTCACAACAGCCAGATCACCATGTACTCCGATTATTTGTCCAATTATTGTTGTCTTTTGCGAATTTTTTTTCATTTGTGATATAATCTAATTAAGAGATGTCCAAAACCTAACGATAACATTTGTGATATGATCTAAGTAAGAGATGTCCAAAACCTAACGATAACATTTGTGATATGATCTAAGTAAGAGATGTCCAAAACCTAACGATAACATTTGTGATATGATCTAAGTAAGAGATGTCCAAAATCTAACGATAACATTTGTGGTATGATCTAAGTAAGAGATGTCCAAAACCTTACGATAACATTTGTGATACGATCTAAGTGAGAGATGTCCATATCCTTTAATCTCCATAGCGTGTATTTTCTTCTGCAGCTCGTCTGTCAGTGCACATGTTTCTCCTGCAGCTCGTCTGTCAGTGCACATGTTTCTCCTGCAGCTCGTCTGTCAGTGCACATGTTTTTCCTGCAGCTCGTCTGTCAGTGCACATGTTTCTTTTGCAGCTCGTCTGTCAGTGCACATGTTTCTTCTGCAGCTCGTCTGTCAGTGCACATGTTTCTTCTGCAGCTCGTCTGTCAGTGCACATGTTTCTCCTGCAGCTCGTCTGTCAGTGCACATGTTTCTCCTGCAGCTCGTCTGTCAGTGCACATGTTTCGCAAAATTACAGGGAGGGAAAACATAACCAATTATTGAATACCAGGCTACTTTCCCCGCAAAATATTCTCTGCTTTTCTTTAAATTTGAGCAACCAAGCGTGGATGACTGGATCCTTGGATGACTGGATGCTTGGATGCACCCATAAATTATTGTCTGGGGTTATAGGAATGTATGGTCGCAAGATCTTTGCCCATTAACGCCAGCAAAGTGCAGGATTTCAGTTTACTAGAACTCGTAGGTAAGTTTAAACAAGGAGACAAATAATGATAAATGAATATTGTAATGGAGGGAAGCTTCCGAGGAGGCCTCGGTAACCGAGCTAGGAAAACCACCCGACTGGGCTCGCTATGTTCGGACAACCCGTGTTCGTTTCCCACTGTAAGCAGAGTGGGTTGTTCTCGTGGTTGGAAAAATAAAATATAGATATATCCCCGCAGTCGACCCAGCTGGTGGCAGAAATGGGTAACAGGGTTTTACTCTGGGAAGGTGAGGAATGTCGCATCGCATCGTAAATTTCGATGCTTGAAGCGACACTATCCTGAAGTCTCCGAACACTTCTGCATAGGCGACCGAGCACATATGGATGAAAATTCGCGTGCTAAGACGGCGATCCAAGTCACATGCTTTACTCATGTCTCCTACTTTACTCATGTCTCCTACTTTACTCATGTCTCCTATTTTACTCATGTCTCCCACTTTACTCATGTCTCCCACTTTACTCATGTCTCCCACTTTACTCATGTCTCCCACTTTACTCATGTCTCCCACTTTACTCATGTCTCCCACTTTACTCATGTCTCCCACTTTACTCATGTCTCGTACTTTACTCATGTCTCCTACTTTACTCATGTCTCCTACTTTACTCATGTCTCCTACTTTACTCATGTCTCCCACTTTACTCATGTCTCCCACTTTACTCATGTCTCCCACTTTACTCATGTCTCATGTCTCCACTTTACTCATGTCTCCTACTTTACTCATGTCTCCACTTTACTCATCTCCTACTTTACTCATGTCTCCTACTTTACTCATGTCTCCTACTTTACTCATGTCTCCTACTTTACTCATGTCTCCTACTTTACTCATGTCTCCTACTTTACTCATGGCTCCTACTTTACTCATGGCTCCTACTTTACTCATGTCTCCTACTTTACTCATGTCTCCTACTTTACTCATGTCTCATACTTTACTCATGTCTCCTACTTTACTCATGTCTTCTACTTTACTCATGTCTCCTACTTTACTCATGTCTCCTACTTTACTCATGTCTCCTACTTTACTCATGTCTCCTACTTTACTCATGTCTTCTACTTTACTCATGGCTCCTACTTTACTCATGTCTCCTACTTTACTCATGTCTCCTACTTTACTCATGTCTCCTACTTTACTCATGGCTCCTACTTTACTCATGTCTCCTACTTTACTCATGTCTCCTACTTTACTCATGTCTCCTACTTTACTCATGTCTCCTACTTTACTCATGTCTCCTACTTTACTCATGTCTCCTACTTTACTCATGTCTCCTACTTTACTCATGGCTCCTACTTTACTCATGTCTCCTACTTTACTCATGTCTCCTACTTTACTCATGTCTCCTACTTTACTCATGGCTCCTACTTTACTCATGTCTCCTACTTTACTCATGTCTCATACTTTACTCATGTCTCCTACTTTACTCATGTCTCCTACTTTACTCATGTCTCCTACTTTACTCATGGCTCCTACTTTACTCATGTCTCCTACTTTACTCATGGCTCCTACTTTACTCATGTCTCCTACTTTACTCATGTCTCCTACTTTACTCATGTCTCCTACTTTACTCATGTCTCCTACTTTACTCATGTCTCCTACTTTACTCATGTCTCCTACTTTACTCATGTCTCCTACTTTACTCATGTCTCCTACTTTACTCATGTCTCCTACTTTACTCATGGCTCCTACTTTACTCATGTCTCCTACTTTACTCATGTCTCCTACTTTACTCATGTCTCCTACTTTACTCATGGCTCCTACTTTACTCATGTCTCCTACTTTACTCATGTCTCCTACTTTACTCATGTCTCCTACTTTACTCATGTCTCATACTTTACTCATGTCTCCTACTTTACTCATGTCTCCTACTTTACTCATGTCTCATACTTTACTTCCGAGGCGGCACATCAACGAATTATTTCAGGGCAAGAGCAATGATTACAACACTCGGACAAAACAAATCACAAAAAATGAAGAAACAGAAAAAAAATGGATGGTCAAAACAGGATCAAACCCGTACTCCTCGACACAGCGCCTTGCAACTTGAAACCAACGCTAGAGCACACGGCCAGCTAAGCTTCGTAATACTGAGTTGGCCCTAAGCTCTAGCCTCTGTTTCTCGTGCAAGTGTGCTGTGCCGAGGAGTAAGGGTTCGATCCTTCTTCGGACCATCTATTGTTCTTTGTTTTTTTCTTCTGTTGTTGATTATTTGTGATTTGTTTCCAAGTGTTGTAAACATACCTCTTGCCATGAAACGGGTCGCTAAGTTTGAACACATCGTCTATAAGTAAAAGTAAAGAGCCCCGTCACGCCAAGTGGCGTATAGGAATATGGTGTTAGTGACCATAAATTTTACAGACTCTCGGCACATGATTTTTGGGGTAATGTGGTCGGTATTACGCCCGTGCCGCTTTACTTTCCCAGAAAAAAAATCTGGTACCCATTAAAGGCTGGGTGAACCTTGAAGCCGTGGGTTGGGATCGAACCCTGCCTCTTGTCCTTTGTAGTCCAGTTCACTAACCACTGAGCTATCGCGGCTCCTAAGTCGTCTATAGATTCATCATAATCATCATCATCAGGCGCTTGCCCGTTGGCGAACTGCGACCACCTCTGATCACTCAGGGGGTCCGCGATAGCTCAGTGGTTAGTGAACTGGACTACAAAGGACAAGGGGTAGGTTTCGATCCCAACCGACAGCCTCCGGGTTCACCCAGCCTTAAATGGGTACCGGATTTTTTTCTGGGAAAGTAAAGCAGCACGGGCATAATACCGACCACATTACCCCAAAAATCATGTGCTGAAGGTCTGTAAAATATAGGGTCACTAACACCATATTTCCCTATACGCCACTTGGCGTGACGGGGGTACTTTACTTTTTTACTTTTACTCTGATCACTCAGTCCTTCATGCATGTCACAACTTCAGTCAGTGATCTTTTATTATGTCATAATGATAAGCTGTTTAATATTTGTTATCTTCGCTTTCCTCTGCTCTTCTTTCCCTTCATTCTGCCTGTTGTTATAGTAATCTCAATACTTATTTTCGCATGATGTGTCCAGTAAATGTAGTTTGTCTATTCCTAATGATTCTGATATTTCTGGTTTTTCAAAGTTGTATTTGTTTATATCCACTGAATTCGTAGCATCATTAGCATATCAATCACATTTCAGTCGCCTCTAGTGTTTCTTGTGTTCTTTCTCTACAGATTGTACGTTTGAAATGCTCATAAAGAACAAAACAATGATTTCTTGCATGGAAAGTATAAATACCTACATTAAGACACTTTCTGGTCACAAAAAAAAATATATATCTTAATCTGTCTGTCTTTAATCTGTCAATATTCAATCTGCCCGTCTTTAATCTGTCTGTCCTCAATATGCCTGTCTTTAATCTGCCTGTCTTTAATCTGTCTGTATTTAATTTTGTCTGTTTTTAATCTGCATGTCTTTAATCTGCCTGTCTTTAATCTGTCTGTATTTAATTTTGTCTGTTTTTAATCTGCATGTCTTTAATATACCTGTCTTTAACCTGTCTGTCTTTAATCTGTCTGTCTTTATTATCTCTGTTTTTAATCTGCATGTCTTTAATCTGTCTATCTTTATTACATGTGTCTTTAATCTGTCTGTCTTTAATCTGCATGTCTTTAATCTGTCTGTCTTTAATCTGTTTGTCTTTAATCTGCATGTCTCTAATCTGTCTGTCTTTAATCTGCATGTCTCTAATCTGTCTGTCTTTAATCTGCATGTCTCTAATCTGTCTGTCTTTAATCTGCATGTCTCTAATCTGTCTGTCTTTAATCTGCATGTCTCTAATCTGTCTGTCTGTCTTTAATCTGCATGTCTCTAATCTGTCTGTCTTTAATCTGCATATCTCTAATATGTCTGTCTTTAATCTGTCTGTCTTTAATCTGTCTGTCTTTAATCTGTCTGTCTTTAATATGTCTGTCTTTAATCTGCATGTCTCTAATCTGTCTGTCTTTAATCTGCATGTCTCTAATCTGTCCGTCTTTAATCTGCATGTCTCTAATCTGTCTGTCTTTAATCTGCATGTCTCTAATCTGTTTGTCTCTAATCTGCATGTCTCTAATCTGTCTGTCTTTAATCTGCATGTCTTTAATCTGTCTGTCTTTAATCTGCATGTCTCTAATCTGTCTGTCTTTAATCTGTCTGTCTTTAATCTGTCTGTCTTTAATCTGTCTGTCTTTAATCTGTCTGTCTTTAATCTGTCTGTCTTTAATTTGTCTGTCTTTAATCTGTATGTCTTTAATTTGTCTGTCTTTAATCTGTCTGTCTTTAATATGCTTGATTTGTTCAACTTCTCCATGAAGAGAATCGTGTTCATCGCCACTTCCTGGTTCGCAGATCGCAAGCAACATTTCTGACCCACCACCCAAACACGACCCACAAGTACCACCTGCAACCACGCACAATCTCCCGACCCAGCTCCCACAATCCGCGCTGACATTATTGCACCTCCCACCCCCCCCCACCCCCCCCCCCCCCAAAAAAAAAAAAGCAAACAGAAAAAGAGTAGACTTAACAGCAGACAGTCTGCAAACTAGATCAGGTCACACAGAACCCGCCTATCGTGAAGGTTACTTGCTGTGTTGAGTTGTAATAAAGGTTCTCAAACGGTTTTAGATTATTCACAAACAGTAGAGATCACGATAAGATCTTAAAACAACTAAAAATGAAAAGAGAACTACCAAACACAATTCAAACAAGACAAATGCGATTTTTGGGCTATGCTAAAAGACACAGCAGCCTACTAAAAGTAATCCTGGAGGGGAAAATACAAGGTAAAAGAGGCAGAGGCAAACCAAGACTGGACAAGTAACATCAAAAGATGGACAAATCAGCATATGACAACCTGCACCATCAAAGCAAGAGACAGCAGAATGGCGCTCAATGGTAGCCAACCTTCGTTGCGGAGACGGCACTCGGAATGATGAGTAGAGATAAGACTAAAGATACAACAAAGCTTGTCAAATCATCGGACAGCTATCACCACTATTGTCAAATCATCGGACAGCTATCACCACTATTGTCAAATCATCGGACAGCTATCACCACTATTGTCAAATCATTGGACAGCTATCACCACTATTGTCAAATCATTGAACAGCTATCACCACTATTGTCAAATCATCGGACAGCTATCACCACTATTGTCAAATCATCGAACAGCTATCACCCCTATTGTCAAATCATCGAACAGCTATCACCACTATTGTCAAATCATCGGACAGCTATCACCACTATTGTCAAATCATCGAACAGCTATCACCCCTATTGTCAAATCATCGGACAGCTATCACCACTATTGTCAAATCATCGGACAGCTATCACCACTATTGTCAAATCATCGAACAGCTATCACCACTATTGTCAAATCATCGGACAGCTATCACCGCTATTGTCAAATCATCGGACAGCTATCACTACTATTGTCAAATCATCGGACAGCTATCACCACTATTGTCAAATCATCGGACAGCTATCACCACTATTGTCAAATCATCGGACAGCTATCACCACTATTGTCAAATCATCGGACAGCAATCACCACTATTGTCAAATCATTGGACAGCTATCACCACTATTGTCAAATCATCGGACAGCTATCACCACTATTGTCCAACAAGGAAATAACTCTGGAGTCAAAACGGACGCTCTACAATACAATCTTCATCCCAACGTTGTGCTACCAATACCTGGACCCTAGATGCAAGAACAATAAGAAAATAACCTCTACTGAGATGAAATGTGTCAGACGAATGACAGGAAACAGCCTGAGAGAAATGAACTGAAAAAAGCTAGGAATAATTCCTGCCGTAGAATACATAAAGAAACAACAAATAAAATGGTCTGGCTACATGATAAGGCAAAAAGATCAAAACACAACACAACGAGCCTTCAATAAACGTTGCGAGAACACCACACCAAGGGCCGACCACGAAAAAAGATGGGTCGATGGAATATTATAAACACAAGGAAAGATAGCAGCAGCAGAGGCCAACAGATGAGTAAAAGACCGCAAATTATATCTCCCCTCGACGCTGAAAGGCAGATGAGGAAGGAAAGAAGAAGAATCTATTTGAGATGAGTCTCCTCTATTCTACACGCTTTTCCTCATCTCCATTTGTTTCAACAATCTTTATAACCTGTACTGCTCCCTTGATTTTAATTAAAAAACCTTGTCCTCATCCCCTTAATCATATAAATTTATCCTCATCACTTCTTAATCTTATAAATTTATCCTCATCACTGCTTAATCTTATAAATTTATCCTCATCACTTCTTAATCTTATAAATTTATCCTCATCACTTCTTAATCTTATAAATTTATCCTCATCATCTCTTAATCATATAAATTTATCCTCATCACTTCTTAATCTTATAAATTTATCCTCATCACTTCTTAATCTTAAAAATTTATCCTCATCACTTCTTAATCATATAAATTTATCCTAATCATCTCTTAATCATATAAATTTATCTTCATCATCTCCTTAATCATATAAATTTGTCCTTATTACTCCTTAATCTTATAAATTTATCCTCATCATCTCCTTCATCATATAAATTTATCCTCATCACACCTTAATCATATAAATTTATCCTCATCATCTCCTTAATCATATAAATTTATCCTCATCACTCCTTAATCATAAAAATTTATCCTCATCACTCCTTAATCATATAAACCTTGTCCTCACCATCCACTTAATCATATAAACTTTGTCCTCACCATCTACTTAATCATAAAAACTTTGTCTGCACCATCTCCTTAATCATATAAACTTTGTCCACACTATCTCCTTAATCATATAAACTTTGTCCACACCATCTCCTTAATCATATAAACTTTGTCTATACCATCTACTTAATCATATAAACTTTGTCCACACTATCTCCTTAATTATATAAACTTTGTCCACACCATCTCCTTAATCATATAAACTTTGTCTATACCATCTCCTTATTCATATAAACTTTGTCTATACCATCTCCTTAATCATATAAACTTTGTCTATACCATCTCCTTAATCATATAAACTTTGTCCACACCATCTCCTTAATCATATAAACTTTGTCTATACCATCTCCTTAATCATATAAAATTTGTCCACACCATCTCCTTAATCATATAAACTTTGCCCACACCATCTCCTTAATCATATAAACTTTGTCTGCACCATCTCCTTAATCATATAAACTTTGTCTGCACCATCTTCTTAATCATATAAATTTTGTCTACACCATCTCCTTAATCATATAAACTTTGTCCACACCATCTCCTTAATCATATAAACTTTGTCTACACCATCTTCTAAATCATATAAACTTTGTCTGCACCATCTCCATAATCATATAAACTTTGTCTACACCATCTCCTTAATCATATAAACTTTGTCCACACCATCTTCTTAATCATATAAACTTTGTCCACACCATCTCCTTAATCATATAAACTTTGTCTGCACCATCTCCTTAATCATATAAACTTTGTCCACACCATCTCCTTAATCATATAAACTTTGTCCACACCATCTCCTTAATCATATAAACTTTGTCCACACCATCTCCTTAATCATATAAACTTTGTCTGCACCATCTCCTTAATCATATAAACTTTGTCCACACCATCTCCTTAATCATATAAACTTTGTCCACACTATCTCCTTAATCATATAAACTTTGTCTGCACCATCTCCTTAATCATATAAACTTTGTCCACACCATCTCCTTAATCATATAAACTTTGTCTACACCATCTCCTTAATCATATAAACTTTGTCTGCACCATCTTCTAAATCATATAAACTTTGTCTACACCATCTCCTTAATCATATAAACTTTGTCTATACCATCTCCTTAATCATATAAACCTTGTCCTCACCATCTCCTTAATCATATAAACTTATTCTCGCGGTCTTCTGGGTTTTATAAATTTATTGCCATTACTCCTTCATCACATAAATTTATCCCCGCCATGTATAAATTTATCCTAACCACCTTTTTGGCTTTATAAATGTATCTTCCTCATTCCTTGATGATGTAAACTTATCCTCACCACCCCCTAGATGAGATAAAATTACCCACCACCATCTCCATCAGATAAACTAATCCTTCAGCTTTTCCTGTTTTTTTTAACCGACCGCATTACTCCAAAAATCATGTGTCGAAGGTGTGTCAAAATTATGGTCACTAAAACCATAATCCCCATACGCTACCTGACTTGGCGGGGCCCTTTACTTTTTTTTTTTTACTGTAAACTTATCTGTGCAGCTTGATGCTATTATAATCCAATTCTCGCCTTATCTATCCTGTCGTACACTAATCGTCGCCTTTCTCACGCTAAACCAATCCTCGCTTTTCTTATGCTATCATAAGCCAATCCTCGCTTTTCTTATGCTATCATAAGCCAATCCTCGCTTTTCTTATGCTATCATAAGCCAATCCTTACGATATCTATTCCAAAATGAACTAATCCTTGTATTTCCCATTTTGCCTCATTCAACTCATTTTAATTTATGCAAACTCACCCCCACCCACCTTCTAATTACAGTCATTAAGTCTTCATCACTGGCTCCTCCCACTCTTAATCTCTTTTGATTTCAGAAACTCATCATTATTGCCTCTATACTCCATGTCATTATTTCATCATTAGCGCTTCTCTGGTTTCATTAACTCTTTCACATAAACATGCACATCGCTCCGTGACGTTTTACCCCTCATAATATGTTCACGGCCCATTCTTCTACCATATAGAACGAGCGCAGTCAATGCGTGATGTCCAACAAAGCACAGTCAATGCGTGATGTCCAACAAAGCGCAGTCAATGCGTGATGTCCAACAAAGCGCAGTCAATGCGTGATGTCCAACAAACATATGTTGTGTCCAAGATTCAAAATTCAAGAAACAAAGCTTCGACTCCAGGAGACACGATCCCTGTATATGCACAAGATGGACGAAACGAAATCTTGACGTTTCGGCATATATGTTACCTTCTTCAGAAACCCGAACACAGAAACGGGCAAGGAAATGAAGAATAGCTAAACAAAATATTCTAGAGTGACCACAACTAGTGGATCTACAATAATCATCATGTTCCATGGCTGCTGGCGTAGGTGACCATGTCTCTCAACAACTTTCGATCTCGACAGTCATTTATCATTTTTGTTGTTGGCCTTCTGCCAAGCCATTCACTTAAGCTGTTTGGTGTATCTTTTCTCTTTGCTTCCCTCTATCTCTTCGTCCCTCAATTTTCCCAGTTGTTACAATATATTCCAGCTGTTCCCTTCTCATTACATGGCCAAAAAATGATGATTGTTTCTTCCTAATATTGGAAATTAGCTCTCTTTTTGTTTTGGCCTCTTTCAAAACGTTTTCATTACTCTGCTTAGCTGTCCATGGTATTCTCAACATTCTTCTGTAAAACAACATTTCTACGGCCACCCAGTGATTTTCTTGTCTGTTATTCAATTGCCCATGATTCATACCCATATGTTAAGACTGGGTCTACATAACAATTAAGAACTTGTTTTTCTTGTTTCTATTGTCAAAAATGGATTTCGCAGCATCTGCCTCATTTTCTTTGGAAAGCAGCTTTTGCCTGAGTCATTCTGTATCTCACCTCTGTTGTACATCTACCATCTCACCTCTGTTGTACATCTCACTTCTGTTGTACATCTACCATCTCACCTCTACCATCTGAGGTTAACAATGTTCCCAGATATTTAAATTCATACTACTACAATATAGAGTGAAAAGAGAGGATCTAGAATAGAGAGTGAAAAGAGAGGATCTACAATAGAGAGTGAAAAGAGATGATCTAGAATAGAGAGTGAAAAGAGATGATCTAGAATAGAGAGTGAAAAGAGAGGATCTAGAATAGAGAGTGAAAAGAGAGGATCTAGAATAGAGGATGAAATATAAATTGAGAAAACACAGATCCGATCTGCACATGACAGGGTGTCAGATGTAAACAAGAAAGTAAAGGGATAACCTAATCCTTGCTACCAGCTTTATCTCAGCAATGCAGTCATTTGCCTATTCCCTCCTTTATATGTTCATCTACAACATTAATTTAGAGTTCGAGAAGGGGCGGTGGGGCCTGAAAGGAAATTGCCCAGGGCGCAACACTCTTAAGGGTGCAAAATGTCAAATTGAAAAAAAGGTATTAATAATAAATAAAACAAGAGTGTTGTGGAACGCAAAACTGGTCTTCTCCTGACTCTCGCAGTCTCATATTTCACTTACCGCGGGCGCTGGCTGTACATGCGACATCATCGGCGACTGGTTTTGTTTTTGTATTAACATTTGCTATTTTGTACTTGAGGAAGTTTTTTTTTACCGAAACGTCGTAGGTTGTCTCGCCTCTCTCTGTAAGTTTAGCTGCTTGATGCCATTTTGTTATTTTACATGTTCTGCATAACGCTTCTCGCGAGCCCCGTATAGTATTTAATATGTTTTATGTGTTGTGTGTTGTATGTGTTGTGTATTGTATGTGTTGTATATGTTGTATGTCTTATATGTGTTGTATGTGTTGTATATGTTGTATGTGTTGTATATGTTGTATGTTTTGTATATGTTGTATGTGTTGTATATGTTGTATGTGTTGTATATGTTGTATGTGTTGTATATGTTGTATGTGTTGTATATGTTGTATGTGTTGTATATGTTGTATGTGTTGTATGTGTTGTATATGTTGTATGTGTTGTATATGTTGTATATGTTGTATATGTTGTGTTTGTTGTGTATGTTGTATATGTTGTATGTGTTGTATATGTTGTGTGTGCTGTATATGTTGTATGTGTTGTATATGTTGTGTATGTTGTATATGTTGTGTGTGCTGTATATGTTGTATATGTTGTATATGTTGTATGTGTTGTATGTGTTGTATATGTTGTGTATGTTGTATATGTTGTGTGTGCTGTATATGTTGTATGTGTTGTATATGTTGTATGTGTTGTATATGTTGTATGTGTTGTATGTGTTGTATATGTTGTATGTGTTGTATATGTGCTTATTTACAATGATGACATGATTTTTACGTAACTCATTTTCGAAGCCAGTATGTGTGAAGGACCGAGTGATGTGGATAGAGATGATCGCCTTCGCCAAACGACATGGCACCTGATGATGACGTTTGAATGACCGAGTGATGCGGCAGAGAGACGAACGCCTACGATAACCAGCATGGAACCTGATGATGATATGTGTGAAGGACCGAGTGATCTAGAGAAAGAGAGAGAGAGATGAACGCCTACGCCAAACGATATGACACCTGATGATGATGATGATGCGTGAAGGGCCGAGTGATGCCGAGTGAGACGATCGTCTACGACAACCGGCATGGCACATGATGATGACTTCCGTTTGGTGAGATATAACTGAATGCCCATTGAAACCTCGAGATCAGATCCATGCAATATTATTCTGTTATTTGCCCAGTTTGAGAACCATTTAAATATCTGGAACCTTCCCGCGCCGTGTGACGTCACATAGGACTTGTAGTATATTTCGCCACCAATCTATATTCTGTCCAATATGCTCGATCTCATCTAATGAGTCTATGCCTGCCAACTTTGCTTCTCTTATAAGTGTTCTTTTCAGTGTCTCTCTAGGTCTTCCTCCTTTCTTTATCCTGATGTTTCCCATAGAAGAGCCTGTTTTGGAATTATCTTGTTGTCTCTTCTCAACACATGTCCGACATATCGGCCCATCTTCTCTTCTTATGTGTAGATGAGATCGTTGGTTGCATGACCATTTCTCTTATCTCCTCTATATTCGTCTTGAATTCACCCCATTGCACACAGAGTATTCTTCTTAGGCATTTGTCTCCAAAAGCGTTTAGTTTTCTCTGTCTCTTCAACGAGACACATAATTTGGGGACTTCCGGTCAATATGGCGGATAGGCGGTAATGAATAATTGAGGGACTGTCTGAATAGCTTGATTGTTGCAGTTTGCTCATATTCCAAGTCCGGCTTGCTACAGGAGCTACTGAGTTTAGTGCTCTGTGCACACCGTGAGCTGCGTATCCGGATCGTGTTTCGGTATTTCGATTGTTTACGATGAATGATGGTATCCTATGAAAAAGGGCAGTTTAGCTGTTCGGTGCCGCTTGGCCTTATGTCTTTTGGCGTGTGCTGTGTTTGCTATGATGGGGACTACAATTTCTTTTTTGTTTTTGGACAATCGAGGAGATGTTAATTCAAATGACTGCACTAGCACGGGCGGTTAAGCAATTATTGATTTTAATTCGTCTGCAATGATACTAGGGCCTTCGAATAACTATAACTATAACACTACAACTATAGTTATAACTATAATACTATAACTATAACTATAACACTATAACACTATAACTATAACTATAACACTATAACACTATAACTATAACTATAACTATAACACTATAACACTATAACACTATAACTATAACTATAACACTATAACACTATAACTATCACTATAACACTATAACACTATAACTATAACTATAACACTATAACTATAACACTATAACACTATAACTATAACACTATAACACTATAACTATAACTATAACTATAACGCTATAACTATAACGCTATAACTATAACACTATAACTATAACACTATAACTATAACACTATAACTATAACTATAACACTATAACACTATAACTATAACACTATAACTATAACATAATTCAATTATATTTCATTTCACATTTTCGTTTGACGATATATGATTTACATACATTTTTTTCGAGGTACCTTAAACTCAATTAAACTCTAACCTCTGTACTTTCCACTGAGCAAAACAAGTCAGCGTTCACATATAATGAAGTTATTATATATAGGTTGGTTTATAATAAAATAAACACATATGTGAACGCAGACTTGTTTGCTCAGTGGAAAGATATGTTTCCAAAGTTGTACCCAAATTCCAACTTATTTTTTATAACTTCAACAATCCCAACTTATATTTAATAACTTCAACAATCCCAACTTATATTTTATAACTTCAACAATCCCAACTTATATTTAATAACTTCAACAATCCCAACTTATATTTTATAACTTCAACAATCCCAACTTATATTTCATAACTTCAACAATCCCAACTTATATTTCATAACTTCAACAATCCCAACTTATATTTCATAACTTCAACAATCCCAACTTATATTTCATAACTTCAACAATCCCAACTTATATTTCATAACTTCAACAATCCCAGTTTATATTTCATAACTTCAACAATGCCAACTTATATTTTATAACTTCAACAATCCCAACTTATATTTTATAACTTCAACAATCCCAACTTATATTTTATAACTTCAACAATCCCAACTTATATTTCATAACTTCAACAATCCCAGTTTATATTTCATAGCTTCAACAATGCCAACTGATATATCATAACTTCAACAATTCCAACTGATATATCATAACTTCAACAAAAGCAACCTGTATTCTGTCTCGCCGACTACACATATCTAGCAGCATAAGTTCGACTAACAGATTACACGACACACCGACTTCAATTCAGGTTATCCAGTATACATTTATTCACTTTAGACTCACGTACAACGCATCCCTTAATACGCACCGACTCGCTATGGCGACATCGTTTTATAATCCTACCAATTTTACGAAAGTATTCTACTCCTGAGATGGTAGATGTATAACACAGGTGAGATAGTAAATGTACAACACAGATGAGATGTTAAATGTACAACACAGGTGAGATAGTAGATGTACAACACAGGTGAGATGTTAAATGTACAACACAGGTGAGATGGTAGATGGACAACACATGTGAGATGGTAGATGTACAACACAGGTGGGATGGTAGATATACAACAGAGGTGAGATAGTAGATGTACAACAGAGGTGAGATGGTAGATGTACAACAGAGGTGAGATAGTAGATGTACAACAGAGGTGAGATGGTAATTGTAGAGCATAGGTGAGATGGTAGTTGTAGAGCATAGGTGAGATGGTAGATGTACAACACAGGTGGGATGGTAGATGTAGAACAAAGGTGAGATGGTACATGTAGAACAGAGGTGAGATGGTAGATGTACAACAGAGGTGAGACGGTAGATATACAACAAAGGTAAAATGGTAGGTTGCCTCAGGCAAAAGCAGCTTTCCAAACAATGAAAAAGATACTATGCAATCTATTTTTGACAATAGAAACAAGAAAAAAAGAGTTTGTAAATGTTATGTAGAGCCAGACTTAACATATGGATGTGAATAATGGACAATAGGACAACAGACAAGAAAATCACTGGAGGCTGTAGAAATGTGGTTTTACAGAAGAATGTTGAGAGTTCCATGGACAGCTAAGAAGAGTAATGACAACGTTCTGAAAGAGGCCAAAGCAAAGCGAGAGCTAATTTCTAATATTAGGAATAAATAATCATCATCTTTTGGCCATATAATGAGAAGGGAACAACTGGAATATATTGTAACAACTGGGAAAATTGAGGGACGAAGAGATAGAGGGAAGCAAAGAGAAAAGATACCAGACAGCTTAAGAGAATGGCTTGAAAGAAGGTCAACAACAGAAATGATAAATGACTGTCGAGATCGAAAATTGTGGAAAGACATGGTCACCTACGCCAGCAGGCACGGTACTTGATGATGATGATTCTACTTTCAAAAATCACATATAGATTCTGCTATGATACACAAAGACAATGCACAAACAAAATAAATAGACCCAAGACACAACAAAGATTTCCAAATCACGACCAACTATCACCACTCCATTGTCAACAAGGAAATAACTCTAGAGGCAAAACGGGCACTGTACAATATACAATCTTCACCCCAACGTTGTGCTACCAATACAAGTCCTAGACGCTAGATGGAAAAACTCTAATTAAAAAAAAAACTTCTAATAAGATGAAATGTATTAAACGAATGACACGAAACAGGCTAAGAGAAATGATGAACTGCGAAAAAACCTAGAAATAATTTCCACTATATAGGCAACAAAAAAGCAACAAGTAAATTGGGTTGGCCACGTCATAAGGCAGAAAGATCAAAACACAACGAGCCTTCAATAAACGTTGCGACAACACTGGACCCAAGTGTAACAGTATTCTACCACCAGAGATCACGCCATGTAGCTATATTTTACCTCCAGACATCACGCTATGTAGCTACATTCTACTTCCAGACATCACGATACGATATGTAGCTATATTCTACCTCCAGACATCACAATACGATATGTAGCTATATTCTCCCTCCAGACATCACTATACGATATGTAGCTATATTCTACCTCCAGACATCACGATACGATATGTAGCTATATTTTATCTCCAGACATCACGATACGATATGTAGCTATATTCTCCCTCCAGACATCACGATACGATATGTAGCTATATTCTACCTCCAGACATCACAATACGATATGTAGCTATATTCTACTTCCAGACATCACGATACGATATGTAGCTATATTCTACCTCCAGACATCACCATACAATATGTAGCTATATTCTACCTCCAGACATCACGATACGATATGTAGCTATATGCTACCTCCAGACATCACCATACGATATGTAGCTATATTCTACCTCCAGACATCACGATACGATATGTAGCTATATTCTACCTCCAGACATCACGATACGATATGTAGCTATATTCTACCTCCAGACATCACGAAACGATATGTAGCTATATGCTACCTCTAGACATCACCATACGAATTGTAGCTATATTCTACCTCCAGAGATCACGATACGATATGTAGCTATATTCTACCTCCAGACATCACGATACGATATGTAGCTATATTCTACCTCCAGACATCACCATACGATATGTAGCTATATTCTACCTCCAGACATCACAACACGATATGTAGCTATATTCTACCTCCAGACATCACCGAACGAAGTGTAGCTATATTCTACCTCTAGACATCACGATACGATATGTAGCTATATTCTACCTCCAGACATCACGATACGAAATGTAGCTATATTCTACCTCCAGACATCACGATACGATATGTAGCTATATTCTACCTCCAGACATCACGCTATGTAGCTATATTCTACCTCCAGAGATCACGATACGATATGTAGCTATATTCTACCTCCAGACATCACGATACGATATGTAGCTATATTCTACCTCCAGACATCACCATACGATATGTAGCTATATTCTACCTCCAGACATCACGATACGATATGTAGCTATATGCTACCTCCAGACATCACGATATGACATGTAGCTATATTCTACCTCCAGACATCACGATATGACATGTAGGTAAATGCTACCTCCAGACATCACAACACGATATGTAGCTATATTCTATCTCCAGACATCACGATACGATATGTAGCTATATTCTATCTCCAGACATCACGATACGATATGTAGCTATATTCTACCTCCAGACATCACAACACGATATGTAGCTATATTCTACCTCCAGACATCACCGAACGAAGTGTAGCTATATTCTACCTCTAGACATCACGATACGATATGTAGCTATATTCTACCTCCAGACATCACGATACGAAATGTAGCTATATTCTACCTCCAGACATCACGATACGATATGTAGCTATATTCTACCTCCAGACATCACGCTATGTAGCTATATTCTACCTCCAGACATCACGATACGAAATGTAGCTATATTCTACCTCCAGACATCACGATACGAAATGTAGCTATATTCTACCTCCAGACATCACGATACGAATTGTAGCTATATTCTACCTCCAGACATCACGATACGAAATGTAGCTATATTCTACCTCCAGACATCACCATACAATATGTAGCTATATTCTACCTCCAGACATAACCATACAATATGTAGCTTTATTCTACCTCCAGACATCACCATACAATATGTAGCTATATTCTACCTCCAGATATCACCATACAATATGTAGCTATATTCTACCTCCAGACATCACCATACAATATGTAGCTATATTCTACCTCCAGACATCACGATACAATATGTAGCTATATTCTACCTCCAGACATCACCATATGATATGTTAGTTGTATTCTATCACCCACACAAAAATATCGTAAACACGTTTCTATTCTTTCAAGACAGTGTCTGGTCGACCTTCACCTACAAAGTTCAGTGTCTGTCTACCTCTTTCACTGCCACCTGGTGTCAAATTTAAATAGCAACATGACTAGTTCAAGCTGACAGGTTCTCAAACTCTTGACGGGGAGGTCGTTTGTTCTACACCCCACGCTTCATCAAGATCAAATGTTCTATATGTGCATTAGTTAAGCTTGAGCTGGAAGAATGTTCTATATGTGCATTAGTTAAGCTTGAGCTGGAAGAATGTTCTATATGTATAGTTCTTGTAGCAAAAACAACAGAGCAGCAGAACTGAGCTATGGATAAGAGAAACGGGGATGGGGGGGGGAAACGAATATTTTGCTAGACGGGGGGACCATTTCTATTGATCAGATTGA
The DNA here is from genome assembly GCA_032433765.1 of Megaustenia siamemsis. Classification (NCBI taxonomy): domain Eukaryota; kingdom Metazoa; phylum Mollusca; class Gastropoda; order Stylommatophora; family Ariophantidae; genus Megaustenia; species Megaustenia siamemsis. The sequence goes on along the minus strand of JAVIAB010000104.1, from coordinate 31,093,645 downwards.
CCATTGCTGCGAAGCTCTGTACAAAGAATTTTCTGTTATATATCATCATCATCATCATCATCATCATCATCATCATCATCATCATCATCATCATCATCATCATCATCATCAAGTACCAGGTCTGCTGACGTAGGTGATCAAATCTCTCCACAACTTTCGATCTCGACAGTTATTTATCATTTCTGTTGTTGACCAAACGCCAAGTCGTTCTCTTAGGCTGACTGGTATCTTTTCTCTTTGCGTCCCTCTATCTCTTTGTCCCTCAATTTTCCCAGTTGTTACAATATATTCCAGTTCTCTCCTCATTACATGGCCAAAAAATTATCATTGTTTCCTCCTAATATTGGAAATTAGCTTTCTTTTTGCTTTGGCCTCTTTCAGAACATCTTCATCACTCTTCTTAGCTGTCCATGGTATTCTCAACATTTTACTGTAAAACCACATTTCTACAGACTCCAGTGATTTTCTTGTTTGTTATCGTATTGTCCATGATTCATATCCATATTTTAAGGCTGACTCTACATAACATTTAAGAAGTCTTTCTATTGTTTCGATTATCAAAAATTGATTGCATAGTATCTTCCTCATTTTTTGGATAGCTGCTTTTGCCTGAGTAATTCTGCACCTCTCCTCTTTTGTACATCTTCGGCCTGAGGTTAACAAAGTTCCCAAATGTTTAGATTAATCTACCTGTTTTAATATTGTTCCACTTGTTTTTATTTTGCACATAATGTATATATACAGAGAGAGAGAGAGAGAGAGAGAGAGAGAGAGCCTTTGGTGTTTGTCAGACAGTTGGTAAACAGCTATCCTGATAGTTTGGTAACGTGTTTGTCAGACAGTTGGTAAACAGCTATCCTGATAGTTTGGTAACGTGTTTGTCAGACAGTTGGTAAACAGCTATCCTGATAGTTTGGTAACGTGTTTGTCAGACAGTTGGTAAACAGCTATCCTGATAGTTTGGTACAGTAGTTTGGTAACGTGTTTGTCAGACAGTTGGTAAACAGCTATCCTGATAGTTTGGTAACGTGTTTGTCAGACAGTTGGTAAACAGCTATCCTGATAGTTTGGTAACGTGTTTGTCAGACAGTTGGTAAACAGCTATCCTGATAGTTTGGTAACGTGTTTGTCAGACAGTTGGTAAACAGCTATCCTGATAGTTTGGTAACGTGTTTGTCAGACAGTTGGTAAACAGCTATCCTGATAGTTTGGTAACGTGTTTGTTAGACAGTTGGTAAACGGCTATCCTGATAGTTTGGTAACGTGTTTGTTTGTTTATGTTTTTCTTGTTTTCTAAAGAAGTCCGCATGTAGACGGAAACGTCAGTCTTTTCTTGTGTTCCTGTTTTTGTAAAGCTGTCACCATAGCTTGTATCTTCTTCTATCCTTCTTCCATTGCCGTTGGCGTCGAGGGGAGATACAATCTGAGATTCTTTGCTCTTCTGTTGGCCCCTTATGGTGTTGTCCCTCTTAGTGACTCTAGTATTCCCTTTATCCATCTCTTTCTCGATCTTCCTCTTAATCTGGCATTTTCGTAGCGTTTGTTTATGGCTCTTTGAGTCATTGTTAGTTGTCTTTGTCTTGTTATGTTGCCGAACCAATTTATCTGTTGTTTCTTTATGTATTCGATGGCTGGTTCAATTTCGAGTTTCTGCCTCAGGTCAGTGTTTCTTACTCTGCCCCTTAAGCTGTTTCCTGTCATTCTTCTGACACATTTAATTTCGGTGGTCGTTATCTTTCTTATTGTTCTGGAGTCCAGCGTCCAATTCTGGCACTGATAACACAGAGTTGGTAGAAAAATTGATTTGTATATTGCCCTTTTTGCTTCCGTAGTTATTGCTTTGTTTTTCAATAGTGTTGATACTTGGCCTATAACTTGGCATGCTTTGTTACAACTTATATCTATCTCTGTCTCTTGGTTATTGTCTTGTGTTAACGTGCTACCCAGATATTTAAAATTGTCTACTTGCTTCAGAGTTGTATTATCTATAATGATGTTTAGTTTTTCTTTCTTTCTCGCTATTGTCATTACTTCGGTTTTGCTTATGTTGATCTTCATGTTGTATTGTTTACAAGTGTTGTTTAGCCTGTTGATATGTTCTTGTAGGTCCTCAGTTGTTTCATGTATCAGAATTTGGTCGCCTGCAAATAGTATTTCTTCCTCTCTTCTGCTGTTTTCTGGTATGTATATTTCGTTCTCTTTTGTGTTATCGCTTGTTATCATCCTTGTTGGTATACTTCCTTTGATTGGACATGCTAATTTGCATATATTGTCCATATATGTGATGAAAAGTAAGGGGGAAAGCACGCAGCCTTGTCTTACTCCGAAGTTAATGGTGAAATGTTTAGAGTAGCCTGCTGAAGATCTTACTGTAGTGCGATTACTTTCATAGAGGCTCTTGCATATCTCTACTAGGTGGTGACTCACTCCGTACAAGGGCAATGCGGACCATAGTTGTTCCCTGTCCACCCTATCGAACGCCTTTTCTGGTCAATAAAAGCTGTATATAGTGTTTTATTATGCTCTATTGTTTTCTCCGCTAGTTGTTTTATGATAAATAGGGCATCTGTGCAACCTCTGTTCCTCCTGAAGCCCTTCTGAGCATCGCTTAGTTGTGGGTCTGTAATTGGTCTCAATCTTTTTTCAACTATCTTGGCATATAACTTCCCTGTGTGGCTTAATAGTGATATTCCTCTATATTGGTTGCAGTCTCTTCTGCTGCCCTTCTTTTTCCATATTGGTAATATAATGGACTGTTTCCAATCGTCTGGGACTTGCTATCCATGCAGCGTTGAATATTCTGAGTAGCCATTTACATCCTGCCTCTCCCGCTGCTGTTAGCATTTCTACTGGGATGTTATTGATTCCGGGGGCTTTGTTTCTTGGTGCTAGTCGCAATGTTTCTTCTATTTCTTGTATGAGTGTACTTTACACCCCACCACTGGCTCCTTTCTGTTATGTTTCTTAGTGTTTATAATGTTCAATTCATCCATCTTTTTCGTGGTCGACTCATGGGTCTGGTGTTCTCGCAAGGTTTATTGAAGACTCCTTGTGAATTGTTTTGACCTTTCTGCCTTATCTTGTGGCCAAACCATTTTACCTGTTGTTTCTTTATGTATTATATGGCATGAATTATTTCGATCTTATCTCTCAGACTGTTTCCTGTCATTTGTCTAACACATTTCATCTCAGTAGTGGTTATTTTTCTTATTGTTCTTGCATTTAGGGTCCAGGACTGGCATTGGTAGCACAATGTTGGGATGAAGATTGTATTGTAGAGTGCCCGTTTTGCCTCTAGAGTTATTTCCTTGTTGGACAATAGTGGTGATAACTGTCCGATGATTTGAGAAGCTTTCTTGCATCTTGAGTCTATTTCTGCTGTTTATGAATTGTCGTTTGTCACTAAACTCCCTAGATATTTAAATTCCCCCACTTGTTTTAGTTGTCTGTCATTCATCGTTATATTATCTCTCTCTCTCTCTCTCTCTCTCTCTCTCTCTCTCTCTGCGATCAGGACTCAAAAAAGAGCAAGATCCCAGACTATCTCATGAAGTCAGCTGTCAGGTTAAGTGTGTTGATCACCCCCACAGACAGAACGTCACAATTAGAGTCTACCAGATCCACTCTGAGTGAACACCCGTTAAAACGTTGCACTGTGTTCTACGCCAGTGGCCCAGTGCATCCGATTTCAGCCAGCATTTTATTCAGGTTTGACTTCTTTCCTTAGCCTTTGATTGTCCCCAATCTTCCCGCAAGGCAGCAGATTGTCTTTTCTGTAGGGGGATTCTGCCCTTAGATGGTCGGCCCTCCCAGGTTTACGAGCACCATCTGCCCGAGTCACTAGAGGTGACTAACACAGACATGCACACACAAAGATGTGAGATGTGACTAACACAGAAATGCACACAGTGAAACGAGGCATGACTAACACTGACACACATCAAGATATGAGATATGGCTAACACAGACATACACGCAGAGATATGACACATGACTAACATAGACATGCACACAAAGATATGAGATATGACTAACATAGATATGCACACACAAAGATATGACACATGACTAACATAGACATGCACACAAAGATATGAGATATGACTAACATAGATATGCACACACAAAGATATGACACATGACTAACATAGACATGCACACAAAGATATGAGATATGACTGACTATATGATACATAATGTATCTGTAAGCCAATTCTTACCACAAGTACATAACATAATGTAAGACAATCTTGTAATGTTAAAATATGATCCAAAATTGTGAAAGTTGTGGGATACAGCAAGCTTTTACATCTGAAACATCCTGTAAACTTAATCTTCTTTCTTCTACTTTTCTCCTTTCACTGATACCCAAAAGGTGTCGTTATATTGATGTTCTGTTTCTATTTTGCGATATTTAAGACTTCGTCTTGTTGATGTTGATTTCCATGTTGTATTTTGTGCCTGTGCTGTTGAGCTTACTTAACTGTTCATGTAGGTTTTACATTTATCCATGTGTTAGTTAGTGTCTGATCGTCTGCAAATAAAAGCTTGTTAATATCCTCGGTTTCTGATGGGATTGCCTACCTTACATATGTATCCCACGTAGGTAATAAACAGTATGGAGATAGCACGTTGATCTATCGTAATAATGATCTGTGTACATGCAAATGCTTTTTTTTTTTTAACTGTGCAACTGCTTTTGATGTAGAGACTTTTAATTGGTTTGGTTAGGTATTGACATACTTCGGATGTTGTTAGTATCCTCTGTAGTTGTTCTTTGTTTGCTCGGTCGAAATGCCTTATTTAGTCGATGAAAACTATGAACAAATTTAGATTGTGTTTTGTCGTCTATTCTGCTCGCTGATTTAGAGTGAATAGTCTGTCAGTAAATCCTCTATTTTTTCGGAACCCCATTTGAGATTTGCCTCACTGTAGTTGTCTTATTGACCTGAGCCTTTTTTCCATAACTTGACATATAACTTTCCAACATGGCTGAGAAGGGAGATGCCTCTATATTGATTGCAGTCTCCCTTGCTACCTTTCTTTTTCCATATTTTTTATTATGATTGTCTGTTGCCAGTCTTTTGGGGCTTTTTTATTGGTGCCATAAGTAGTAAAAGTAAAGAGCCCCATCATTCCAAGTGGCGTATATGGAATATGGTGTTAGTGCCCCGTCATGCCAAGTGGCGTATATGGAATATGGTGTTAGTGACCCGTCACGCCAAGTGGCGTATATGGAATATGGTGTTAGTGACCCGTCACGCCAAGTGGCGTATATGGAATATGGTGTTAGTGACCCGTCACGCCAAGTGGCGTATATGGAATATGGTGTTAGTGACCCGTCATGCCAAGTGGCGTATATGGAATATGGTGTTAGTGACCGTAGATTTTATAGACCTTCGGCACATGATTTTTGGGGTAATGTGGTCGGTATTACGCCCGTGCCGCTTTACTGTACAAGAAAAAAATCCGACACCCATTTAAGACTGGGTGAACCCGGAAGCCGTAGATCATGATCAAACCCGACTCTTGTCCTTTGTAGTCCAGTTCACTAACCACTGAGGTATCGCGGCTCCCTTCAATTGGTGCCATGCTGCATTGAATATGCTGTGCTGCTATGTGACTCCTGGTTTTCCTAATGCGCTTTTATTTCTACCTGTATGTTGTCTATCCCTGGTGCTTTATTTCTTAGTGCATATTTGATTACTTATTTTATTTTCACTATCATGATGTTGAGTTCAGTGTTTGTGCATTCTTGCGTGGTGTTTGTTGTCTTGTAGGTAGTCGGTGCTATGTTTAACAGGTCTTCGAAATATTCTTTGCATCTTTGCTGCATCTGTTAATTATTTGGTGTTGGCTGTTCGTTTTTGTCATTTATAAGCTCAGTAGAATCATGGTTTTCTTTTCTCGCTTTTATTGCTGTTACCGCTTTGTAAAAGTCACTAGTGACTGTCTTGAAGTCCCTCCTCGTCGTTTGTTCGAATCCTGTCCCTGTGTTTTACTTCATTTCTTCAACCAAAATTGTAATTTTCTCCCAGTCCAAGAAATATTTTACATTTACTTTTTGGTTCTTCTTCTCTCTTTAATCTTTAGTTTCTTCTTTTTTTTTAAAATAACTGTTTCTCTGATTGTGTCGTTTTACCATGGTGTGCCCTTTCTCCCTTCTTTTGTTCTTAGTTTTGTTCCACTTTTGTTCTTAGTTTTGTTCCACTTTTGTTCTTAGTTTTGTTCCACTTTTGTTCTTAGTTTTGTTCCACTTTGTTCTTAGTTTTGTTCCACTTTTGTTCTTAGTTTTGTTCCACTTTTGTTCTTAGTTTTGTTCCACTTTTGTTCTTAGTTTTGTTCCACTTTTGTTCTTAGTTTTGTTCTTAGTTTTGTTCCACTTTTGTTCTTAGTTTTGTTCCACTTTTGTTCTTAGTTTTGTTCTTAGTTTTGTTCCACTTTTGTTCTTAGTTTTGTTCTTAGTTTTGTTCTTAGTTTTGTTCTTAGTTTTGTTCTTAGTTTTGTTCTTAGTTTTGTTCCACTTTTGTTCTTAGTTTTGTTCCACTTTTGTTCTTAGTTTTGTTCCACTTTTGTTCTTAGCTTTGTTCCACTTTTGTTCTTAGTTTTGTTCTTAGTTTTGTTCCACTTTTGTTCTTAGTTTTGTTCCACAAACTGTTGTTGCGATGTTGGTTACTGTTTCCTTAAACTGCTTCCACTCTTCTTCTACTGTGCATACTTTGTTAGGGAGTTTCTTGAATTCCTCTGACAGTTTGCCCTCCTAGGGCTTTCCTTGATTTTTAAATATTTTGATTGTTTTATTGTTATTGTCTGTTTGATTTGCTTCTTTTGTTGCTTGTGTATCTTCTCTTTGTTTTTGACTGTCTGAGTGTGATCATAACCATTTTATGGTCCGTGTTGTCTGTCATCTTAGGGAAAGCTCTGCTGTCGATTACTCTTTTCTTGTTTTGTTTTCTTGTTAGTGTAAAACCTATCTGGCTTCTGTATGTTGTGTTATTCCACTTGTACCGAGTGTATTAAATGCTGACTTCTGTATGTTGTGTTATTCCACTTGTATCGAGTGTATTAAATGCCACCTTCTGTATGTTGTGTTATTCCACTTGTATCGAGTGTATTAAATGCTGACTTCTGTATGTTGTGTTATTCCACTTGTATCGAGTGTATTAAATGCCACCTTCTGTATGTTGTGTTATTCCACTTGTACCGCGTGTATTCGTTCGTTCGTTCGCTTTCGTCAGCTTTGACCTCTGACGAAGTCCCACCCACTCAATTTTGTGGGACTGAATTTTGCGTGTAAAGTCTGTTTTATCCCATTACAGGATGCCCCTCGCCATGCAGGCAGATTTACTCCGACTTCAGAGGTACTAATTTTTAGGGAATTAGTAAAACCCAGGTGTCCTCGCCAGGGTACGAACCCCGGCTGTTGCCGTGGTAAGCCAACCGCCTATCGATTGCGCTAACCGGACACCCACCGCGTGTATTAAATGCTGACTTCTGTATGTTGTGTTATTCCACTTGTACCGAGTGTATTAAATGCTGACTTCTGTATGTTGTGTTATTCCACTTGTATCGAGTGTATTAAATGCTGACTTCTGTATGTTGTGTTATTCCACTTGTATCGAGTGTATTAAATGCTGACTTCTGTATGTTGTGTTATTCCACTTGTATCGAGTGTATTAAATGCTGACTTCTGTATGTTGTGTTATTCCACTTGTATAAAGTGTATTAAATGCCACCTTCTGTATGTTGAGTTATTCCACTTGTACCGCGTGTATTAAATACTGACTTCTGTATGTTGTGTTATTCCACTTGTACCGAGTGTATTAAATGCTGACTTCTGTATGTTGTGTTATTCCACTTGTATAGAGTGTATTAAATGCTGACTTCTGTATGTTGTGTTATTCCACTTGTATAAAGTGTATTAAATGCCACCTTCTGTATGTTGAGTTATTCCACTTGTACCGCGTGTATTAAATACTGACTTCTGTATGTTGTGTTATTCCACTTGTATCGAGTGTATTAAATGCTGACTTCTGTATGTTGTGTTATTCCACTTGTACCGAGTGTATTAAATGCTGACTTCTGTATGTTGTGTTATTCCACTTGTACCGAGTGTATTAAATGCTGACTTCTGTATGTTGTGTTATTCCACTTGTATCGAGTGTATTAAATGCTGACTTCTGTATGTTGTGTTATTCCACTTGTATAGAGTGTATTAAATGCTGACTTCTGTATGTTGTGTTATTCCACTTGTATCGAGTGTATTAAATGCTGACTTCTGTATGTTGTGTTATTCCACTTGTATAGAGTGTATTAAATGCTGACTTCTGTATGTTGTGTTATTCCACTTGTACCGAGTGTATTAAATGCTGACTTCTGTATGTTGTGTTATTCCACTTGTATCGAGTGTATTAAATGCTGACTTCTGTATGTTGTGTTATTCCACTTGTATCGAGTGTATTAAATGCTGACTTCTGTATGTTGTGTTATTCCACTTGTATCGAGTGTATTAAATGCTGACTTCTGTATGTTGTGTTATTCCACTTGTATAGAGTGTATTAAATGCTGACTTCTGTATGTTGTGTTATTCCACTTGTATAGAGTGTATTAAATGCTGACTTCTGTATGTTGTGTTATTCCACTTGTATAAAGTGTATTAAATGCCACCTTCTGTATGTTGAGTTATTCCACTTGTACCGCGTGTATTAAATACTGACTTCTGTATGTTGTGTTATTCCATATGTATCGAGTGTATTAAATGCCACCTTCTGTATGTTGTGTTATTCCACTTGTATCGAATGTATTAAATGCTGACTTCTGTATGTTGTGTTATTCCACTTGTATCGAATGTATTAAATGCTGACTTCTGTATGTTGTGTTATTCCACTTGTATCGAGTGTATTAAATGCTGACTTCTGTATGTTGTGTTATTCCACTTGTATAGAGTGTATTAAATGCTGACTTCTGTATGTTGTGTTATTCCACTTGTATCGAGTGTATTAAATGCCACTTCTGTATGTTGTGTTATTCCACTTGTATCGAGTGTATTAAATGCCACCTTCTGTATGTTGTGTTATTCCACTTGTACCGCGTGTATTAAATACTGACTTCTGTATGTTGTGTTATTCCACTTGTATCGAGTGTATTAAATGCTGACTTCTGTATGTTGTGTTATTCCACTTGTATCGAGTGTATTAAATGCTGACTTCTGTATGTTGTGTTATTCCACTTGTATCGAGTGTATTAAATGCTGACTTCTGTATGTTGTGTTATTCCACTTGTATCGAGTGTATTAAATGCTGACTTCTGTATGTTGTGTTATTCCACTTGTATCGAGTGTATTAAATGCTGACTTCTGTATGTTGTGTTATTCCACTTGTATAAAGTGTATTAAATGCCACCTTCTGTATGTTGTGTTATTCCCCTTGTACCGCGTGTATTAAATACTGACTTCTGTATGTTGTGTTATTCGACTTGTATCGAGTGTATTAAATGCTGACTTCTGTATGTTGTGTTATTCCACTTGTATCAAGTGTATTAAATACTGACTTCTGTATGTTGTGTTATTCCACTTGTATCGAATGTATTAAATGCTGACTTCTGTATGTTGTGTTATTCCACTTGTATCGAGTGTATTAAATGCTGACTTCTGTATGTTGTGTTATTCCACTTGTATAGAGTGTATTAAATGCTGACTTCTGTATGTTGTGTTATTCCACTTGTATCGAGTGTATTAAATGCTGACTTCTGTATGTTGTGTTATTCCACTTGTATCGAGTGTATTAAATGCCACCTTCTGTATGTTGTGTTATTCCACTTGTACCGCGTGTATTAAATACTGACTTCTGTATGTTGTGTTATTCCACTTGTATCGAGTGTATTAAATGCTGACTTCTGTATGTTGTGTTATTCCACTTGTATCGAGTGTATTAAATGCTGACTTCTGTATGTTGTGTTATTCCACTTGTATCGAGTGTATTAAATGCTGACTTCTGTATGTTGTGTTATTCCACTTGTATCGAGTGTATTAAATGCTGACTTCTGTATGTTGTGTTATTCCACTTGTATCGAGTGTATTAAATGCCACCTTCTGTATGTTGTGTTATTCCACTTGTACCGCGTGTATTAAATACTGACTTCTGTATGTTGTGTTATTCCACTTGTATCGAGTGTATTAAATGCCACCTTCTGTATGTTGAGTTATTCCACTTGTATCGAGTGTATTAAATGCCACCCTCTGTGTTTGAAGAATGTGTTGGTGATAACAAAAAATGATTGTTATAACATCATGGCAGCAGTCTGCTTCTATTTTCATTTACTTCTGCTGTCTCTTATCGCTAAATGGTCCCAAGATATCCCTGCACTTCCTGTTACGTTTCCCAAGCCTTCCATTAAAATCTCCCATCACTAACATGTCGTCGCTCTTATCAGTCTTGTCGACAATTTCATTTAGTGTCTTACATAATTCTCCAGTCTTTATTCATTGTTGTTACTTGCTGCACACATTTGTATATACATTGTTTCTGGGTCAGTAGTCAGTGGTTGTAATTATTCTTTCAGAGTACTATTTGATTTCTAGAATATTCTTTGCGTGTTCTGGATCGATGATAAAGCCTACTCCGTGTTTTGCTCTTTCTGTGATGTCGACTCCTGAGAATATTGTCGTGTAGTTGATGTATGTTTTCTTTACTTGTCATTTTACGTTGGTGTCCTCTAGTCCTAGTATTTTGATTTTACTTCTTGTCAATTAAAAAAAAATTATACTTTTTTGTTGTCCACACCGCAAATGTTGATGGTTACTGTTAATTTGTTGTCTACCTTTTTAATTTATTACCTTTTTTATTAACCTTTCTAATTTGTTATATGGTTCCTTAGTTTAGCTGGAGGAAACACGAAGATTTATGTAGCTGGAGGATACACGAAGATTTGTGTAGCTGGAGGAAACACGAAGATTTGAGTAGCTTGAGTAAACATGAAGATTTGAGTAGCTTGAGTAAACATGAAGATTTGTGTAGCTGGAGGAAACACGAAGATTTGAGTAGCTTGAGTAAACATGAAGATTTGTGTAGCTGGAGGAAACACGAAGATTTGAGTAGCTTGAGTAAACATGAAGATTTGAGTAGCTTGAGTAAACACGAAGATTTGAGTAGCTTGAGTAAACACGAAGATTTGAGTAGCTGGAGGAAACACGAAGATTTGAGAAGCTTGAGTAAACATGAAGATTTGTGTAGCTGGAGGAAACACGAAGATTTGAGTAGCTTGAGTAAACATGAAGATTTGAGTAGCTTGAGTAAACACGAAGATTTGAGTAGCTTGAGTAAACACGAAGATTTGAGTAGCTTGAGTAAACACGAAGATTTGAGTAGCTTGAGTAAACACGAAGATTTGAGTAGCTGGAGTAAACACGAAGATTTGAGTAGCTGGAGGAAACACGAAGATTTGAGTAGCTTGAGTAAACACGAAGATTTGAGTAGCTTGAGTAAACACGAAGATTTGAGTAGCTGGAGGAAACACGAAGATTTGAGTAGCTGGAGGAAACATGAAGATTTGAGTAGCTTGAGTAAACACGAAGATTTGAGTAGCTTGAGTAAACACGAAGATTTGAGTAGCTTGAGTAAACACGAAGATTTGAGTAGCTTGAGTAAACACGAAGATTTGAGTACCTTGAGTAAACACGAAGATTTGAGTAGCTTGAGTAAACACGAAGATTTGAGTAGCTGGAGGAAACACGAAGATTTGAGTAGCTTGAGTAAACACGAAGATTTGTGTAGCTGGAGTAAACACGAAGATTTGAGTAGCTTGAATAAACACGAAGATTTGAGTAGCTTGAGTAAACACGAATATTTGTGTAGCTGGAGTAAAAACGTAGATTTGTGTAGCTGGAGGAAACACGAAGATTTGAGTAGCTGGAGGAAACACGAAGATTTGTGTAGCTGGAGTAAACACGTAGATTTGTGTAGCTGGAGTAAACACGAAGATTTGAGTAGCTGGAGTAAAAACGAAGATTTGAGTAGCTGGAGTAAACACGAAGATTTGAGTAGCTGGAGTAAAAACGAAGATTTGAGTAGCTGGAGTAAAAACGAAGATTTGAGTAGCTTGAGTAAACACGAAGATTTGAGTAGCTGGAGTAAACACGAAGATTTGAGTAGCTGGAGTAAACACGAAGATTTGAGTAGCTGGAGTAAAAACGAAGATTTGAGTAGCTTGAGTAAACACGAAGATTTGAGTAGCTTGAGTAAACACGAAGATTTGAGTAGCTGGAGGAAACACGAAGATTTGAGTAGCTGGAGGAAACACGAAGATTTGTGTAGCTGGAGTAAACACGAAGATTTGAGTAGCTTGAGTAAACACAAAGATTTGAGTAGCTTGAGTAAACACGAAGATTTGTGTAGCTGGAGTAAAAACGTAGATTTGTGTAGCTGGAGGAAACACGAAGATTTGAGTAGCTGGAGGAAACACGAAGATTTGTGTAGCTGGAGTAAACACGTAGATTTGTGTAGATGGAGTAAACACGAAGATTTGAGTAGCTGGAGTAAAAACGAAGATTTGAGTAGCTGGAGTAAAAACGAAGATTTGAGTAGCTGGAGTAAAAACGAAGATTTGAGTAGCTTGAGTAAACACGAAGATTTGAGTAGCTGGAGTAAACACGAAGATTTGAGTAGCTGGAGTAAACACGAAGATTTGTGTAGCTGGAGTAAAAACGAAGATTTGAGTAGCTTGAGTAAACACGAAGATTTGAGTAGCTTGAGTAAACACGAAGATTTGAGTAGCTGGAGGAAACACGAAGATTTGAGTAGCTGGAGTAAACACGAAGATTTGTGTAGCTGGAGTAAACACGAAGATTTGTGTAGCTGGAGTAAACACGAAGATTTGAGTAGCTGGAGTAAACACGAAGATTTGAGTAGCTGGAGTAAACACGAAGATTTGAGTAGCTGGAGTAAACACGAAGATTTGTATAGCTGGAGTAAACACGAAGATTTGAGTAGCTGGAGTAAACACGAAGACTTGAGTAGCTGGAGGAAAAGAATGAAAAAGTCAAAAGTTGGGATATAAAAGTCGTTTAAAGTAACTGGACTAAAAACAAAGGTTTGAAAAATCAGAAATAAAAAAAACAACAAAAAAAAACTGTATCCTCTTCTTCGTTTGCAGAACTTTAAGAAAGTTGCTCCACTTTGAACGGTTTGTATTCTTGTTTCACAGAGTGCCCTGCTTCTGACCCACGCTAACAATCTTTGGACAAGCTGTTTTTCGCGTTGAAGACAGATGTGTTGGACAGAAGGTCGTGTACGCGGTAATGCAATTGTGGATAAGGTCGCTGGTAACTCTGGCACTGAGTGTGGCCTTACTCTTGACAGAGAGGACATCGACAAGTTTGTTCCTCATTTCTTAAGAGAAGAGGAGGAGAATGGGTAGGACAATGATGTATATATTGAGAGGCTGAGAAGTCTAAAGGTTATATATTGAGAGGCTGAGAAGTCTAAAGGTGGGACAATGATGTATATATTGAGAGGCTGAGAAGTCTAAAGGTGGGACAATGATGTATATATTGAGAGGCTGAGAAGTCTAAAGGTGGGACAATGATGTATATATTGAGAGGCTGAGAAGTCTAAAGGTAGGACAATGATGTATATATTGAGAGGCTGAGAAGTCTAAAGGTGGGACAATGATGTATATATTGAGAGGCTGAGAAGTCTAAAGGTGGGACAATGATGTATATATTGAGAGGCTGAGAAGTCTAAAGGTGGACAATGATGTATATATGAGAGGCTGAGAAGTCTAAAGGTGGGACAATGATGTATATATTGAGAGGCTGAGAAGTCTAAAGATGGGACAATGATGTATATATTCAGACACTGAGGAGTCTGGGACCAGACAGGACTAGGTAAAAATGGTGTGGTCGATCTGAAGTTTTTAGTGGGAAAAACAAGTGTATCTGTATTCAACACCTTACAGGTGCAACATGTCTGCATACACTTCCAGAAATGCTGGGAGGGGCGTTGAAGTTAATAGAAGTGGAAGAGGATGGATGAACAAGCACACATATATAAGGGGACCATTGGTGGGGTGTAGCGTACACTTCTACAAGGTATGGTGACAGCTTTACAACAAAGGAACACACAAAAAATACTGACGTTTCGGCCTACATGCGGCCTTCTTCAGGAAACTAGAACGTCAACAAACGATGATACTGATAAATTCTACTACATCTAGGACGATCGGGACTGGTAAGTCAAGGAGAAGTCAACAGAGGGATATGAGATGAGATAAGAGATGAGATAAGAGATGAGATAAGAGATGAGATAAGAGATGAGAGAGAGAGAGATGTGTAACATGTTGCAGGATAGATAATATGTGGAAATATGAAAGTGTAACTATATATATAATGAGTGTGAAACTATTGGCACGATCAAACAATGACAGCGAAAACGACTTGTAAAATGCAAGTGGAGGGACCTGCTGGGCAATCAGTTACGTGATTGAACCGGAGGTCAGACGAGATAGCAAGAAGTGGAAATGGCTGTGAATTAGTGAAGCGTGACACAGGTAATGACTAGAAATACATGAGGAGTGTGAAAGCAAACTAACCAACCAGACTTTCCCCATGTACCCTAGCGATAAGTTAAGTGTAATATTCACACTGGTGTCTGGGGTATGTCTGGTGTTTTTGTTGACTTTCACCCTCCTCATATATCTCTAGCTACTACCTGTCGAGCCCTGACCACTGTCAGCTGAGAAAAGAAAAGGACCACTGTCACCTGCTGCACTTGTCATAAGAGGCGACTAAGGATATTTGGGTCAAAATATTCGTCATGATACGATGTTTATGTATCTGAGCTGAAACCATATTCAGTGAATTCACTGGTTTGTGGCGGGCGTGTTTCATTTCATAATAGAAAGTGTGATGAAGATGGTATCTGGGAGCTGTTGGGTTATCCCTTGTGCAATGTTGATGATCTATCGACTCAAATAAAGTAAATCAAATAAATAACGAACCATACAGCTGGAACGAAAAGGTTTTTAAGCCGTTCCGTCCCTGTCCCTATTCCTGTCCCTATCCTTGTCTCTGTCGCTATCCCTGTCCCTGTGCATATCTCTGTCCTTGTTCCTGTCCCTATCCTTGTCTCTGTCCCTATACATGTCTCTGTCGTTATCCCTGTCTCTATCCCTGTCCCTGTCCATATCTCTGTCCTTGTCGTTGTTTCTGTCCCTATCCCTGTTCCGGCCCTGTTCTGTTCAGCTGAGTTCAGTTGAGCTAAGTTTAGTTTAGTTAAGTTAAGTTAAGTTTAGTTTTAGTTTAGTTTAGTTTAGTAGACAGGTCATCGTTATTGCACATCGAACAAGTCCATAAATGCTCAGATCTCTACCGAAGAACATCCCTCAGCGTGTAGCGACTAACGTCACCGGTGTTGTGTTGGTTGACAAGTCTTCTTTGGGTTCCTGAGCAGCGCTCCCATCTGGCAAGTCCAACCTTGACATGATTTTCGTAGTTTGGTCATGGCTACGGGTCATTTTCTGAGTCGGTGTTTAGTCCAGTGTAAAAAAAAAGTAAAGTACCCCCGTCACACCAAGTGGCGTTTAGGGAAATATGGTGTTAGTGACCCTATATTTTACAGACCTTCAGCACATGATTTTTGGGGTAATGTGGTCAGTATTACACCCGTGCTGCTTTACTTTCCCAGAAAAAAATCCGGTACCCATTTAAGGCTGGGTGAACCCGGAAGCCGTCGTTTGGGATCGAACCCTACCCGTGTCCGTGGTAGTCCAGTTCACTAACCACTGAGCTATCGCGGCTCCCTTAGTCCAGTGTACCTGAGATTATTATTAATGTCAAAGCGGTCCACTGCCCTTCCGCAATCACTATCTGCCAAACTGGCAAGTCTGTCGGCGCGTTGATTACCTTCCACACCGGCGTGCCCTGGCACGAAAATGAAGCAGACACTTGTTAGAATAGACCTCTCCAGAGACTCAAACCATTACCGTTTAGTCGAGCCAGTTGCCATCTTTCTGAGCATACTGATTGAAGCACTCAGAAAACACACATGTATATATGGCTATCCCAAAAATCATGTGCTGAAGGTATGTAAAGTGTATGGTCACTAACACCATATTCCCTATACGCCAGTTGGTGTGATGGGGGCTCTTTACTTTTTATAAATGGCTGTGTCTCAAGCCTTACTTTTGTAAGCCATAATTTCCATGGTCAAACGACTTGTAGTCAATGCGAAATCATATTGTCCTGGTTGGCCTCGAGACAGAGAAGTTGTTCAAATCTCGGCTGCACTAGTTGGGATTTTTATTTCTGATTTCTCTCTGAGGCAACCACCCCTGGTCTCAGCAGCGAGACCCGGCTTGAAACATCAATTACTCATCGACGGAAAAAATATGAGTACCTCCGAAGATGGAGTTATCTGCCTGTGCGGCGAGGTGCCCCTGTACACATGGTTGCCAGGGGAAAAAAGATTAACACCCAAAATTCAGTTCCTAGTCACTAGGGACTTTGCCAGAGCTGTCAAACGCAAAGAAAAGCCGAAAACACATCTGTCTTTGGGATGAAGATGATGGGGAATGCATGGAATGATCTTAAAAGAATGGCAAGAAACAGAACGACCTGGAAAGTGTTTGTTGAAAACTTATGCTCCACAGGGAGCTGAAAGGTAGAAGAAGAAGACATATGTCTTCCTTCACAGTTTTGCCTCCAACAAGAACTGTCAAAAGCTTAGTACGTGGCGAATAAGAGACCCACCTGTGTAAATGACGGCGTCACAAACAGAAGAATAAAGATAGAGAGCCGGAATGCTACAAAGAATAGAAGCGTGACAACCGAAGGGACAAAGAAGAAAAGGAAGAACAGAGTCGCGTCAGGTCACGTTGGGGCGTACAGAAAACATTTCACAGACCTTCGTCACAATATTTTGGGGTGAATGTGCTCATCATTACTCCAATGCCGTATTTTTATTCCCAGAAATGTCCTATACTTATTCAAGGCTGGGTGAAACTGGAGCCGTCGATCAGGATCGAAAGTCATTATGGAGAGTGGAAAACAGAAAAGAGAGTGGAATGAAAGGGAGAGCAGAACAGAGGCTAAGACACAATTTTTTTTTTTTTGGGGGGGGGGGGGGGGGGGGGGGGGGGAAGAAGAGGAATAGGGATGATGTGGAGTAAAAAAAATTATAACAATTATAAATTATTTTTAAAAAAATCTTACCGGTTAGGGTTTGTACATTTATGCGTTACTTTTTATTTATGTATGTTTGTATGTTTGTATAACTCAGGAAATGGAGTGTATTATTGTTTAATAGTGTCATTTTTATTATCAAGGACAAGGGCCTGTCAAAATTGCTTGCGTGCCGGTTTTGACCCTCGAGCCGTAGGTTGCCCTTCTCTGAAATAGACAACTTCTAATGTAGAACAAGTTCATGAATATGAAATACAAAATATTTTTTTTTAACTGGATGTTCAAACATTGCTTTTAAACCGATGCGTGTGTGATATTAAAGTGTTACATCAGACGAGCAGTTCGTTTTATTTCAGTAAATTTAAATTCGTTTTAATACCGGGGGAAAGAAAAATTGGGTGCGTCATAAGGCAATATTCAATAGCTTAGGTCGAATGTTTAGATTATCTCACGTCAGCATATTGGCTGGTGTTGAATGGGTCAAGGCGTTAGATGCGACTGACGCATTTTGGTCGTTGTATCCAAAATGGCTTTGGGGGAATGGGAAAGGCGAAATAGCTGGTGGTCCAGATGCATGCCGAAGGCCTCTGATTCATTCAGGTCTTGGGTTCAAACACCACCTCAGGGGGAGGGAGTTTTCCCAAATTGAATCCGTGATTTTCTCGAGGCTTTACTCTCTCCTGGTCTCTGGGTCAGACATCTGGAGACAGTTCAGAGCTACAACTACCTGGGACATACTATAACTAGTGATGGAATAGACCTGGAGACAGTTCAGAGCTACAACTACCTGGGACATACTATAACTAGTGATGGAATAGACCTGGAGACAGTTCAGAGCTACAACTACCTGGGACATACTATAACTAGTGATGGAATAGACCTGGAGACAGTTCAGAGCTACAACTACCTGGGACATACTATAACCAGTGATGGAAAATGTACAACTGAAATAAACAAAAGAATAGTGATGGCAAAAAGTAATTTCAATGCCATGAAAAATATACTAACATCAAAACAAATAACACCAGGACTAAAAAAAAGAATAGCAAAATGTTACATCTTCTCAATATTCCTGTATAGGGCAGAAACATGGACATTGAACAAGAAAACAGAATAGAAAATTGAAGCCTTTGAAATGTGGATTTATAGATTAATAGGTAGAATTGGATGGAAAGGAAAAAAAAAACAAACGATGAAGTTTTAAAACAACTAAAAATGAAAAGAGAACTGCTGAACACAATTAGAACAAGACAAATGAAATTTTTTGGGCCATATTAAAAGACACAGCATCCTAATAAAAGTAAACTTGGAAGGGAAAATACAAGGTAAAAGAGGTAGAGGCAGACCAGGACTAACATGGACAAGTAACATCAAAAGATGGACAAGTCAATCTAGGACAATCTGCACCATCAAAGGAAGAGGTAGAGGCAGACCAGGACTAACATGGACAAGTAACATCAAAAGATGGACAAGTCAATCTAGGACAATCTGCACCATCAAAGGAAGAGACAGAGTGGAATGGCTCTCCATGGCAGCTAACCTTCGATGCGGAGACGGCACTCAATAATGATGATGGTCTCTGGGTAGTGAGATCTGATGTCTGGCCCTATCTGATAAAGGTGGAAAACAGGAGGTCCCGTGTGCACTCGCGCACGTTAAAGAAACGTTCAGAGCTAAAAGTCGAAAAAAGTAGGTCAAAAATTACCGCTGTCCAGGCAAAAAATCTAGCAAGTCTACCAATGGGGGTAACGAGTGTGTCGAGTTTAAAGAAGAAACTATAGCGACTGTGATGTAAACTAAAGACATAGCGCTACTAGGCCACTTAATGGTTGGAATCTAAGAAGAAAAAGAAGAAAATGGCTTTAGATTTTATTCTTGATGATTGTTTAGTTGCTTTAGAAGCAGCTTTCATGTGATTTCTTGTAGCTGATGAACACATTTTGGTTATCGCGAAGCAGTTTTTCATGAAATGTGTCAGGCGAATGACAGGAAACAACTTGAGAGATAAGATCAGAAATGAAGAACTGAGAAAAAGCTAGGAATAATTGATGTCAGAAAATTGGCACATCAGAAGATTTTATTGACGAAACTCCTCAAGTAGCACAGCGTTGCCCTGCAGTGGATCCCATCTCACTGTGGAATACCAGGAAACGAGAGAACAGAACAGCTGGCAAAATAAGGTTCAACAGGCACACAACCAGATGGTTACATACCATCAGAAGAAACAGATAATCAAATAAATCTGAAGACCACAAGCCCCAAATCAGGATGCCTTTCATAATATGAATAGATATGAACAAGTTATCATTATACGCCTCAGAAGAGGACACAATCGACGCCATAGTCACATGTATACAAAATTCAAGATCGGCACCTCAACTACATGTACATGTGGACAGGCGCCCCAGACTGCAGAACACATACTTCAAGACTGCACTGAATATAGTAGACTAAGGAAAATCCATTGGCCTATAGATACAACACTACAGACACAACTATATGGGCCACTGCAAGAATTACAAAAGACAGTAACATTTATACAGGAAACGACATTGCAGATATTGACAATACTTGAGGTATAAAGTAACATACCTCCCATTAGACAATACTTGAAGAATTAAGTAACATACCTCCCATTAGACAATACTTGAGGTATAAAGTAACATACCTCCCATTAGACAATACTTGAAGAATTAAGTAACATACCTCCCATTAGAAAATACTTGAGGTATAAAGTAACATACCTCCCATTAGACAATACTTGAGGTATAAAGTAACATACCTCCCATTAGACAATACTTGAGGTATAAAGTAACATACCTCCCATTAGACAATACTTGAGGTATAAAGTAACATACCTCCCATTAGACAATACTTGAGGTATAAAGTAACATACCTCCCATTTCTTAGTTTAGGCCGAGGAGGAGGTGGCGGTGGAAAGAGTAGAGGAGGGGAATGAGGAGGAGGAGAGGAAGGAACATGGAGTAGAATGAGGAGGATGAGAGGAAGAAGAGGAGAATGAGATGAGGTGGGGAGAAGGGGGAAAAATGTGGAGGAGGAGAAAGAGGAAGAGAGGAAGAAGGAGCGAAGAGAAAGAAGACGGGGGATGAAGGTTGAGGAGAAGGGGAAGAAAGTGGAGGAGGAAAACGAGGTAGAAGAGGAGGGGAAGAAGAGGAGGAGGAAATGAAGGATGAGGAGAGGAGGAAGAAAATGGAGGAGGGGGGGGAGAAAGTGAAGGAGGATAATGAGGCGGAAGAGATGAAGAGGCCTCGTTTGTTATCGTTGTTCTCGTTGTTCTCGTTGTTATCGTTGTTATCGTTGTTCTCGTTGTTATCGTTGTTCTCGTTGTTATCGTTGTTATCGTTGTTCTCGTTGTTATCGTTGTTCTCGTTGTTATCGTTGTTCTCGTTGTCTGAAGATGACTGGATGTAGACCGAAACATTAGTAGTTTGTTGTGTTCCTTTTCTGTAAAAACTCACCATATCGTGTAGGAGCGTAAGTTACAGCCCACTACTGGCTCCTTGCTACCATCCATACCACAGCACTGCATCTATTTGCACGTTTCTTGAAGACTAATTTGGGGGACAGGACGCCAACCCAGCTTTTTTTTAAATCTATGACTAAGTCGCTAGAGACTAGGAACTGAATTTTGTCTCTTAATCTATTTTTCCCTGGCAGCCGTGTTCACAGGGTCCCTCGCCGCATAGACAGATAACTACGCATTCGGTGGTCTGCCTCTACCTCTTTTACCTTGTATTTTCCCTTCCAAAATTACTTTTAGTAGGCTGTTGTATCTTTTAACATGGCCCAAAAATCTTATTTGTCTTGTTTGAACTGTGTTTAATAGTTCTCTTTTCATTTTTAGTTGTTTTAAAACTTCATCGTTTGTTTTATTTTTCCCCATCTAATTCTTCTATAAATCCACATTTCAAAAGTTTCAATTTTCTGTTCAGCTTTCTTGTCTAATGTCCATGTTTCTACACCATACCGGAATGTTGAGAAGATATATTGCTAGATTGTTATTACGAGCTTTAGCCCTGGTGTTATTTGTTTTCATGTTAGTATATTTTTCATGGCATTGTACAAATTAGACTACAAAAATGCAGTGCTCAAATAGGATGTGTTGGGCCAAAAGGCGCAAATATCACAGACAACTTGCAAACCATAAAACAACACATATACACAAGTTCAACGTCTTTTTAAGGGCGGATGATCAAGAGGAGTGTTCATTCTTTAAGTAATCACCAGATGAATCCCAGTAAGGAGAAGAGAGAACATCTGGTGTCGATACTTCGATTGGAGTTCCATCTTCTTCAGTACTTTTGATTCAGAGTTAAGGTTATGTTTTCTTCCATCTTCTTCAGTACTTTTGATTCAGAGTTAAGGTTATGTTTTCTTGCATCTTCTTCAGTACTTTTGATTCAGAGTTAAGGTTATGTTTTCTTGCATCTTCTTCAGTACTTTTGATTCAGAGTTAAGGTTATGTTTTCTTGCATCTTCTTCAGTACTTTTGATTCAGAGTTAAGGTTATGTTTTCTTGCATCTTCTTCAGTACTTTTGATTCAGAGTTAAGGTTATGTTTTCTTGCATCTTCTTCAGTACTTTTGATTCAGAGTTAAGGTTATGTTTTCTTGCATCTTCTTCAGTACTTTTGATTCAGAGTTAAGGTTATGTTTTCTTGCATCTTCTTCAGTACTTTTGATTCAGAGTTAAGGTTATGTTTTCTTGCATCTTCTTCAGTACTTTTGATTCAGAGTTAAGGTTATGTTTTCTTGCATCTTCTTCAGTACTTTTGATTCAGAGTTAAGGTTATGTTTCTTGCATCTTCTTCAGTACTTTTGATTCAGAGTTAAGGTTATGTTTTCTTGCATCTTCTTCAGTACTTTTGATTCAGAGTTAAGGTTATGTTTTCTTGCATCTTCTTCAGTACTTTTGATTCAGAGTTAAGGTTATGTT
This sequence comes from Megaustenia siamemsis, assembly GCA_032433765.1. Taxonomy (NCBI): domain Eukaryota; kingdom Metazoa; phylum Mollusca; class Gastropoda; order Stylommatophora; family Ariophantidae; genus Megaustenia; species Megaustenia siamemsis. The sequence continues at coordinate 31,071,513 of JAVIAB010000104.1, read as the reverse complement.
TTCTTGCATCTTCTTCAGTACTTTTGATTCAGAGTTAAGGTTATGTTTTCTTGCATCTTCTTCAGTACTTTTGATTCAGAGTTAAGGTTATGTTTTCTTATCTCATTTGATTTATGTTACGACTTTTCGTTATATTACCTATTTTACATTATCATATCTCAAACCCATTTTTGATAATCGAAACTAGAAAAAAAAGTTATTAAATGTTATGTAGAGTCAGTCTTAACATATGGATGTGAATCATGGACAATAGAACAACAGACAAGAAAATCACTGGAGTCTGTAGAAATGTGGATTTACAGAAGAATGTTGAGAATACCATGGACAGCTAAGAAGAGTAATGAAAACGTGAAGAAAGAGGCCAAAGCAAATAGAGAGCTGATTTCTAATATTAAGAAGAAACAATCATCATATTTGTTTCGTATAACGAGAAGGGAACAGCTGGCAAAGTTGAGGGTCGAAGTGATAGAGGAAAGCAAAGAGAAAAGATACCAGACAGCTTAAGAGGATGGCGTAGCAGAAGGTCAACAACAGAAGTGATAAATGACTGTCGAGATCGAAAGCTATGGAGAGACATGATCACCCACGCCAGCTGGCATGGGACATGATGATGATGGTCTCAATTACTAGATGGTTTGGTGTCATAGCATGGGAAACAGACAACAACAGAATTGATGCGATGTACTGTTGATAGAAAATTGTGGAAAGACATGATCGCTTACGCTAACTGGTATGGCACATGCTGATGATCTCAAATCTACAGCATCCTCCAGTCCCACTAGAATGTTACCCCATCCCAGTCCTGTACTACCACATGGTGATCTCACACTATCTTAGCTAAAGCATATCATGTTCTGTTCTGTATGTTCTGTTCTGTTTGTATGTTCTGTTGTGTATGGATGTTCTGTTGTATATGTATGTTCTGTTGTATATGTATGTTCTGTTTTATATTTATGTTCTGTTCTGTATGTATGTTCTGTTGTATATGTATGTTCTGTTCTGTATGTAGGTTTTGTTTTATATGTATGTTATGTTCTGTATGCTCTGTTCTGTATGTATGTTCTGTTGTATATGTATTTTATGTTCTGTATATTCAGTTCTATATTTTCTGTTCTGTATGTATGTTCTGTATGTATGTTCTATTATGTATATATATTTGTATGTATGTTCTTTTCGCTATATATATATTCTCTGTTCTATATGTCCGAGTTAACCTGCCCGCATTTCGATTTATCACATTTGACTGCCCCTCCATATTCCCCTAGCTGCCTTGCCATAACGTCCGCCTGCGACGGTAACTACGTAGATGTGCAAGTCCTGCGCCCATATCTGCTCTACCGTGTGCCCTCTCTATTCTGTAGACTATGCCATCCCTTGGTTAATACCATTCACTACCTATTTAAATCCATTAATACTTTAATTCTGAGTTCATCCATTTCAATGTATGCATGTCTGTGTTTAAAATAATATTGACTTTTAATCATTTAAAACGTCATGTACGTGAGCCGGCCAGTTCTGTTCAAGGCCGTGACATCCCTAAGCAATGACCTTTGATAATTAGGCGCATTCAGGCATAGAAGTTGTAGGTGCTCTGTACTTTCTGCAACAAATTTGGAGGCCGAAATATTTGGGACAATAATAACCTCATAGGGAAGATACACAACAGAAATAAAAATGCGAAATAGCACAGGGTAAAGTAGCGTTTGAGAAAAATGAGAAACACTTTGTGGAACACCGCTATGTCAATAGAAGTGATAAAGAGAGTTCATCCGTGCTATATAGAGCCAATTCAGACTTGCGGGGGCACAATATGGACAGTAGACAAACACATAAAAAGACGATTAGAGGACACAGAGATTGGATTTATCAGAAGAATATTGAGAGTTCCCTGGATAACTAAGAAGACCCAACAAAAATTATCCAAGAGACAATGAGAAAGGGGAGCTTCTAAAATCAATCAGAAAGAAACAATTGACATTTTTCTGGCATATCATGAGAGGAGGACAGTTGAATACTTAGTTACACCAGGCAAAATACAGGGAAAGAGAGATCGTGGACGACAAAGTGAGAATGTACTAGATAGCTTGGTGTCATGGCATGGAAAACAGTTAACAACAGAATTGATACGATGCACTGTGGACAGAAAATTGTGAAAGGACATGATCGCCTACGCCAACCCGTATGACACATGATGATGACGACTATAATACTCTGTGTATGTGCAAATGAATTATTTTGTAAGGTAAAAGAAAGGGTTAAACAACTTTCTTGTGTATTGCCTTCGCAAGGTAATGAACATCAAACAAAATGGCAGGACAAAGTAAATAACTCTAATGTCTTACAACGAGCCAAACTCCCATCCATCATGTCAGGACAAAGTAAATAACTCTAATGTCTTACAACGAGCCAAACTCCCATCCATCATGTCAGGACAAAGTAAATAACTCTAATGTCTTACAACGAGCCAAACTCCCATCCATCATGGCAAGACAAAGTAACCAACTCTAATGTCTTACAACGAGCCAAACTCCCATCCATCATGTCAGGACAAAGTAAATAACTCTAATGTCTTACAACGAGCCAAACTCCCATCCATCATGTCAGGACAAAGTAAATAACTCTAATGTCTTACAACGAGCCAAACTCCCATCCATCATGTCAGGACAAAGTAAATAACTCTAATGTCTTACAACGAGCCAAACTCCCATCCATCATGGCAAGACAAAGTAACAAACTCTAATGTCTTACAACGAGCCAAACTCCCATCCATCATGGCAGGACAAAGTAACCAACTCTAATGTCTTACAACGAGCAAACTCCCATCCATCATGGCAAGACAAAGTAACCAATTCTAATGTCTTACAACGAGCCAAACTCCCATCCATCATGGCAGGACAAAGTAAATAACTCTAATGTCTTACAACGAGCCAAACTCCCATCCATCATGTCAGGACAAAGTAACCAACTCTAATGTCTTACAACGAGCCAAACTCCCATCCATCATTGCAGGACAAAGTAACCAACTCTAATGTCTTACAACGAGCCAATTCCCATCCATCTTGGCAGGACCTACCTCCCTCCCTCGGGACACTCTACAATATAATCTTCATCCCAACGTTGTGCTACCAATGCCAGACCTGGACCCTAGATGCAAGAACAATAAGAAAAATAACCTCTACAGAGATGAAATGTGTTAGACGAATGACAGGAAACAGTCTGAGAGACAGATCAGAAATGAAGAACTGAGAAAAAAGCTAGGAATAAGTCCCGCCATGGAATATATAAAGAAACAACAGATAAAATGGTTTGGCCATGTGACAGGGCAGAGTGACCAAAACAGAACACAACGAGCCCTCAACAAGCGTTGTGAGAACACCAGACCCAAGGGATGACATCGAAAAATATGGATTGGCGCATTATTAGAAGCACTAGGAAACATAACAGCAGCAGAGGTGAACAGAAGACCAAAAGACCGCAAATTATATCTCCCCCTCGACGCTGAAAGGTAAATGAGGAAGGAAAGAAGCAGAAGATTTCAGATATTTACAGTATTTTGCTAAAGTAGCAGATATAAAGTATTTAAGTATTTTTCTTTGTTATAAAAAAAAAAAAAAAATCCGGCTCTCCTTATGCTATCTTGACGCCCCAAGCGATTGCATATGATCGACTAATGGTAGAACCGGCCCTGATCGTGAGTCATAAAAAATATTGCGACAGATTGTGACCTTAGAGTCCACAGTTTTATAATATGAAAACCTCTGTAGACACGTTTATATAGGTCACTGGCTGCATGTCTAGCTTGGGGGGATTATGATTACATAGAAAAAGTGCTGTTGTACTTATAGCAGACGACAACACATGTTCTCTGTCTGAATGTATTCATACACAGTGTGTTCAGCAACCTTGGATTGTGTTGTTACAACACGCTTCGTGTACGCTAATAAGACACCTAACGATAGACATGAATTCTGCACTCTAATAAGACAACTAACGATATACATGAATTCTGCACTCTAATAAGACACCTAACGATATACATGAATTCTGCACTCTAATAAGACAACTAACGATAGACATGAATTCTGCACTCTAATAAGACAACTAACGATATACATGAATTCTGCACTCTAATAAGACACCTAACGATATACATGAATTCTGCACTCTAATAAGACAGCTAACGATAGACATGAATTCTGCACTCTAATAAGACAACTAACGATATACATGAATTCTGCACTTTATAAGGCAACTAACGATAGACATGAATTCTGCACTCTAATAAGACACCTAACGATATACATGAATTCTGCACTTTATTAAGGCAACTAACGATAGACATGAATTCTGCACTCTAATAAGACAACTAACGATATACATGAATTCTGCACTCTAATAAGACAACTAACGATATACATGAATTCTGCACTCTAATAAGACAACTAACGATATACATGAATTCTGCACTCTAATAAGACAACTAACGATATACATGAATTCTGCACTCTAATAAGACAGCTAACCTTGACAAGAATTCTGCACTCTAATAAGACAGCTAACCTTTGACAAGAATTCTGCACTCTAATAAGACAACTAACGATATACATGAATTCTGCACTCTAATAAGTCAACTAACGATATACATGAATTCTGCACTCTAATAAGACAACTAACGATATACATGAATTCTGCACTCTAATAAGACAACTAACGATAGACATGAATTCTGCACTCTAATAAGACACCTAACGATATACATGAATTCTGCACTTTATTAAGGCAACTAACGATAGACATGAATTCTGCACTCTAATAAGACAACTAACGATATACATGAATTCTGCACTCTAATAAGACAACTAACGATATACATGAATTCTGCACTCTAATAAGACAACTAACGATATACATGAATTCTGCACTCTAATAAGACAGCTAACCTTTGACAAGAATTCTGCACTCTAATAAGACAGCTAACCTTTGACAAGAATTCTGCACTCTAATAAGACAGCTAACCTTTGACAAGAATTCTGCACTCTAATAAGACAGCTAACCTTTGAAATGAATTCTGAACTGTAATAAGAAAACTAACCTTTAACATGAATTTTACACTTTAATAAGATAGCTAATCTTATACATGAATTCTGCACTCTAATAAGACAGCTGAGTTTAGACATAAATTCGACATTGTGATAAGACTGTTAACCCTAGATATGTATTCTACACTGTAACAAGACAGCTAACCTCATACACGAATGCTGCACCCTAATTAGACAGCTAAACTTAGACATAAATTCGGCATTCTAATAAGATAGCTAACCTTAGACATAAATTCTGCATTCTAATTAGATAGCTAACCTTAGACATAAATTCTGCATTCTAATTAGATAGCTAAACTTAGACATAAATTCTGCATTCTAATTAGATAGCTAACCTTAGACATAAATTCTGCATTCTAATTAGATAGCTAACCTTAGACATAAATTCTGCATTCTAATTAGATAGCTAACCTTAGACATAAATTCTGCATTCTAATTAGATAGCTAAACTTAGACATAAATTCTGCATTCTAATTAGATAGCTAACCTTAGACATAAATTCTGCATTCTAATTAGATAGCTAAACTTAGACATAAATTCTGCATCCTAATTAGATAGCTAAACTTAGACATAAATTCTGCATTCTAATTAGATAGATAACCTTAGACATAAATTCTGCATTCTAATTAGATAGCTAACCTTAGACATAAATTCTGCATTCTAATTAGATAGCTAACCTTAGACATAAATTCTGCATTCTAATAAGATAGCTAACCTTAGACATAAATTCTGCATTCTAATTAGATAGCTAACCTTAGACATAAATTCTGCATTCTAATTAGATAGCTAAACTTAGACATAAATTCTGCATTCTAATTAGATAGCTAAACTTAGACATAAATTCTGCATTCTAATTAGATAGCTAACCTTAGACATAAATTCTGCATTCTAATTAGATAGCTAAGTTTAGACACGAATTCTGCATTTTAATTAGATAGCTAAGCTTAGACATAATTCTGCATTCTAATAAGATAGCTAAGCTTAGACACGAATTCTGCATTTTAATTAGATAGCTAAGCTTAGACACGAATTCTGCATTTTAATTAGATAGCTAAGCTTAGACACAAATTTTGTACTTAACCAGGCAAAGACACAGATAGATCCTCTATCTACAACAGGAGGGCAACACATACAGATCCTTGATTACAACAGGAGGGCAACACATACAGATCCTTGATTACAACAGGAGGGCAACATATACATATCCTCTATCAACACATGAGGGCAACAAAATGTGATCCTTCATCTACAACAGGAGGGCAACACATACAGCTCCACCAACTACAACACGAGGGCAACACATACAGATCCTCCAACTACAACAGGAGGACAACACATACAGATCCTTCATCTACAACAGGAGGACAACACATACAGATCCTTCATCTACAACAGGAGACTAACACATACAGATCCTTCATCTACAACAGGAGGACAACACGTACAGATCCTCCAACTACAACAGGAGGACAACACATACAGATCCTTCATCTACAACAGGAGGGCAACACGTACAGATCCTAAATCTACAACAGGAGGGCAACACATACATATCCTTCATCTACAACAGGAGGACGACACATACAGATCCTTCATCTACAACAGGAGACTAACACATACAGATCCTTCATCTACAACAGGAGACTAACACATACAGATCCTTCATCTACAACAGAAGGGCGCCACCTACACATCCTTCATCTACAACAGAAGGGCGACAAATATTGTCTCTTTATTAGAAGATGATAGAATCGAGGCCCTATACGAATCACGAAGCCAAAAGAAAGACAGCATCTTACAATCAGATTCTTCCAGGGGTGATAGTCTGTAGAGGTTCACTACCGCCTATCACACACCACGAGTGATACGAGACAGCCACGACAACCCGTCCAGGCACTGCAACCTACCAGACACGACAAACCGTCCACGCACTGCAACCTACCAGACACGACAACCCGTCCAGGCACTGCAACCTACCAGACACGACAACCCGTCCACGCACTGCAACCTACCAGACACGACAAACCGTCCAGGCACTGCAACCTACCAGACACGACAACCCGTCCAGGCACTGCAACCTACCAGACACGACAACCCGTCCAGGCACTGCAACCTACCAGACACGACAACCCGTCCACGCACTGCAACCTACCAGACACGACAACCCGTCCACGCACTGCAACCTACCAGACACGACAACCCGTCCACGCACTGCAACCTACCAGACACGACAACCCGTCCAGGCACTGCAACCTACCAGACACGACAACCCGTCCAGGCACTGCAACCTACCAGACACGACAACCCGTCCACGCACTGCAACCTACCAGACACGACAACCCGGCCAGGCATTGCAACCTACCAGACACGACAACCCGTCCACGCACTGCAACCTACCAGACACGACAACCCGTCCAGGCACTGCAACCTACCAGACACGACAACCCGGCCAGGCACTGCAACCTACCAGACACGACAACCCGGCCAGGCACTGCAACCTACCAGACACGACAACCCGTCCAGGCACTGCAACCTACCAGACACGACAACCCGTCCAGGCACTGCAACCTACCAGACACGACAACCCGTCCAGGCACTGCAACCTACCAGACACGACAACCCGTCCACGCACTGCAACCTACCAGACACGACAACCCGACCAGGCACTGCAACCTACCAGACACGACAACCGGCCAGGCACTGCAACCTACCAGACACGACAACCCGTCCATGCACTGCAACCTACCAGACACGACAACCGGGCAGGCACTGCAACCTACCAGACACGACAACCCGGCCAGGCACTGCAACCTACCAGACACGACAACCCGACCAGGCACTGCAACCTACCAGACACGACAACCCGTCCACGCACTGCAACCTACCAGACACGACAACCCGGGCAGGCACTGCAACCTACCAGACACGACAACCCGGCCAGGCACTGCAACCTACCAGACACGACAACACGGCCAGGCACTGCAACCTACCAGACACGATGTGCACAGCCCGAGGCTAATGTTTATCTTACACGAGGTCTACATCCACGTGACGTCAATCGAGTCGCTTACTGTCGCATTGTGGAGTTTTAGTTCTACCCTGGCCTATTTAAGCAAAAAGAAAAATGTATTTTTTAGTTTAAGTAACAGAGCTGACCGAGACCTCACGAATTCCAAACAGTTCGGCGTGAATGTACGTTTCTGCTAACCTGTGGTGCTTTCAAAGCTGTTTGAGCACATTGCAGTCCGGTAGTTGATGTTGTCTGTCCACACGTATGTAACGGTGATAGGAAAGTGCTTTCCAATAAATGAGGAAGATACTATGCAATCCATTTTTTGCCAATAGGAACAAGGAAAAAAAGAGTCCTTAAATGTTATGTAGAGCCAGTCTTAACATATGGATATGGACAATAGGACAACAGACAAGAAAATCACTGGAGTCTGTAGAAATGTGGTTTTACAGAAGAATGTTGAGAATACCATGGACAGCTAAGAAGAGTAATGAAAGTGTTCTGAAAGAGGTCTAAGCAAAAATATAGCTAATTTACAATATTAGGAAGAGACAATCATAATTTTTTGGCCATGTAATGAGAAGGGAACAACTGGAATATATTGTAACAACTGGGAACATTGAGGGACGAAGAGATAGAGGGAAGCAAAGAGAAAAAATACCAGACAGCTTAAAAGAATGGCTTGGCAGAAGGTCAACAACAGAAATGATCAATTACTGTCAAGATCGAAAGTTATGGAGAGACATGATCACCTACGCCAGCAGGCCCGGTACTTGATGATGATGATGATGACCGGTACCAAGCTGGACACGCTGTATGGAGATGACACCAACACTCAGCTGACCAATGATTTCTTTGAACGTATAAAGATCGGCGTATAGAAGTGAAGAAAACACAATAAAACAAGATAAATGAGATTTTTTTAGGCATGCTAAAAGACACAACAGCCTACTAAAAGTAATCTTGGAAGGGAAAATACAAGGTAAAAGAGGCAGACCAAGACATCGGATCTCACTACCTAGAGAGGTCTAGACATCGGATCTTACTACCTAGAGAGGACTATACATCAGATATCACTACCCAGAAAGAGCTAGCCATCAGATATCACTACCCAGAAAGAGCTAGCCATCAGATATCACTACCCAGAAAGAGCTAGCCATCAGATATCACTACCCAGAAAGAGCTAGCCATCAGATATCACTACCCAGAAAGAGCTAGCCATCAGATATCACTACCCAGAAAGAGCTAGCCATCAGATATCACTACCCAGAAAGAGCTAGCCATCAGATATCACTACCCAGAAAGAGCTAGCCATCAGATATCACTTCCCAGAGAGGGATAAACATCGGATGTCAATTCCCAGAGACGAGGGAAGAGAACACGAAGAACCACACATTCGATCTATGAAAGAACTCAACCGCCTTGTGTAGGTTTTGAACCTTCCATCCTTCTATCCAGTAGTCGACATCTCACCTCTAGACCATTAACTGCCTCAGCTTTTCTATTCACACATGTTACAAGTTGTCAACGCCTAAATCAGTGACACCCCCACCACGCCCAACCTTCTAATATATCTTCATTATTTCTGTACAGACAAACGAGACAGACTATCCAGGTCATTCAATTGTTCTCATTTCAGAAGTCGGTCAATGAATGACCTTAGTTGCACTTCCTTATCGCCAAATTTCACAGACGTCTCGTAGTGTTGTTTTAGTTGGGAAGAGGCAAATAATTGCAGTGCTGTGGTAAAGCTGGTAACTAGCATCAAGTGGTGGGGTGCAATGTGCGCTCTTACAAGGTATCATGACAGCTTTACAACAATAGGAACATAACAAGATACTGTCGTTTCGGCCAACATGCGTTCATTCTCAGAAAAAGAGAACATCACAAACGGACAAGGGAGTAAAAATAAATTGTACTACATCAAGGATGAGTGGGACTAGTAAATCAAAGAAACATAAATAGTTTAATCAGAAATGAAACGATTAAAAAAATCTGAAGGGAGATGTACTACATTATAAGAGAATAAAAATTGATAAGTAATAAAAATGAGTACACCAAAAAATTATTTTAAATTAATGAAATAATAAATAATGAGACTTAGCTGAGGCTCGATCCAGAAATCTGGAGTGTGTGGACGACTGTAAGTTAAATGCACACGAGTTTTCACCCATATGTGCTCGACCGCCTATCCAGAAAAAATTCGGAGACTTCTGGATAGTGTCGCTTCAAGCATCGAAATTCACGATGCGAGATTCCTCACCTTCCCAGAGCACTACCATGGTACCCATTTCTGCCAGCGGCTGGGTCGACCTCGGGGGTATTTTGTTTCCAACCACAAACACAACTCACACTGCTTCCAGCGGGAATCGAACACGGGTTGTCCGAACGTCAGTAGTCCAGTCGGGCGGTTTTTCCAAGTAGGCTACCGAGGCCCCCTGTAGGAGTGTATGTTACACATACACATCTACCGAGGTCCCCTGTAGGAGTGTATGTTACACATACACATCTACCGAGGTCCCCTGTAGGAGTGTATGTTACACGAAGAATTTAACCTTTGAGAACATCTGCCGGCTTGCTGTGCCCGCCACGGTTTTTTTAAACTGATGTGGCCAGTGATTTTTTTTCAAAACGAAGTAGTTCTCACAGTAACTGTAGTGCAGTATGGGTCTTTCACGTATAATAAGACAACGGCGATTAGCTTTTTTGTTACTTTCCATATACAGGACGACATCTGCACAGAAAACGAACACCGTAGCACCGGCGAGGTATTTCTAAGTAAAGTAATGGTATGATGACAATGACACGATATGTCCTTTACTGGAATCCCCAGGGAGGAGATAACGAGGGAGGCCGAATATACATGGAGAAGATGGTTGGAAATGGAGATGAAGAGGATGTGGAAGACATGGAATGATCTTAAAAGAATGACACGAATGAGCATAGATGGGGAATTGTTTGTTGAAGACCTATGCTCCACAGGGAATTGAAAGTGTTTGTTGAAAACCTATGCTCCACGGGCAGTTGAAAGTGTTTGTTGAAGACCTATGCTCCACAGGGAGCTGAAAGGAAGAGGATGAAGAGTAGAAACTATATCTTAAAATTAAACAAACAATAATTTGTGTGTTTAACATTTGAATATTGTGACCCTGAAACTCTTAGATTTACCAATCTCTGATGTTTTTGGGACGGATATTAACTGCCGGAATATCATCACACATACATGCTTATTTGATCTAAAAAAAAATAATCCGACTTTATGGGTGCGGTGTCACAAGCTGAAACCACCCCCATAAAACATCAATTTTACAAATGAGGAGAATGTTCAAGGCTCATGACATCTTCTTCCATAAGCAATACATAATTTGCAAGGTTAGAACTAAAGTGTCACTTTGAGATGAAAATTATCAGCTGTGACACACAGTGTTCGTTGAAAACGAAGAGGGAAAGTCACAGTCTTGTTAGAGTAGAAGTCAACCAAAACAACAAGTGTGTATGTGTAACATACACTCCTACAGGGGCCTCGGTAGATGTGTATGTGTAACATACACTCCTACAGGGGGCCTCGGTAGATGTGTATGTGTAACATACACTCCTACAGGGGGCCTCGGTAGATGTGTATGTGTAACATACACTCCAACAGGGGGCCTCGGTAGATGTGTATGTGTAACATACACTCCTACAGGGGGCCTCGGTAGATGTGTATGTGTAACATACACTCCAACAGGGAGCCTCGGTAGATGTGTATGTGTAACATACACTCCTACAGGGGGCCTCGGTAGATGTGTATGTGTAACATACACTCCAACAGGGGGCCTCGGTAGATGTGTATGTGTAACATACACTCCTACAGGGGGCCTCGGTAGATGTGTATGTGTAACATACACTCCTACAAGGGGCCTCGGTAGATGTGTATGTGTAACATACACTCCTACAGGGGGCCTCGGTAGATGTGTATGTGTAACATACACTCCAACAGGGAGCCTCGGTAGATGTGTATGTGTAACATACACTCCTACAAGGGGCCTCGGTAGATGTGTATGTGTAACATACACTCCTACAGGGGGCCTCGGTAGATGTGTATGTGTAACATACACTCCTACAGGGGGCCTCGGTAGCCTACTTGGAAAAACCGCCCGACTGGACTACTGACGTTCGGACAACCCGTGTTCGATTCCCGCTGGAAGCAGTGTGAGTTGTGTTTGTGGTTGGAAACAAAATACTCCCGTGGTCGACCCAGCCGCTAGCAGAAATGGGTACCATGGTAGTGCTCTGGGAAGGTGAGGAATGCCGCCTCGCATCGTGAGTTTCGATGCTTGAAGCGACACCTGCTGGTGGACCTAGCGTCTAGATACATAAAAGTGGCTGATGAAGAAGGTAACAAATAACAACAGGATAGAAGAAAAGGAAGAGGAGAAAAAGAATAAGAAGAAGTGGAGGTGGAAGTGGAAAAATAAGAAGAGAAGGAATAATAATAATAAGAAGAAGAACAGGAAGAAGAGGAATAAGAAAAGAAGAGGATGATAAAGAGGGAAATGGATGCAGTAGAAGAGAAACAAAAGGTGGAAAAAGAAGAATATAAAGAAGAGGAGGAAGGATAAGAGGAAGAAAAGGAAGGTGGAGAGGAAGTAGAGGAAGTAGAAGAGAAAGAAGAAAAAGAGAAAAGGAGAAAGAAAATATAAAGAAGAGGCGGATGAAACGAATAAAAGAGAGGAGGGGAGAAAGAAGAAGAAAAAAGAAGAAGCAAAAAAGAAGAAGAAGAAGAAAAGAAGAGGAAGAAGAGGAAAAAAGAAGAAAAGGAAGAGGAAGAAAAGAAAAGAAGAAAAAGAAGAAAAGACCAAGAAGAAAAAAGAGAAAAGAAGAAGAAGAAGAACAAGGACAAGAAGAAAAAACAGAAGGAGAGGAAGAAGAAGAAGAAGAACAAGAAGAAGAGAAAAAAGAAAAAAGGAGAAGAAGAAAAAGAAGAAGAGGAAGAAGTAAAAAAAGAAAAGAAGAATAAGGAAAAGAAGAAGAAGAGGAAGAAAAGAAGAAGAGAAAGAAGAAGAAGTAAAAAAAGAAAAGAAGAGAAGAAAAGAAGAAAAAGATAAAAGAAGAGTAAGAAGAAGAAGAAGAAGAAAAAGAAGTTGTACAGTGAACATGTTTGCGCCCTTTCCCCCCCCCCCTCCCCCCCCCCCCCCCCCCCGACACTGTGAGCATTCTTTGATAACACTCGCATGCGAAAGCACTGATGTATATTTCAGCAGATCTACCGATAATCCACGTTTCGCAGCCACATGTTGCCATGGGAAACATACAGAATGTGAGAAATCTTGTTGTCCAAACAATTCTGTGATATTTACTAAGCATTTGTTTGACTTTATTCTTTGTAATGTTGTAACTTTGTTTTATTTGAAAGGAAACCAAATGTCATTATAAGAGGTTGTAAAACCAAATGACATTATAAGAGGTTGTAAAACCAAATGACATTATAAGAGGTTGTAAAACCAAATGACATTATAAGAGGTTGTAAAACCAAATGACATTATAAGAGGTTGTAAAACCAAATGACATTATAAGAGGTTGTAAAACCAAATGACATTATAAGAGGTTGTAAAACCAAATGACATTATAAGAGGTTGTAAAACCAAAATGACATTATAAGAGGTTGTAAGACCAAATGACATTATAAGAGGTTGTAAAACCAAATGACATTATAAGAGGTTGTAAGACCAAATGGGTTACATTTCGTGTGAAGATAAAGAGTAAACCACCCTGATCACGGACGGACGGACGGACCGACAGACAGACAGACAGACAGACAGACAGACAGACAGACAGACAGACAGACAGACAGACAGACAGACAGACAGACAGACAGACAGACAGACAGACAGACAGACAGACAGACAGACAGACAGACAGACAGACAGACAGACAGACAGACAGACAGACAGACAGACAGACAGACAGACAGACAGATAGACAGACAGACAGATAGATAGATAGATAGATAGATAGATAGATAGATAGATAGATAGATAGATAGATAGATAGATAGATAGATAGATAGATAGATAGATAGATAGATAGATAGATAGATAGATAGATAGATAGATAGATAGATAGATAGATAGATGGGTGTGTGGATTGCTGGGTGGATGGATGTATGAACGGACGGACGGATGGATGGTTGAATGGATGGACGGATTATATAAATAAAAGAAATAGCATAGATTTACCGAGTGTGTCTTGTGTGTGGACTATGCTACAGATGAAGGCATTCAAAACGATCAATGCAGCACTTAGATTCTTGCATAAACAGACCATGCAATCACCTTCACAAGAAACGAGCCAAACTGATTGGTCAAGCATCCTGCCTGTCGAACCTAATATAAATGTATTAATGAACGGAAGAACAATCTAGTTCTTAATAGCGCTAACATGCTGGACAATAAAACAAGAATTATTACAAGTTGAACTCTCTCAATACGGATGGTGTTTATCTATTTAGTTGTAGAGATTTCAGAGACAAAATTTGTTCATGGTTTTAAATACCAATCTACAGTTCATATTTATCTAACACTTAAGATATTATATGTTAACTTTTAGATAATTGAACAAGGAATTGGATTTCACCAATACCAAGATGATAAATTACCTATAAAAAGAATATGGTTTGATGACAGTTTGCACTTATCTAAACGAGAGTGACGCACTGTGCGGCTAAACGTAAGTAAGTAAAGTACCCCCGTCACGCCAAGTGGCGTATAGGGAAATATGGTGTTAGTGACCCTATATTTTACAGACCTTCAGCACATGATTTTTGGGGTAATGTGGTCAGTATTACGCCCGTGCTGCTTTACTTTCCCAGAAAAAAATCCGGTACCCATTTAAGGCTGGGTGAACCCGGAAGCCGTCGGTTGGGATCGAACCCTACCCCTTGTCCGTGGTAGTCCAGTTCACTAACCACTGAGCTATCGCGGCTCCCTCGGCTAAACGTACATGAACGAAATCGGCATGACGCATGGAGCGTCAAAACGTAGGGAAAGAGTTAATCATGACGTCATTGTAACCGTGTAACCGTCTCCGCATCGACGGTTGTCTACCGCGGAGCGCATTCCACCGTCTCTTGCTTTGATGGTGCATGTTGTCATAGTCTGACTAGTTCATCTTTTGATATTATTCGTCCATGTTAGTCTTGGTCTGCCTCTGTCTCTTGCTTTGATGGTGCATGTTGTCATAGTCTGACTAGTTCATCTTTTGATGCTATTCGTCCATGTTAGTCTTGGTCTGCCTCTGTCTCTTGCTTTGATGGTGCATGTTGTCATAGTCTGACTAGTTCATCTTTTGATGCTATTCGTCCATGTTAGTCTTGGTCTGCCTCTGTCTCTTGCTTTGATGGTGCATGTTCTCATAGTCTGACTAGTTCATCTTTTGATGCTATTCGTCCATGTTAGTCTTGGTCTGCCTCTGCCTCCTTTATCTTGTATTTTCCCTTCCAAGATTACTTTTATTACGCTGCAGTGTCTATTTAACATGTTCCAAAAAATTTCATTTGTCTTGTTTGAATTGTATTTAATAGGTACAAATAATAATACATAAATATTATTATATGGGGAACTTCCGAGGCGATAATAGGGAATAATAGAACAAAGAAGTATGTGTTAGCACTCGGAAAAATTGACAGACAAACAACAATAGAAAAAAACGAAGAACAATATATGGTCCGAAGTGGGATCGAACCCGTACTCAGTGGCACCGCGCCTTGCCACGAGAAGCCGAACGCTTGGTACACTGCCACGCAGCCAACTAATTTGAATTGTATTTAATAGCAGCTTTTTAAAATTTTTTATTCGTTTTGAGACTTCATCGTTTGTTTTCTTCTCTTTTCCATCGAATTCTTCCATCAACCCACAAAATTCACATTAAAATATAGAGAATCGTAGAGGATTACAAGTTTAATTCTTAAAAAAAAAGTAAAGTACCCCCGTCACGCCAAGTGGCGTATAGGGAAATATGGTGTTAGTGACCTTATATTTTACAGACCTTCAGCACATGATTTTTGGGGTAATGTGGCTTTACTTTCCCAGAAAAAATCCGGTACCCATTTAAGGCTGGGTGAACCCGGAGCCGTCGGTTGGGATCGAACCCTACCCCTTGTCCGTAGTAGTCCAGTTCACTAACCACTGAGCTATCGCGGCTCCCACTAATTTTTAGGGAATTAGTAAAAACCCAGGTGTCCTCGCCAGGGTACGAACCCCGGCTGTTGCCGTGGTAAGCCAACCGCCTATCGATTGCGCTAACCGGACACCCAAGTTTAACTCTTAACCGCGTTAAAATACGAACAAAAAAAAAAAACGTTAGGAAATACAAATACCCTTTCAAAAATTAATGTTAAATTATTATAAATCGCAGAGAAATAAAGTCCATAAAAAAATTAATGTTAAATTATTATAAATCGCAGAGAAATAAAGTCCATAAAAAATTAATGTTAAATTATTATAAATCGCAGAGAAATAAAGTCCTTAAAAAAATTATTACCGTTAAAATGTGAAAAATCGTTGGCAGTTCAAGGACATGAGGAAAGAAACATTTTAGTTCCAGTATTTATATCTACAAAGTTCATACATTAGTTCTCTCCCCTGATCAATTTCTCTTTTTTGAAAACTTTCTGTAATTTGAAAGAAAGTTTCCTTTTTTTAAAACAATATTTTTTCTTATTTATCTTTTTCTCTCTCTTCTACCTATCAGATACCTGTGGAGCATAGATCTTCAACAAACACTTTTAGATCTCTGTGGAGCATAGATCTTCAACAAACACTTTTAGATCTCTGTGGAGCATAGATCTTCAACAAACACTTTTAGATCTCTGTGGAGCATAGATCTTCAACAAACACTTTTAGATCTCTGTGGAGCATAGGTCTTCAACAAACACTTTCCAAGTCGTTCTGTTTCTTGCCATTTTTAAAATATCATTCCATGTCTTCAACATCATCTTCATCTCTGCTTCTGTCTGTCTTCTCCAAGAATTCCTGGTCTTCCTCTTTGTCTTTTCCCTTGGGGATTCCAAAAAGGGCATGTTGTGTAATACTCTCAGTTGACTTCCGTAGTATGTGTTCTATCCAGCGCCATCGTCTTCGCTGTATCTCTTTATCCACTGGTGTTTGACTGGTACATTTCCATAATTCTATGTTAGTGATTTTGTCCTGCCATTTCCATCCTTTTATTCTGCGTAAGCATCCATTAATGAAAGTCTGTATCTTCATGATTGTCATTTTAGTTGTTCTCCATGTTTCACAGCCATATAATAAGATTGACTTAACATTAGAGTAGAAAATTTTTATTTTTGTATTTAACCTAATTTCTTTGGATTTCCATATGTTTCCCAGTGCAATGAAAGCAACTCTTGCTTTTGATATCCTTATTTTGGTATATTCCTTATTCTGTTCCTCCCTCTTTATCTGTACTACTGCCCAGATATATGTAAGATTATACGTCTAGTAGATGTATTTCTTCTAATTTTATTTGGCTATTGCAACTGCATTAATTCTCATAATGTTGGCCTTATCTCTATTAATCTTCAGTCCCAGCTGCTGTGATTTCTCATCAAGTATGCTCATTTTATCTTGCACCTGTTGGTGGTTGTATGATAGGAGAGCTACGTCATCAGCAAAGTCTAAATCATCACATTTTAGCTCCAGTATTTATATCTACAAAGTTCATACCTTAGTTCTCTCCCCTGACCAGTTTCTCTTTTTTGAAAACTTTCTGTAATTTGAAAGAAAGTTTCCTATCTTATTAAAAATATTATTTTCTTGTTTAGTGACTCTTATTTAGAATGTAGCCTCTTACTTTAGAATTATATTTTTTTTTGTTATTTAGTTTTCTTATTTTCGGAATTTTTTTGTTTTTGTTTTGTTAATTTAGATTATCGTCCATTATTTTAGAAGATAGATTAATGTAGAATATTATCTCTTATTTGGAGGCTTATCTTTTCGTTTAATTTATTCCCAAAGTTATATATGTATTTTTTATCATCATCATCATTGAGTGCCATCTCCGCATCGAGGGTTGGCTACCATGGAGCGTCATTCCACTCTGTCTCTTGCTTTGATGGTGCAGGTTGTCATAGGTTGACTTGTCCATCTCCGCATCGAAGATTGGCTACCATGGAGCGCCATTCCGCTCTGTCTCTTGCTTTGATGGTGCAGGTTGTCATAGGTTGACTTGTCCATCTCCGCATCGAAGGTTGGCTACCATGGAGCGCCATTCCACTCTGTCTCTTGCTTTGATAGTGCAGGTTGTCATAGGTTGACTTGTCCATCTCCGCATCGAGGGTTGGCTACCATGGAGCGTCATTCCACTCTGTCTCTTACTTTGATGTTGCAGATTGTTATAGGTTGACTTGTCCATCTCCGCATCGAGGGTTGGCTACCATGGAGCGTCATTCCACTCTGTCTCTTGCTTTGATAGTGCAGGTTGTCATAGGTTGACTTGTCCATCTCCGCATCGAAGGTTGGCTACCATGGAGCGTCATTCCACTCTGCCTCTTGCTTTGATGGTGCAGGTTGTTATAGGTTGACTTCACCATCTTTTGATGTTACTCGTCCATGTTAGTCTTGGTCTGCCTCTACATCTTTTACCTTGTATTTTCCCTCCAAAATTACTTTTAGTAGGCTATTGTGTCTTTTAACATGCCCCAAAAATTTAATTTGTCTTGTTCTAATTGTGTTTTGTAGTTCGCTTTTCATTTTTAGTTCTTTTAAAACTTCATCGTTTGTTTTCTTTTCCTTCGATCCAATTCTACCTTTTCTTCTATAAATCCACATTTCAAAGGCTTCAATTTTCTGTTCTGTTTTGTTGTCTAATGTCCGACTCAGGAATATGAATGAAACAGGAATATTGAGAAGGAAGATGTAACATTTTGCTATTCTTAGTTTTAGCCCTGGTGTTATTTGTTTTGATGTTAGTATATTTTTCATGGCATTAAAATTAATTTTTGCCATACATATTCTGTTTAAAAATGTTTATATATGACTAATATTTGATTTCTTTTGATACGATCCGCAGTTTATCTGTTCTGTTTCTACTTGACAAATCTCTTGTTAGATTGTCTGCTCTCAGTTACAATTAATTTGAACTTCACAGAGTTTACCTCTCTTATTTTTGTTTTGAGTGGTTATCTCTCTACTGTCCTCTCTCAATCTCTCCCTCTCTCATCGTCTCTCACTCCTGCCTTTCTTCATCTCTCTAATACAAACTCTCTCTCTCTCTCTCTCTCTCTCTCTCTCTCTTTCTCTGCTTTTTTCTCAATCTCTCTCCCTCTACCCTCTCTCAACATCTCTCTATCTTCTCTCTCAATCTCTCTCCCACCCTCCCCCTCTCCCATAGACAATCTCTCCCTCATTTCACTTGTCTCCCCTCTTTTCTTCCCTCATTCCCTTCTCTATCTCCACCTCTCTCTCACTCTCCCTTTCCCCTCTCTCTCAAACTCCTTTTCTACCTCACTCCACTTGTCTCCCTTCTTTCCTTCTCTCATTCCCTTCTCTATCTCTACCTCTCTCTCACTTTCTCTTTCAAACTCCATTTCTTCTTCACTCCACTTGTCTAGATCTCTTTCCTTCTCTCATTCCCCTCTCTAACTCCACCTCTCTCTTACCTTCTCTTCAAACTCCTTTTCTCCCTCACTCCCCTTGTCTCCCCCTCTTTCCTTCTCTCAACCCTCCTCTATCTCCACCTCTTTCTCACGCTCCCTTCCCCCCTCTCTCATCCTCTCGCTCAAACTAATTTTCTCCCTCACTCCCCTTGTCTCCCTCTCTTTCCTTCTCTCAACCCCTCCTCTATCTCCACCTCTTTCTCACGCTCCCTTCCCCCCTCTCTCATCCTCTCACTCAAACTCCTTTTCTCCCCCACTCTCATCCTCTATCGCCTTCAATTCCCTCTCCCCTGCTTTCTTTACCTGTCTCTCACCCCCACCCCTTCTCTCGCAACCTTCCTTTCTCCTCCTCCTTTCTCCTGACTCTCTCTCTCTCTCTTCTCCTAGCCCTCTCATCATCTCTCTCCCACTCTCCTATTTTCCCACTCTCCCCTTCCCCTCTCTCCTCCCCACTCTCTCTCTTCTCCTAGCCCTCTCATCATCTCTCTCCCACTCTCCTATTTTCCCACTCTCCCCTTCCCCTCTCTCCTCCCCACTCTCTCTCTTCTCCTAGCCCTCTCATCATCTCTCTCCCACTCTCCTATTTTCCCACTCTCCCCTTCCCCTCTCTCCTCCCCACTCTCTCCTCCCTTCTCCTAGCCCTCTCATCATCTCTCTCCCACTCTCCTATTTTCCCCCTCTCCCCCTCTGTCTCCTTCCCCTCTCTCCTCGCCACTCTCTCCTCCCTTCTCCTAGCCCTCTCATCATCTCTCTCCCACTCTCCCCCTCTGTCTCCTTCCCCTCTCTCCTCCCCACTCTCTCCTCCCTTCTCCTAGCCCTCTCATCATCTCTCTCCCACTCTCCTATTTTCCCCCTCTCCCCCTCTGTCTCCTTCCCCTCTCTCCTCGCCACTCTCTCCTCCCTTCTCCTAGCCCTCTCATCATCTCTCTCCCACTCTCCCCCTCTGTCTCCTTCCCCTCTCTCCTCGCCACTCTCTCCTCCCTTCTCCTAGCCCTCTCATCATCTCTCTCCCACTCTCCCCTCTGTCTCCTTCCCTCTCTCCTCGCCACTCTCTCTCTCTTCTCCTAGCCCTCTCATCATCTCTCTCCCACTCTCCCCCTCTGTCTCCTTCCCCTCTCTCCTCCCCACTCTCTCTCTTCTCCTAGCCCTCTCATCATCTCTCTCCCACTCTCCTATTTTCCCACTCTCCCCCTCTGTCTCTTCCTCTCTCTCCTCCCCACTCTCTCTCTTCTCCTAGCCCTCTCACCATCTCTCTCCCACTCTCCCCTTCCCCTCTCTCCTCCCCACTCTCTCCTCCCTTCTCCTAGCCCTCTCACCATCTCTCTCCCACTCTCCTATTTTCCCACTCTCCCCTTCCCCTCTCTCCTCCCCACTCTCTC
Organism: Megaustenia siamemsis; assembly: GCA_032433765.1. Classification (NCBI taxonomy): domain Eukaryota; kingdom Metazoa; phylum Mollusca; class Gastropoda; order Stylommatophora; family Ariophantidae; genus Megaustenia; species Megaustenia siamemsis. The sequence continues at coordinate 31,050,390 of JAVIAB010000104.1, read as the reverse complement.
CTCCCTTCTCCTAGCCCTCTCACCATCTCTCTCCCACTCTCCCTGTTTAGCTAAACATTTGTCCATATTTGAGATAAGCCTACGCTATCGCGAGTGCAACCAGAACAAACAAGTCACAGAAAAGTAAATAAATGGAAATAAAAGAAATAACAGCAAATCAAGAGAACGAAAAAGCAGAATTCGCACACTGGCTCATGAGCACACACACACAGATGGACCCGGCAACAGAAGCTGCGGCAAAGGGATGCAAAGATGTGGAGGGAGATTGTGCATCCAATAATTGGTGAGGAAGAAAGATTAAGAAAAACAACAACGAATACCGGAAGCGGTTGTAAAAGAAAACGAAAAACATTAACAGACTCAAACAAGGATTAATTAAGACAGGTGTTGTTGCATTCAATGCGGAACATTTTGAGAAACTGAAGGGGAAAAGGGACGTGCGAAAGCAGATGTGGTGTAAGAGATGAGTCAGTATTAATTTCTAATTTAATAAATAAAACAATATATAACGTGCATGGTCTGTGAGCCACATTTCATGAAACGGTCGATGGAACTATGATCAAATGATAAGAGAGGCAAGATGGCTGTGTCTACTTGTGACGTATTACAAGAACGGGCAGCCGTGTGGGTAAGAACGTGTTGCTTGTTATCCATATATGATGTGTGTGGGTTCAAATCGCTGAAGGATGAAAATAGAGTTTTTTTTTTCATTATTCGGGGCAAAAAACTAAGAATAGCAAAATATTATATCTTCTCAACATTCACGTATGGTTCAGAAACATGGACATTAGACAAGAAAACATAACAGAAAATTGAAGACTTTTGAGGCATGTTAAAAGACACAACGGTCTACTAAAAGTGATATTGGAAGGGAAAATACAAGGTAAAAGAGGCAGAGGCAGACCAAGACTAAAATGGACGAGTAATATCATAATATGGACAAGTCAGTCTATGACAACCTGCACTATCAAAGAAAGAGACAGAGCGAAATGGGGCTCCACAGTAGCCAACCTTTGATGCGGAGACGGCACACGATGATGATGATAATGATGATGTTGATGATGTTTCGGGGTAATCTTTGAAAAAAGTGAAATAGTTTACAAAATGATACAACGAGTCCATGAAGATGTTTTGACTGTTGTGAAGAAATGCACAATGAAATGGTTTGGACATGTACCTCGATTGTGTGGGCAAAGGGAAACAAGCATTCGGGAAGGAACTGTAGACGGCAGGCAGAGGAAGTGATGGGAAGAGAACATCAAGGAGTGGACAGGTCTAGATTGGGGTCTAGATTTTACATAGGCCCAAAAAATGAGTGAAGATAGAAATGAGGCAGTTGAGGAAGTCTGTCAGTGATGCTCCAACACCTCCAAGTTGACTAAATCTGTCAGTGATGCCCCAACACCTCCAGGTTGATGAAGTCTGTCAGTGATGCTTCAACGACCTCCAGGTTGACGAAGTCTGTCAGTGATGCACCAACGACCTCCAGGTTGATGAAGTCTGTCAGTGATGCTTCAACGACCTCCAGGTTGACGAAGTCTGTCAGTGATGCACCAACGACCTCCAGGTTGACGAAGTCTGTCAGTGATGCACCAACGACCTCCAGGTTGACGAAGTCTGTCAGTGATGCCCCAACACCTCCAGGTTGACGAAGTCTGTCAGTGATGCACCAACGACCTCCAGGTTGACTAAATCTGTCAGTGATGCCCCAACACCTCCAGGTTGACGAAGTCTGTCAGTGATGCTTCAACGACCTCCAGGTTGACGAAGTCTGTCAGTGATGCTCCAACGATCTCAAGGTTGACGAAGTCTGTCAGTGATGCTCCAACGACCTCCAGGTTGACGAAGTCTGTTAGTGATGCACCAACGACCTCCAGGTTGACGAAGTCTGTCAGTGATGCTCCAACGACCTCCAGGTGGTCTAAATCTGTCAGTGATGCCCCAACACCTCCAGGTTGACAAAGTCTGTCAGTGATGCTCCAACACCTCCAGGTTGACGAAGTCTGTCAGTGATGCTCCAACGACCTCCAGGTTGACGAAGTCTGTCAGTGATGCACCAACGACCTCCAGGTTGACGAAGTCTGTCAGTAATGCTTCAACGACCTCCAGGTTGACGAAGTCTGTCAGTGATGCTCCAACGACCTCCAGGTGGTCTAAATCTGTCAGTGATGCCCCAACACCTCCAGGTTGACGAAGTCTGTCAGTGATGCTCCAACACCTCCAGGTTGACGAAGTCTGTCAGTGATGCTCCAACACCACCAGGTTGACGAAGTCTGTCAGTGATGCTCCAACACCTCCAGGTTGACGAAGTCTGTCAGTGATGCTCCAACACCTCCAGGTTGACGAAGTCTGTCAGTGATGCACCAACGACCTCCAGGTTGACGAAGTCTGTCAGTGATGCACCAACGACCTCCAGGTTGACGAAGTCTGTCAGTGATGCTTCAACGACCTCCAGGTTGACGAAGTCTGTCAGTGATGCTCCAACGACCTCCAGGTGGTCTAAATCTGTCAGTGATGCCCCAACACCTCCAAGTTGACGAAGTCTGTCAGTGATGCTCCAACACCTCCAGGTTGACGAAGTCTGTCAGTGATGCTCCAACACCTCCAGGTTGATGAAGTCTGTCAGTGATGCTCCAACACCTCCAGGTTGACGAAGTCTGTCAGTGATGCTCCAACACCTCCAGGTTGACGAAGTCTGTCAGTGATGCACCAACACCTCCAGGTTGATGAAGTCTGTCAGTGATGCTCCAACACCTCCAGGTTGATGAAGTCTGTCAGTGATGCCCCAACACCTCCAGGTTGACGAAGTCTGTCAGTGATGCTCCAACACCTCCAGGTTGACGAAGTCTGTCAGTGATGCACCAACGACCTCCAGGTTGAAGAAGTCTGTCAGTGATGCTCCAACACCTCCAGGTTGACGAAGTCTGTCAGTGATGCACCAACGACCTCCAGGTTGACGAAGTCTGTCAGTGATGCTCCAACGACCTCCAGGTTGACGAAGTCTGTCAGTGATGCTCCAACGACCTCCAGGTTGACGAAGTCTGTCTGAGACCCTCGTTTGTTTGTTTGTGTGTTTCTTTGTTTTGTTTGTGTGTTTGCTTGTTTTGTTTGTGTGTTTATGTGTTTTGTTTGTGTGTTTGTTTGTTTGTGTGTTTGTTTGTTTATGCGTTTGCTTGTTTTGTTTATGCGTTTGTTTGTTTTGTTTGTGTGTTTGTTTGTTTTGTTTGTGTGTTTGCTTGTTTTGTTTGTGTGTTTGCTTGTTTTGTTTATGCGTTTGCTTGTTTTGTTTGTGTGTTTGTTTGTTTTGTTTGTGTGTTTGCTTGTTTTGTTTGTGTGTTTGTTTGTTTTGTTTGTGTGTTTGCTTGTTTTGTTTGTGTGTTTGCTTGTTTTGTTTGTGTGTTTGCTTGTTTTGTTTGTGTGTTTGCTTGTTTTGTTTGTGTGTTTGCTTGTTTTGTTTTTGTGTGTTTGCTTGTTTTGTTTGCGTGTTTGCGTATTTTGTTTGTGTGTTAGTTTTGTTTGTGTGTTTGCGTATTTTGTTTGTGTGTTAGTTTTGTTTGTGTGTTTGTTTATTTCTTTCTTTCTGTTGCTCATCCAGTGACTATTCAATTGAACTAATTGTTCTCTTCGACATTTGTCCCAAGAAAAGACATTAAGTTGGTGTAGATACGTTGTGCAAGAGAACTATGATTATTTGTAACTTTGGCCTCAACACGTCACCTTGAGCATGATTATTTGTAACTTTGGCCTCAACACGTCCCCTTGAGCATGATTATTTGTAACTTTGGCCTCAACACGTCCCCTTGAGCATGATTATTTGTAACTTTGGCCTCAACACGTCACCTTGAGCATGATTATTTGTAACTTTGGCCTCAACACGTCCCCTTGAGCATGATTATTTGTAACTTTGGCCTCAACACGTCCCCTTGAGCATGATTATTTGTAACCTTGGCCTCAACACGTCCCCTTGAGCATGATTATTTGTAACTTTGGCCTCAACACGTCACCTTGAGCATGATTATTTGTAACTTTGGCCTCAACACGTCACCTTGAGCATGATTATTTGTAACTTTGGCCTGAACACGTCAACTTCAGGATGTTTATTTGTAACTTTGGCCTCAACACGTCAACTTGAGCATGATTATTTGTAACTTTGGCCTCAACACGTCAACTTCAGGATGTTTATTTGTAACTTTGGCCTCAACACGTCAACTTCAGCATGTTTATTTGTAATTTTGTCCTCAACACGTCAACTTCAGGATGTTTATTTGTAACTTTGGCCTCAACACGTCAACTTCAGCATGATTATTTGTAACTTTGGCCTCAACACGTCAACTTCAGCATGTTTATTTGTAACTTTGGCCTCAACACGTCAACTTCAGCATGTTTATTTGTAACTTTGGCCTCAACACGTCACCTTGAGCATGATTATTTGTAACTTTGGCCTCAACACGTCAACTTCAGGATGTTTATTTGTAACTTTGGCCTCAACACGTCAACTTGAGCATGATTATTTGTAACTTTGGCCTCAACACGTCAACTTCAGGATGTTATTTGTAACTTTGGCCTCAACACGTCAACTTCAGCATGTTTATTTGTAATTTTGTCCTCAACACGTCAACTTCAGGATGTTTATTTGTAACTTTGGCCTCAACACGTCAACTTCAGCATGTTTATTTGTAACTTTGGCCTCAACACGTCAACTTCAGCATGTTTATTTGTAACTTTGGCCTCAACACGTCAACTTCAGCATGTTTATTTGTAACTTTGGCCTCAACACGTCAACTTCAGGATGTTTATTTGTAACTTTGGCCTCAACACGTCAACTTCAGCATGATTATTTTTAACTTTGGCCTCAACACGTCAACTTGAGGATGTTTATTTGTAACTTTGGCCTCAACACGTCAACTTCAGCATGTTTATTTGTAATTTTGTCCTCAACACGTCAACTTCAGGATGTTTATTTGTAACTTTGGCCTCAACACGTCAACTTCAGCATGATTATTTTTAACTTTGGCCTCAACACGTCAACTTCAGCATGTTTATTTGTAACTTTGGCCTCAACACGCCAACTTCAGCATGTTTATTTGTAACTTTCGCCCCAACACGTCATCTTCAGCATGTTTATTTGTAACTTTGGCCTCAACACGCCAACTTCAGCATGTTGATTTGTAACTTTCGCCCCAACACGTCATCTTCAGCATGTTGATTTGAGTACCGGGTTGTCTTCCTTGTTCGATCCCTATTAACTTGACCAGACTAGATAGGTTAGTCTGTTACTGGAGGCACCGCAAAGAGTTTAGATAGGGCCTGCCCGACCAACCGACCGACCTACCGACCGACCGACTGACTGATTGACTGACTGACTGATTGAATTCCCAATTCTGTCACTTCATGTCACCTCCAGCGTCCAACAACACCCTCATCTCTGTGGTGACTAGCTCCCATCAACCATGTCATCTCTGTGGTGACTAGCTTCCATCAAACATCTCATCTCTGTGGTGACTAGCTCCAATCAAACATCTCATCTCTGTGGTGACTAGCTCCCATCAAACATCTCATCTCTATGGTGACTAGCTCCCATCAAACATCTCATCTCTATGGTGACTAGCTCCCATCAAACATCTCATCTCTATGGTGACTAGCTCCCATCAAACATCTCATCTCTATGGTGACTAGCTCCCATCAAACATCTCATCTCTATGGTGACTAGCTCCCATCAAACATCTCATCTCTGTGGTGTCTAGCTTCCTCTTTTGTTTACTTGATAGCAACCATGTCTGACACTAACAGATCTTCCACTTCTTCTTCTTTCTTTCTTTCCTCATTTGCCTTTCAGCGAGGAGGGGAGATATAATTTGCTGTCTTTGTTCTTCTATTTGACTCTGCTGCTGTTATGTTTCCTAGTGTGTCTAATATTTCATCGATCCATCTTCTTCGTGGTCGACCTTGGGTCCGGGGGTTATTCTTAGCTTTTTTCTCAGTTCTTCATTTCTGATCTAATCTCTCTGATCTAATTTCCTGTCATTTGCCTGACACATTTCATCTCAGTAGAGGTTATTTTCTTATTGTGCTTGCATCTAGGGTCCAGGACTGGCATTGGTAGCTCAACGTTGGGATAAAGATTGTATTGTAGTGTGCCCGTTTTGCCTCTAGAGTTATTTCCTAGTTGGGCAATAGTGGGGATAGCTGTTTGACACTCTATTTGCATCTTGAGTCTATTTCTGCTGTTTGTGAATTATCGTTTGTCACTGGACTTCCTAGATATTGAAATTGCTCGACTTGTTTTAGTTGTCTGCCGTCTATAGTTATGTTGATGTTCTGCATTTCTTTTGCGTTAGTCATGACTTCTGTTTTGTTGATTATTCAACTGATAGTGCAAGATGGAAATGAAAATACTCTGTGTAAGATATTTCTTTGTGAGTGAAGGTACGGTATTTTGTTGAAGTAAGGGGCTGCCAGTCCCAATATTTGGTTTGCGTTGTCACATCGATTGTGACAAATTACATAGACTTCAATATACTATTATATATACTATTCATAGACTTGTTCAATGACATAGACTGCCTATTTTGTTACATCTAATGTCTGTTTTATTACTTGTAATGTCTATTTTCTTGTTACAACGAATGTCTATTTTCTTGTTACAACGAATGTCTATTTTCTTGTTACAACGAATGTCTATTTTGTTACCAGTAAAGCATATTTTGTAATTGTAATGCCTTTTTTTGCTAAATGGAAAGTCTATTTTATTACATGTAATGTCTAGTTTGTTACATGGGAAGTCTTTTTTGTTACATGTAATGTCTATTTTGTTACATGAAATGTCTATTTTTTTACACGTAATGTCTTCCTTTTTACATCAAATGTCTATCAGGGAAGAAAATTGATTCATTCAAAACAACATGTGTCAGAAAAATCCTTAATATATCGTGGATAATGACAAGAGCAGTGAAGACATATTTAAAGATTGAAACAATAAAAAGAACTGGCATGTAAACATCATTCTACAGAAGAAATTAAAATACTACGGCCAGGTCAAAAGACACAGCGGGTTGGAAAGAGCAATAATGGAAGGCATGGTTACTGGGCGACCATCAGCGGCAAACCAAGAAGAAGATGGTTTCAAGACATCAACAAGACCTTGAACATGCCAAAAGGAGAAGTGGGAGATCTGGCTAGAGACAAAGACGGGCTGTGATGAATGCAACGTTCTGTAGAAGATCTGGCTAGAGACAGAGACGGGCTGTGATGAATACAACGTTCTGTAGAAGATCTGGCTAGAGACAGAGACGGGCTGTGATGAATACAACGTTCTGTAGAAGATCTGGCTAGAGAAAGAGACGGGCTGTGGTGAATGCAACGTTCTGTAGAAGATCTGGCTAGAGACAGAGACGGGCTGTGATGAATGCAACGTTCTGTAGAAGATCTGGCTAGAGACAGAGACGGGCTGTGATGAATGCAACGTTCTGTAGAAGATCTGGCTAGAGACAGAGACGGGCTGTGATGAATGCAACGTTCTGTAGAAGATCTGGCTAGAGACAGAGACGGGCTGTGATGAATGCAACGTTCTGTAGAAGATCTGGCTAGAGACAGAGACGGGCTGTGGTGAATGCAACGTTCTGTAGAAGATCTGGCTAGAGACAGAGATGGTCTGTGATGAATGCAACGTCCTGTAGAAGATCTGGCTAGAGACAGAGACGGGCTGTGGTGAATGCAACGTTCTGTAGAAGATCTGGCTAGAGACAGAGACGGGCTGTGGTTAATGCAACGTTCTGTAGAAGATCTGGCTAGAGACAGAGACGGGCTGTGATGAATACAACGTTCTGTAGAAGATCTGGCTAGAGACAGAGACGGGCTGTGATGAATGCAACGTTCTGTAGAAGATCTGGCTAGAGACAGAGACGGGATGTGATGAATGCAACGTTCTGTAGAAGATCTGGCTAGAGACAGAGACGGGATGTGATGAATGCAACGTTCTGTAGAAGATCTGGCTAGAGACAGAGACGGGCTGTAATGAATACAACGTTCTGTAGAAGATCTGGCTAGAGACAGAGACGGGCTGTGATGAATGCAACGTTCTGTAGAAGATCTGGCTAGAGACAGAGACGGGCTGTGATGAATACAACGTTCTGTAGAAGATCTGGCTAGAGACAGAGACGGGCTGTGATGAATGCAACGTTCTGTAGAAGATCTGGCTAGAGACAGAGACGGGCTGTGATGAATGCAACGTTCTGTAGAAGATCTGGCTAGAGACAGAGACGGGCTGTGATGAATGCAACGTTCTGTAGAAGATCTGGCTAGAGACAGAGACGGGCTGTGGTGAATGCAACGTTCTGTAGAAGATCTGGCTAGGGACAGAGACGGGCTGTGGTGAATACAACGTTCTGTAGAAGATCTGGCTAGAGACAGAGACGGGCTGTGATGAATACAACGTTCTGTAGAAGATCTGGCTAGAGACAGAGACGGGCTGTGGTGAATGCAACGTTCTGTAGAAGATCTGGCTAGAGACAGAGACGGGCTGTGGTGAATACAACGTTCTGTAGAAGATCTGGCTAGAGACAGAGACGGGCTGTGATGAATACAACGTTCTGTAGAAGATCTGGCTAGAGACAGAGACGGGCTGTGGTGAATGCAACGTTCTGTAGAAGATCTGGCTAGGGACAGAGACGGGCTGTGGTGAATACAACGTTCTGTAGAAGATCTGGCTAGAGACAGAGACGGGCTGTGGTGAATGCAACGTTCTGTAGAAGATCTGGCTAGAGACAGAGACGGGCTGTGATGAATACAACGTTCTGTAGAAGATCTGGCTAGAGACAGAGACGGGCTGTGATGAATACAACGTTCTGTAGAAGATCTGGCTAGAGACAGAGACGGGCTGTGATGAATACAACGTTCTGTAGAAGATCTGGCTAGAGACAGAGACGGGCTGTGATGAATGCAACGTTCTGTAGAAGATCTGGCTAGAGACAGAGACGGGCTGTGATGAATGCAACGTTCTGTAGAAGATCTGGCTAGAGACAGAGACGGGCTGTGGTGAATGCAACGTTCTGTAGAAGATCTGGCTAGAGACAGAGACGGGATGTGATGAATGCAACGTTCTGTAGAAGATCTGGCTAGAGACAGAGACGGGCTGTGATGAATGCAACGTTCTGTAGAAGATCTGGCTAGAGACAGAGACGGGCTGTGATGAATACAACGTTCTGTAGAAGATCTGGCTAGAGACAGAGACGGGCTGTGATGAATGCAACGTTCTGTAGAAGATCTGGCTAGAGACAGAGACGGGATGTGATGAATGCAACGTTCTGTAGAAGATCTGGCTAGAGACAGAGACGGGATGTGATGAATGCAACGTTCTGTAGAAGATCTGGCTAGAGACAGAGACGGGCTGTGATGAATGCAACGTTCTGTAGAAGATCTGGCTAGAGACAGAGACGGGCTGTGATGAATACAACGTTCTGTAGAAGATCTGGCTAGAGACAGAGACGGGATGTGATGAATGCAACGTTCTGTAGAAGATCTGGCTAGAGACAGAGACGGGATGTGATGAATGCAACGTTCTGTAGAAAATCTGGCTAGAGACAGAGACGGGCTGTGATGAATGATGCAGCGATTAGCGGGAGATATGGATAGAGACGGAGATTATTTCGGACGGGTTGTAGTGAATGGAACGTTCTGCAAAGGACATGCGACCTGTTGATGATTATGGAACGTCTATTTTTGTTACATGGAATGTCTATTTCTTTATCCATGGTCTCTTCTTCTTCTACCTTTTAGCTCCCAGTGGAGCATAGGTCTTCAACAAACACTTTCCAAGTCGTTCTGTTTTTTGCAATTCTTTTAAGATCATTCCATGTCTTCCCCATCATCTTCATCTCTGCTTCAATCTGTCTTCTCCAAGAATTCCTTGGTCTTCCTCTTTGTCTTTTCCCCTGGGGATTCCAAAAAAGGGCCTGTTGTGTAATACTCTCAGTTGGTTTCCGTAGTGTGTGTCCTATCCATCGCCATCGTCTTCGCTGTATTTCTTTATCCACTGGTATTTGACCGGTACATTTCCATAATTCCACGTTTGTGACTTTGTCCTGCCATTTCCATCCCTTTATTCTGCGCAAGCATCCATTAATGAAAGTCTGTACCTTCGTGATTGTCAATTTTGTTATTCTCCATGTTTCACAGCCATATAATAGAACCGACTTAACATTGGAGTTGAAAATTTGTATTTTTGTATTTAGCCTAATTTCTTTGGATTTCCATATGTTTCCCAGTGCAATGAAAGCTCCTCTGCTTTTGATATCCTTATTTTGGTATCGTTTTCTGTTCCTCCCTCTTTATCTATATTACTGCCCAGATATATATAAGATTGTACGTCTAGTAGAGGTATTTCTCCTAGTTTTATTTGGTTATTGCCAACTGCATTAATTCTCATAATGTTGGTCTTATCTCTATTAATCTTTAGTCCTAGCTGTTGTGATCTCTCATCTAATATACTCATTTTATCTTGCATCTGTTGGTGGCTGTGTGATAGGAGAGCTATGTCATCAGCAAAGTCTAAATCATCAAATGATAAATCATTTATCCATGGTAACATTTATTATTTACTGCGATATAAATTAGATAACAACAAAGTCAAAGTCAGTAATTAACAGCAACGTCAGTAATTAACAGCAAAGTCAGTAATTAACAGCAAAGTCAGTAATTAACAGCAACGTCACTTTAGCATGATGCAGGTGATGACAAAGCAGCAAAAGTAAAAAAGATGAAGCATAAAAATGAAGAAACAAAATTGAGGAAAACAAGAAGAAGAAGAAGTAGAAGGAGTAGAAGAAGATTTGAAGAGATGAGAAGTAGAAGAAATAGAAGAAGTTGAAGGGAAGATTTAAGAACAAGAAGTAGAAGAAATAGAAGAAGTTGAAGGGAAGATTTAAGAACAAGAAGTAGAATATGTAGAAGAGAGAAAATTTGAGATGAAAAAGAAGAAAATAAGAATAGGATGAAAAAAAAAGATGGAAAAAGTTTGAAGACAAGCCTCAGAAGTAGAAAAGGAAGAAATATAAAGAAGAAGAACTGGAAGCACACGGAGAAAAAATAAGTCGGATACAAAGAATAAGAAGGGGAATGTAAAGAAGAATAACAAGTAAAAGAAGAAAAAGAGGATGAGGAAGAAGACTAAGAGAAGTAGAGCACAAAGAAGAGGTAGATGAAGAAGAAGAAGAAGAAGAAAAAAGAAGTAGAAGAAGAACACAACGAGAAGAAAGAATAAGAAGAAGATCATTTTGAAAAGAATACCAAAAAAAAATAAGTGATGCTGAAGAAAAATGTCCAAACAAAGAAGCAATCATTTATTTGTTCAACTTGTCCAGAAAAGGCGGACAAAGGCGCAAATGATTGTTTGTTTAACGCTTAGAAGCGCTTAACATTTATACACACACACACACAATCAGCAGCGCTAATGATTGTCCTATTTCATTCAACGAGTGAATGATTGTCTAAAATTACCTATAAACAGAACAAATAATTATTTATATAAATTATAAACAGTTCACATTTTATTATTTTTTATACATAAAAACAGCAATTGTTGCTTACTAGAAGAAAGAACGCCGATAAATCTCGCTCAAATAAACAGTTCATAATTGTTCAGTTTAACGATAAACAGAGTGAATGATTGTTAAAATGACGATAAACAGCATAAATATTGGTTCATCTCAGATATAAACAAGGAGAGTAATTATTCCTCGGATTGATAGACAGAATTAATGAGCAACGTTTTGGCAAGGCAACCTTCCTGATAAATAATTGAAAGACGGAAAGAGAAGAAGTTTTGGACGCAATTAAGAAGAGAGAAAACAAAGTCGGCGCGAAGAGAGGAAAAGAAAAAGAAATAAGTGGTATCATGTGTTGGGTCAGGTCGACCTGTGTCGAAAGTAAGGATTGGGCGCCACGCGTGTTTGATTGACAGCCGTGGGGCCTGGAGGGCGGGAGTATTTCGCGTGTGGGAGCTCCGAGAAGAATGATTGTGATTATGTGTGAGTGATTGGACGTGCTTTTGTGTGTGATTGAATGTGAATGCGTGTGAGAATGAATGTGGTTGTTTTATGTGGCGGAATGTTAATCTTTGTGTGGAAGGCCATAAAATAACGTGTGACGGGAGTTTCCTCATCGCTTGTGCAAGCTAATTATCAGCTGTTAAATGTGAAAACGCGTGTGACGGAATTCGGTTACCTCTTCTTCTCCTTTATCTTCCACCTCTTCCTCCTCATTATACTTCGTCATCTTCATTTTCCTCCCTTTTCTTATTCTTCCTCTCCCTTTTTCTACCTTCCCCTTCTCTACCTCCCCCTTCTTCTTCCTCTCCCTTTTTCTACCTCCCCTTCTTCTTCCTCTCCCTTCTTCTTCCTCCCCCTTCTTCTACCTCCCCCTTCTTATTCCTCCCCCTTTTTCTACCTTCCCCTTCTTCTACCTCCCCCTTCTTCTTCCTCTCCCTTTTTCTACCTCCCCCTTCTTCTACCTCCCCCTTCTTCTTCCTCTCCCTTCTTCTTCCTCCCCTTCTTCTACCTCCCCCTTCTTATTCCTCCCCCTTCTTATTCCTCCCCCTTCTTCTTCCTCCCCCTTCTTCTACCTCCCCTTCTTCTACCTCCCCCTTCTTCTACCTCCCCCTTCTTCTACCTCCCCCTTCTTCTACCTCCCCCTTCTTCTTCCTCCCCCTTCTTCTACCTCCCCTTCTTATTCTCCCCCTTCTTCTTCCTCCCCCTTCTTCTACCTCCCCTTCTTCTACCTCCCCCTTCTTCTACCTCCCCCTTCTTCTACCTCCCCCTTCTTCTTCCTCTCCCTTCTTCTACCTCTCCCTTCTTCTTCCTCCCCTTCTTCTACCTCCCCCTTCTTCTACCTCCCCCCTTTCTTCTACCTCCCCCTTCTTCTTCCTCCCCCTTCTTCTTCCTCCCCCTTCTTCTTCCTCCCCTTTTTCTTCTCTCACAACATTTTTCTTTCTTCCCCTTCTTTCTCTCCCTCTCCCTTCTTCTGTCTCCCACTTCTTCTTGTTCCCACTTCTTCTTGTTCCCACTTCTTCTTGTTCCCACTTCTTCTTCCCCCCCCACACTTCTTCTTCTTGTCCCCCCTTCTTCTTCTCCCCCCCCCCCACTTCTTCTTCTTTCCCCACTTCTTTTGTTTCCATTTCTTCTTTTTCCCCCACTTCTTCTTGTTCCCACTTCTCCTTTTTTCCCCCACTTCTTCTTGCTGCTCCCACTTCTTTTTCTTTCCCCCACTTCTTCTTGTTCCCCCTTCTTCTTCTCCCCCCCCCACTTATTCTTCTTTCCCCCACTTCTTCTTCTTGTTCCCACTTCTTTCTCTCACCCCCCCCCCCCCGATCCTCTTCTTTTACCCTTTTCATCTTCTTTCCCCCACTTCTTCTCCTTTCCCCCCACTTCTTTTCCCCACATTACGCTAAAAAAAATGTGCCAAAGGTCTATAAAATTATCCATAAACGCCATTTGGCGGGACGGGTCACTAACACCATATTCCCTAAACGCCACTTGGCGGGACGGGTCACTAACACCATATTCCCTAAACGCCACTTGGCGGGACGGGTCACTAACACCATATTCCCTAAACGCCACTTGGCGGGACGGGGTCACTAACACCATATTCCCTAAACGCCACTTGGCGGGACGGGGTCACTAACACCATATTCCCTAAACGCCACTTGGCGTGACGGGTCACTAACACCATATTCCCTATAAGCCACTTGGCGGGACGGGTCACTAACACCATATTCCCTAAACGCCACTTGGCGGGACGGGTCACTAACACCATATTCCCTATACGCCACTTGGCGGGACGGGTCACTAACACCATATTCCCTATACGCCACTTGGCGTGACGGGTCACTAACACCATATTCCCTATACGCCACTTGGCGTGACGGGTCACTAACACCATATTCCCTATACGCCACTTGGCGTGACGGGTCACTAACACCATATTCCCTATACGCCACTTGGCGTGACGGGTCACTAACACCATATTCCCTACACGTCACTTGGCGGGACGGGTCACTAACACCATATTCCCTAAACGCCACTTGGCGGGACGAGGTCACTAACACCATATTCCCTAAACGCCACTTGGCGGGACGGGGTCACTAACACCATATTCCCTAAACGCCACTTGGCGGGACGGGGTCACTAACACCATATTCCCTAAACGCCACTTGGCGGGACGGGGTCACTAACACCATATTCCCTAAACGCCACTTGGCGGGACGGGGTCACTAACACCATATTCCCTTTACGCCACTTGGCGGGACGGAGGTCTTAGCTTTACTCTCTTCTTGCTTAATTTCACTTATTTCAGAAATTCATTACTGATGAGCACGTGATGAGATAGAAAGATGAAAACACAACGAGCCTTTAATAAACGTTGAGCGAACACCAGACTCAAGGGCCGACTACGGTAAATTTGAATTGATAAAACATTAGAAATACTAGGAAACATAATGATAACTGCGACCAACAAAAGAGCAAAAGATGGATTGATGGAATATTAGAAATAATGGGAAAGTAAAAGTAAAGTAAAGTACCCCCGTCACGCCAAGTGGCGTATAGGGAAATATAGTGTTAGTGACCCTATATTTTACAGACCTTCAGTACATGATTTTTGGGGTAATGTGGTCGGTATTACGCCCGTGCTGATTTACTTTCCCAGAAAAAAATCCGGTACCCATTTAAGGCTGGGTTAACCTGAATGCCGTCGGTTGGGATCGAACCCTACCCCTTGTCCTTTGTAGTCCAGTTCACTAACCACTGAGCTATCGCGGCTCCCAATACTAGGAAACATAACGATAACTGAAATCATCGGTAGAGCAAAAGATGGATTGATGGAATATTAGAAATACTAGGAAACATAACGATAACTGAGACCAACGGAAGAGCAAAAGATGGATTGATGGAATCTTAGAAATACTAGGAAACATAACGATAACTGAGACCAACGGAAGAGCAAAAGATGGATTGATGGAATCTTAGAAATACTAGGAAACATAACGATAACTGAGACCAACGGAAGAGCAAAAGACCGCGAATAATATCTCTCTCAACGCTGAAATGCAAATGATAAAGAAAACAGAAGAAGAAGAAGTAGAGGAAGATTACTGATAAACTTTTTGATTTCAGCTGAGTGGTTTTCTACTGTTCTCATCTTTCTATAATATAATTCTTTTCTCAAGCCTTCCATCTTTCTTGTCTTTCTTCTTTTTCGTTTACATTTTGCTTCTTCTACTATTTAATTCTTTGTATCTTTCTTCTACTATATCTTCTTCTCCTTCTATTTCTTCTTCTATATCTTCTTCTCCTTCTATTTCTTCTTCCCCTTCTCCTTCATCATCTGCTTTATAATTCCTACGCTCAGGAAATAACAAGACTACGAGCTGCATCTGAAGATCTAGCCTCTGCAAGTAGCTACCTACCACTTAGACTACGAGCTGCATCTGAAGATCTAGCCTCTACAAGAAGCTACCTACCACTTAGACTACGAGCTGCATCTGAAGATCTAGCCTCTACAAGAAGCTACATACCACTTAGACTACGAGCTGCATAGGAAGATCTAGCCTCTACAAGAAGCTACCTACCACTTAGACTATGAGCTGCATCAGAAGATCTAGTCTCTACAAGAAGCTACCTACCACTTAGACTACGAGCTGCATCTGAAGATCTAGCCTCTACAAGAAGCTACCTACCACTTAGACTATGAGCTGCATCTGAAAATCTAGCCTCTGCAAGAAGCTACCTACCACTTAGACTATGAGCTGCATCTGAAGATCTAGCCTCTACAAGAAGCTACCTACCACTTAGACTACGAGCTGCATCTGAAGATCTAGCCTCTGCAAGTAGCTACCTACCACTTGTTTATATAGCACCAATGACATGTTGAAACACTTGCCTCTGCAAGTAGCTACCTACCACTTGTTTATATAGCACCAATGACATGTTGAAACACTTGCCTCTGCAAGTAGCTACCTACCACTTGTTTATATAGCACCAATGACATGTTGAAACACTTGCCTCTGCAAGTAGCTACCTACCACTTGTTTATATAGCACCAATGGCATGTTGAAAACACTTGCCTCTGCAAGTAGCTACCTACCACTTGTTTATATAGCACCAATGACATGTTGAAACACTTGCCTCTGCAAGTAGCTACCTACCACTTGTTTATATAGCACCAATGACATGTTGAAACACTTGCCTCTGCAAGTAGCTACCTACCACTTGTTTATATAGCACCAATGACATGTTGAAACACTTGCCTCTGCAAGTAGCTACCTACCACTTGTTTATATAGCACCAATGGCATGTTGAAACACTTGCCTCTCTGTACAACGTACAAGTTGGAGCGCCACCCTGCTGGGAATGAACCCGATGAAGATCTGCTGCGTCGAAACGCTTGCTTCTTTAGCTTTAATTCATTCACAAAGCAATATAAAACATATATTTTTATTTGAGAGCAAAGGTGCCGTTCAGTGCCAGAACTGAAAACGTTCAGCGACTCATAGCTGACTGCTTGCGCCAAGATCGGTAAACCGTAACTATTAAGATCTTACTTTACTTGTTCGCGTTGCTTCTTCTAAAGGCTAACCAATCTGGTTAATCAAGTAGCGGTGGAGAGAGATGGCAAACCCGGGTTTTAGAAATGCAATGCTTGAAACAAATAAAATCAGGGCTAATAGACCTGGAGACAGTTCAGAGCTACAACTATCTGGGACATACTATAACCAGTGATGGAAAATGTACAACTGAAATAAACAAAAGAATAGGAATGGCCAAAAAAAAATTAATACCATGAAAAAATATACCAATATCAAGGTAAATAAAACCAGGGCTAAATCTAAGAATAGCAAAATGTTATATATTCTCAACATTCCTGTATGGTGCAGAAACATGGACACTTGACAAGAAAACAGAACAAAAAATTGAAGCCTTTATGTGGATTTATAGAAGTGTAGTAAGAATTGGATGGAAAGAAAAGAAAACAAACGATGAAGTCTTTAAGACTTAAAACAACTAAAAATGGAAAGAGAACTACTAAACACAATTCAAACAAGACAAATGAGACTTTTGGTGCATGTTAAACGACACAACAGCCTACTAAAGGTAATCTTGGAGGGGAGAATACAGGGTACTAGAGGCAGACCAAGACTAACATGGAGGAGTAACATCAAAAGATGGACAAGTCAACCTATGACAATCTGCACCATCAAAGCAAGAGACAAGAGTTGAATGGCGCTCCATGGTAGCCAACTTTCGATGCGGAGATGGCACTCAATGATGATGATGATGATGATGATGAAATGATGGCTGCAACTGTGTTGGTTCTGTAGTTTAATAGTTTATCAAACATTTATCTAATATTTTTAACATTTAAATATCTAGAAAGTCTAGTGACAAACGACAATTCACAAACAGCAGAGATAGACTCAAGATGCAACAAAGCTTGTCAAATCATTATACAGTTATCACCACTATTGTCCAACAAGGAAATAACTCTAGCAGCAAAACGAGTTCTCTACAATACATCCCAACGTTGTGCTACCAATGTCAGACCTGGACCCTAGATGTAAGAACAATAAGACAAATAACCTCTACTGAGATTAAATGTGTTAGACGAATGACAGGAAACAGTCTGAGAGATAAGATCAGAAATGAAGAATTGAGGGAGAATAGGTGGGAATATATCCCGCTGTTGAATACACAAAGAAACAACAGATAAAATGATTTGACCATGAGATAAGAAGAAAACGAAGAAATGAATTTAACAACCGTGTAAAATATAATAAATCATTTATTTTTTGAGAAAAATGAAGAAATAAACAACGTAATACATGCCTTGTATAGAGTTTGAAAGAAATAAACAACGTAATACATGCCTTGTGTAGAGTTTGAAAGAAATAAACAACGTAATACATGCCTTGTGTAGAGTTTGGGTAATGTCTGAATTAAATCATAAAAAAGTTTAACTGTTTGGGCATGAAACCCGATCACCACCAACCAGCTACACCCCAAAGAGTTTCATCGATGAGAAGCAAGGAGATCAATAGGATAATGAAATTAATCTTTTTTTTTTTTTTTTGTTTGTTGGTAGTGTTCACCCATTCAATCGGTTTGAGAACGACGTGTCGCTAATTTGCGACAAAAATTTCTACGACATTAGAGCCAACATATTCGTCTTCGTCACTGCTAGACTTGCTGAACAGTTGTGCCCAGGCAGCGGTCATCTTGACCTACTCTTCACCAATTTTTGCTGGCAAATGAGCACGGGACCTTCTATGTTTCGCAGCTATCAGAGAAGGCTAGACATCAGATCTCACTACTCTGAGAGGGCTAGACATCAGATCTCACTACATAGAGAAGGCTAGACATCGAATCTCATTACATAGAGAAGGCTAGACATCAGATCTCACTACTCTGAGAGGGCTAGACATCGAATCTCACTACTCTGAGAGAGATAGATATCGGATCTCACTACTCTGAGAGGGCTAGACATCAGATCTCAATACCAAGAGAGGGCTACACATCGGATCTCACTACTCTGAGAGAGAGAGATATCGGATCTCACTACTCTGAGAGAGATATATATAGGATCTCACTACATACAGAGAGCTAGACATCGAATCTCACTACTCTGAAAGAGATAGATATCGGATCTCACTACTCTGAGAGAGATAGATATCGGATCTCACTACATAGAGAGGGCTAGACACCGGATTTCACTACCCAGAGAGGGCTACACATAGGATCTCAATACCAAGAGAGGGTTAGACATCACATCTCACTACTCAGAGAGGACTAGACATATGATCTAACTACCCAGATAAGACTAGACATCAGATCTCACTAGCTAGAGAAAGATAGACATCACATCTCACTACCCAGTGAGGGCTAGACATGAGATCTAACTACCCTGAGAGAGCTAGACATCGATGGTCACTACCGAAAGGGGGCTAGATATCAGATCTCACTACCCAGAGAAAGCTAGACATCGGATCTCACTACCCAGAGAGGGTTAGACATCACATCTCACTACCCAGAGAGGGTTAGACATGAGATCTAACTACCCTGAGAGAGCTAGACATCGGATCTCAATCCCAGAGAGGGCTAGACATCGGATCTCTCTACCCAGAGAGGGATAGACATCGGATCTCACTACCCAGAGAGGGCTAGACATCGGATCTCACTACTCAGAGAGGGTTTCACATCGGATATTACTACCCAGAGAGGGCTGGACATCGAATCTTACTACCTAGAGACCAGGAAAGGGTTAACCTCGAAGGAACCACGGATTCTAAGTGAAAAATTCCTACCACCCATGGGGAGGATTCGAACCCTTGACTTTTATGTCTATAGCCAGACGCTTTATAGCTAGACCACACAATTAATTAATTGAAATAAAAGACACCACGGTTGCCACCTCGAAGGAGACACCTCAAAACACTGACTACAATACGCAACCTTGCCTCACCTCAACGCTGGGAGCCGTGCTCAGTGGTTAGTGAACTGGACTACAAAGGACAAGGGGTAGGGTTCGATCTCAGCCGACGGCTCCGGTTAACCCATCATTTAATGGGTACCGGGTTTTTTCTGGGAAAGTAGAGCGGCACGGGCGTAATACCGACCACATTACTCCCACAAATCTTGTGCTGAAGGTCTGTAAAATTTATGGTCACTAACACCATATTCCCTATACGCCACTTGGCGTGACGGGGGCTCTTGACTTTTTTTTTCCCTCAACGCTAATTGGCTGCAGACGTAAAGGAAGGTAATGCGAATGATAAAGATATAAAAATGTTATCATCATCATTGAGTGCCGTCTCCGCATCGAAAGTTGACTACCATGGAGCGCCATTCGGTTCGGCCTCTTGCTTTGATGGAGCAGGTTGTCATAGGTTGACTTGTCCATCTCCACATCCAAGGTTGGATACCATGGAGCAGGTTGTCATAGGTTGACTTGTCCATCTCCACATCCAAGGTTGGATACCATGGAGCAGGTTGTCATAGGTTGACTTGTCCATCTCCACATCCAAGGTTGGATACCATGGAGCAGGTTGTCATAGGTTGACTTGTCCATCTCCACATCCAAGGTTGGATACCATGGAGCAGGTTGTCATAGGTTGACTTGTCCATCTCCACATCCAAGGTTGGATACCATGGAGCAGGTTGTCATAGTTGACTTGTCCATCTCCACATCCAAGGTTGGATACCATGGAGCAGGTTGTCATAGGTTGACTTGTCCATCTCCACATCCAAGGTTGGATACCATGGAGCAGGTTGTCATAGGTTGACTTGTCCATCTCCACATCCAAGGTTGGATACCATGGAGCAGGTTGTCATAGGTTGACTTGTCCATCCCCACATCGAAGGTTGGATACCATGGAGCAGGTTGTCATAGGTTGACTTGTCCATCTCCACATCGAAGTTGGATACCATGGAGCAGGTTGTCATAGGTTGACTTGTCCATCTCCACATCGAAGGTTGGATACCATGGAGCAGGTTGTCATAGATTGACTTGTCCATCTCCACATCGAAGGTTGGATACCATGGAGCAGGTTGTCATAGGTTGACTTGTCCATCTCGGCATCGAAGGTCGACTACCATGGAGCGCCATTCAGTTCAGTCTCTTGCTTAGATGGAGCAGGTTGTCATAGGTTGACTTGTCCATCTCCACATCGAAGGTTGGATACCATGGAGCAGGTTGTCATAGGTTGACTTGTCCATCTCCACATCCAAGGTTGGATACCATGGAGCAGGTTGTCATAGGCTGACTTGTCCATCTCCACATCGAAGGTTGGATACTATAGTGCGTCATTCCGCTTATGTCTCTTGCTTTGATAGTGCAGGTTTCATAGGTTGATTTGTCCATCTTTTGATGTTACTAGTCCATGTTAGTCTTGGTCTGCCTCTTTTACCCTGTATTTTTCCTTAGAAGATTACTTTTAGTAGACTGCTGTGTCTTTAACTTGCCCACGAAATCTTATTTGTCTTGTTTGAACTGTGTTTAGTAGTTCTCTTTTCATTTTTAGTTGTTTTAAGCCTTCGCCGTTTGTTTTCTTTTCTTTCCATCCAATTCTACCCATTCTTCTATAAATCCACATTTCAAAGGCTTCAATTTTCTGTTCTGTTTTCTTGACAAGTGTCCATGTTTCTGCGCCATACAGGAATGTTAAGAAGATATAACATTTCATTATTCTTAGTTTTAGCCCTGGTGTTATTTGTTTTGACATTAGTATACTTTTCATGCCATTAAAATTACCGTTTTACCATTCTGATTTTTTTGTTTATTTCAGTTGTACATTTCCCATCACTGCTTATAGAGAAATTTAAAAAGTATAAATCTTTAAAAAAAACGACACAATGATAGTGCGGATGGAAGGAAATAATTAGAACTAGTTATAATGAGAGTGTTATTTGGTAACGATAGAAATAGAAAAACTCAATTCTCGAAATGTAGTAATTATGAAGATCGTTACTTATAGCATGCGCCCAGGGCAATTTTAAAGGAAGGGCAATAACCGTGAAATTGGAAAAAACAGGAATGTATTTTCTCCCTTTATAATTTAAACTTTGAAAAACAAGAATGTTCGGTCTGGTGTATGAAGATGTACACGCACGCATGTACACTCAAACATAGTATGATAGCTACATATAAATGTAATGTAATTAACACTTATAGTGCACGTGATCTTGTGGAAAGTACGCTATAAATATGGATGAAGAGATTCGGTTATAGAACGAAAATCTTGGCCATCGTCTTTTTCGCCATTTTTTAGATCTGTGTTGTTATGTATTCTCACTCGGAATTTTGTGTTTAATGTGTATAGTTCGTTTGATATACCTGATGAAGGGTTTTGCCGAAACGTTGTAGTCTGTCTTATCTTTCTGTTAGTCTAGTAGCTCAATGCTATTTATATGTTTATTTTATTCATTAATATTTTCGATCCCCTTTCTGATCACAAAATCTGACCCCAGAACAGTCGAAGAACATCGAGGTACATGTTAATTGGTGTTCAAATAAAATAAATGTTCTAAACATATTAGTTGCTTGCTTACTTCGCCCGATGACTAAGGAGTACACGTCTTCGTCATCCGCCCTTAAAAGGACGTTAGTGTGCGTGTCTGCGTTGCGGTTTGCAGTATAACTGTGATATTTGCGCCTTTCGGCCCAGCACATCCGACATCAGCACGACATTTGTGAGTACCCAGTTGTCTTCCATCTTCGATCCCTACTCGCTTGCCATTACTAGACAGGTTAGCTTGTTATTAGAGGCACCACGGAGAGATGGAGCAGGGTCTGGATGGTTCTAGCTCACCGACCCTGTACAAACCATCAGCTGTGGTTCCTGACAACTTCCAGATCTGCTGCTGTGAGGCGCGACACTGCCTACGACTACATATCAATATTAAAAGTGATGTTAAGAAGTTTTTTTGAAGATTTGTATAGAGTTTTTACAATGATTTTGATTCCAGCTTTGAAGTTGTACATTTCATGGACATATGATATGGGGCAATCAGATCGTATTAGTGACGTTTAATCTTCGTGAATAACGTTATATTGTGAATGTAGTTAAATATGTTGCGAATGTAGTTAAATATGTTGTGAATGTAGTTAAATATGTTGTGAATGTAGTTAAATATGTTGTGAATGTAGTTAAATATGTTGCGAATGTAGTTAAATATGTTGTGAATGTAGTTAAATATGTTGCGAATGTAGTTAAATATGTTGTGAATGTAGGTAAATATGTTGTGAATGTAGATAAATATGTTGTTAATGTTGGTAAATATGTTGTGAATGTTGGTAAATATGTTGTGAAAGTAGTTAAATATGTTGTGAATGTTGGTAAATATGTTGTGAATGTTGGTAAATATGTTCTGAATGTAGTTAAATATGTTGTGAAAGTAGTTAAATATGTTGTGAATGTAGTTAAATATGTTGGTAAATATGTTGTGAATGTAGTTAAATATGTTGGTAAATATGTTGTGAATGTTGGTAAATATGTTGTGAATGTAGTTAAATATGTTGTGAATGTTGGTAAATATGTTGCAAATGTAGCTTAGGTATGTTGTGAACCTAACGAAATCTAAGTATCTAAGAACGACAACTTTGTCAAATCTAAGTATCTAAGAACGACAACTTTGTCAAATCTAAGTATCTAAGAACGACAACTTTGTCAAATCTATCTAAGAACGACAACTTTGTCAAATCTATCTAAGAACGACAACTTTGTCAAATCTATCTAAGAACGACAACTTTGTCAAATCTATCTAAGAACGACAACTTTGTCAAATCTATCTAAGAACGACAACTTTGTCAAATCTATCTAAGAACGACAACTTTGTCAAATCTAAGTATCTAAGAACGACAACTTTGTCAAATCTATCTAAGAACGACAACTTTGTCAAATCTATCTAAGAACGACAACTTTGTCAAATCTATCTAAGAACGACAACTTTGTCAAATCTAAGTATCTAAGAACGACAACTTTGTCAAATCTAAGTATCTAAGAACGACAACTTTGTCAAATCTATCTAAGAACGACAACTTTGTCAAATCTAAGTATCTAAGAACGACAACTTTGTCAAATCTAAGTATCTAAGAACGACAACTTTGTCAAATCTATCTAAGAACGACAACTTTGTCAAATCTAAGTATCTAAGAACGACAACTTTGTCAAATCTAAGTATCTAAGAACGACAACTTTGTCAAATCTAAGTATCTAAGAACGACAACTTTGTCAAATCTAAGTATCTAAGAACGACAACTTTGTCAAATCTATCTAAGAACGACAACTTTGTCAAATCTAAGTATCTAAGAACGACAACTTTGTCAAATCTAAGTATCTAAGAACGACAACTTTGTCAAATCTAAGTATCTAAGAACGACAACTTTGTCAAATCTAAGTATCTAAGAACGACAACTTTGTCAAATCTAAGTATCTAAGAACGACAACTTTGTCAAATCTAAGTATCTAAGAACGACAACTTTGTCAAATCTAAGTATCTAAGAACGACAACTTTGTCAAATCTAAGTATCTAAGAACGACAACTTTGTCAAATCTAAGTATCTAAGAACGACAACTTTGTCAAATCTATCTAAGAACGACAACTTTGTCAAATCTAAGTATCTAAGAACGACAACTTTGTCAAATCTATCTAAGAACGACAACTTTGTCAAATCTATCTAAGAACGACAACTTTGTCAAATCTATCTAAGAACGACAACTTTGTCAAATCTATCTAAGAACGACAACTTTGTCAAATCTATCTAAGAACGACAACTTTGTCAAATCTAAGTATCTAAGAACGACAACTTTGTCAAATCTAAGTATCTAAGAACGACAACTTTGTCAAATCTAAGTATCTAAGAACGACAACTTTGTCAAATCTAAGTATCTAAGAACGACAACTTTGTCAAATCTAAGTATCTAAGAACGACAACTTTGTCAAATCTAAGTATCTAAGAACGACAACTTTGTCAAATCTATCTAAGAACGACAACTTTGTCAAATCTAAGTATCTAAGAACGACAACTTTGTCAAATCTATCTAAGAACGACAACTTTGTCAAATCTATCTAAGAACGACAACTTTGTCAAATCTATCTAAGAACGACAACTTTGTCAAATCTATCTAAGAACGACAACTTTGTCAAATCTATCTAAGAACGACAACTTTGTCAAATCTAAGTATCTAAGAACGACAACTTTGTCAAATCTAAGTATCTAAGAACGACAACTTTGTCAAATCTAAGTATCTAAGAACGACAACTTTGTCAAATCTAAGTATCTAAGAACGACAACTTTGTCAAATCTATCTAAGAACGACAACTTTGTCAAATCTATCTAAGAACGACAACTTTGTCAAATCTATCTAAGAACGACAACTTTGTCAAATCTAAGTATCTAAGAACGACAACTTTGTCAAATCTAAGTATCTAAGAACGACAACTTTGTCAAATCTAAGTATCTAAGAACGACAACTTTGTCAAATCTAAGTATCTAAGAACGACAACTTTGTCAAATCTAAGTATCTAAGAACGACAACTTTGTCAAATCTATCTAAGAACGACAACTTTGTCAAATCTATCTAAGAACGACAACTTTGTCAAATCTATCTAAGAACGACAACTTTGTCAAATCTATCTAAGAACGACAACTTTGTCAAATCTATCTAAGAACGACAACTTTGTCAAATCTATCTAAGAACGACAACTTTGTCAAATCTAAGTATCTAAGAACGACAACTTTGTCAAATCTATCTAAGAACGACAACTTTGTCAAATCTATCTAAGAACGACAACTTTGTCAAATCTAAGTATCTAAGAACGACAACTTTGTCAAATCTATCTAAGAACGACAACTTTGTCAAATCTATCTAAGAACGACAACTTTGTCAAATCTAAGTATCTAAGAACGACAACTTTGTCAAATCTAAGTATCTAAGAACGACAACTTTGTCAAATCTATCTAAGAACGACAACTTTGTCAAATCTATCTAAGAACGACAACTTTGTCAAATCTAAGTATCTAAGAACGACAACTTTGTCAAATCTAAGTATCTAAGAACGACAACTTTGTCAAATCTATCTAAGAACGACAACTTTGTCAAATCTAAGTATCTAAGAACGACAACTTTGTCAAATCTAAGTATCTAAGAACGACAACTTTGTCAAATCTATCTAAGAACGACAACTTTGTCAAATCTATCTAAGAACGACAACTTTGTCAAATCTATCTAAGAACGACAACTTTGTCAAATCTATCTAAGAACGACAACTTTGTCAAATCTAAGTATCTAAGAACGACAACTTTGTCAAATCTAAGTATCTAAGAACGACAACTTTGTCAAATCTAAGTATCTAAGAACGACAACTTTGTCAAATCTATCTAAGAACGACAACTTTGTCAAATCTAAGTATCTAAGAACGACAACTTTGTCAAATCTAAGTATCTAAGAACGACAACTTTGTCAAATCTATCTAAGAACGACAACTTTGTCAAATCTAAGTATCTAAGAACGACAACTTTGTCAAATCTATCTAAGAACGACAACTTTGTCAAATCTAAGTATCTAAGAACGACAACTTTGTCAAATCTAAGTATCTAAGAACGACAACTTTGTCAAATCTAAGTATCTAAGAACGACAACTTTGTCAAATCTAAGTATCTAAGAACGACAACTTTGTCAAATCTAAGTATCTAAGAACGACAACTTTGTCAAATCTAAGTATCTAAGAACGACAACTTTGTCAAATCTAAGTATCTAAGAACGACAACTTTGTCAAATCTAAGTATCTAAGAACGACAACTTTGTCAAATCTAAGTATCTAAGAACGACAACTTTGTCAAATCTAAGTATCTAAGAACGACAACTTTGTCAAATCTAAGTATCTAAGAACGACAACTTTGTCAAATCTATCTAAGAACGACAACTTTGTCAAATCTATCTAAGAACGACAACTTTGTCAAATCTATCTAAGAACGACAACTTTGTCAAATCTATCTAAGAACGACAACTTTGTCAAATCTATCTAAGAACGACAACTTTGTCAAATCTATCTAAGAACGACAACTTTGTCAAATCTATCTAAGAACGACAACTTTGTCAAATCTAAGTATCTAAGAACGACAACTTTGTCAAATCTAAGTATCTAAGAACGACAACTTTGTCAAATCTAAGTATCTAAGAACGACAACTTTGTCAAATCTAAGTATCTAATAACGACAACTTTGTCAATTCTAAGTATCTAATAACGACAACTTTGTCAATTCTAAGTATCTAAGAACGACAACTTTGTCAAATCTAAGTATCTAATAACGACAACTTTGTCAATTCTAAGTATCTAAGAACGACAACTTTGTCAAATCTAAGTATCTAAGAACGACAACTTTGTCAATCTAAGTATCTAAGAACGACAACTTTGTCAAATCTAAGTATCTAATAACGACAACTTTGTCAAATCTAAGTATCTAAGAACGACAACTTTGTCAAATCTATCTAAGAACGACAACTTTGTCAAATCTATCTAAGAACGACAACTTTGTCAAATCTATCTAAGAACGACAACTTTGTCAAATCTATCTAAGAACGACAACTTTGTCAAATCTAAGTATCTAAGAACGACAACTTTGTCAAATCTATCTAAGAACGACAACTTTGTCAAATCTAAGTATCTAAGAACGACAACTTTGTCAAATCTATCTAAGAACGACAACTTTGTCAAATCTATCTAAGAACGACAACTTTGTCAAATCTAAGTATCTAAGAACGACAACTTTGTCAAATCTATCTAAGAACGACAACTTTGTCAAATCTATCTAAGAACGACAACTTTGTCAAATCTATCTAAGAACGACAACTTTGTCAAATCTAAGTATCTAAGAACGACAACTTTGTCAAATCTATCTAAGAACGACAACTTTGTCAAATCTATCTAAGAACGACAACTTTGTCAAATCTATCTAAGAACGACAACTTTGTCAAATCTATCTAAGAACGACAACTTTGTCAAATCTATCTAAGAACGACAACTTTGTCAAATCTATCTAAGAACGACAACTTTGTCAAATCTATCTAAGAACGACAACTTTGTCAAATCTAAGTATCTAAGAACGACAACTTTGTCAAATCTAAGTATCTAAGAACGACAACTTTGTCAAATCTAAGTATCTAAGAACGACAACTTTGTCAAATCTAAGTATCTAAGAACGACAACTTTGTCAATTCTAAGTATCTAATAACGACAACTTTGTCAATTCTAAGTATCTAAGAACGACAACTTTGTCAAATCTAAGTATCTAAGAACGACAACTTTGTCAATTCTAAGTATCTAAGAACGACAACTTTGTCAAATCTAAGTATCTAAGAACGACAACTTTGTCAATTCTAAGTATCTAAGAACGACAACTTTGTCAAATCTAAGTATCTAATAACGACAACTTTGTCAAATCTAAGTATCTAAGAACGACAACTTTGTCAAATCTATCTAAGAACGACAACTTTGTCAAATCTATCTAAGAACGACAACTTTGTCAAATCTATCTAAGAACGACAACTTTGTCAAATCTATCTAAGAACGACAACTTTGTCAAATCTAAGTATCTAAGAACGACAACTTTGTCAAATCTATCTAAGAACGACAACTTTGTCAAATCTAAGTATCTAAGAACGACAACTTTGTCAAATCTATCTAAGAACGACAACTTTGTCAAATCTATCTAAGAACGACAACTTTGTCAAATCTAAGTATCTAAGAACGACAACTTTGTCAAATCTAAGTATCTAAGAACGACAACTTTGTCAAATCTATCTAAGAACGACAACTTTGTCAAATCTAAGTATCTAAGAACGACAACTTTGTCAAATCTATCTAAGAACGACAACTTTGTCAAATCTATCTAAGAACGACAACTTTGTCAAATCTAAGTATCTAAGAACGACAACTTTGTCAAATCTATCTAAGAACGACAACTTTGTCAAATCTAAGTATCTAAGAACGACAACTTTGTCAAATCTATCTAAGAACGACAACTTTGTCAAATCTATCTAAGAACGACAACTTTGTCAAATCTAAGTATCTAAGAACGACAACTTTGTCAAATCTATCTAAGAACGACAACTTTGTCAAATCTATCTAAGAACGACAACTTTGTCAAATCTATCTAAGAACGACAACTTTGTCAAATCTATCTAAGAACGACAACTTTGTCAAATCTATCTAAGAACGACAACTTTGTCAAATCTAAGTATCTAAGAACGACAACTTTGTCAAATCTAAGTATCTAAGAACGACAACTTTGTCAAATCTATCTAAGAACGACAACTTTGTCAAATCTATCTAAGAACGACAACTTTGTCAAATCTATCTAAGAACGACAACTTTGTCAAATCTAAGTATCTAAGAACGACAACTTTGTCAAATCTATCTAAGAACGACAACTTTGTCAAATCTATCTAAGAACGACAACTTTGTCAAATCTATCTAAGAACGACAACTTTGTCAAATCTAAGTATCTAAGAACGACAACTTTGTCAAATCTAAGTATCTAAGAACGACAACTTTGTCAAATCTAAGTATCTAATAACGACAACTTTGTCAAATCTAAGTATCTAATAACGACAACTTTGTCAAATCTAAGTATCTAATAACGACAACTTTGTCAAATCTATCTAAGAACGATAACATTGTTAGTCTGTTCGAGATTGCTATGTTTAATTTCTTGGCATAGCAAAGATATGTCGTGACCAACATAACCCTTGGTTTGTGATATGTCGTGACCAACATAACCCTTGGTTTGTGATATGTCGTGACCAACATAACCCTTGGTTTGTGATATGTCGTGACCAACATAACCCTTGCTTTGTGATATGTCGTGACCAACATAACCCTTGCTTTGTGATATGTCGTGACCAACATAACCCTTGGTTTGTGATATGTCGTGACCAACATAACCCTTGCTTTGTGATATGTCGTGACCAACATAACCCTTGGTTTGTGATATGTCGTGACCAACATAACCCTTGCTTTGTGATATGTCGTGACCAACATAACCCTTGCTTTGTGATATGTCGTGACCAACATAACCCTTGGTTTGTGATATGTCGTGACCAACATAACCCTTGCTTTGTGATATGTCGTGACCAACATAACCCTTGGTTTGTGATATGTCGTGACCAACATAACCCTTGCTTTGTGATATGTCGTGACCAACATAACCCTTGGTTTGTGATATGTCGTGACCAACATAACCCTTGCTTTGTGATATGTCGTGACCAACATAACCCTTGCTTTGTGATATGTCGTGACCAACATAACCCTTGCTTTGTGATATGTCGTGACCAACATAACCCTTGCTTTGTGATATGTCGTGACCAACATAACCCTTGGTTTGTGAGAATTTACACAAGTAATCTGTAGTAATATTTTGTAATAAAAATCTATTGATATCATTAAACACTTATATAATCTATTGATATCATTAAACACTTATATAATCTATTGATATCATTAAACACTTATATAATCTATTGATATCATTAAACACTTATATATAAATATATAACTGAAGTTTATTTAATGATATCGTTCTTTCATTGTCTTTTTATCAAATTTAAATGCTGCTTTATTTGTGAGAGTGTTATATTTTTTTTATAATTTGACAGCTGCACACATTATTATGTACAGTTTGTTATCATCTGTTTGAAATTGTTTTCCATTCCCACTTCATAATTTACTGAGTACATAACATATCATTGTTACCTCGACAAAGAAGAAATGCCGACAATACTCAGTGGAGTATTTTGGCTCCGGATTTATCTCGTCACTGCAAGACCACACACAATCCGTGATCTTATTGTCAGATATTAACACCACCTCCCCATATTTTTAGAACCCTTCCGTCTTCTCATTTGACTGCCTGGTCAGTGAGATATATAGTTGGTCGGCCCTCCCACTTATTTTAGTTCATTCAGAAGTTGACCACGCTCTAGAACACAGGGAAGTACCCTCTTTTTTTTTAAATTTCCTTTCTTAAGTATCAGCATATTATCGCCATGTAGTTAGATTTGTGTACGTATCCTTATATAGATTTGTGTTGTCTGTTGTTCCAACTGACGGCCTACTTGGCCGAAACGTCGACTTTTGTTTTGTCAGGTAAAGCTGTTACTATACAATTTTTCTTTTTTTTAAAAACAATTATCATTACCATCAGCTTTACAGCAGCCTCGCATGTCTATGTATCTTGGTGTCTTTACATGCTGTCCACATCAGCTTTACAGCAGCCTCGCATGTCTATGTATCTTGGTGTCTTTACTTGCTGTCCACATCAGCTTTACAGCAGCCCCGCCTGTCTATGTATCTTGGTGTCTTTACTTGCTGTCCACATCAGCTTTACAGCAGCCCCGCCTGTCTATGTATCTTGGTGTCTTTACTTGCTGTCCACATCAGCTTTACAGCAGCCCCGCCTGTCTATGTATCTTGGTGTCTTTACTTGCTGTCCACATCAGCTTTACAGCAGCCCCGCCTGTCTATGTATCTTGGTGTCTTTACTTGCTGTCCACATCAGCTTTACAGCAGCCCCGCCTGTCTATGTATCTTGGTGTCTTTACTTGCTGTCCACATCAGCTTTACAGCAGCCCCGCCTGTCTATGTATCTTGGTGTCTTTACTTGCTGTCCACATCAGCTTTACAGCAGCCCCGCCTGTCTATGTATCTTGGTGTCTTTACTTGCTGTCCACATCAGCTTTACAGCAGCCCCGCCTGTCTATGTATCTTGGTGTCTTTACTTGCTGTCCACATCAGCTTTACAGCAGCCCCGCCTGTCTATGTATCTTGGTGTCTTTACTTGCTGTCAGATCGGAGTATCCAAGAAGGAGAAATTTGTCAAATCTATCTTACTTTCCAATGAACGTTTGTCGACCAGACAGACCCACGATGACAAGAGTCATGAACGTTTGTCGACCAGACAGACCCACGATGACAAGAGTCATGAACGTTTGTCGACCAGACAGACCCACGATGACAAGAATCATGAACGTTTGTCGACCAGACAGACCCACGATGACAAGAATCATGAACGTTTGTCGACCAGACAGACCCACGATGACAAGAGTCATGAACGTTTGTCGACCAGACAGACCCACGATGACAAGAGTCATGATCGTTTGTCGACCAGACAGACCCACGATGACAAGAGTCATGAACGTTTGTCGACCAGACAGACCCACGATGACAAGAGTCATGAACGTTTGTCGACCAGACAGACCCACGATGACAAGAGTCATGAACGTTTGTCGACCAGACAGACCCACGATGACAAGAGTCATGAACGTTTGTCGACCAGACAGACCCACGATGACAAGAGTCATGAACGTTTGTCGACCAGACAGACCCAGGATGACAAGAGTCATGAACGTTTGTCGACCAGACAGACCCACGATGACAAGAGTCATGAACGTTTGTCGACCAGAGAGACCCACGATGACAAGAGTCATGAACGTTTGTCGACCAGACAGACCCACGATGACAAGAATCATGAACGTTTGTCGACCAGACAGACCCAGGATGACAAGAATCATGAACGTTTGTCGACCAGACAGACCCACGATGACAAGAGTCATGAACGTTTGTCGACCAGACAGACCCAGGATGACAAGAGTCATGAACGTTTGTCGACCAGACAGACCCACGATGACAAGAATCATGAACGTTTGTCGACCAGACAGACCCACGATGACAAGAATCATGAACGTTTGTCGACCAGACAGACCCAGGATGACAAGAATCATGAACGTTTGTCGACCAGACAGACCCACGATGACAAGAATCATGAACGTTTGTCGACCAGACAGACCCAGGATGACAAGAGTCATGAACGTTTGTCGACTAGACAGACCCACGATGACAAGAATCATGAACGTTTGTCGACCAGACAGACCCACGATGACAAGAATCATGAATGTTTGTTGACCAGACAGACCCACGATGACAAGAATCATGAACGTTTGTCGACCAGACAGACCCACGATGACAAGAATCATGAACGTTTGTCGACCAGACAGACCCACGATGACAAGAGTCATGAACGTTTGTCGACCAGACAGACCCACGATGACAAGAGTCATGAACGTTTGTCGACCAGACAGACCCACGATGACAAGAATCATGAACGTTTGTCGACCAGACAGACCCACGATGACAAGAGTCATGAACGTTTGTCGACCAGACAGACCCACGATGACAAGAATCATGAACGTTTGTCGACCAGACAGACCCACGATGACAAGAGTCATGAACGTTTGTCGACCAGACAGACCCACGATGACAAGAGTCATGAACGTTTGTCGACCAGACAGACCCACGATGACAAGAATCATGAACGTTTGTCGACCAGACAGACCCACGATGACAAGAATCATGAACGTTTGTCGACCAGAGAGACCCACGATGACAAGAATCATGAACGTTTGTCGACCAGACAGACCCACGATGACAAGAATCATGAACGTTTGTCGGCCAGACAGACCCAGGATGACAAGAATCATGAATGTTTGTCGACCAGACAGACCCACGATGACAAGAGTCATGAACGTTTGTCGACCAGACAGACCCACGATGACAAGAATCATGAACGTTTGTCGACCAGACAGACCCACGATGACAAGAGTCATGAACGTTTGTCGACCAGACAGACCCACGATGACAAGAATCATGAACGTTTGTCGACCAGACAGACCCAGGATGATAAGAATCATGAACGTTTGTCGACCAGACAGACCCACGATGACAAGAATCATGAACGTTTGTCGACCAGACAGACCCACGATGACAAGAGTCATGAACGTTTGTCGACCAGACAGACCCAGGATGATAAGAATCATGAACGTTTGTCGACCAGACAGACCCAGGATGACAAGAATCATGAACGTTTGTCGACCAGACAGACCCAGGATGACAATAATCATGAAATGTTCATTTAGAAATAACAAATTTAAAGACAAATGTTTCATCAAAACAAATAACACCAGGGCTAAAACTAAGAATAGCAAAATGTTACATCTTCTCAACATTCCTGTATGGTGCAGAAACATGGACATTAGACAAGACAACAGAACAGAAAATTGAAGCCTTTGAAATGTGGTTTTATAGAAGAATAGGTAGAATTGGATGGAAAGAAAAGAAAACAAACGATGTAGTCATAAAACAACTAAAAATGAAAAGAGAACTACTAAACACAATTAAAACAAGACACATGCGATTTTTGGGGCATGTTAAAAGACACAACAGCCTAATAAAAGTAATATTGGAAGGGAAAATACAAGGCAAAAGAGGCAGAGGCAGACCAAGACTAACATGGACGAGTACCATCAAAAGATGGACAAGTCAGCCTATGACAATCTGCTCCATCAAAGCAAGAGACAGAGTGGAATGGCGCTCTATGGTAGCCAACCTTCGATGCGGAGACGGCACACAATGATGAATGATGTTTCATCGCTCATTACCAAATATCCAAATTGATATCTAAAGAAGTAAAACTATGAACAACAATAGGGGAAACCTTGACGTTGGCACGTCAGTCTATTGTTATTGCAAATGTCATAACCTGTGTTTTTCCTAAAAGATGACAGAGTCAAAAAAAAAATTTTTTTAAATTATTATCATCATCAAGTACCATGCCATGCCTGCAGGTGTAGGTGATCATGTCTCTCCACAACTTCCGATCTCGACAGTTATTTATTATTTCTGTTGTTGACCTTCTGCCAGGACATTCTCTTAAACTATCTGGTATCTTTTCTCTTTGCTTTCCTCTATCTCTTCGTCCCTCAATTTTTCCAGTTGTCACAATATATTCCAGCTGTTCTCTTCTCATTACATGGCCAAAAAATGATGATTGTTTCTTCATAATATTAGAAATCAGCTCTCTCTTTGTGTTGACCTCTTTCAGAACGTTTTCATTACTATTCTTAGCTGTCCATGGTATTCTCAACATTCTTCTATAAAACCACATTTCTACAGCATCCAGTGATTTTCTTGTCTGTTGTCCTATTGTCCATGGTACTCTCAACATTCTTCTATAAAACCACATTTTTCTACAGACTCCAGCCTCCAGCCTCCAGCCTCCAGCCTCCAGCTATTTTCTTGTCTGTTTCTGATAAAGTTTTTGAAAAATAAAATAGAAGAAAAACTTCTGGCACCAAAATCTCGTGACGATTGCATCGAGCACGCGACCTTTATTCTCCTATCCACATAAAGCCTTCAGCTCACTTTCGAAACTGGTAACAGCCGCAGCGACAGTTTCCAGGAACATTCATAATCCGTAGTTATAGCTATATTTGAAAAAGGAATTTCCAAAGAATGGAAAGAGACATTTTAAAAGATTGGAAAGAGGAACTTAAATTTAAGAAGCGAAAAAACGCAATGTGTGTGGTAATGTATACAGCTGGTTTAGCCATTACGTCTAAAGGAAACTGCTATAATGCAGGTAAGAAGACGGGCGAATAGGAAAACGTCATAACGGCTGGGTTTTCCCTAAGGAGCTTTGTCATCACCATCGTCTCTTATAGGACATAGATGATCTAGCAGAAGATATTTCACTTCTGCACGTGTTAACTCTGAGTGAGGACATGTGACGAATGTATTACTACAGCAAGAGGTGGTGAGGCCCTATTGGGGGTGGTAATATGAAAGAATAGCCTGGGGTAGTTAATGTAAATGGAGTTAAAAGAACCACACACAGTTATCTATTTACAAACAGATAAACTGTATCAAGACTGCGGGGTGACCTATATCTAGACATGGCTACAGACTATCTGTAACATGGGAATCCAAAGAGATTACTGTAAGTACAAAAATTACAATTTGATTATGGTTATGGGAGGCCCCGGTTTCACTGCAAACGAATTAAAATCCATAATTGCTCAACCGCCCGTGCCAGTGGAATCATCCGAATTACTAGCTCATCTCCCAAACAAAGAAAGGTAGCTGTAGTCCCCATCATAGCAGTCTCAGCACACGCCAAAAGACATAGGCGAAACCGCACAGAAAGTGAACACAGCCAACTCTTCCCTGTCATACGACATCATCATTCATCGTAAAAAATTTAAATATTCAACTTTAATGTTAAGTCAGTCCTATTATATGGCTGTGAAACATGGAGAACAACACAAATGGCAATAATGGCGATACAGACCTTCATTAAAGGGTGCTTGTACAGAAGAAAAGGATTGGAATGGCAGGACAAAATCATGAACATAGAATTATGGAAAAACGGCACGGGCGTAATACCGACCACATTACCCCAAAAATCATGTGCCGAAGGTCTGTAAAATTTATAGTCACTAACACCATATTCCCTGTACGCCACTTGGCGTGACGGGGGTACTTTACTTTTTTGTGTTTTAAAAATTGAAAGGGTTGGTAATAAATGACCGTTGTTGCCCAGGACAAACATTGTTGAACAACCCATGTGGAAGACGGACAACCCATGTGGAAGACGGACAACCCATGTGGAAGACGGACAACCCATGTGGAAGACGGACAACCCATGTGGAAGACGGACAACCCACGTGGAAGACGGACAACCCATGTGGAAGACGGACAACCCATGTGGAAGACGGACAACCCATGTGGAAGACGGACAAGCCATGTGGAAGACGGACAACCCATGTGGAAGACGGACAACCCACGTGGAAGACGGATGTGTTGGGCATCAAGGCGCTGATATCAACGACTGTGTCGTAAAATAGCGTCACAAGATACAATGGATCCACGCCCGCTGGACTAACGTTAACGCTATGAATGAGGAGCAAATATATTAGATAATGATCACAGCTAAAACTGTTAAGGGGGGGGGGGGGGAATAGGCGGAGTCCAGAGAATCGTCATCAAGTACCAAACCTGCGCGCGTAGGTGATCATGTCTCACCACAACTTTCGATCTCGGCAGTTATTTATCATTTCTGTTGTTGACCTTCTGCCAAGCCATTCTCTTAAGCTGTCTGGTATCTTTTCTCTTTGCCTCCCTCTATCTCTTCGTCCCTCAATTTTCCCAGTTGTTACAATATATTCCAGCTGTTCCCTACTCATTACATGGCAAAAAATGATGATTGTTTCTTCCTAATATTGGAAATTAGCTCTCTTTTTGCAGAGAATCATCATCATCAAGTACCGGGGGTCTGCTGGCGTAGTTGATCATGTCTCTCAACAACTATCAGTCACGCCAAAAAATGATGATTGTTTCTTCCTAATATTGGAAATTAGCTCTCTTTTTGCTTTGGCCTTTTTCAGAACGTTTTCATTACTCTTCTTAGCTGTCCATGGTATTCTCAACATTCGTCTATAAAACCACATTGCAGAGAATACCTGGACCATTACTTTTGACTTTCGTCTCAGGTAGAGCGAGAACTTTTAAAAAAAAGGTAAACAAATGGAGAAAAATCCTGAGAGCAATAAAATAACAAATAAATACATCTTTTGAAATCAGGATTTTCTTGCATCTTCTTCTGAGCGCTGAAACGTTAAATGGTCGTGAATGCGTTGTGTCGTTAGTTTATGATAATGCAGCGATATCTGCGCCTTTCAGCCCGACTCATCCGTCTTCGGCATGGGGTTTTGCTTGACAGTTTTTGCCCGCTCACCGGTCACTTTTGGCCTACTTTTTGCCCTGTCAGCGGTCACTTTTGGCCTACTTTTTGCCCTGACAGCGGTAACTTTTGGCCTACTTTTCGCCCTGACAGCGGTCACTTTTGGCCTACTTTTTGCCCTGACACCGGTCACTTTTGGCCTACTTTTTGCATTGGCAGCGGTCACTTTTGGCCTACTTTTCGCCCTGACAGCGGTCACTTTTGGCCTACTTTTTGCCCTGACAGCGGTCACTTTTGGCC
Organism: Megaustenia siamemsis; assembly: GCA_032433765.1. Lineage (NCBI taxonomy): Eukaryota > Metazoa > Mollusca > Gastropoda > Stylommatophora > Ariophantidae > Megaustenia > Megaustenia siamemsis. The sequence continues at coordinate 31,012,974 of JAVIAB010000104.1, read as the reverse complement.
TACTTTTTGCATTGGCAGCGGTCACTTTTGGCCTACTTTTTGCGCTGACAGCGGCCACTTTTGGCCTACTTTTTGCCCTGACAGCGGTCACTTTTGGCCTACTTTTTGCCCCGTCAGCGGTCACATTTGGCCTACTTTTTGCCCTGACAGCGGTCACATTTGGCCTTCTTTTTGCCCTGACAGCGGTCACATTTGGCCTACTTTTTGCCCCGTCAGCGGTCACATTTGGCCTACTTTTTGCGACTTTAAACTGCAAAGAGTTCTTTAACGTGTGCGAGTGCACATGGCATGTCCTATTTAGAGCTAGCCATTGGATCTCGCTAATCAGCGACCGGGGGTGGGTAAAGCCACGAAGACACCACGATTTCGGTTTATGAAAAATTCCCACCGCCTGTGGTGGGTACCGAACAGGAAGCCTTCCTGTCAAGAGGCCGACAACTTACCGCTAGACCACCAAGCCTCCCCGGTTTGATGATAAGATAGGAGTTAAGGAACCAACATTTCAGCCTGAAGATGTCTTCAACGGGGAAGAATCACAAACAGAACAGACGCAGTGGCGTAGCTGGGGGTAGGAAAGTTGGAGGGGGGAGGAGGACAGCTGTCTCCAGGTGCAGCATCTGGGGGCGCCAAATTGTTGCCTTAATTATTTGACTTCTTTCATCCATTTCATACCATAAAAACAACTCAACTTCCATTCTCTTATATTTTCTCATACTCTCATTTACTTCCTCCTTCTATCCCACATTCTTTCCCTATTCCCTCTATCATTACATCCCCCTCCCCAGCTCACACTCTCCTGTTTTCCACTATATTCCTCATTCCCTCCCAGTAATAACCTTCCTTCACTGCCTCCCTAAATCTCTAATTTCCTCCAATACTTCTTTTACTTTATTTTTTTCACATTATCTTATTTATCTTTCTCTCTCTCTCTCTCTCTCTCTCTCTCTATGGGAGCCGTGATAGCTCAGTGGTTAGTGAACTGGACTACAAAGGACAAGGGGTAGGGTTCGATCCCAACCGACGGCTTCCGGGTTCACCCAGTCTTAAATAGGTACTGGATTTTTTTCTGGGAAAGTAAAGCAGCACGGGCGTAATACTGACCACATTACCCCAAAAATCATGTGCTGAAGGTCTGTAAAATATAGGGTCACTAACACCATATTCCCTATACGCCACTTGGCGTGACGGGGGTACTTTACTTTACTTACTCTATCTACCTCTCTCTCTCTCTCTATGATACTTTGTCTACTATTTCTCTCTTCATCTATCCTTCACTCTCTAATTCATCATCCTCTGATTTATTTTATTCCTATCTCTACCTCCATAAATCTACTCCATCTTCTCTCTTTATCTCACTCTTTCTTTCACTCACTCTCTCTCTTTCTATCAATCTCTCTCACTCTGCCTCTCTTTCTCTATTCTCATTCTTTCTCTCACTCTCTCTTTCTCCAACTCTCTCTCTCTCTCTCTTTCACTCAATCACCCCCTCTCTCTCTCTCTTCACTTTCAATCTTTCACAAGCTTCCTTTATCCTTTCATCCCCTATCTCTCTCTCTCTCACCCTCTTCCTCTGCACCACACACTTTCATACTCTGTCCAACATTACCCATCTCTCTCACCCTCTTCCTCTGGACCACACACTTTCATACTCTGTCCAACATTACCCGTCTCTCTCACCCTCTCCTTTCATCTACTTACCACTCCCTTTATTTGTTCCTTTAAAATATCTCCCCTCATTCTATCCCTTATATATTCCCTCCTCAAGACTATCACTCATCTTGTCTTCATTTCCTCCATCTCTCATTCATTCCCACCCTACCTACATCATTACCCTCGTCCTCCTCCCTCCATCTCTCACTCATTCCCACCCTACCTACATCTTTACCCTCGCCCTCCTCCCTCCATCTCTCACTCATTCCCACCCTACCTACATCTTTACCCTCGCCCTCCTCCCTCCATCTCTCACTCATTCCCACCCTACCTACATCTTTACCCTCGCCCTCCTCCCTCCATCTCTCATTCATTCCCACCCTACCTACATCTTTACCCTCGCCCTCCTCCCTCCATCTCTCACTCATTCCCACCCTACCTACATCTTTACCCTCGCCCTCCTCCATCCATCTCTCACTCATTCCCACCCTACCTACATCTTTACCCTCGCCCTCCTCCCTCCATCTCTCACTCATTCCCACCCTACCTACATCTTTACCCTTTTCCCCGGTCCCTACATCTCTCACTCATTCCCACCCTACCTACATCTTTACCCTCGCCCTCCTCCCTCCATCTCTCATTCATTCCCACCCTACCTACATCATTACCCTCGTCCTCCTCCCTCCATCTCTCACTCATTCCCACCCTACCTACATCTTTACCCTCGCCTTCCTCCCTCCATCTCTCACTCATTCCCACCCTACCTACATCTTTACCCTCTTCCCCGGTCCCTACATCTCTCACTCATTCCCACCCTACCTACATCTTTACCCTCGCCCTCCTCCCTCCATCTCTCATTCATTCACACCCTACCTACATCATTACCCTCGTCCTCCTCCCTCCATCTCTCATTCATTCCCACCCTACCTACATCATTAACCTCGTCCTCTTCCCTCCATTTCTCACTCACTCTCACCCTACCTACATCTGCATCTTCTTCCTCCCTTTCTCTTCTCTTCATCTCTCACTCATTCCTGCCCTTGCTACACCTTCTTCCTCCCGCCACTCCATCTCTCACTCATTCCCACCCTCCTCCTTACATCTCTCACCCCCACGATCACTTTCATGTCCTCAGGCTGACCACCATTAAAAACACAAGGGGACATAACCAAGAGATCATTACGCAAGGGCATTTACTCTAATTACCACAGCCCATTTCTGACGTCACCACGTGGGAGAAAAAGTCTGAATTACGTGCCCTCGGAACGAGAAAAGAGCCTCGACTTAGGGCTCGGTTCTCGCCCCTGTAACACGAGAAGCCGGCAATGTTCGCTATTATCCCCTCATTCCGGGTTCGGTTCGTTCGTGTCATAACGACTACCACCCTCTCCATCATTAACATCACAACGAGCAGCTACAATATTCTTAGGTTACCTTATGGGCTGCCGGCAGTGTTCCATCGTTCGTTACTGCACTTTGTAATTTGGTGAATCTATGCGCACGGCACAGCTGCTCGAGTAGACTTAAATGTTGTATTTTAGTCTCGACCCAAGGTAGAAGGTAACTGTATTTCAGTCTTACGCTGTCTATCCACGTGTGTTAGACAATGCAGCACAGCGCTGTCCAACGCGCTTATATATTGGAGCGCACATGACAATGCAGCACAGCGCTGTCCAACGCGCTTATATATTGGAGCGCACATGACAATGCAGCACAGCGCTGTCCAACGCGCTTATATATTGGAGCGCACATGACAATGCAGCACAGCGCTGTCCAACGCGCTTATATATTGGAGCGCACATGACAATGCAGCACAGCGCTGTCCAACGCGCTTATATATTGGAGCGCACATGACAATGCAGCACAGCGCTGTCCAACGCGCTTATATATTGGAGCGCACATGACAATGCAGCACAGCGCTGTCCAACGCGCTTATATATCGGGGCGCACATGACTAATGGTCGTGGAGGCGGAGGGACCAAGTTACTATTGCGATGACGATCTGGCAGCAATTCCAGACCATGTTTAGATCATGTCCCCCTCCCCACCCCTTTCCTTCTCCTCTCCTGCGTCCCATTTGACTCACAGCCATCTACTCGCTGGGAGCTTTTGGATCCAGCCTCAGTTATGTCTCGCTCTAATTTTATATATATTTTAGTTCACTAATTTTCACATATTATCTATTCTTATCATCCTATTTGTAACACATCTCTCTTTCGTTTCATCATTTCATCTCTTAACCTTCTGTTTATTTCTGCTTGGTTTACCTGTTACGCTCATCTTAGATGTAGCAGGGTTTATCTTTATTCGTTGTTCTTTTCTGTCGTTCGAGGAACGCCGCATGTAGGCCGAAACGTCCGTATTTTGTTGTGTTCCTTCCTTGTAAAGCTGTCATCATACCTTGCAGGAGTGTACGTTACATCCCACTACTTGTTCCTGCTACCAGCTTTACCGCAGCACTGCACTTATTTGCTTGTTCCCTATGTTTAGATCGTCAAGAAAAAACTGTACCTCATTTATCATTTTGTTCATAGCCTCGCCCGTTATCCCGTTTTTGATTGCATGAACTGTTAGTTAAAATAAGAGGAACATAACTGCTGCAGAAGTTCTCTCCAAGGCAGCGCCCAGCCGGGGCTAAGGGCGCCCTCAGCACCTTACTTTCCTGTCGCCCTAGACTTACTTTCCTGCCGCCCTAGACTTACTTTCCTGTCGCCCTAGATTACTTTCCTGTCGCCCTGGATTACCTTCCTGTCCCCCTAGACTTACTTTCCTGTCGCCCTAGACTTACTTTCCTGTCGCCCTAGACTTACTTTTCTGTCGCCCTAGATTACTTTCCTGTCGCCCTGGATTACCTTCCTGTCCCCCTAGACTTACTTTCCTGTCGCCCTAGACTTACTTTCCTGTCGCACTGGATTATCTTCCTGTCGCCCTAGACTTACTTTCCTGTCGCCCTAGACTTACTTTTCTGTCGCCCTAGACTTACTTTCCTGTCGCCCTAGACTTACTTTCCTGTCGCCCTAGACTTACTTTCATGTCGCCCTGGATTATCTTCCTGTCGCCCTAGACTTACTTTCCTGTCGCCCTAGACTTATTTTCCTGTCGCCCTAAACTTACTTTTCTGTCGTCCTAGACTTACTTTCCTGTCGCCCTAGACTTACTTTTCTGTCGCCCTAGACTTACTTTCCTGTCGTCTTAGACTTACTTATCGGTCGTCCTAGACTTACTTTTCTGTCGCCCTAGACTTACTTATCTGTCGCCCTAGACTTACTTTCCTGTCGTCCTAGACTTACTTTTCTGTCGCCCTAGACTTACTTATCTGTCGCCCTAGACTTACTTTCCTGTCGTCCTAGACTTACTTATCTGTCGCCCTAGACTTACTTTCCTGTCGTCCTAGACTTACTTTTCTGTCGTCCTAGACTTACTTTCCTGTCGTCCTAGACTTACTTTTCTGTCGCCCTAGACTTACTTTCCTGTCGCCCTAGACTTACTTTCCTGTCGTCCTAGACTTACTTTTCTGTCGCCCTAGACTTACTTTCCTGTCGTCCTAGACTTACTTTCCTGTCGTCCTAGACTTACTTTTCTGTCGCCCTAGACTTACTTATCTGTCGCCCTAGACTTACTTTCCTGTCGTCCTAGACTTACTTTTCTGTCGCCCTAGACTTACTTTCCTGTCGCCCTAGACTTACTTTCCTGTCGCCCTAGACTTGCTTATCTGTCGCCCTAGACTTACTTTCCTGTCGTCCTAGACTTACTTATCTGTCGCCCTAGACTTACTTTCCAGTCGCCCTAGACTTACTTTCCTGTCGTCCTAGACTTACTTTCCTGTCGCCCTAGACTTACTTTCCTGTCGCCCTAGACTTACTTTCCTGCCGCCCTAGACTTACTTTCCTGTCGCCCTAGACTTACTTTCCTGCCGCCCTAGACTTACTTTCCTGTCGCCCTAGACTTACTTTCCTGTCGCCCTAGACTTACTTTCCTTCCGCCCTAGACTTACTTTCCTGTCGCCCTAGACTTACTTTCCTGCCGCCCTAGACTTACTTTCCTGTCGCCCTAGACTTACTATCCTTCCGCCCTAGACTTACTTTCCTGCCGCCCTAGACTTACTTTCCTGTCGCCCTAGACTTACTTTCCTGTCGCCCTAGACTTACTTTCCTGCCGCCCTAGACTTACTTTCCTGTCGCCCTAGACTTACTATCCTTCCGCCCTAGACTTACTTTCCTGCCGCCCTAGACTTACTTTCCTGTCGCCCTAGACTTACTATCCTTCCGCCCTAGACTTACTTTCCTGTCGCCCTAGACTTACTTTCCTGCCGCCCTAGACTTACTTTCCTGTCGCCCTAGACTTACTTTCCTTCCGCCCTAGACTTACTTTCCTTCCGCCCTAGACTTACTTTCCTGTCGCCCTAGACTTACTTTCCTGTCGCCCTAGACTTACTTTCCTGTCGCCCTAGACTTACTTTCCTGTCGCCCTAGACTTACTTTCCTGCCGCCCTAGACTTACTTTCCTTCCGCCCTAGACTTACTTTCCTGTCGCCCTAGACTTACTTTCCTGCCGCCCTAGACTTACTTTCCTGCCGCCCTAGACTTACTTTCCTATCGCCCTAGACTTACTTTCCTGCCGCCCTAGACTTACTTTCCTGTCGCCCTAGACTTACTTTCCTTCCGCCCTAGACTTACTTTCCTGCCGCCCTAGACTTACTTTCCTGCCGCCCTAGACTTACTTTCCTGTCGCCCTAGACTTACTTTCCTTCCGCCCTAGACTTACTTTCCTGTCGCCCTAGACTTACTTTCCTTCCGCCCTAGACTTACTTTCCTGCCGCCCTAGACTTACTTTCCTGTCGCCCTAGACTTACTTTCCTGCCGCCCTAGACTTACTTTCCTGCCGCCCTAGACTTACTTTCCTGTCGCCCTAGACTTACTTTCCTTCCGCCCTAGACTTACTTTCCTGTCGCCCTAGACTTACTTTCCTTCCGCCCTAGACTTACTTTCCTTCCGCCCTAGACTTACTTTCCTGTCGCCCTAGACTTACTTTCCTGTCGCCCTAGACTTACTTTCCTGCCGCCCTAGACTTACTTTCCTGTCGCCCTAGACTTACTTTCCTTCCGCCCTAGACTTACTTTCCTGCCGCCCTAGACTTACTTTCCTGCCGCCCTAGACTTACTTTCCTGTCGCCCTAGACTTACTTTCCTTCCGCCCTAGACTTACTTTCCTGTCGCCCTAGACTTACTTTCCTGCCGCCCTAGACTTACTTTCCTGCCGCCCTAGACTTACTTTCCTGCCGCCCTAGACTTACTTTCCTGTCGCCCTAGACTTACTTTCCTGCCGCCCTAGACTTACTTTCCTGCCGCCCTAGACTTACTTTCCTGTCGCCCTAGACTTACTTTCCTGCCGCCCTAGACTTACTTTCCTGCCGCCCTAGACTTACTTTCCTGCCGCCCTAGACTTACTTTCCTATCGCCCAGTGTGCCGTATATCGCCACTGGAAGTAAGTAAAAAAAAAAAAAAAGTAAAGTACCCCCGTCACGCCAAGTGGCGTATAGGGAAGTATGGTGTTAGTGACCATAAATTTTACAGACCTTCGGCACATGAATTTTTGGGTAATGTGGTCGGTATTACGCCTGTGCCGCTTTACTTTCCCAGAAAAAAAATCCGGTCCCAATTTAAGGCTGGGTGAACCTGGAAGCCGTCGGTTTGGATTGAACCCTACCTTTTGTCCTTTGTAGTCCAGTTCACTAACCACTGAGCTATCGCGGCTCCCTATTCTTTATAATAGTCTCTTCTATTCACGGAAAGGCCTATGGAATACCTACACGCTGCTAAGGCAACGTTGGTCGCGCTGGCTTGACCATGTGCGCTGTATGAAGGATGGCCGCATACCAAAATATGTATTCTGCGGACAACTGACAGGTGGTAGGAGAATTAGGGGGACGCCCAAAACTTCGATTTGTAGACGTGTGTAAATGTGACATAAAGACTCTGAACATAAACCCTGCAGCTTGGGAAGACATAGCTGCAGTCCGCAATCTCTGGGAACACACTGTAAAGGTTCACCTCAAACAAGAAGCAGACAGATTCATAGAAATAGAGAATACACGACGAAAGAAAAGAAAAAATAACATTTCTAGGGGCACTGAAAAATCCATAGTCAACTATGACTGACGGAGGCTACTATATTCATGGAAGTTTCATTGTAGTCGGGGCATTCCCATATCCGCTCCATTACCCTCCCAGCATTTCTCGAAGCTTATGCAGACCTACTGTTCCTGTAAGGATTCCTATATGAAGTCCTGTCAACAGTATTGCTTATCAGTTCTCTTTGTATTCTTCTGCGAGGTCTTTTGATCATGAGAGTTGGACCTTCTGTCCTGCTGCAAAGATGGCTGATAACAACAAAGCAATGACGCAATACTATAATCCGTTTCAAAATGGGTTGTCCATGCTTGACTTCCAATATATCCATAACCTTTACACACATAAACATGATTTTTTGCATTTGGTCTTATTTTGTCAATGTCCCAAAAGTTGTCTAACATGCAATATTGCAGATAGTGTCATTCACCTACAGCGGCTAATTCCTTTGATCTTTTCGACACATGCAGTTATTTTGTGGTTGAAGAAAATAGTTTACCGTAATTGAAGCAATTGGCCTATTCCGGTATAGGCGTAACATAATTCGAATATCAATAAGAACACTCATTTCAATAAATGCCTAGAACACCCAATGATTTATACAACGCCAATGAATAGAAACGTAAGCTGTTTACAAACATCCAAAATTGACTTGTTCAGACATCGAGCAAGAATGTGCGGAGAAACGGCACAAATCAGGGGAATTGTTTGAAAGATTAAAAAACGAAATAGGACAGAAATATGAAGGGGTAAACCATATAGAATAATGGTTTGTCTAGGCAGTAGTAAATATGTATGCAATCATCATCATTGAGTGCCGTCTCCGCATCGAAGTTTGGCTACCATGGAGCGCCATTCCACTCCGTCTCTTACTTTGATGGTGCAGATTGTCATAGGTTGACTTGTCCATCTTTTCATGTTACACGTCCATGTTAGTCTTGGTCTGTCTCTGCCTCTTTTACCTTGTATTTTCCCTTCCAATATTACTTTTATTAGGCTGTTGTGTCTTTTAACATGCCCCAAAAATATTATTTGTCTTGTTATAATTGTGTTTAGTAGTTCTCTTTTCATTTTTAGTTGTTTTAAAACTTCATCGTTTGTTTTCTTTTCTTTCCATCCAATTCTACCTATTCTTCTATAAATTCACATTTCAAAGGTTTCAATTTTCTGTTTTCTTGTCTAATGTCCATGTTTCTGCACCATACAGGAATATTGAGAAGATGTAACATTTTGCTATTCTTAGTTTTACCCCTGTTGTGATTTGTTTTGATGTTAGTATATTTTTCATGACATTAAAATTACTTTTTGCCATTCCTATTCTTTTGTTTATTTCAGTTGTACATTTTCCATCATTGGTTATAGTATGTCCCAGGTAGTTGTAGCTCTGGACTGTCTCCAGATGTATTCCTTCAACTTTGATATTTAATTGTAGGTCTTGAGTATCTTCTTTGTTTATGATCATAGTTTTAGTCTTTTTGATATTCATTTCTAGTCCATATATTTTGCTTGTCATGTTTATTACATTAAGTAATTGTTCTAGTTCTTTAGGATTTTCTGCTAGCAGTACAGTATGCATTAAATAAAGGAAATTTAAAACCAAACGTTTTTAATTAGAAACAAAAATATATTCGTGGGGACATTGAGATTATTATGTCACGTGCAAAATGTGAACAATTTCGATGAAGTGGTTACAGAGATATTAATGATTAAATAGCAGATAACCGTTTTGAAACGGACTATAGTCGGTCGTATGGTTGAATAGTGTGACTGAGTGTGTGCAAAAGTCCACCAGACAATATGTAAAGGTAAAGTACGAGACATTTGTTGGCCATGTAATGAGAAGGGAACAACTGGAATATATTGTAACAGCTGGAATATATTGTAACAGCTGGAATATATTGTAACAGCTGGAATATATTGTAACAGCTGGAATATATTGTAACGGCTGGAATATATTGTAACGGCTGGAATATATTGTAACAACTGGAATATATTGTAACAACTGGAATATATTGTAACAGCTGGAATATATTGTAACAACTGGAATATATTGTAACAGCTGGAATATATTGTAACAGCTGGAATATATTGTAACGGCTGGAATATATTGTAACAGCTGGAATATATTGTAACAACTGGAAAAATTGAGGGACGAAGAGATAGAGAGAAGCAAAGAGAAAAGATACCAGACAGCTTAAGAGAATGGCTTGGCAGAAGGTCAACAACAGAAATGATAATAACTGTCGAGATCGAAAGTTGTGGAGAGACATGATCACCTACGCCATCAGGCCTGGCACTTGATGATGATGATGATGAATGTTCGAGACTTGAACCGGCGTCTTAGCACGAGAGTCTCCACCCATATGTGCTCGGCCGCCTATCCAGAAATGTTCGGAGACTTCTAGACAATGTCGCTTCAGGTATCGAAACTCACGATGCGAGGCGGCATTCCTCACCTCCCCTGGTACCCATTTCTGCCAGTGGCTGGGTCGACCGCGGGGGTATTTTTTTTCCAACCACGAGTGCAATTCACACTACTTCCAGCTGGAATCGAACACGGGTTGTATGAACGTCGGTAGCCCAGTCGGGTGGTTTTCCCAACGCGATTACTCATGTCCTCGCCTCCCCACCCCCCATGTTGTGCGTCATGGTGACGCTGACGACGGCGGAATGTTCAACACTCAACTATTGATCTCCCTCCAAACCACTGAGTTGAACTGATTCGTTTCTCTGTACTTTCTTGCTCTCTTTGTCTTTCTTACCATCTATCTTGACAGATGTTTGTTTGCTCACGTTCGCCTGATGACTAAAGGAGTACACCTCTCGTCATCCGCCCTTAAAAAGGGCGTTACATTTGCTGCATTGTGTTATGGTTTGCAGTATAAATGTAATATTTACGCCCTTTGGTCCAACACATCCGACATCGGCACGACATTTTTAAATACCGGTTTGCCTTCCCTATTCGCTTGATCAGACTGGACAGGTCAGTCTGTTACCGGAGGCACCGCGAAGAGGTGGAGCAGGGTCTGGATGGTTCTATTTCACAGATGCTAACGCAAGCTAACAGCTGTGGGTCGCTGACATCTTCCAGCTCTACCGCTGTGAGGTGCGCCTTCGCCTCACCTAGAAAGGTGATACTATCCTCAGCTGTTACTTTAATCACCAGATAAATGAGGAATGTTATCTCATGTCTGTAGTTATTGTATTGCTTCGTTTTTTAAACCACGTCCCTTTTAGATGTAGTGTCGTTGTTGGGTGTATCAGTACGCTGATAAGGTAGAAATGTTTAGGTTCTTACATATGTCTCCTATTCCAGATGGTACAAACAACTTTAAATTAATCACTTCCAGGGTTTCTTTCAGGGCACAGCCGGGAAAGGGAGGTGGCGGCACCCTCACCCCACCCTGGAATTTACAAATTACCAATGGCAGAAAATTATAAAATTCTAGAAACTAAATTTATATTCCTCGTGATAAAACAGTAATATCTATGTTTGTAAGATTATTAGAATTATAACGATAATGAACATGACAAGAGTCTAATACTTCAGGAAGATTTAGTGATGACAAATACAGAGTTGGGACTTCCAATTCGATTTTCAATTTTATTTGATCTCTCATTATAAAAAGTAAAGTAAAGAGCCCCGTCACGCCAAGTGGCGTATAGGAAATATGGTGTTAGTGACCATACATTTTACAGACCTTCAGCACATGATGTTTGGGGTAATGTGGTTGGTATTACGCCCGTGCCGCTTTACTTTTACCAGAAAAAAAATCCGATACCCACTTAAGGCTGGGTGAACCCGGAAGCCGTTGGTTGGGTATTTCTCATTATTATTTTGTAAATTATTTATTATTTAAAAAAATGTTTAATGCACAATATGTGTGTGTGTTGTATGCTTGTTCCTGCTGAAGATCTATTGAGCCGAAACGTTGTTCTAATTTGTGTCGACCACTTATTATATAAAGCTTTAAGTATATTGTTTTTCTCTATATATTTATCCCATCAAATGTAAGACTTTAAAATGTCCTTCCTATAAATGTCTCTTTTGTGAATGAAGCACCGACCGCCTCTCGCAACATGACCAAAGAACGTAGATTTGTTTAAATGATTATATATTGTAAATATTTTAAAAATACTCTTCCAAATTTCTCTCAATGCACTGGCCTCTTCTTGGGGGCTTTCATTACTCTCTTTAGCTGTCCATGGCATTCTCAACACTATTTTCTACAAGCAAATGTCTATGGATTATTTATTAATTATCCACGATTCACATCCGTAACACAAGACAGGATACATCTAACACAGAAAAAAATTATTTTCCCCTCACTTCTAGTGACAGATCCTGGTAATGCTGTTTTTGTAGTAGATATTCTTAAGGTGACCAGGCGTCCCGATTTTTCCGGGACAGTCCCGATTTGTTACTGTCTTTTCAATTCCTAATTTGACCAATTTTGGCAGATTTTTAGTTTTTCTCCCGGATTTGTTAAAATACATTAATGACACAAACGTTTACAATTGTGCCAATATGGTAAACGTCTCTTTGACTTAAAAATACACATTTATTCCGTTGTTGTGTATAAAATGTTTAAAAAGTTGAACTGGCTGTTCATCTGGCGAAACAGTAACAGTAACAATGCGCTCCAAGTTTTAAATCTTATATACTGAAACTGAAATACTGATCAGAAAAGTACAGCAACTCTGCTGCTTCACCTTCCATTGGAAGGACATTGCTGCTTCACCTTCCATTTAAGTGAGTATCACTAATGTTTTTTTTTTATCTCCTGATAACGTTTTGTAAGCCTATATTGTTTGGTGTTTTAATTAGTTTTAAAATATATGTATTATTCAATTGGAAGAAATGTCATTTTATTGATGGAAAATTGAAGTCAAATTAATCCGTCCCGGATTAGGGTTTCAAAAATATGGCCACCTTAATAATCTGCATTTTATTTTTGGTACCGCATCTTCCGTTTCAAGTTAATATATTTTACGCATTTGGTTTATTTCATTATTGTTCATCTTGTGTTTTTGATGACTCTTTCAGTACTGTTCATTTTGTTCATCTTGTGTTTTTGATGACTCTTTCAGTACTGTTCATTTTGTTCATCTCGTGTTTTTGATGACTCTTTCAGTAATGTTCATTTTGTTCATCTTGTGTTTTTGAGGAAACTTTCAGAACTATTCCGGTCGAAGTTCTTATTTAGAAAAGCAAGTGTATTCTACAAAGAACGCCTTACAGGAACAGTCAGTCTGCATTCTCTTCAAGAAATTCTGTGACGGGTGGTGGAGCGGATATGGAAGATGCCTGAACTTCAATGAAACTGATTCCGTGAATAGAATAGATAGGAATGTTCATGTTCAATATGTTGTTTTGGTGAGAAGTCGGACAAGTAAACAAATAGTCTCAACAAATGGAGACAACGACGAAGCACAGAAGCAGGGCTGGAAGCTGTCAGCGACCATCAACTAATGGCTTGCGCATGGATCGGTGAACCAGAACGGCCCAGAACATGCTTCACCTCTTCGTGGTGCCTCCAAAAACAAACTAACTTGTCTAGTCTGGTGATGCGAGTAGTGGTCGAAGAGGGAAGGCAACCCGGTATTTAAAAATAACATGCTGAAGTCGGATGTGTTGGGCCGAAAGGCACAACTATTACAGTACTACTTACAATACAAAGTTTCTACGTCCACTTAACGTCCTTCTAAGGACTGATGCCGACAGGGGACAGACAATTCCTTTAATAATCATCGGGTGAACGACAGAAAGAACGAAAGAAAGTTTAAACAAAAATATAATAACTACGCAATGCGCAATATAACAAGTACATGCTGTAAAAAGAAAGACGAAAGAGGACAAGGAATGACGAAATAAACTTACCTGAGGTGTCGTCCAAAAACTGAACTCGTTTCTTGGGTTTCTGTCCATCATTCCAGAGCTCCATTCGCAGCTGAAGATAGACAGATGGACACATTTAGAAACAATAAAGAGCAGTCTGTATTTAATTCAGTACAAATATTCGTGATAAGCCTCGAATTTGGAAGAAATCTGGCCTATAAACACTCTTCTACACAGGAAATTAAAACACCATTCATTCATCATGTGCCATATCGGTCTGGCGTAGGCGATCATGTATTTCCACAATCTTCTATCCACAGTGCATCGTATCAATTCTGTTGTTGACTGTTTTCCATGTCATGACACCGAGCTATCTAATATCTTCACTCGTTGTCGTCCGCGATATCTCTTTCCCTGTATTTTGCCAGTTGAAACCAAATATTCCAACTTTCCTCTTCTCATGATGTGCCGAATAAATGTTGATTGTTCCTTTGTTGTTTTAAAGAGCTTTCCTTTTGTGTTGGCCTCTTTCAGAATGTCCTCGTTGGTCTTGTTAGCTGTCCAGGGAGGACATTCTCAAGTCCTTATGGTGACGTCAAAAGTCACAATATGCTGGACAGAACGATAATGGAAGGTGTGGTTGCAAAAAGACGAGACAGGGGCAGACAAAGAAGAAGGTGGTTTCAAGATTAAACCAAGATAACAGAAGAAGGGGTCTGACTAGATACAGAGATTCCTTCAGACGGACAGTGATGAGAGCAACGTTCTACAAGGGCATGCAACAAGATGATGATTCGTGGTCGATTATTGAAGATAGAGGATCACATACAAATTCTTGATCTCTATTCTTGATACTTTCAGTGAGATTAGACAGCACATAGAGCTCGTAGAGTCTCCCGCCAATTGTCTCTATTCTTGATACTTTCAGTGAGATTAGACTACACATAGAGCTCGTAGAGTCTCCCGCCAATTGGCTCTATTCTTTAATCTTCAAGTGCCGTTAGATGGTACTTTAGGCTCGTAGAGTCTCCCGCCATTTGGCTCTATTCTTTATACTTCCAGTGCCGTTAGACGGTATTTTTCTGCTCGTAGAGTCTACCGCCAATTGTCTCTATTCTTTATACTTCCAGTGCCGTTAGACTGTACTTTAGGCTCGTAGAGTCTCCCGTCAATTGTCTCTATTCTTTAATCTTCCAGTGCTGTTAGATGGTACTTTAGGCTCGTAGAGTCTCCCGCCATTTGGCTCTATTCTTTATACTTCCAGTGCCGTTAGACGGTATTTTTCTGCTCGTAGAGTCTACCGCCAATTGTCTCTATTCTTTATCCTTCCAGTGCCGTTAGACTGTACTTTATTCTCGTAGAGTCTACCGCCAATTGTCTCTATTCTTTATCCTTCCAGTGCCGTTAGACTGTACTTTATTCTCGTAGAGTCTCCCGTCAATTGTCTCTATTCTTTATCCTTCCAGTGCCGTTAGACTGTACTTTATTCTCGTAGAGTCTACCGCCAATTGTCTCTATTCTTTATCCTTCCAGTGCCGTTAGACTGTACTTTATTCTCGTAGAGTCTACCGCCAATTGTCTCTATTCTTTATCCTTCCAGTGCCGTTAGACTGTACTTTATTCTCGTAGAGTCTACCGCCAATTGTCTCTATTCTTTATCCTTCCAGTGCCGTTAGACTGTACTTTATTCTCGTAGAGTCTCCCGTCAATTGTCTCTATTCTGGGCGAGCTGTTCGATTTTAGTGAGTGAGTCTACTCCTGCCAACCTTGCCACCTTTGTTAGCGTTCTTTTCAGTGTTTCTCGAGGTCGTCCTCTTTTCCTCTGACCTGATGTTTCCCATGTGAGAGCTGTTTAGTAATTCCCTGATCGTTTCGCCTAAACACATGCTCGACATATGCCCATCGACTTTCCTTAATAGTAGACGAGATAAATGCTTGCATGGACATTTCTCTTATTTCAGCGTAGCCTTGAATTCATTTCATTTAATGCAAGGTATCTTTCTTAGGCGTTTGTCTTCAAATGCGTTCAGTGTTTTTTCTCGTGATCTCCTTTATCGTTGTCCCAGCTTGCTCACACATCAGTGGCTGGGGGAATGTTTAACTTACAAATTCTAAGTTTTGTTTTTCTGCTGAGTATTCTTGATCACCGTATTTTGTTCAAGGTTTCTGAAACTGAAAGTCGTCTTTGTTGTTCTCATTCTGATCTCTTATCTAGTTTCTCTCTCTAGATCTATACCGCTACTAATGGTATATAAAGTAGATCTATACTGCTACCAAGGTATATAAAGTAGATCTATACTGTTACCAAGGTATATAAAGTAGATCTATACTGTTACCAAGGTATATAAAGTATATCTATACTGTTACCAAGGTATATAAAGTAGATCTATACTGTTACCAAGGTATATAAAGTATATCTATACTGCTACCAAGGTATATAAAGTAGATCTATACTGCTACTAAGGTATATAAAGTAGATCTATACTGCTACCAAGGCATATAAAGTAGATCTATATTGCTACCAAGGTAAATAAAGTAGATATATGATCTATACTGCTACCAAGGTAAATAAAGTAGATCTATGATCTATACTGCTACCAAGGTAAATAAGTAATCTATGATCTATACTGCTACCAAGGTATATAAGGTAATCCACTTTCTGCAACTTCATCTCATCCAGGTCAATATAACTTTTCGATACAGCCCCAGATTCTCGTTATTTTCTTCTTCTCTCTGTTAATTAAAAGTCCTATTGTACCAGCCAATGATGAATTGTACCAGCCAATAATGAATTGTACAAGTCAATGATGAATTGTATCAGCCAATAATGAATTGTACAAGCCAATGATGAATTGTACCAGCCAATAATGAATTGTACAAGCCAATGATGAATTGTACCAGCCAATGATGAATTGTACCAGCCAATGATGAATTGTACAAGCCAATGATGAATTGTACCAGCCAATGATGAATTGTACCAGCCAATGATGAATTGTACCAGCCAATGATGAATTGCTCCAGCCAATGATAAATTGTACCAGCCAATGATGACTTGTACCAGCCAATGATGACTTGTACCAGCCAATGATGACTTGTACCAGCCAATGATGAATTGTACCAGCCAATGATGACTTGTACCAGCCAATGATGATAGAGAATCTGTGATGCCCTGTATCATATTCGTACTATCATTAAGGAGCACAAAGTTGTCGACAGAAGCCAGACGTCCCATTGAGCAACTCTTTCCGTACGGAAACTTTTTATCAATGCAATGCATGTACTTCCAGATACAACATTTTTCATGGTTTGAAGAATCAGTCGACATATTTATATTTATCTAAAGTCTACACTATTATTTATTCATGTTTAGATAGTTGAACAATGTATTAGATTTCACCAATAACAAGGCACGTTAATATAAAAAAAAAACGGCGTGACGCACAGTGCGTCGTGACGTACGGATTAAAACCGTGGTTGCCAGTACAACAGTTCCTCAGGTTGTTATCATTGCTTACTCTAAAAAACAAATATTCACAAATATCAAAATTAAATTTTTAATTACCAGAAAGCAAATATAAGTTGTGTTAAATATAAGTTATGTTAAATATAAGTTATGTTAAATATAAGTTATGTTAAATATAAGTTATGTTAAATCTAATTTTGATTATAAGACAAATATTGATGATACGTGAACGAATGTTGATGTTTCGGGGGACGTTTTGACGATGACTGGCAAAAATTAGGGAAATTAACAATAAAATTGATAATTAGGAAATCAATATTGATTAGCAATAAAATTGAGATGAATGTCAGGAAACAGTCTGAGAGATAAGATTAGAAATGAAGAACTGAGAAAAAAAAATAGGAATAGCCCCCGCCATAAATTATATAAAGAACCAACAGATAAAATGGTTTGGCCATGTGGCAAAGCAGAAAGATCAAAACACAACACAACAAAGCCTTCAACAAACGTTGTGAGAACACCAGACCCAAGGGTCAACCACGAAAAATATGGGTCGATGGAATATTAGGAGCACTAGGAAACATAACAGCAGCAGAGGCGAACAGAAGAGCAAAAGACCGCAAATTATATCTCCCCTTGACGCTGAAAGGCAGATGAGGAAGGAAAGAAGAAGTAGTAGAATATTGATGCTCAGAACACCAATGTTTCGGATATGAAAGCAAATATTAATGATTATAAAATGATTACTAACGATTTAAAATAAATTATCTTGATTGGAAAATGCCTACCGATAAAATTGAAAATAATTATTGATGATTATAATCAAATATTTCTGGCACCAAATCAGATGCTGATGGCGTGAAAACAAATATTGTTGATCTCATAAGCTTTAAATTGGCGCCCATACGTTGTATCGTTTTTTACATATCCCACCACCCCCTCCTTCTTATGCGCGGACAACGGCAATTTCTTACCAAATGTTTTCGACTTTTATCTGCCAAAAGTTTGTTAACGTGTGCAGTCTGCACACGGGATTTCCTCTTTTTCGTAGTTTTCCGAAAGAGCTATACATGGGATCTCACTGCCCAGAAACCAAATGATGATAAAGCCAAGAAGAAATGAAGGTTTCAAAGAGAGATACACGACCAATGACGAGGTTCCGTCTCGGTCCCTTCCTGGCTAGAGGCCAAGGTCATATATGTGAACCACCCAGCCTCCATCAAGCTTCATTATGTTAGGACTTTAGGCCCAGCTCATCCGACTTCAACAAAGCCTTTTTTTTTTACCGGGCTGTCTTTTGTCTTGATCCCTTATGACTTGGCCAGAATGGTTAATATGACTTCAGGGGCACGCTACATATATGGAGGAAGATCTTGATCACTACTGGTTCATGCAGACGCAGTCAGTTATGGTTCGGTGACCAGCACATGTACTGTTCAGCGTCAATGATATTATACAGAGGTAGAACGAAATAAACGAGGTGGACAAATAATGTGACTGAATGACAGGTCTCGACTACGTTGGTGCACACAGATCTGTGTTGAAGAAAGAAAGAAGAAAACGGTAACCTACAGCAACACAATCCTAACAACTCGGGATGTCAAGAGTTAAACGAACAACAAAAAGGGTTTTCAACTTGTCCAAAGTCACGACCCTTCAAATTGATTATCATATCCTCAAAGTACTGAAGGGATGTTAAACACAAAAAGGGTGAGACGGTGGGGGTAGGTAACCAGGTATGGCAAGGGGAGTACCCGTCCACTCCAATGGCGCACAGGTACTATAGTGTCAGTGTACACATTCAGCAACGGCACGTCCTATGGTGGATATCCCGATAGACTATCCTATCTACTCATCATATTCTGTGTATCAGTCCATCGTACAACCCATACATTCTACCCGTCCGTCCCGACCCATCCGTCCGTCCGTCCATTCATTCATCCCATCAATACAATTATCCGCTGAACAAACCAACATCTAATTTATCGATGTTATCTAATCTATCTAATCGATATAAAAATAGGTAAAGTACCCTCGTCACGCCGAGTGGCGTATAGGGAATATGGTGTTAGTGACCCGTCACGCGAAGTGGCGTATAGGGAATATGGTGTTAGTGACCCGTCACGCGAAGTGGCGTATAGGGAATATGGTGTTAGTGACCCGTCACGCGAAGTGGCGTATAGGGAATATGGTGTTAGTGACCCGTCACGCGAAGTGGCGTATAGGGAATATGATGTTAGTGACCCGTCACGCGAAGTGGCGTATAGGGAATATGATGTTAGTGACCCGTCACGCGAAGTGGCGTATAGGGAATATGGTGTTAGTGACCCGTCACGCGAAGTGGCGTATAGGGAATATGATGTTAGTGACCCGTCACGCGAAGTGGCGTATAGGGAATATGGTGTTAGTGACCCGTCACGCGAAGTGGCGTATAGGGAATATGGTGTTAGTGACCCGTCACGCGAAGTGGCGTATAGGGAATATGGTATTAGTGACCCGTCACGCGAAGTGGCGTATAGGGAATATGGTGTTAGTGCCCCGTCACGCGAAGTGGCGTATAGGGAATATGGTGTTAGTGACCATAAATTTTACAGACCTTCGGCACATGATGTTTGGGGTAATGTGGTCGGTATTACGCCCGTGCAGCTTTACTTTCCCAGAAAAAATCTGGTACCCATTTAATGGCTGGGTGAACCTGGAACCCGTCGGTTGGTATCGAACCTTACCTCTTGTCCTTTGTAGTCCAGTTCACTAACCACTGAGCTATCTAATCGATATACTTTACGTAATCTATATAATGCGTCCACCCACCCATGCCTACTCATAAACCACCCACCCATCTCTCTATATACATCGACAAGTCGTGCCCAATGCCGGAAACAGCATGCGACAGAACTTCTTTACTCTCAAAGTTGAACTATCTTTGTTCACAAGTTGAACTATCTTTGTTCACAAGTTGAACTATCTTTGTTCACAAGTTGAACTATCTTTGTTCACAAGTTGAACTATCTTTGTTCACAAGTTGAACTATCTTTGTTCACAAGTTGAACTATCTTTGTTCACAAGTTGAACTATCTTTGTTCACAAGTTGAACTATCTTTGTTCACAAGTTGAACTATCTTTGTTCACAAGTTGAACTATCTTTGTTCACAAGTTGAACTATCTTTGTTCACAAGTTGAACTATCTTTGTTCACAAGTGTCAGACCTTGCACAGGAAGCGCATCGTATCTCACAACTTCACCCTCCGCCCCCCCCTCCCCCCATATTTCCCCATCCTGGACACGTCGCATAACTCTTTTTGTATGTTTCGTCGCACAGTGCGTCATTTTCAATTTGTTTAGTGTAAACTGTCACCAAACATATTCTTGTTACATGTCTTGTATCAACTTGGTATTGGCGAAATCTAATTCCTTGTTGAATTATCACAATTTCGTATATAATATGTTATATGTTAAATAAATATAAATATGTAGATTGATTCTTAAAAGCATGAACAAATGTTGTCGCTGAAATCTCATCTGTCGCTGAGATAAAAAGGTTCCGAGTGTGAAAGAGTCAACCTCGGCTAAGAATCTGACGTCAGCTGTTATTGCCTCTCGTCTAATTTTTCTTTTCAGTGTTTTTTCTAGATCGACCTCTTATTATTTATACCAGCTAGTCACCATTATTTATACCAGCTAGTCACCATTATTTATACCAGCTAGTCACCATTATTTATACCAGCTAGTCCCCATTATTTATACCAGCTAGTCCCCATTATTTATACCAGCTAGTCCCCATTATTTATACCAGCTAGTCCCCATTATTTATACCAGCTAGTCCCCATTATTTATACCAGCTAGTCCCCATTATTTATACCAGCTAGTCCCCATTATTTATATCAACTAGTCCCCATTATTTATACCAGCTAGTCACCATTATTTATACCAGCTAGTCCCCATTATTTATACCAGCTAGTCACCATTATTTATACCAGCTAGTCCCCATTATTTATACCAGCTAGTCCCCATTATTTATACCAGCTAGTCCCCATTATTTATACCAGCTAGTCACCATTATTTATACCAGCTAGTCACCATTATTTATACCAGCTAGTCCCCATTATTTATACCAGCTAGTCCCCATTATTTATATCAGCTAGTCCCCATTATTTATACCAGCTAGTCACCATTATTTATACCAGCTAGTCCCCATTATTTATACCAGCTAGTCACCATTATTTATACCAGCTAGTCCCCATTATTTATACCAGCTAGTCCCCATTATTTATACCAGCTAGTCCCCATTATTTATACCAGCTAGTCACCATTATTTATACCAGCTAGTCACCATTATTTATACCAGCTAGTCCCCATTATTTATACCAGCTAGTCCCCATTATTTATACCAGCTAGTCCCCATTATTTATACCAGCTAGTCCCCATTATTTATACCAGCTAGTCACCATTATTTATACCAGCTAGTCCCCATTATTTATACCAGCTAGTCACCATTATTTATACCAGCTAGTCCCCATTATTTATATCAGCTAGTCCCCATTATTTATACCAGCTAGTCCCCATTATTTATACCAGCTAGTCACCATTATTTATACCAGCTAGTCCCCATTATTTATACCAGCTAGTCACCATTATTTATACCAGCTAGTCACCATTATTTATACCAGCTAGTCCCCATTATTTATACCAGCTAGTCCCCATTATTTATACCAGCTAGTCCCCATTATTTATACCAGCTAGTCCCCATTATTTATACCAGCTAGTCACCATTATTTATACCAGCTAGTCCCCATTATTTATATCAGCTAGTCCCCATTATTTATACCAGCTAGTCACCATTATTTATACCAGCTAGTCCCCATTATTTATACCAGCTAGTCCCCATTATTTATATCAGCTAGTCCCCATTATTTATACCAGCTAGTCCCCATTATTTATACCAGCTAGTCACCATTATTTCTACCAGCAAGTCACCATTATTTATACCAGCTAGTCACCATTATTTATACCAGCTAGTCCCCATTATTTATACCAGCTAGTCACCATTATTTATACCAGCTAGTCCCCATTATTTATACCAGCTAGTCACCATTATTTATACCAGCTAGTCACCATTATTTATACCAGCTAGTCCCCATTATTTATACCAGCTAGTCACCATTATTTATACCAGCTAGTCCCCATTATTTATACCAGCTAGTCACCATTATTTATACCAGCTAGTCCCCATTATTTATACCAGCTAGTCCCCGTTTGAGGACTTGATTTAAGATACCATTGTTATCTCATCTCATGGCATGACCACCTTCTTTTCTTGATTATAGATTATTTTTGTGGACGCTTTGTCATTTCTCTCATTTCTGCAATAGTCTGAAGCTATTTACATAGAATGTTCCCATCATCATCATTGAATGTCGTATCTGCATCGAAGGTTGGCTGCCTTGGAGCGCCACTCCGCTCTGTCTCTTGCTTTGATGATGCATGTTATCATAGCCAACCTTCGTTGCGGAGACGGCACTCGATGATGATGCATGTTATCATAGCCAACCTTCGTTGCGGAGACGGCACTCGATGATGGTGCATGTTATCATAGCCAACCTTCGTTGCGGAGACGGCACTCGATGATGGTGCATGTTATCATAGGCTGATTTGTCCATCTTTTGATGTTACTCGTCCATGTTAGTCTTGGTTTGCCTCTGCCTCTCTTACCTTGTATTTTCCCCTCCAAGATTACTTTTAGTAGGCTGTTGTGTCTTTTAACATGGCCCAAAAATCTCATTTATCTTGTTTGAATTGTGTTTAGTAGTTCTCTCTTCATGTTTAGTTGTTTTATGACTTCATCGTTTGTTTTCTTTCCATCCAAATCTTCCTATTCTTCTATAAATCCACATTTCATCCACTCTCAAAATTCTTCCAATAATTTTATTTGAAAGATCGATGGATGCATGGATAGATGCATGGATAGATGCATGGATGGATGCATGGATGGATGGATGGATGGATGGATGGATGCATGGATGGATGGATGGATGGATGCATGGATGGATGGATGGATGGATGCATGGATGGATGGATGCATGGATGGATGCATGGATGGATGGATGCATGGATGGATGGATGGATGGATGCATGGATGGATGCATGGATGGATGGATGGATGGATGGATGGATGGATGCATGCATGGATGGATGGATGCATGGATGGATGCATGGATGGATGCATGGATGGATGCATGGATGGATGGATGGATGGATGGATGGATGGATGGATGGATGCATGGATGGATGGATGGATGGATGGATGCATGGATGGATGGATGGATGGATGGATGGATGGATGGATGGACGGACGGATGCATTAGATAGATTAGATAAAGTAGATAGATTAGATAAAGTAGATAGATTAGATAGATTAGATACAGTAGATAGATTAGATAAAGTAGATAGATTAGATAAAGTAGATAGATTAGATAAAGTAGATAGATTAGATACAGTAGATAGATTAAATAAAGTAGATAGATTAGATAAAGTAGATAGATTAGATAAAGTAGATAGATTAGATACAGTAGATAGATTAAATAAAGTAGATAGATTAGATAAAGTAGATAGATTAGATAAAGTAGATAGATTAGATACAGTAGATAGATTAGATACAGTAGATAGATTAGATACAGTAGATAGATTATATATATATATATAGGGTCCTTTTCATCTTGTCAGACAGTTTAGTGGAGGTATTTGCTCTAGTGTCTAAAAAAAAATATTTACGGTACCCATTTTCAGAAATTGGATGAAAGTGAAGCCAATGTTTAACAAAATCACTTTCTCTGAAACTTGAATCAACAGAATTGTAGTCTGAAGCGAGCGCATGAACTATTCAGTTAAAGGGGCTTCTTATTTAAATGTTGAGAACCTTTGAATTGTAAACTGAAGAAGAGGACACAGCAAATCTCCATCTTTGTGAAGCGCGTGCGTTGATCCGAAGACAACACGCTCGTGCCAAAACTCAGAAAATTAAGGCAGACCTCGTCACGTGCTTTTATCGGTTGATTAATCTGTCACGTGACGTGCGTGCCACGTAGGTAGGGAGTATCTGAAACATAGACCGCGAGGAGATTGTGCAAAATGAAGTAACAATACTCGAGACCACTAACGAGGGCCATTATTAGGCGAGAGTCGGTTGCACGACGTGGCAGGGGGTTTGTATAACAAGAGGGAGGTGTGTGGTACTTTCCGAGGGTGGGATAGGGAACACATTCTACCCCCCCCCCCTCTTCCAGTCCCGTTTCATGACTCAGTTACGGATCGGAGACGTGGGGGGAAAAAATAACATAGAACCTTGCTAATAAGAGCTCCAGTAGTCAGAAATTATGGATAATGCATATAGCACCTGGAGACTGAGTAAAGACAACAAAAAATAAAAGTGTCAGAGGCGTACTGCATGGTCTGGTTGAGCTTTAAGGTAACCGTTCTGTTCCTGGGGGCATCCACAAAGCGAAGGGTTCTAGCGATGAAGTTACAAAGATAAAGGGAAGTAACTTCTACAAATAAAAATGTTCAACTCCAATGTTAAGTCAGTCCTATTATATGGCTGTGAAACATGGAGATCAATAAAATTGACAATCATGAAGATACAGACTTTCATTAATGGATGCATACGCAGAATAAAAGGATGGAAATGGCAGGACAAAATCACTAACATGGAATTATGGAAATGTACCAGTCAAATACCAGTGGATAAAGAGATACAGCGACGACGATGGCGCTGGATAGGACATACACTGCGGAATCAGCTGAGAGTATTACACAAAAGGCCTTTTTTGGAATCCCCAGGGGAAAAGACAAAGAGGAGGACCAAAAAATTCTTGGAGAAGACAGAGAGAAGCAGAGATGAAGATGATGGGGAAGACATGGAATGATCTTAAAAGAATATCAAGAAACAGAACGACTTGGAAAATGTTTGTTGAAGACCTATGCTCCACAGGGAGCTGAAAGGTAGAACAAGAACTTCTAAAATAAATGTAACTCGCCACTGCCTCGGTGGCTGAGTAGTTAGTGTGCTCGCTTCCTGGCCAGAAGGGTCCAGGTTCGATCTCCAGCTGCGGTGGATTTCTTTTTCGGACTGACAAGGCTCCGGGTTCATCCAGCCTCTGAAAATGAGTACCAGAGATTTTTCTGGGAAGTAAAGGCGACCTGGCCTGATACCGACCACATCACCCAAAAATGTGTCGTGGTCATAGAAAAAGTAAGGTCACTATCACCATATTGCCCATACGCCTGGCAAGGCAGGGAAGGAACATTTACTGCCATCGATATATGTGGAGTCGCGATGGCTCAGTGGTTAGTCAACTGGACTACAAAGGACAAGAGGTAGGGTTCGATACCAACCGACGGTTTCCGGGTTATCCCAGCCTTAAAAGGGTACCGGATTTTTTCTGGGAAAGTAAAGCGGCACGGGCGTAATACCGACCACATTGCCCCAAAAATCACGTGCTGAAGGTCTGTAACATTTATGGTCACTAACACCATATTCTCTATACGCCACTTGGCTTGACGGGGGTACTTTTATCAATATATATATATATATGCGCGCGTAACGGGAGTAATACCGACCACATTACCGTAAAAATCATGTGCCGAAGGTCTATATATTATGGTCACTAACATCATATTTCCTATACGCCACATGGCCAAATGGACCATTTACTTATATATATGTGTGTGTGTGTAATTAGCAAAATAATAAATTGCACATAACTCTGCTCTTGATATATTCCTAAAACATGTGATGAGAAGAGACAACAAGAGAAGAAGGTGGTCATATGTTGGTCATGTGATGAGAAGAGACAACAAGAAGGTGGTCATATGTTGGTCATGTGATGAGAAGAGACAACAAGAAGGTGGTCATATGTTGGCCATGTGATGAGAAGAGACATCAAGAGATGAAGGTGGTCATATGTTGGTCATGTGATGAGAAGAGACAACAAGGGAAGAAGGTGGTCATATGTTGGTCATGTGATGAGAAGAGACATCAAGAGAAGAAGGTGGTCATATGTTGGTCATGTGATGAGAAGAGACAACAAGGGAAGAAAGTGGTCATATGTTGGTCATGTGATGAGAAGAGACAATTAGGGAAGAAGGTGGTCATATGTTGGTCATGTGATGAGAAGAGACAACAAGGGAAGAAAGTGGTCATATGTTGGTCATGTGATGAGAAGAGACAACAAGGGAAGAAGGTGGTCATATGTTGGTCATGTGATGAGAAGAGATAGCAAGAGAAGAAGGTGGTCATATGTTGGTCATGTGATGAGAAGAGATAACAAGAGAAGAAGGTGGTCATATGTTGGTCATGTGATGAGAAGAGATAACAAGAGAAGAAGGTGGTCATATGTTGGTCATGTGATGAGAAGAGACAACAAGAGAAGAATGTGGTCATATGTTGGTCATGTGATGAGAAGAGATAACAAGAGAAGAAGGTGGTCATATGTTGGTCATGTGATGAGAAGAGACAACAAGAGAAGAAGGTGGTCATATGTTGGTCATGTGATGAGAAGCGACAACAAGAGAAGAAGGTGGTCATATGTTGGTCATGTGATGAGAAGAGACAACAAGAGAAGAAGGTGGTCATATGTTGGTCATGTGATGAGAAGAGATAACAAGAGAAGAAGGAGTCATATGTTGGTCATGTGATGAGAAGAGACAACAAGAGAAGAAGGTGGTCATATGTTGGTCATGTGATGAGAAGAGACAACAAGAGAAGAATGTGGTCATATGTTGGTCATGTGATGAGAAGAGACAACAAGAGAAGAAGGTGGTCATATGTTGGCCATGTGATGGGAAGAGACATCAAGAGAGGAAGGTGGACATATGTTGGCCAAGTGATGGGAAGAGACATCAAGAGAAGAAGGTGGACATATGTTGGCCATGTGATGAGAAGAGACATCAAGAGAAAAAGGTGGTCATATGTTGGCCATGTGATGAGAAGAGACATCAAGAGAAGAAGGTGGACATATGTTGGCCATGTGATGGGAAGAGACATCACGAGAAGAAGGTGGACATATGTTGGCCATGTGATGGGAAGAGACATCAAGAGAAGAAGGTGGACATATGTTGGCCATGTGATGAGAAGAGACATCAAGAGAAGAAGGTGGACATATGTTGGCCATGTGATGAGAAGAGACATCAAGAGAAGAAGGTGGACATATGTTGGCCATGTGATGGGAAGAGACATCAAGAGAAGAAGGTGGACATATGTTGGCCATGTGATGGGAAGAGACATCAAAAGAAGAAGGTGGACATATGTTGGCCATGTGATGGGAAGAGACATCAAGAGAAGAAGGTGGACATAAGTTGGCCATGTGATGAGAAGAGACATCAAGAGAAGAAGGTGGTCATATGTTGGCCATGTGATGAGAAGAGACATCAAGAGAAGAAGGTGGACATATGTTGGCCATGTGATGGGAAGAGACATCAAGAGAAGAAGGTGGACATATGTTGGTCATGTGATGGGAAGAGACATCAAGAGAAGAAGGTGGACATATGTTGGCCATGTGATGAGAAGAGACATCAAGAGAAGAAGGTGGTCATATGTTGGCCATGTGATGAGAAGAGACATCAAGAGAAGGAGGTGGACATATGTTGGCCATGTGATGAGAAGAGACATCAAGAGAAGAAGGTGGACATATGTTGGCCATGTGATGGGAAGAGACATCAAGAGAAGAAGGTGGTCATATGTTGGCCATGTGATGAGAAGAGACATCAAGAGAAGTAGGTGGTCATATGTTGGCCATGTGATGAGAAGAGACATCAAGAGAAGTAGGTGGTCATATGTTGGCCATGTGATGAGAAGAGACATGAAGAGAAGAAGGTGGTCATATGTTGGCCATGTGATGAGAAGAGACATCAAGAGAAGTAGGTGGTCATATGTTGGCCATGTGATGAGAAGAGAC
The DNA here is from genome assembly GCA_032433765.1 of Megaustenia siamemsis. Classification (NCBI taxonomy): domain Eukaryota; kingdom Metazoa; phylum Mollusca; class Gastropoda; order Stylommatophora; family Ariophantidae; genus Megaustenia; species Megaustenia siamemsis. Next base: position 30,984,945 of record JAVIAB010000104.1, on the reverse strand, counting down.
ATCAAGAGAAGAAGGTGGTCATATGTTGGCCATGTGATGAGAAGAGACAACAAGAGAAGAAGGTGGTCATATGTTGGCCATGTGATGAGAAGAGACATGAAGAGAAGAAGGTGGTCATATGTTGGCCATGTGATGAGAAGAGACATCAAGAGAAGAAGGTGGTCATATGTTGGCCATGTGATGAGAAGAGACATGAAGAGAAGAAGATGGTCATATGTTGGTCATGTGATGAGAAGAGACAACAAGAGAAGAAGATGGTCATATGTTGGCCATGTGATGAGAAGAGATACCAAAAGAAACTCAGAGCAGGCCTTAAAGTGTGAACAAGGTGGTAAAAAAAAAGAGGCACACCTAGAGAAACACTAGAAGGAATATTAAAGCGAAAGTCAACAACAGCAGGCATGAGCTTTCTATCGAGAATAAGAAACTCGGTCAGAATAGAGCTGTGTGGCTAATCACAATACACTAGTCTTATTTCTTGTTCACGGCTGTTTGTTTTCATCTGAAAATAGTATTTTAGTTCTAACTGTAGAAATTGTACAACAATTTTTTGGCCGAGGATATATCGAGCCTAACACATTCCCCTCATTCTTAAAATTGGTTCTTAATGGAAGTGATTTAAATGTGTGCTACACTACAAAAGGTACGATTTTTATCTGAAGCAAATATTGAAACACTAATCATCATCATCATCGAGTGCCGTCTCCGCAACGAAGGTTGGCTACCATGGAGCGCCATTCTGCTCTGTCTCTTGCTTTGACAGTGCAGGTTGTCATAGGCTGATTTGTCCATCTTTTGATGTTACTCGCCATGTTAGTCTTGGTCTGCCTCTGCCTCTTTTACCTTGTATTTTCCCCTCCAAGATTACTTTTAGTAGGCTGTTGTGTCTTTTAACATGGCCCAAAAATCGCATTTGTCTTGTTTGAATTGTGTTTAGTGGTTCTCTTTTCATTTTTAGTTGTTTTAAGACTTCATCGTTTGTTTTCTTTTCCTTCCATCCAATTCTACCTATTCTTCTATATATCCACATTTCAAAGGCTTCAATTCTCTGTTCTGTTTTCTTGTCTAATGTCCATGTTTCTGCACCATATAGGAATATTGAGATGTAACATTTTGCTATTCTAAGTTTTAGCCTTGGTGTTATTTGTTTTGATGTTAGTATGTTCTTTCATGGCATTAAAATTACTTTTTTCCATTCCTATTCTTTTTTAAATTTTAGTTGTACATTTTCCATCACTGGTTATAGTATGTCCAAGGTAGTTGTAGTTCTGAACTGTCTCAAGGTCTATTCCTTAAATTTTGATATCCACTTGTGGGTTTTGAGTATTTCCTTTGTTTATGATCATAGTTTTAGTCTTTTTGATATTCATATCTAGTCCATATTTTTTGCTTGTCATGTTTATTTCATTAAGTAATTGTTGTAGATCTTTAGGATTTTCTGCTAGTAAAACAGTATAATCAGCATATCTTAGGTTATTGATTATCTTTCCATTAATTTGTAGGTCTGGCATCTCTATGATGTTTTTAAAGATTTGCTCAGTGTATAGATTGAACAAGCTTGGTTATAGGATGCATCCCTGTCTTACTTCTCTTTTATATCAATGGGTGTAGAGTTCTCTTTGTTATATTTTATTATTGCTGTTTGCTCCCAGTATAGATTACATATTAGTCGTATGTCCATGTCATCTAGATGTATCTCTTTTAAGCATTAGGAAACAATAAAGAGAATATTGAAACGAGAGGCAACAACTGCAGGCACCAGTTTTCTGCCGAGATTGAGCAACTCGCCCAGAACAGAGACGTGTGATAGAAAGAAAGTATGACAGCCATCGAATGATAGAGAGAAAGTAAGACAAACATCTAGTGATAGAGAGAAAGTAGGAGAGCTATCAAGTGATAGAGAGAAAGTAGGAAAGCTATCAAGTGATAGAGAGAAAGTAAGATAGCCATCGAGTGATAGAGAGAAAGTAGGACAGCCATCGAGTGATAGAGAGAACGTAAGACAGCCATCGAGTGATAGAGAGAAAGTAAGACAGCCATCGAGTGATAGAGAGAAAATAAGACAGCCATCGAGTGATAGAGAGAAATCAAGACAGCCACCGAGTGATAGAGAGAAAGTAAGACATCCATCGAGTGATAGAGAGAAAGTAAGACAGCCATCGAGTAATAGAGAAAAAGTAAGACAGCCATCGAGTAATAGAGAGAAAGTAAGACAACCATCAAGTAATAGAGAGAAAGTAAGACAGACATCGAGTGATAGAGAGAAAGTAGGACAGCCGTCGAGTAATAGCAAGAAAGTAAGACAGCCATCGAGTGATAGACAGAAAATAAGACAACCATGGAGTGAAAGAAAAAAAGTAAGACTACCATCGAGTGATAGAGAGAAAATAAGACAACCATCGAGTGATAGAGAGAAAGTAAGACAGCCATCGAGTGATAGAGAGAAAGTAAGGCAGCCATCGAGTGATAGAGAGAAAGTAAGACAACCATCGAGTTATAGAGAGAAAATAAGACAGCCATCGAGTAATAGAGAGAAAGTAAGACAGACATCGAGTAATAGAGAGAAAGTAAGACATCCATCGAGTAATAGAGAGAAAGTAAGACAGACATCGAGTAATAGAGAGAAAGTAAGACAGCCATCGAGTAATCAAGAGAAAGTAAGACAGCCATCGAATGATAGAGAGAAAATAAGACAACCATGGAGTGATAGAGAGAAAGTAAGACAGCCATCGAGTAAAAGAGAGAAAGTAAGACAACCATCGAGTAATCGAGAGAAAGTAAGACAACCATCGCGTGATAGAGAGAAAGTAAGACAGCCATTGAGTAATAGAGAGAAAGTAAGACAGCCATCGAGTAATAGAGAGAAAGTAAGACACACATCGACTGATAGAGAGAAAGTAAGACAATCATCGAGTGATAGAAAGAAAGTAAGACAGCCATCGAGTGTAAACGAGAAAATAAGACAACCATCGAGTGATAGAGAGAAAGTAAGACAGCCATCGAGTGATAGAGAGAAAGTAAGACAGCCATCGAGTGATTGAGAGAAAGTAAGACAGACATCGAGTGATAGAGAGAAAGTAAGTCAACCATCGAGTGATAGAAAGAAAGTAAGACAGCCATCGAGTGATAGAGAGAAAATAAGACAACTATTGAGTGATAGAGAGAAAGTAAGACAGACATCGAACGATAGAGAGAAAGTAAGACAACCATCGAGTGATAGAGAGAAAGTAAGACAGACATCGAGTGATTGAGAGAAGGTAAGACAGACATCGAATGATAGAGAGAAAATAAGACAGACATCGAGTGATAGAGAGAAAGTAAGACAGACATCGAATGATAGAGAGAAAGTAAGACAGCCATCGAGTGATTGAGACAAAGTAAGGCAGCCATCGAGTGATTGAGAGAAAGTAAGACAGACATCGAATGATAGAGAGAAAGTAAAACAGCCATCGAGTGATTGAGAGAAAGTAAGACAGACATCAAGTGATAGAGAGAAAGTAAGACAGACATCAAGTGATAGAGAGAAAGTAAGACAGCTATTGAGTGATTGAGAGAAAGTTAGACAACCATTGAGTGATTGAGAGAAAGTAAGACAGACATCGAATGATAGAGAGAAAGTAAGACAGCCATCGAGTGATAGAGAGAAAGTAAGACAGCTATTGAGTGATTGAGAGAAAGTAAGACAGACATCGAATGATAGAGAGAAAGTAAGACAGCTATTGAGTGATTGAGAGAAAGTAAGACAGACATCGAATGATAGAGAGAAAGTAAGACAGCCATCGAGTGATAGAGTGAAAGTAAAACAGCCATCGAGTGATTGAGAGAAAGTAAGACAGACATCGAGTGATAGAGAGAAAGTAAGTCAACCATCGAGTGATAGAAAGAAAGTAAGACAGCCATCGAGTGATAGAGAGAAAATAAGACAACCATCGAGTGATAGAGAGAAAGTAAGACAGACATCGAACGATAGAGAGAAAGTAAGACAACCATCGAGTGATAGAGAGAAAGTAAGACAGACATCGAGTGATTGAGAGAAAGTAAGACAGACATCGAATGATAGAGAGAAAGTAAGACAGACATCGAGTGATAGAGAGAAAGTAAGACAGACATCGAATGATAGAGAGAAAGTAAGACAGCCATCGAGTGATTGAGACAAAGTAAGACAGCCATCGAGTGATTGAGAGAAAGTAAGACAGACATCGAATGATAGAGAGAAAGTAAAACAGCCATCGAGTGATTGAGAGAAAGTAAGACAGACATCAAGTGATAGAGAGAAAGTAAGACAGACATCAAGTGATAGAGAGAAAGTAAGACAGCTATTGAGTGATTGAGAGAAAGTTAGACAACCATTGAGTGATTGAGAGAAAGTAAGACAGACATCGAATGATAGAGAGAAAGTAAGACAGCCATCGAGTGATAGAGAGAAAGTAAGACAGCTATTGAGTGATTGAGAGAAAGTAAGACAGACATCGAATGATAGAGAGAAAGTAAGACAGCTATTGAGTGATTGAGAGAAAGTAAGACAGACATCGAATGATAGAGAGAAAGTAAGACAGCCATCGAGTGATAGAGAGAAAGTAAGACAGCCATCGAGTGATTGAGAGAAAGTAAGACAGACATCGAATGATAGAGAGAAAATAAGACAGACATCGAGTGATAGAGAGAAAGTAAGACAGACATCGAATGATAGAGAGAAAGTAAGACAGCCATCGAGTGATTGAGACAAAGTAGGCAGCCATCGAGTGATTGAGAGAAAGTAAGACAGACATCGAATGATAGAGAGAAAGTAAACAGCCATCGAGTGATTGAGAGAAAGTAAGACAGACATCAAGTGATAGAGAGAAAGTAAGACAGACATCAAGTGATAGAGAGAAAGTAAGACAGCTATTGAGTGATTGAGAGAAAGTTAGACAACCAGTGAGTGATTGAGAGAAAGTAAGACAGACATCGAATGATAGAGAGAAAGTAAGACAGCCATCGAGTGATAGAGAGAAAGTAAGACAGCCATCGAGTGATAGAGAGAAAGTAAGACAGCCATCGAGTGATAGAGAGAAAGTAAGACAGCCATCGAGTGATAGAGAGAAAGTAAGACAACCATCGAGTGATAGAGAGAAAGACAGTTCGTAAAACCACACATTTTACATGTATCTGTTTTTCAAAAATCACTTTACCCCAAATCACCCAATTGTCGAGCATCTACAGTCAGACAACTCTCTGGATTAAATCTGACGGAAGTACTATTGTTTACGACCGAGGTAGCTATCTATTCCTTGCCAGATTGTCAAGATCTCTTTTCTCCTGACAATTAAACTATTCCGCGCGTCAACAAATGTCCCACTTAGGCCCCGTCAAATTGCTGGTTTTATTGATAGTTTCCGTTCTGTTTATGATACGTATAGTAATTGTGAGTCAATTTATACCGTGTAATGTATTATATTAAATTATACTTGAAGATAATTTCTGATTACTGTCGCTTATCGCACCAGACAAGTGTATAATTGCTGCACGTGAGTGTCGTGTCGTATATGAGCGCAATTTGATGTCTTGCCATGTTTGACATCTTTCTCATGTAGTTCATACTTTGACTGAATTCTGTGATAGCGTTGTTAATAAAAGTAGATTTCTTTTATTAGAGGTTTTTTTTTTACATGTTTTGTGAATGTTTGTAAGAAATATTAAAGTTATGGAATCTTTAGATTGACACTAGAGGGAAGGATGGGTTACGAGTGGCGCAAGAGTGCAGTACGTCCCTTTTTTGTTGTTATCACACTGAGCAGAGAATGTATCACACTGGGCAGAGAATGTATTACACTGGGCAGAGAATGTATCACACTGAGCAGAGAATGTATCACACTGGGCAGAGAATGTATTACACTGGGCAGAGAATGTATCACACTGGGCAGAGAATGTATCACACTGGGCAGAGAATGTATCACACTGAGCAGAGAATGTATCACACTGGGCAGAGAATGTATCAAACTGGGCAGAGAATGTATCACACTGGGCAGAGAATGTATCACACTGGGCAGAGAATGTATCACACTGAGCAGAGAATGTATCACACTGAGCAGAGAATGTATCACACTGAGCAGAGAATGTATCACACTGAGCAGAGAATGTATCACACTGGGCAGAGAATGTATCACACTGAGCAGAGAATGTATCACACTGGGCAGAGAATGTATCAAACTGGGCAGAGAATGTATCACACTGAGCAGAGAATGTATCACACTGGGCAGAGAATGTATCACACTGGGCAGAGAATGTATCACACTGGGCAGAGAATGTATCACACTGAGCAGAGAATGTATCACACTGGGCAGAGAATGTATCAAACTGGGCAGAGAATGTATCACACTGGGCAGAGAATGTATCACACTGGGCAGAGAATGTATCACACTGAGCAGAGAATGTATCACACTGAGCAGAGAATGTATCACACTGAGCAGAGAATGTATCACACTGAGCAGAGAATGTATCACACTGAGCAGAGAATGTATCACACTGGGCAGAGAATGTATCACACTGAGCAGAGAATGTATCACACTGGGCAGAGAATGTATCAAACTGGGCAGAGAATGTATCACACTGGGCAGAGAGTGTATCACACTGGGCAGAGATAACAAAACATATTGGTCTTTGAGGTAGAAGTCTAGGTCTTGATTTTGGAGAACTCTTCTGAGACTGACGTAGTCCTATACACAGATGGATCTGTTACTCGGCACGTACGGAGCTCGTGGGCTTTCACGGCTCGTGGGCTTTCACGGCTCGTGGGCTTTCACGGCTCGTGGGCTTTCACGGCTCGTGGGCTTTCACAGCTCGTGCTGTAGGCAGAGCTGTAAAGGAAGATGGCACTGATGCTTTCGCACTGATTACAAGTAGTTTGTCTATGGAAATTATGGGGGTTACAAAACATTAGCATGGCTTGAGATGCAGCATTATGAACACGTGTGTTACCTCAGTGACTTGAAATACAGTAATATGAACATGTGTGTTACCTCAGTGGCTTGAGATGCAGCATTATGAACATGTGTGTTACCTCAGTGACTTGAGATACAGTAATATGAACATGTGTGTTACCTCAGTGGCTTGAGATGCAGCATTATGAACATGTGTGTTACCTCAGTGACTTGAAATACAGTAATATGAACATGTGTGTTACCTCAGTGGCTTGAGATGCAGCATTATGAACATGTGTGTTACCTCAGTGACTTGAGATACAGTAATATGAACATGTGTGTTACCTCAGTGACTTGAAATACAGTAATATGAACATGTGTGTTACCTCAGTGACTTGAGATACAGTAATATGAACATGTGTGTTACCTCAGTGACTTGAGATACAGTAATATGAACATGTGTGTTACCTCAGTGACTTGAGATACAGTAATATGAACATGTGTGTTACCTCAGTGACTTGAGATACAGTAATATGAACATGTGTGTTACCTCAGTGGCTTGAGATACAGTATTATGAACATGTGTGTTACCTCAGTGACTTGAGATACAGTAATATGAACATGTGTGTTACCTCAGTGGCTTGAGATACAGTAATATGAACATGTGTGTTACCTCAGTGGCTTGAGATACAGTAATATGAACATGTGTGTTACCTCAGTGGCTTGAGATACAGTATTATGAACATGTGTGTTACCTCAGTGGCTTGAGATACAGTAATATGAACATGTGTGTTACCTCAGTGACTTGAGATACAGTACTATGAACATGTGTGTTACCTCAGTGACTTGAGATACAGTATTATGAACATGTGTGTTACCTCAGTGACTTGAGATACAGTACTATGAACATGTGTGTTACCTCAGTGGCTTGAGATACAGCTATATGAACATGTGTGTTACCTCAGTGACTTGAGATACAGTAATATGAACATGTGTGTTACATCAGTGACTTGAGATACAGTAATAGAAAGTGTGTGTTACCTCAGTGACTTGAGATACAGTAATATGAACATGTGTGTTACCTCAGTGACTTGAGATACAGTAATATGAACATATGTGTTACCTCAGTGACTTGAGATACAATAATATGAACATGTGTGTTACCTCAGTGACTTGAGATACAGTAATATGAACATGTGTGTTACCTCAGTGACTTGAGATACAGCATTATGCACATGTGTGTTACCTCAGTGACTTGAGATACAGTATTATGAAGATGTGTGTTACCTCAGTGACTTGAGATACAGTAATATGAACATGTGTGTTACCTCAGTGACTCAATGAGTATGCTCAGAAAGATCACAACCGGCTGGGCTCTATAACTGTTAAAGTCTCTAATGAGGTCCATTCTAAAAAGTGTCTGCTGCAAACATGCTGACAGATTTGCCAGTCTGGCTGAAGTTGAGTACGGAAGGGGAATGGACCGCGATCGCATGCTGAATGCCCTCTGAAACGCTGGACTAAAATGCAACTCTAAAAATAACCCTGAATCCGAAACAATGAACATACTTCATGAACATCGTGTTAAAGTGGGAGATTACAGATGGGAGCGCTACGTAGCAACCCAAAGAAGACTTTCAAGAAGACAACACAACATCTGTGACGTTAGTCACTACGCGTTGAGGGATGTCCTTCAGTAGAGATCTGAGCACTTATGGACTTGTTCGATGTACAATAACGATGACCTGTCGACTAAACTGAACTAAGTTAAAACTAAAACTAAACTAAACCAAACTGAACTGAACTGAGCTGAGCTGAGCTGAGCTGAGCTGAGTTAAGCTAAGCTAAGCTAATCTAAGCTAAGCTGTGCTAGGATAGGCTAGGCTAGGCTAGGCTTGTAATAGAGTATAGCTAGTGAGAGCATGGGGTCAAGTAACTTAGTTGTTACCCGTTTCTCAATAGACAATAGCAGTAACAGATGGTAGCGACCATCAGTGTTAAGACATAAAGTTTAAGTATGGAAAATTTCCAGCCAGAAATAGAAGTTCACATAGGTTGGGGGGGGGGGGTAGTGTATACACAGAAAGTGGGAAGGAGGTAATGTCCATAATTACTGGACCACACATCATAGTTTAGGTCCATGGAGATTTCCACAACAGCAGGTTGGGGAAACAACAATACGCGCATGATTTGACTGCATGACTTTACTGTCCGGTAAACAGCTACCAGGACGGGTCAGGTCATGAAGATGATGGTCACACATAGTTTATTTTGACAAATTTTAGACTGAAGTCATGGAACGGTCAAGTCTTGGACATAAGTTGAACTTTGAGTCACAGTTCGGAAATGGAAATTTGGCGGTGGAATTGTTGTAGTGAGAATTGATTGGCTAAAAGGGTCGCAAGTGGTCACTTTGAGACGGTTTAATTGGCTGAAGATATGTCACACAAAGTGTAAGGTTGGAGTATTTAAACTTCAACACAATAGGTTTAAGTACAGTTCGAGTCAGGATTAAATTAGTCAGGAATGAGAATAGTCAAGATGTAGACTAAGTAGGCTTAGTTCGGCTTTGGCCGAACTGCCGAAGGCAGTTAGATAGAGTTAGAACAGTCAGAACAGTTAGAAAGTTAAGATTAGAAAGTGAAGGCAGTTAGTTAGGAAGTTAGAATCTCCAAGTTGTAGTTCAAGTCAGTTGAGGAGTTATTAGCAGAAGTTGATAGAGGGTATTATGAACTTACATTGTGAAGTGATTGTGAGAATTCCAGGAGTTGTGCTTCAATATGTTTTTACAAGTTCGTAAGTAAACAAATGTCCGATGGTTAATAAATGAAATATGCCTTATGAACAAATACAATAAAGAGTCGTGTAGTTTCTATAACAGGCTAGGCAAGGCCAAGCCAGGCCAAGCCAAGCCAAGCCAAGCCAAGCCAAGCCAAGCCAAGCCAAGCCAGGCCAAACGAAACCAAACCAAACCAAACCAAACCAAACCAAACTAAGACTAAACTACAATTGCATACATTTTACCTCAAAGTAAAATATAAAAAGGGGCAAAAGGAAAATGATAAAACAAATTATGAAAGAGCAGCCTAGAACTGTGTGGACAATGGACGATGTTATAAGCTTACACAGCACTCTCAGCACCCACAGAACACAAACATGGACCACAGAAATAACCGTGCATGATCAAATATGGGGACCCGGTGAGGACGTCAAACGCACCTTCTTGTTCATGAAACTCATTGTGGTCTAAATGTTAAAATAAATAGGAGTGTCTGATCGCCAGAGGAGGGTAGGAAGATGGAAACAGAAGGAAGAAGAAGGTAGAGGGTGAAGAAGGAGGAGTGGTGGTGGGAAAAAAAATTAGGAGAAGGAAGAAGAGGAGGAGAAAGAAGGAAGAAGGGGGAGAAAAAGAAGTCTAGGGATAAAAAGCAGGAGAAGAGAGAAAAAGAAGGAGAAGGAGGAAGAAAAAAGAGAAAAAAGGAGGAGGAGGGAGAAGGAGAAAGAAGGAGGAGGAAGTGGAAGAATGAGGAGGAAGGGGAAGAAGGATGAAGAGGAGGGTAGGAAGAAAAACGAGGAAAAAGAAGATAAAAGAGAAGAAAGAAGGAGGATGAAGATTAGAAGTAAGGGAAAGGAGGAGACAGTGGAGGAAGAAGGAGAAATAAAAGAAGAAAAAAAGGAGGAAGAAAATGGAGGATGAAGAAGAAGGAGTAGGAGCAAAAAGGAGGTTGAAGAAGAAGGAGGAGGAGGAAGAAGGAGGAGGAGGAAGAAGAAGGATTAAGAAGAAGGAGGAGGAAGAAGGTGGAGGAGGAGGAAGAAGGAAGAAGAGGAAGGAGGAGGAAGAAGGAGGAAGAAGGAAGAAGAAGGAGGAGGAAGAAGAAGGAGGAAGAAGAAGAAGAAGGAGGAGGAAGAAGAAGGAGGAAGAAGGAAGAAGAAGAAGGAGGAGGAAGAAGGAGGAGGAAGAAGGAGGAAGAAGGAAGAAGAAGGAGGAGGAAGAAGAAGGAGGAAGAAGGAAGAAGAAGAAGGAGGAGGAAGAAGGAGGAGGAAGAAGGAGGAGGAGGAAGAAGAAGGGGGAGGAAGCAGGAGGAGGAGGAGGAAGAAGGAAGAAGAAGGAGGAGGAAGAAGAAGCAAGTGGAGGAAGAAGAAGCAGGAGGATGAAGAAGAAGGAGAAATAAAAGAAATTAAATAAGGAGGAAGAAGAAGAAGGAGGATGAAAAAGAAGGAGGTTGAAGAAGAAGAAGAAGTGCGAGGAGGAAGAAGAAGAAGGAGGAGGAGGAAGAGGAAGAAGAAGAAGGAGAAATAAAAGATGAAAAAGAAGAAGGAAGATAAAAGGAGGAGGAGGAGGAGAAAGAAGAAGAAGGAGAAATAAAAGATGAAAAAGAAGAAGGAAGAAGAAGGAGGAGGATGAGGAGAAAGAAGAAGAAGGAGAAATAAAAGATGAAAAAGAAGAAAGGAAGAAGAAAAAGGAGGATGAAAAAGAAGGAGGAGGTTGAAGAAGAAGAAGGAGGAAGAGGAGGAAGAAGAAGGAGAAGGCGGAAGAAGAAGCAGGAGGAGGAAGAAGAAGCAGGAGGATGAAGAAGAAGGAGGAGGAAAAAAAAAGGAGAAGGTGGAAGAAGAAGGAGAAGGTGGAAGAAGAAGGAGGGGGAGGAAGAAGAAGCAGGAGAAGGTGGAAGAAGAAGGAGAAGGTGGAAGAAGAAGGAGAAGGTGGAAGAAGAAGAAGAAGGTGGAAGAAGAAGGAGGGGGAGGAAGAAGAAGAAGGAGAAGGTGGAAGAAGAAGGAGGGGGAGGAAGAAGAAGCAGAGAAGGTGGAAGAAGAAGGAGGGGGAGGAAGAAGAAGAAGGAGAAGGTGGAAGAAGAAGGAGGGGGAGGAAGAAGAAGAAGGAGAAGGTGGAAGAAGAAGGAGGGGGAGGAAGAAGAAGAAGGTTAAAGCAGAAGAAAGTGGACGAAGAATGTGGAAGAAGAAGAAGGTGGAAGAAGAAGGTGGATGAAGAAGAAGGTGGAAGAAGAAGGTGGAAGAAGAATAAGGTGGAAGAAGAAGGTGGAAGAAGAAGGTGGAAGAAGAAGGTGGAAGAAGAAGGTGGAAGAAGAATAAGGTGGAAGAAGAAGGTGGAAGAAGAAGAAGGTGGAAGAAGAAGAAGGTGGAAGAAGAAGAAGGTGGAAGAAGAAGGTGGATGAAGAAGAAGGTGGAAGAAGAAGAAGGTGGAAGAAGAAGGTGGATGAAAAAGAAGGTGGAAGAAGAAGAAGGTGGAAGAAGAAGAAGGTTAAAGAAGAAGAAAGTGAAAGAAGAAGAAAGTGGAAGAAGAATGTGGATGAAGAGGAAGAAGGTGGAAGAAGAAGAAGGTGGAAGAGGAAGAAGGTTAAAGAAGAAGAAGGTGGAAGAAGAAGGTGGATGAAGAAGAAGAAGGTGGAAGAAGAAGAAGGTGGAAGAAGAAGAAGGTGGAAGAGAAAGAAGAAGAAGGTTGAAGAAGAAGAAGGTGGAAGGAGAAGAAGGAGGTGGAAGAAGAAGAAGAAGGTGGAAGAAGAAGAAGGAGAAGGTTGAAGAAGAAGAAAAAGGTGGAAGAAGAAAGAGAAGGTGGAAGAAAAAGGTGGAAGAAAAATAAGAAGGTGGAAGACGAAAAAGAAGGTGGAAGAAGAAGAAGAAGAAGGTTGAAGAAGAAGAAGAAGGTGGAAGAAGAAGGAGGTTGAAGAAGAAGAAGAAGGTGGAAGAAGAAGGAGGTTGAAGAAGAAGAAGAAGGTGGAAGAAGAAGGAGGTTGAAGAAGAAGAAGAAGGTGGAAGAAGAAGGAGGTTGAAGAAGAAGAAGAAGGTGGAAGAGGAAGAAGGTGGAAGAAGAAGAAGGAGGTTGAACAAGAAGAAGAAGGTGGAAGAAGAAGAAGGAGAAGGTGGAAGAAGAAGAAGGAGAAGGTGGAAGAAGAAGAAAAAGGTGGAAGAAGAAGAAGGAGAAGGTGGAAGAAAAGAAGAAGAAGGTGGAAGGAGAAGAAGGAGGTTGAAGAGGAAGAAGAAGGTGGAAGAGGAAGAAGGTGGAAGAAGAAGAAGGAGGTTGAACAAGAAGAAGAAGGTGGAAGAAGAAGAAGGAGAAGGTGGAAGAAGAAGAAGGAGAAGGTGGAAGAGGAAGAAGAAGGTGGAAGAAGAAGAAGGAGAAGGTGGAAGAAGAAGGTGGAAGAAGAAGGTGGAAGAAGAAGAAGGAGGTTGAACAAGAAGAAGAAGGAGAAGGTGGAAGAAGAAGAAGAAGAAGGTGGAAGAAGAAGAAGGAGAAGGTGGAAGAAGAAGGTGGAAGAAGAAGGTGGAAGAAGAAGAAGGAGAAGGTGGAAGAAGAAGGTGGAGAAGGTGTAAGAAGAAGAAGGATGAGGTGGAAGAAGAAGGTGGAAGAAGAAGGTGGAAGAAGAAGAAGGAGAAGGTGGAAGAAGAAGAAGGAGGAGGTGGAAGAAGAAGGTGGAGAAGGTGTAAGAAGAAGAAGGTGGAGGTGGAAGAAGAAGAAGGAGGAGGTGGAAGAAGAAGGTGGAGAAGGTGTAAGAAGAAGAAGAAGGTGGAAGAAGAAGAAGGAGAAGGTGGAAGAAGAAGAAGGAGTATGTGGAAGAAGAAGGTGGAGAAGGTGTAAGAAGAAGGATGAGGTGGAAGAAGAAGAAGAAGTGGAAGAAGAAGAAGGTAGAAGAAGAAGAAGAAGAAGGTGGAAGAAGAAGAAGGAGAAGGTGGAAGAAGAAGAAGGAGAAGGTGGAAGAAGAAGAAGGAGAAGGTGGAAGAAGAAGGTGGAAGAAGAAGAAGAAGAAGGTGGAAGAAGAAGAAGGAGAAGGTGGTAGAAGAAGGTGGAAGAAGAAGAAGAAGAAGGTGGAAGAAGAAGAAGGAGAAGGTGGAAGAAGAAGGTGGAAGAAGAAGAAGAAGAAGGTGGAAGAAGAAGAAGGAGAAGGTGGAAGAAGAAGGTGGAAGAAGAAGAAGAAGAAGGTGGAAGAAGAAGAAGGAGAAGGTGGAAGAAGAAGAAGGAGACGGTGGAAGAAGAAGGTGGAAGAAGAAGGTGGAAGAAGAAGAAGGAGAAGGTGGAAGAAGAAGGTGGAAGAAGAAGGTTGAAGAAGAAGGTGGAAGAAGAAGAAGGAGAAGGTGGAAGAAGAAGAAGGAGAAGGTGGAAGAAGAAGGTGGAAGAAGAAGGTGGAAGAAGAAGAAGGAGAAGGTGGAAGAAGAAGGTGGAAGAAGAAGGTTGAAGAAGAAGGTGGAAGAAGGTGGAAGAAGAAGAAGGAGAAGGTGGAAGAAGAAGAAGGAGAAGGTGGAAGAAGAAGGTGGAAGAAGAAGGTTGAAGAAGAAGGTGGAAGAAGAAGGTGGAAGAAGAAGAAGGAGAAGGTGGAAAAAGAAAAAGAAGAAGTAGGGGAGGAAGGGGAAGATAAAGAAGGAGGAGAAAGAAAATTGATTAGGAGGAGGAAGAAAAAGGAGGAGGAAGAAAATTGATTAGTATGAGGAAGAAAAAAAATGGAGGAAGAAAAAGGAGGAGGAAGAAAAAGAAGGAGGAGGGAATGGAATGGAATTAGAAGAAGATGAGGAAGGATCATTAGGAGTAAGAAAAAGGAGGAGGAAGAAAAAGAAGGAGGAGGAGAGAATGGAATGGAATTAGAAGAAGATGAGGAAGGATCATTAGGAGTAAGAAAAAGGAGGAGGATGAATTAAAAGGAGGAGGAGAAAGAGGAAATTTCAGAAGATGCTTCTGGAGATGGTTTGATTGCGAGGCACGAGAAAAGATCAAGGGTCGAATCACCGAGCACAAGATCGAGGGTTGTAGAGAGACAAGATATCCAACCCCTCAACATGACAAATGTAAGGTAAGGTTAGGTTGCTAAGGTTACTTTACTTCATTTTTGCCTGACCCTGGTTATTTAGTTATAACCATATAACCATATAACCATATAACAAAATAACCATATAACCAAATAACCAAGTTCAGGCAAAAAAAGTAAAGTAACTTCAAGTAACTGGGGTTAAACAATGATGTATTTTACCGCCCTTGTTATTTGGAGTTGTTATGGATTTCATAATGAAGAAGTGCTGCACTGGTAATAAAGGCATCGAATATCCATTCAATATCCACAACAAGGAGGCCATTTCGAGGACCTCGACTTTGCTGATGACATAGTTCTCATCAGCAGCCAGATAAAAACGATGCAGGAAAACACAAATGAACTATCACCAATAAAAGTAAAGTAAAGTACCCCCCGTCACGCCAAGTGGCGTATAGGGAAATATGGTGTTAGTGACCCTATATTTTACAGACCTTCAGCACATGATTTTTGGGGTAATGTGGTCAGTATTACGCCCGTGCTGCTTTTACTTTCCCAGAAAAAAATCCGGTACCCATTTAAGGCTGGGTGAACCCGGAGCCGTCGGTTGGGATCGAACCCTACCCCTTGTCCGTAGTAGTCCAGTTCACTAACCACTGAGCTATCGCGGCTCCCACTAATTTTTTTAGAGAATTAGTAAAACCCAGGTGTCCTCGCCAGGGAACGAACCCCGGCTGTTGCCGTGGTAAGCCAACCGCCTATCGATTGCGCTAACCGGACACCCAACTATCACCAATAGTCAGCAAAATTGGGCTTGAGATCAATCATGAAAAGACTAAAGTCATGAAAAGCTTAATTCCAACAGACGACAAAATATACATGGAAAACAAACCAGCAGAAGAGATCGATCACTTTATCTATCTTGGAAGTCACATTGATCGAGAAGGGGATACAAGTAAAGAAATTAGAATCAGAATGGCTAAAGCAGCAATGTCTTTCAGAAGCCTTGAAAAGTTGTGGAAATCAAAACTCATCAGCACAAACACAAAACTTAGACTATTCAAATCAAATGTACTATCAACCCTTACGTATGCGTGTGAAAGCTGGAAAACAACAAGAGATATAGAAACAAAGTTGAACGCATTCGTAAATAAATGTCTAAGGAAAATACTTGGTATAGCTTAGAGCGAATTCAAAACAAACGAGGAAATTAGAGAAATCGCCAATCAACCACTAATATCTTCAGTAATAAAGAAAAGACGATGGTCATACGTTGGACATGTGATGAGAAGAGATAATAACCGAATAGCAAAGCAAGCCCTCATATGGGAAACAACAGGTAAGAGGAACAGAGGCTGACCCAGAGAGACACTGAGAAGAACATTGATGAGAGAGGCAAAAGCAGCAGGATTCGGCTCCCTCAATGAGATAGAGCTGCTTGTACAGAACCGAGACAAATGGCGAGATTTGATAAAATATCTTTAAAAGAAAACTGCTAGAATGGAAATTTAGATGAAGGAGTATCTTGGTCTACTCCCGTTGGGCCGGCTACGGCTCGAAAGGCCAATAGATAGATAGATTGTCAAGTAAAAAAAGTAAAGTAACGTCATGTAAAAAAAGTAAAGTAACATCAAGTAAAAAAGTAAAGTAACATAAAGTAAAAAAGTAAAGTAACATAAAGTAAAAAAGTAAAGTAACATCAAGTAAAAAAGTAAAGTAACATTGAGTAAAAAAAGTAAAGTAACATCAAGTAAAAAAGTAAAGTAACGTCAAGTAAAAAAGTAAAGTAACGTCAAGTAAAAAAGTAAAGTAACGTCAAGTAAAAAAGTGAAGTAACATCAAGTAAAAAAGTAAAATAACGTCAAGTAAACAAGTAAAGTAACGTCAAGTAAAAAAAGTAAAGTAACATTAAGTAAAAAAGTAAAGTAACGTCAAGTAAAAAAGTAAAGTAACGTCAAGTAAAAAAAGTAAAGTAGCGTCAAGTAAAAAAAAAGTAAATTAACGTCAAAATAGAAAAAAGTAAAGTTGCGTGAAGTAAAAAAAGTAAAGCAAGGTTTAGTATAAAAAGAAAAGTAAAGTAACGTCAAGTAAAAAAGTTAAATAACGTCAAGTTTTAAAAAAAAATTACATTAGGAAAAAAGTAAAATAACGTCATGTGAAAAAAGTAAAATAACGTCATGTGAAAAAAGTAAAATAACGTCATGTAAAAAAATTTAATTAACGTCAACATTTTAAAAAGTAAATTAACGTCAAAATAAAAAAAAAGAACATTAACGTCAAGTAAAAAAAAACAGAGTTACGTGAAGAAAAAAAATAAAGTAATGTCAAGTAAAAATAAAAGTAAAGTAAGCCTCCCTCATGCCCCTGTGATAGGCGTATGGTCTCAGTCAACTTATTTTTCCACAACCAAGAACATTTCTGAGTCATTTGGACGGCATCACGCCATGCCGCCATTACTTCCAAGAGAAACTCCAGGTACCCATTTTTATGGACGAGGTTAACACCGAAGCCTTGTGGGGCTGAGAAAAGTTCGTTAGCCACCGGGGCTCCACATAAAGTAAAATGAGACCTAGTGGGGTTGAGAAAAGTTCGTTAGCCACCGGGGCTCCACAAAAAGTAAAATGAGACCCTGTTGAAGATTAACGCCGAAACGAAGATTCTATTCAGTTCTGCTCAAGTGGGAAATGACAGGTAGAAGGAAAAGAGGTCGCCCCAGAGAAACACTGAGAATAACATTGATAAGAGAGGCAAAAGCAGCAGGAATCGGCTCCCGCCGATGAGATCGAGATGCTTGCAGAGAAAAGAGACAAATGACGAGATTTGATCAAAGATCTTTGCAAGGATTGGGACTGCTAGGGAGAACATTTAGAAACAGGGACAGAGTATCTGAGTCTATGCCCTATCATCATCAAGTACCGGACCTGCTGGCGTAGGTGATCATGTCTCTCCACAATTTTCGATCTTGACAGTTCTTTATCATTTCTGTTGTTGACCTTCTGCCAAGCCATTCTCTTAAGTAGTCTAGTATTTGTTCTCTTTGCTTTCCTCTGTCTCTTCGTCCCTCAATTTTCCCAGTTGTTACAATATATTCCAGTTGTTCTCTTCTCATTACATGGCTAACAAATGATGATTGTTTCTTCCTAATATTGGAAATTAGCTCTCTTTTTGCTTTGGCCTCTTTTAGAACGTTTTCATTACTCTTCTTATCTGTCCATGGTATTCTCAACATAAATCTGTAAAACCACATTTCTACAGACAGATTTGTACAATCATGCCCTATAGAGACAAATAATAATAAATGAATATTATTTTAGAGGGAAACTTTTGACGCGGTAATCAGCGAATCAATTCAGAGGAAGGGGTATGTTTACAGCACTCGGAAAAATGTGAAAAATAATCAACAACAGAAAAAAAAACAAAGAACAATATATGGTCCGAAGCAGGATCGAACCCGTACTCATTAGCACAGCGCCTTGCCACGAAACAAACGCTGATCGACAACGGCTCGAAAGGTCGATAGAGAGATTCCACTCTTTCAATCAGTTTCATTGCAGTCGAGCCATCAGTGTATCCGCTCCACCGCCCGTTCCAGCATTTCTCGAGTCGTATACAGACTGGTTGTTCCTGTAATGTCTTGATTGTAGATACATCTGCTTTCCCCACTAAGCACTCCGGATCGACCAGATTCTCTTTCCACCTTTGGTTCTTTGTTATTTTTATTATTTTTCTTCTTTTTATTTGGTAATAGAAGGCCCCGGTATCACTACAAACGAATTAAAATCCATAATTGTTCACCGCCCGTGACAGTGGAATCATCAGAATTACTAACTCATCTCCCAAACAAAGAAAGGTAGCTGTAGTCCCCATCATAGCAGTCTCAGCACACGCCAAAAGACATAAGGCGAAACCGCTCAGAAAATGAACACAGCCAACTGTTCCGTGGGGTACGATTTCATCATTCATCGTAAACAATTGGAATATCGAAACATGATCAAAACGGATGAAACACACAGCTCACAGTGTGCACAGAGCACCTAACTCAGTAGCTCCTAAAACAAGCCGAATTTTCCACCTTTAGACCCAATCTACACGCTATCTAAAGTGCTGAATGATACTAAAAGACTACTTTCAAACCGTTGTCGACCTGCTGTGAGAAGATAAAGTTCATCAAAGTCTTATCTTCAGAGCATATTCTGGATATAAGATGAAACTTTTCATAGCTGTTTGTTGTCATATAATAGTGCCATGTTAGTTCCTACACCACCAGGCCCTTATATGGACACTGGCGGGTAAAAGAAAAACGAGGAAGACTTAAGAAATGTTCAAAGCACAGAAATGCAAATGAATGCGAATCTGCAGTAAAACTATTTGTAAGGAAAATTTTTTTTCAGAAAAAATAGAACAACGTTTCGGCTCAATAGGCTTTCAGCAGGATGTAACATACAACACACGCACAAATATATATTTAAAACAACAAATAAAAAAAAAATAAGAAAACATTAAATAATGTACAAAATAATATTAATTTAGAATTAGTTAGAAATTATTATTATTTTTATTTTTTATTATTGTTTGTTTTAAACACATGTCTGTGCGTTATGTAGAGCGTTAACCACAGTAGTAGTAGCCTCCGTCAGTAATTGTTGGCTATAGTAGCCTCCGTCAGTCATAGTTGACTATAGTAGCCTCCATCAGTCATAGTTGACTATAGTAGCCTCCGTCAGTAATTGTTGACTATAGTAGCCTACGTCAATCATAGTTGACTATAGTAGCCTCCGTCAGTCATCGTTGACTATAGTAGCCTCCGTCAGTAATAGTTGACTATAGTAACCTCCGTCAGTCATAGTTGACTATAGTAGCCCCCGTCAGTCATAGATGACTATAGTAGCCTCCTTCAGTCATAGTTCACTTTAGTAGCCTCCGTCAGTCATAGTTGACTATAGTAGCCTCCGTAGTTGACTATAGTAGCCTCCGTCAGTCATAGTTGACTATAGTAGCCTCCGTCAGTCATAGTTGACTATAGTAGCCTCCATAGTTGACTATAGTAGCCTGCGTCAGTCATAGTTGACTATAGTAGCCTCCGTCAGTCATAGTTGACTACAGTAGCCTCCATCAGTCATAGTTGACTACAGTAGCCTCCATCAGTCATAGTTGACTATAGTAGCCTCCGTCAGTCATAGTTGACTATAGTAGCCTCCGTCAGTCATATTTTACTATAGTAGCCTCCGTCAGTCATAGTTGACTATAGTAGCCTCCGTCAGTCATATTTGACTATAGTAGCCTCCATCAGTCATAGTTGACTACAGTAGCCTCCATCAGTCATAGTTGACTATAGTAGCCTCCGTCAGTCATAGTTGACTATAGTAGCCTCCATAGTTGACTATAGTAGCCTCCGTCAGTCATAGTTGACTATAGTAGCCTCCGTCAGTCATAGTTGACTACAGTAGCCTCCATCAGTCATAGTTGACTACAGTAGCCTCCATCAGTCATAGTTGACTATAGTAGCCTCCGTCAGTCATAGTTGACTATAGTAGCCTCCGTCAGTCATATTTTACTATAGTAGCCTCCGTCAGTCATAGTTGACTATAGTAGCCTCCGTCAGTCATATTTGACTATAGTAGCCTCCGTCAGTCATCGTTGACTATAGTAGCCTCCGTCAGTCATATTTGACTATAGTAGCCTCCGTCAGTCATAGTTGACTATAGTAGCCTCCGTCAGTCATAGTTGACTATTGTACCTCCCGTCAGTCATAGTTGACTATGAATTTTTCAGCGCCCCTAGAAATGTTATTTTTTCTTTTCTTTTCTTTCTTCGTGTATTCTCTTTCTCTATGAATCTGTCTGCTTCATGTTTGAGGTGAACCTCTAGAGTGTGTTCCCAAAGATTGCGGTCTGCAGCTATGTCTTCCCATGCTGCAGGGTTTATGTTCAGAGTCTTCATGTCACGTTTACACACATCTACAAATCGAAGTTTTGGGCGTCACCTAGATCTTTTACCATCTGCCAGTTGTCCGTAGAGTATAATTAACCACAACCGTTTTTTTTCTCTCTATTTTTTCCAAGACCTAAGAATCTCTACCCAGAAAAGTCATCAAAGGAAGCACAGCAAAGGATGCCAAGAAATCAAGAATTAAAACAAGTTCCGGCGGACCGCCTGACATGGCGAGCTACCACTTTTACCCTAAGTGCCCTATTCGAACCAAAAGGAAAGGCGCCAAAAAAGAGACCTCTTGCACACTCTGCACACGTTAAAGAACGTTTGGACGTTATAAATCGAGAAGAGTAAGTAAAATAAAAGTGCAGCTACTCTGTGAATTAAGGAGTTTTTAATTAATGTGAGATTGAAAATACAGAAAAGGAAGGAAAGGGAACAAAAAGAAATAAATTGAAAAGAATGAAAGAAAATACAAAAAAGAAAAAAAACGTGAATGAATGAAGAAAGAACGAAACGGGCAAAAAGGAAAGAAAATTATAATTACAAAAAAGAATAGAAGAAAGAAAAAAAAGACAAATGAAACGAGGAACTGAAAGAGGGATAGGAAGAAAGAAAAACAATAGAAAGAGAATAAGAATGAAGGAAAGTTCAAATGAACAAAGAAAAAGAAATAGATCATTGTATTAAAAGAAAAAAAACGAAGGAAAAAAAGAAAGAAAAAAGAAATGATGAAAGAAAGAAAGAAAGAAAGAAAGAAAGAAAGAAAGAAAGAAAGAAAGAAAGAAAGAAAATTTACAAAATAAAGAAACTCAATTTTGCTCAGAGAGAAACATTTTATTTGACAAAAATGTGGCAAGATAAAAGACGAACATGTACCTACAAACATTCATGTGATGATTGAGCAATCATGTCTGTCCAGCTACACTCCAACACGCACGATTTCTCCCTCTCATTACTGGCAATGACGTCCAACAATAGTTAGAAGCGAACAGACAAGGAAAATAAACACAACAGCTCAAAGTCTCGCACGAAGCTGTCGCAAATAATCTAGTAAACAGAACAAAACAAATAGCCATTACAGCGAATTAAAATTAGCCAAGAAAATGCTCCAGAATTTCTTTTCTTTTTTAAACAAAATATTTTATTTGCAATCGGGGGGATTGGTATGATTGCGTCGCCCCTTAGTCTCGTGCTTGGCTCCCTGATCGAAGATTCTCTGGATAGACCGTACTTAATGAAACAAGGGCCAGGGTTCTTACATTTTTCGTGACCCTGAGAGAGGTATGACATCTATATGACTTGCCAGCCAGTACCTGAAGAAGGTATTGAACTTTTTAATTTGGCTTCACGTGAGATCGACCGATGGTATTATTATTACATGTACACATCTCATCGCACCCCGCCCCGAACCAACCACCCACTGTCTCCTAAAAATCACCAGATAGCGCTACAAATATGGAAAATAAATAAATATGAAATTGGTACTTCCGTTCATAAACTCGTCACCTCATTTTTATCTATAGTTCTCAAAGGATAAAAGATAAAAGTGCTAAATCTAGGTACAATGAATTCACGATACAAGTTATCGAGTTGGATGCGAACAAATATAACATGATGCCAGAAGTTTAGATTGAATAATAATAATAATGTGAATTAGAGAAAATAATTCAATAATTTTAGAGATGAGGGTATTTTGGTTCCTTCGTGCCGTTGAGAGGATGTCACAGCATCCACACAACACAAGAAGTAGAATTCTTGTTTCTTCTTTCTTTTTTTTCTAGCAGTTCTTGTTATTTTAAAATCTCTTTTAACACTTCTTGTTCTCTATTATTTCTTTCAAATAGTGCTTGTTATTTGTTTGTTTGTTTCTAACAGTTCACGTTGTTTTTTTCTTTCTAACAGTTCACGTTGTTTTTTTCTTTCTAACAGTTCACGTTGTTTTTTTCTTTCTAACAGTTCACGTTGTTTTTTTCTTTCTAACAGTTCACGTTGTTTTTTTCTTTCTAACAGTTCACGTTGTTTTTTTCTTTCTAACAGTTCACGTTGTTTTTTTCTTTCTAACAGTTCACGTTGTTTTTTTCTTTCTAACAGTTCACGTTGTTTTTTTCTTTCTAACAGTTCACGTTGTTTTTTCTTTCTAACAGTTCACGTTGTTTTTTTTTTCTAACAGTTCACGTTGTTTTTGCATTCTAAAAGTTCACGTTGTTTTTTTCTTTCTAACAGTTCACGTTGTTTCTTTCTTTCTAACAGTTCACGTTTTTTCTTTCTAACAGTTTACGTTGTTTTTTTCTTTCTAACAGTTCACGTTGTTTTTTTTTCTTTCTAACAGTTCACGTTGTTTTTTTCTTTCTAACAGTTCACGTTGTTTTTTTCTTTCTAACAGTTCACGTTGTTTTTTTCTTTCTAACAGTTCATGTTTTTTTTTCTTTCTAACAGTTCATGTTTTTTTTTTCTTTCTAACAGTTCATGTTTTTTTTTTCTTTCTAACAGTTCATGTTTTTTTTTCTTTCTAACAGTTCATGTTTTTTTTTCTTTCTAACAGTTCATGTTTTTTTTTCTTTCTAACAGTTCATGTTTTTTTTTCTTTCTAACAGTTCATGTTTTTTTTTTCTTTCTAACAGTTCATGTTTTTTTTTCTTTCTAACAGTTCATGTTTTTTTTTCTTTCTAACAGTTCATGTTTTTTTTCTTTCTAACAGTTCATGTTTTTTTTTCTTTCTAACAGTTCATGTTTTTTTTTCTTTCTAACAGTTCATGTTTTTTTTTTCTTTCTAACAGTTCATGTTTTTTTTTTCTTTCTAACAGTTCATGTTTTTTTTTACTCCTAACAGTTTTTCTTCTCTCTCTCTCTCTCACTCTTTATTTCTTTCTTTTTCACTAGCATGTCTTGTTCTTTTTTGAAAAGTTCATATATAATATGGTATATGTTAGATAATTATAAATACGTAGATTGATTCTTACAATTATGACAAATGTTGTCTATGAAATCTCTTCAATTGTATTGATAAAAAGCTTCCGTGCGGAAAGAGTTAACAGACTTGGGTGTTTTCATTAACGTGCGCGATGTGTACACGATCGTCCTGTTCTTCGTCGTTATTCAAAAGGGCTAGACATCGAATCTGAATTATTCAGAGACCGAAGGAAGGTACAGCCACGAAGTAATCCGGACCCGGAAACAAAAAATGCCACCGCAGTTGGAGGAATTCGAAATCAGGACCTGCTTATCCAGAGGTCTGTGCCTTATCTCTACACCACCCTGACGTCAGAGCCGCGATAGCACAGTGGTTAGTGAACTGGACTACAAAGGACAAGAGGTAGGGTTCGATCCCAAACGACGGCTTCCGGGTTCACCCAGCCTTAATTGGGTACCGGATTTTTTTCCTGGGAAAGTTAAGCAGCACGGGCGTAATACCGACCACATTGCCCCCAAAAATAATGTGCTGAAGGTCTGTAAAATTTATGGTCACTAACACAATATTCCCTATACGCCACTTGGCGTGACGGGTCACTAACACCATATTCCCTATACGCCACTTGGCGTGACGGGGGCTCTTTACTTACTTACTTTACCCTGGCGTCCAGAAAAACAAGTACGTTTAATTTACGGAAGTTGCTGATTATCAACGTATACGAGATATGATAACGCAACCTTTGATAAGATCCTGCACGAGAACAGCATCCATTGCAGTTCGAGGGTAACATATCTAGACATCTATCTTGGTCACCTTATCGAGGCAAGATCGAGGGCACTCATAGTTACACTTCAGAAAGTGACACGAGTGAAAAAGTGAGTGAAACAGAAAATTTATGGAAGTGCGGTTATGAGACTTTGAGATTCGGGAGTACGGCTCGGTACGGCCACGATAGGGCGTGGATGAAGGCATATCAATGTTTGTAACGAGAGAGGTGCATAAATAATCAAAGCAAATCACGAACTTGATGTTAAAGGTCAAGGTCAAGTACGAGACTTGAACCGGCGTCTTAGCACGCAAGTTTTCACCCATATGTGCTCGGCCGCCTATCCAGAAATGTCCGGAGACTTCTGGATAGTGTCGCTACAAGCATCGAAACTAACAATGCGAGTAGACATTCCTCACCTTCCCAAGGTACTACCCTGGTACCCATTTATGCCAGCGGCTGGGTCGACCGCGGGTATTTTTTTTTCCCAAACACGAGTTCAATTCACACTGTTTTAAGCGGGTTTGGAACGGGGTTGTCCGAACGTCGGCAGCCCAGTGGGTTGGTCTTATCAACTAGGCTACCGAGGTCCCGACCATAACTTGGTGTTATTTTTCGATGAAGTCTGAATAACCTTAGAACCACAGGGTGTCCCTACAGGCTGGACACATAAGCAAAAATACGAAGAGACCGGGGTCACTCCCGGAGGTTCATGTTAGTCAGGAGGGATTAATAATTTCACAAATTCACATTGCAGGGAGATCTTACAGTCTGCTGTTTGATGTGCGACGGGGATAGTCCGATGACTAACTGTGTTTCATATGTTCGGATTTGGAGTCAAGTTGATGTCCTAGCATCATCAAGCGCTATACATTTTAAAAAAAATTGACGATCATCATTTTCAGGAGGACGTGAACTTCCGGTCAATATAGTGGATAGGCGGCAGGAACCATTAAAGGCTATGTCTGAAAAGTGTTCCTTGTTGCAGTTTCCTCATATTCCGAGCCCGGTTTGTTGCAGAGCTACTGAGTTAAGTGATCTGTGCACACCGTGAGCTGTGCGTTTCATCCGTTTTGATCATGTTTTGATATTCCGATTGTTTATGATGAATGATAATATCTTATGACAAGGAACAATTGGCTGTGTTCACTTTCTGTGGGGCTTCGCCTTATGTCT
Organism: Megaustenia siamemsis; assembly: GCA_032433765.1. Lineage (NCBI taxonomy): Eukaryota > Metazoa > Mollusca > Gastropoda > Stylommatophora > Ariophantidae > Megaustenia > Megaustenia siamemsis. The sequence continues at coordinate 30,959,508 of JAVIAB010000104.1, read as the reverse complement.
TTTGGCGTGTGCTGAGACTGCTATGATGGGGGCTACAGCTACCTTTCTTTGTTTGGGAGATGAAATAGTAATTCGAATGATTCCACTGGCACGGGCGGTTGAGCAATTATGGATTTTAATTTGTTTGCAGGGATACCTGGGCCTTCCATAACCATAACATGGAGACTGAATGACAATTTCTTTAACTGGATTGGAAGACGTAGTCATGTGCAGTTCTCAGCATCGACATGAATCAAAATGTTAATAAATTTAATTTCTTGAAAATATATGTTTTTTTTTCTTGGTATCAAGACTTTAGGGGGCAGCCTGTGAGTTTAAATATAGTATATGCTTTTTATCAGCCTTTTGATGTATCGGGAATATGCTATTAGGGACCATATATATCGATGACTAAAGAAAGGAACATATTAATGTATAATGATGTTAGCATCACGCGAGGCTGCCATATTTAACTAAAATAATCTCCGGTACAAATTTTCAGAAGCTGGTTCAGTTTCGAAGCCGTCTCCATTCGAGAAACCAACATTTGCCACTGATGGGAGTCGAACTTTGGGACACTTTTGGTTTCTGGTCAGTGCCACAGCAACTCGGCAATTGTACCTCTGCTTGAGCGACGAGTTAGTCAGGACAAATATAATCAGGACAAATATAATCAGGACAAATATAATCAGGGAAATATAATCAGGACAAATATAATCAGGATAAATATAATCAGAACAAATATAATCAGGGAAATATAATCAGGATAAATATAATGAGAACAAATATAACCATTACAAATATAATTAGGACAAATATAATCAGGACAAATAAATGAGAAATATCATAAGGTCAAACATAATCAGGATAATTGATTAGCTATGTAATGCACTCAAGAGAAAATGAGAAGATGAATAAAATCAAAGACAAAATGATGAGAAGTAAAAAAAAAAAAAGCAAAAATAATGAGTAATATGAAAGTTGACATAAGGACCTCGCCGGTGTTGCAGCTTTACTATCATGTTCCGAGATTTTACAATGTAACCAGACAAGACGTAAGTTAACTCTGATAAAAATCTGCGATGGTAATGATGGTGGCAACTGATTTCTCTTGGGTACTTTACTTGGGTAATTTTTGAAGCCACTTACTTGTGTTTGAGGTGAGTACAATCAACTAACTTTTGACATCACTTACTTGTGTTTGAGGTGAGTACAATCAACTAACTTTTGACATCACTTACTTGTGTTTGAGGTGAGTACAATCAACACATTTTGGACGTCACTTACTTGTGTTTGAAGTGAGTACAATCAACTAACTTTTGACGTCACTTACTTGTGTTTGAGGTGAGTACAATCAACACATTTTGGACGTCACTTACTTGTGTTTGAGGTGAGTACAATCAACAAATTTTTGACGTCACTTACTTGTGTTTGAGGTGAGAACAATCAACTAACTTTTGACGTCACTTACTTGTGTTTGAGGTGAGAACAATCAATTAACTTTTGACGATACTTACTTGTGTTTGAGGTGAGTACAATCAATTAATTTTTGACGTCACTTACTTCTGTTTGAGGTGAGTACATTCAACTAATTTTTGACGTCACTAATTTTGTTTGACGTGAGTACAATCAACTAATTTTTTACGTCACTAATTTTGTTTGTCGTGAGTACAATCAACTAATTTTTGACGTCACTAATTTTGTTTGACGTGAGTACAATCAACTAATTTTTGACGTCACTAATTTTGTTTGACGTGAGTACAATCAACTAATTTTTGACGTCACTAATTTTGTTTGACGTGAGTACAATCAACTAATTTTTGACGTCACTAATTTTTTTTTGATGTGAGTACAATCAACTAATTTTTGACGTCACTAATTTTTTTTGTCGTGAGTACAATCAACTAATTTTTGACGTCACTAATTTTGTTTGTCGTGAGTACAATCAACACATTTTTGACGTCACTAATTTTGTTTGTCGTGAGTGCAATCAACACATTTTTGACGTCACTAATTTTGTTTGACGTGAGTACAATCAACTAATTTTTGACGCCACTTAATTTTATTTGATGTGAGTACAATCAACTAATTTTTGACGCCACTTAATTTTATTTGATGTGAGTAAAATCAACTAATTTTTGACGTCACTAATTTTGTTTGACGTGAGTACAATGAACTAATTTTTGACGTCACAAACTTTGTTTCGCGTGATTACAATCAACTAATTTTTGACGCCACTTACTTTTGTTGACGTGAGTACAATCAACTAATTTTTGACGCCACTTACTTTTGTTGACGTGAGTACAATCAACTAATTTTTGACGCCACTTACTTTTGTTTGGCGTGAGTACAATCAACTAATTTTTGACGCCACTTACTTTTGTTTGACGTGAGTAAAATCGACTAATTTTTTACGCCACTTACTTTTGTTTGACGTGAGTACAATCAACTATATTTTGACGACACTTTCTTTTGTTTGTCGTGAGTACAATTAACTAATTTTTGACGCCACTTACTTTTGTTTGACGTAGGTAAAATCGACTAATTTTTGACGCCACTTACTTTTGTTTGACGTAGGTAAAATCGACTAATTTTTGACGCCACTTACTTTTGTTTGACGTAGGTAAAATCGACTAATTTTTGACGCCACTTACTTTTGTTTGACGTGGGTAAATTCAACTAATTTCTGACGTCACTAATTTTTGTTTGACGTGAGTACAATAAAAAAAATTTTTGATGTCATTTACTAATTTTTGATGTGGGCACAATCAACTAATTTTTTGACGCCACTAACTTTTGCTTGACGTGTGCACAAGCAACTATTTATTGACGTCATTTACTTACTTATCTTTGGGGACATTTCTTGTACGGAAACAAAACGTGTATTTTTTTATGACCTAACATTTGAAAGTAAATTTAAAATGGTATTTAACATGTATATCTTTAGTAGCTCGGAATAGTTCCCCTGCTGTGTCTCGACTTTATAGATTTAGATTAATAGGGAATAAGTGGGGAATGAATAATAGGATTAACTGAGATTCATAATCAATTTGATTTACTTACATATCTCTGTGTGTGTAGGTCGTTTGTTCCTGCTAAAGACCTATTGACCTGAAACGTCGTTCAAATTTGTGTCGTCCATTAATCACGTAGATAGCTCAGTGGTCAGTGAACTGGACTACAAAGGACAAGCGGTAGGGTTCAATCCCAACCGATAGCTTCCAGGTTCGCCCAGCCTTAAATGGGTACCGGATTTTTTTCAAGGAAAGTAAAGCGGCACGGGCGTAATACATTACCCCAAAAATCATGTGCCGAAGGTCTGTAAAATGTATGTTCACTAACACCATATTCCCTATACGCCACTTGGCGTGACGGGTGTACTTTACTTTTTTTTTTTACGAGTAGCATGACGATGGAGGTGATGGCAGTGACCAGGGTATTCATCTGGTTAGAGTCGCAAGATTACAACCGCGCCCACATACTAAGTGATCAATGAGTATGATTTAAGAAAACGTGGAGGCGGGCTCTGTACGCTGTGAGTAGAGTGATTGCAGAAGTCAAAAATACGTTGGGACACTTTTGTCTATGTCCCTGGACATGCGGGAGTACGTGGAAATGAAAGAGCGGACAGGTTGGCTAGCTGCGCTGTCGTTGAAGACGGTCAACCAATGGATCGGGTGAACCATCATCAATGCTCTCCGAGTTGTGGGAAGGACACAGGACTTCGACAACCTTGAGTCCATGTCACTCCTTCGGATGAAAGAGATGGGAGTTAAGATGGGCACAGCCAGAAACGATAAACTTAGTGGGTGTGTAAGAAGACTAATCAGCCAACACAGAACTGGAGTCGTCGGTCTCTGGACGGGACTTGCTGAGGAGGGATCTGAGCAACTATCAACATGTTCGGGGTGCAGTGATGATGACCGGCAAATAATTAAATAACACAATACCATTCAAAATGATAGTGGGCAATACATATTGTTTAAATGCAAGCGGAACTACATTATTTAATGTAAGCGGAACTACATTTGTTAATGTAAGCGGAACTACATTTTGTTTAAATGTAAGCGGAACTACATTTTGTTTAAATGTTAGCGGAACTACATTTTGTTTAAATGTTAGCGGAACTATATTTTGTTTAAATGTAAGCGGAACTACATTTTATAATGTAAGCGGAACTAAATTTTTTCAATGTAAGCGGAACTACATTTTGTTTAAATATAAGCGGAACTACGTTTTGTTTAATTGTAAGAGGAACTATATTTTTAAATATAAGCGGAGCTACATTTTGTTTAATTGTAAGAGGAACTACATTTTTAAATATAAGCGGATCTACATTTTGTTTAATTGTAAGAGGAACTATATTTTTAAATATAAGCGGAACTACATTTTGTTTAATTGTAAGAGGAACTATATTTTTAAATATAAGCGGAACTACATTTTGTTTAATTGTAAGAGGAACTATATTTTTAAATATAAGCGGAGCTACATTTTGTTTAATTGTAAGAGGAACTATATTTTTAAATATAAGCGGATCTACATTTTGTTTAATTGTAAGAGGAACTATATTTTTAAATATAAGCGGAACTACATTTTGTTTAATTGTAAGAGGAACTATATTTTTAAATATAAGCGGAACTACATTTTGTTTAATTGTAAGAGGAACTACATTTTTAAATATAAGCGGAGCTACATTTTGTTTAATTGTAAGAGGAACTACATTTTTAAATATAAGCGGAACTACGTTTTGTTTAAATGTAAAAAAAAAAACACATTTAATTTAAATGTAAGCGGAACTATATTTTGTTTAAATGTAAGCGGAATTATATTTTGTTTAAATGTAAGCGAAACCACATTTTATTTAAATGTGCCTTTGATCTCTTGAATCTCTGGTAACAGGGACTGAGTTGTTATTCATTTGTTTCTGTGATATGACAATCTGTTGGGTATGTTGGTAAATTTGTATCTTGAAATATGATCACAAATGCATCAGCTTGCTAGTTCACTTGAAATCTAACCGATAACGCATCAGCTTGTTAATTCATTTGAAATGTGACCAGTAACGCATAACCCTGTTAGCTCACTTGAAATGTAACCAGTAACGCATAACCCTGTTAGTTCACTTGAAATGTGACCAGTAACGCATAACCCTGTTAGTTCACTTGAAATGTAACCAGTAACGCATAACCCTATTAGTTCACTAGAAATGTGACCAGTAACGCATAACCCTGTTAGTTCATTTGAAATGTGACCAGAACGCATAACCCTGTTAGTTCATTTGAAATGTGACCAGTAACGCATAACCCTGTTAGTTCACTAGAAATGTAACCAGTAACGCATAACCGTGTTAGTTCACGTGAAATGTAACCAGTAACGCATAACCGTGTTAGTTCACTTGAAATGTAACCAGTAACGGATCAGCGCAAATGTTGGATCCCCTAGCGTGCTACGGAGTTCGTGCATGTGTTCCAGGTTTCACTTTGGAGATTTTCAGTATTTTGAGGAAAAGTTCTGAGCACCTATGGGTGTGTTCGGAATGCAGGGATGATGATTCTAACACAACATAACATAATATAACATAACAGACAAAAGCATAACATAACATTGCATAATGACTGTTATTTTATATACTGGTTTAATTATCCTGAACATATGAAATAATTATATCATAAAATAAATGAAATTATAAAGAACATAGATAATATAATAATCGACGCGGAAAATTAGATTTGATAAGATAAATCTATGCTGCCATAAATAATTGTATATTTTGATTCAGAAAGGCTATTTTATTGTATATAATTTATACGGTTTATGGAGAAACTGTACATTGAGCATATGTAAAATTAAGCCTTGCATGATAATCGTATTATACCTCATGTACACGAATTCAAATTATCTGTTTTTGTTTTATTTAACAAATGTGTTATTAAGATAAGATATAAGGTTTTCGTTCTTTAATGTGATTTTGTTTCTAATTTCTTTTTGTGCTTTTTCTGAAAGAAATGAACACTTACATCTCATATGATTTGGTCTTCCTATTTTCCTGCCTTAGAAAAAAAACAATGTTACACAATGATACCAAAAGGGGTAAGGAGCCCGACTAATAGGCACATATGTCCAGGAGACACTTTCTCTTCCGCTGTGTTCAGATTAGAACTTGCCTGTCTTTTGTGTTTGTTTTTTAATTACTTTTTTGATGGTTTGTACTTCTGCTTTAGTTGAAACGTAGTAGTTTGTCTTGTTTCTTTATAGCATTAGCTGCTTATAGCATTTTGTTGTTGTGGATTATTTTGCACTGATATCGGAACATTATGTCTAGAATACAAGTTGTCTAGCACGCTACCAACACGGTATTACGTTAATAATTCTAGCACCGTTGAAGATATAGCAGCGAACGTTGAACAGGAGTACTCTCTTTGCGTTGGGAGTCGCGATACCTCAGTGGTTAGTGAACTGGACTACAAAGGACAAGAGGTAAGGTTCGATCCCAACCGACGGCTTCCAGGTTCACCCAGCCTTAAATGGGTACTGGATTTTTTTCTGGGAAAGTGAAGCGGCACGGGCGTAATACCGACCACATTATCCCAAACATCATGTGCCGAAGGTGTGTAAAATTTATGGTCACTAACACCATATTCCCAATACGCCACTTGGCGTGAGTGACGGGCCACTAACACCATAATCCCAATACACTACTTGGCGTGACGGGTCACTAACATCATATTCCCTATACGCCACTTGGCGTGACGGGTCACTAACACCATATTCCCTATACGCCACTTGGCGTGACGGGCCACTAACACCGTATTCCCTATACGCCACTTGGCGTGACGGGTCACTAACACCGTATTCCCTATACGCCACTTGGCGTGACGGGTCACTAACACCGTATTCCCTATACACTACTTGGCGTGACGGGTCACTAACACCATATTTCCAATACGCCACTTGGCGTGACGGGTCACTAACACCCTATTTCCAATACGCCACTTGGCGTGACGGGTCACTAACACCCTATTCCCTATACGCCACTTGGCGTGACGGGTCACTAACACCATATTTCCAATACGCCACTTGGCGTGACGGGTCACTAACACCCTATTCCCTATACGCCACTTGGCGTGACGGGTCACTAACACCATATTTCCAATACGCCAATTGGCGTGACGGGTCACTAACACCCTATTCCCTATACGCCACTTGGCGTGACGGGTCACTAACACCATATTCCCTATACGCCACTTGGCGTGACGGGTCACTAACACCCTATTCCCTATACGCCAATTGGCGTGACGAGTCACTATCACCATTTTCCTTATACGCCACTTGGCGTGACGGGTCACTAACACCGTATTCCCTATACGCCACTTGGCGTGACGGGTCACTAACACCGTATTCCCTATACGCCACTTGGCGTGACGGGTCTCTAACACCGTATTCCCTATACGCCACTTGGCGTAACGGGTCACTAACACCGTATTCCCTATACGCCACTTGGCGTGACGGGTCACTAACACCGTATTCCCTATACGCCACTTGGCGTGACGGGTCACTAACACCGTATTCCCTATACGCCACTTGGCGTGACGGGGGTGCTTTACTTTTTAATTTATGCTCATTGTGTGGGAAAATTGAAGGAAAAGGTCTGCAGTGTTTGTGTGCGTGTGTGGTGTGTATGTGTGTAGTGTGTGTGCGTGTATGGTGTATGTGTACTTGTTATATATATAATATAATTATTGCCTATAGTTATGTTGATAGTCAGTTTCTCTTTTACGATATTCATAACTTCTGTTTTGTTGATGTTCATGTTGTATTTTGTGTCTGTGCTGTTGAGTCTAAATGTTCTTGTAGGTCTTCTATTGTTTCATGTATTAGTGCATGATCGCCTGCAAATAGAAACATGTTGATCTCCTCTATCTCTGATGGGTTGGCTAACTTGCACACATAGCCCATGTTATGTAATAAACAATAGGCGGTGAAAGCATGCGCCCCTGTTTTACTCCTGACCTGAGACTTCCAAGGACAAAAATGATAACCAGTTAGCTATCTACGCACACACCTAAGACAAATACGTCCCGTCGCAAGAGGCGCATATCGCAGCGTAAACTAGCGACACAAAACATCCATGACCACTTAAACACAAAAAAAAAACAGAAAAAGAAGTTAAAAAAAAATATATATATATGAAGTGATCTTTAACGTGCGCAAAGTGCACACGGGTACCTTATTTTTTTTGCACCCTTATCCAGGAGGGTTAAACATCGGAATTGACGACCAAGAGAGAGGAGTAGAGGAAAACCACCAAGAAAGATTCGACAAGAAAAATACCCACAAACTTTGGGTGGTTTCAAACCTGAACCAACTTGATCAGTTGGCGTCCACCGCTCAGTCCTCTCTCAGGAGGGTTCAGTTGATAGAAAACATTTCAATAGGGGAAACTAAACAAAAATGAGTTCGCTGGTAGGGTGTGCTGAATAAATACATCGTGTACATTATATTCGATCTAAGGAACTTGATTAATAAACTTGAAAAAATACAAATATTCGGCTAACGAACACACACAGTCTAACAGAACTGCAAATAAGAAAGATTCCGTTAATGGATAGATCTCGATTAGGAAACGTACAATATAATAATCATCATCATCAGGTCGCATGTCCTTTACAAAGAGTTGCATTCACCACAGCCCGTTTGACATAATCTCTGTCTCTAACTAGATCTCCCACAGAACGTTGCATTCATCACAGCCCGTCCGACATAATCTCTGTCTTTAACTAGATCTCCCACAGAATGTTTCATTCATCACAACCCGTCCGACATAATCTCTGTCTCTAACTAGATCTCCCACAGAACGTTGCATTCATCACAACCCGTCTGACATAATCTCTGTCTTTAACTAGATCTCCCACAGAACGTTGCATTCATCACAGCCAGTCTGACATAATCTCTGTCTCTAACTAGATCTCCCACAGAACGTTGCATTCATCACAACCCGTCTGACATAATCTCTGTCTTTAACTAGATCTCCCACAGAACGTTGCATTCATCACAACCCGTCTGACATAATCTCTGTCTCTAACTAGATCTCCCACAGAATGTTCCATTCATCACAGCCCGCCTGACATAATCTCTGTCTCTAACTAGATCTCCCACAGAACGTTGCATTCATCACAACCCGTCCGACATAATCTCTGTCTTTAACTAGATCTCCCACAGAATGTTTCATTCATCACAGCCAGTCTGACATTATCTCTGTCTTTAACTAGATCTCCCACAGAATGTTCCATTCATCACAGCCCGTCTGACATTATCTCTGTCTTTAACTAGATCTCCCACAGAATGTTCCATTCATCACAGCCCGTCTGACATAATCTCTGTCTCTAACTAGATCTCCCACAGAATGTTCCATTCACCACAGCCCGTCTGATATAGCCTCTGTCTTTATCCATATCTCCCACTACACCTGTTGTCATGTTCAAGGTCTCTGATGTCTTAAAACCACCTTCATCTTGATCTGCCCCTGATGTGTTGCCCAGGAACCAGGCCTTCCATTATTGTTCTTCCCCGCCCGCTGTGTCTGTTGACCTGGCCACAATATTTTAATTTCTTCTGTGGAATGAAGTCTATGCGCCAGTTCATTATTGTGCTTAGGTCCTTTCATCATCATCAAGTACCAGGCCCGCTGGCGTGGGTGATCATGTCTCTCCACAGTAGTAGGAAACTCTTTGTACAGAGCTTCGCAGCAGGAGGCAATCTGATCATCAGAAAAAGACCCCCGTCGAGCAAGTGTTTCGGCCCTTTAGCTTCTTGACACTCTAGGGGAGGTGGGCCCGCCTGGGTCATGACTTCCAGGCGTCGACCTCCTGCCGCATTGCCTCTAAGGCTTACACCGTATGTTCGGCACAAACTAACTAAACGTAATACACAAAACTTTCTAAAATAGCTTACCTAAACTAAGCTTATGTTCGGCACAAAATAACTATCACTTAATACACAAAACACTCGAAAATAGATTACCTAACTTAAGGTTTACATTTCATGTTCGGCACAAAATAGTTGCATTTAATAGGCAACACACTCGAGAATAGATACCTTACCTGTCTTGGTTTAACCTAGCGCGTTACTGCGCTTTCGAGTTGAAATAACTTGGCCGTCAGTGTCTGACTTTCGTGGGAAATCGGCATCTGCTGGTTAAGATTGACGCCTAGTTGTCTGGTCTTCTTGTTGTTTAGGACTGTTGTTTGTATGGTAGTTGCCCCAAGCATCTGGTCTGATGCTCACCTCCGGTCGATTATGTAACCTCTTATCGCTTCGTCTCGGGCCCTACTTCAATTCTCCCTACTCTGTTGACTTACGTGGGAGCAATAAGTGGTCAAGGTGTAAAATAGTCGCCCGATCCGTCTGGTCTGGACATAATATTATTTGACTGTTGGTCTGTCTCGACTCTGCCACAGCCAGCACGACGCTCTTTCTGCTGACTCAGCAATAGTCTTCATTGTTCTTGACCGCATCCCTCCCTTAATTCCTAGCATTTTTAAGAGGTCGTAGAGGGATGGGGTTGTGAGTCCTCTGGCACTAACCACCACCGAAAACACTCTACTCTGTACTCCCTGCTTTCTCAGCTCGGTGGCGAGATCCTTGTATTTAGATAGTTTGAATATATGTTGTTCCTCTATCCTGGATTCAAATGGCACTGTGAGTTCTATTAAAATGACATGGGTCATATTTGACGTGTAGAGTGCAATGTCTGGGCGCATTTTAGATCTCTTAATGCACTCTGGGTACTTCCCTCGCCCTGGGAGGTCAACCGCCATCTCCCAATCGTTGGCTATGTCCAGGATAGTGAAGTCGTTCCAGTGGTTCTGCTTGGGGCGTGTAGCCTGTCCCGCTCTCAAAAAGTAGGTGTTAGTCGTAGCTGGTCGAACTTTATTGTTGGCCTTCATCCGCGCCCCATCCACGGCGGCAGCCAGTTCATGCAGCACTCTGTTGTGTCGCCATGTGTACCGCCCTTGGCCTAGTGATGTCTTGCACGAGGAAAGAACATGTTCCATCGTCTGTCTTCCTCCGCAAAGAGGACATCGATTGTCATCTGTCTTCCCCCACTTCACAAGGTTGCAGGCTGATGGTAGAAGGTCATACATAGATCTGACTATGTAGCTGAGCCGCAGCGGTGCCATATGCCACATGTCATTCCATGTTAGTGTCCTCTGCAAAGCCATCTCCCATGTGGTCCATTGGCCTTGCTGCACCTGTTGTGCTGCCTTTTGTACACGCTTGTTCTCCTCGACATCTCTTATCTCCCTGACTATCATGTCCCTTCGTTGTCTATTTGATGCCTTTGACCACCATTGGATGTCTCCATGACCAAATCCACGCCTGTTGGTCTGCGTGTAGCCCATTACTTCCTTTAGCTGGAGACTCTCACGTGCTTCGCGTACTGCTGCACACGCCTGCCACTTCCGACCGGTCTTCACTGTGGGTTCCACTGTTCGGACAGTTTCGTCTGACGAGCTTTGCAGCATAACTGCCAGTCTGGCCTTGCCGGCTTTATATTCCTCTAGGACTGACTTGAACGGAAGGACCAGCTTGGCTTTCTTGCAGTACAGCGCAACATCCGTCAGTCCCGGTGGTACTCCCAGCCATTTCCGCGTGTACTTGCTAATCTTGCTCTCCATCGCTTCCACCGTACTTGAGCTGATCTCATATATCAGAAGAGGCCATAGCAGTTTGGGTATCAACATAAACTGGAGGCACCAGATCTTAAACTTTCCTAAAAGTCTACTCCGGTCGATGATATGTAGCCCTTGCTCTGCCATCTCTCTTACTCTCTGAACTGCTTTCGTGTCTTTCAATGAGGCGTCATACACTCTGCCAAGGCTCTTTATTGGCTCCTCGCAGACGGTTGGAATCCTCTGTTTCGCCACATTGAATATAACTTGCTTGGTCTTCCCTCGTCTGATGGATAGGCTTCGTGACTTCTTTGGTTTGAAGCTCATCCGGCACCACACGATGAGTTCGTCCAGGCGTTCAAGCATCCTGCGGGCGTGGCTCTCTTCTGATGCTAGGACGGTGGTGTCATCCATAAATGCTCTAAGTGGTGGCATGTGGTATCCACCTCCCAAGTCTGGTCGTTTCCCAACTCCTTCTGCTGCTCTCAATATTATCTGCATCGCCATCACGAAGAGTATGGGCGAAATTGTACATCCCATCGCAATGTCGACCTGCAATTCTATCCAGTCGGTCGTGTATTCATTTGTGGAGAAACGCACAGTGAAGCCGGTAAAATACAGTCTGAGCATGGCGGTCACACTCTGAGGTACATGGTACATTCGGAGAGCCTGCCAAATCATCTGATGTGGGACTGATCCATATGCGTTTGCAAGATCTAGCCATATGACGTCTAGATCTAGCTTCTCGGTTTTTGCTCTCTGTATCGCGTCCCATATCATTGTCGCGTGCTCCAAGCATCCGGGGACACCAGGGACTCCTCCCTTCTGTATGGCAGTATCTATGTACCCGTTCTCCACGAGGTACGAGGTGAGTCTCTTTGCCATTACAGAGAAGAATACTTTCCCTTCCACATTCAGTAGGGAGATTGGTCTGAACTGCGTAATCTCATTTGAGTTCAGTTCCTTTGGAATGTACACGCCATTGGCCTTTTTCCACTCCTGGCTTACAATCTGCCTCTTCCATGCACTCCTGAGCAGCCGATGCAGTCGTTTCAGTACCTCTGGGCATCTTTTGTAAACCAGGTATGGAACGCCATTTGGACCTGGGGCCGAGTTGTTGCGGGCTCTGTGAACAACATCTATAACTTCTTTTAACGTCGGCGGCCTATCATTGAATGGGGTGCCCGGTTCGCTCGGCCACATGATTCCTGTCATTGACTTCAGCGGTTCGTCTCTCTGGCTGTCCGAATAGGTCTCTCTTAGATGTTTCTCTAGCTCCTCCTTGCTGATTTTTAATGTTCCAGATCTTGGTGGTTCAAATAGCTCCTTTGCAAACTTGAACGGATCTTTGAAGAACGTTTCCCTGGCCCTCTTGGTTGCTTTCCTTTTTCGATACAATCTTTCTGCTCTACCCAGTGCCTTATGTTTTGATTTTAGATGCTGCCATACCTGATGCAGTGCTTCCTTCTCTGCTTCTGTAGCTTTCTTGAATTGTTTCCTAGCATGGTTTTTCTGCCTCCTAATCTCTTCTATTTGTTTCTGTCGTCTGCTTTTTTGTGGTTTCGTGCTCGCCCTTACTTCCTTCGTGCCTAAGCCTAACTCCTTGACGCAATAATAATAGACCACTTCGCCTATGCTTTCAAGCTTCTGGGACAAGTTCAGCCGTTTAAGGTGGTGGTCTATGGCTTCTGCTAGTGACTTGTCTAACTTCTCCCAGACTACTGTGTTGCAGGCGGGAGGAAACTTGATCTTCTCTCTCTTCCCGTCCAAGAGGTGAGCGAATTCATCATCAGACAGCTCAACTTGAATATTCCCACAACTTTCAATCTCGGCAGTTATTTATCATTTCTGTTGTTGACCTTCTACCAAGCCATTCTTTTAAGCTGTCTGGTATTTGTTATCTTTGCTTCCCTCTATCTCTTCGTCCCTCAATTTTCCCAGTTGTTACAATATATTCCAGTTGTTCTCTTCTCATTACATGGCCAAAAAATGATGATTGTTTCTTCCAAATATTGGAAATTAGCTCTCTTTTTGTTTTGGCCTCTTTCAGAACGCTTTAATTACTCTTCTTAGCTGTCCATGGTATTCTCAACATTCTTCTGTAAAACCACATTTCTACAGACTCCAGTGATTTTCTTGTCTAGGTTGTTTAATACGTACAGCTTAACAGACATAAATATACTAGAAGTTTATATATTATGATGAGTGTAAGTTGTAAACTCGACTACATACAACCATTTATCGCAACAGACAGTAACAGCAGTCAATTATGTATAAGACCTGACACTAAACATATGCCAAGTGTATAAATGACCCCACTATAAACATATGCTCAATGTATAAGATCCCACTATAAACATATACTCAATGTATAAGACCCCACTATAAACATATATTCAATGTATAAGATCCCACTATAAACATATGCACAATGTATAAGACCCCACTATAAACATATACTCAATGTATAAGACCCCACTATAAACATATGCTCAATGTATAAGACCCCACTATAAACATATACTCAATGTATAAGACCCCACTATAAACATATACTCAATGTATAAGACCCCACTATAAACATATATTCAATGTATAAGACCCCACTATAAACATATACTCAATGTATAAGACCCCACTATAAACATATGCTCAATGTATAAGACCCCACTATAAACATATGCACAATGTATAAGACCCCACTATAAACATATGCACAATGTATAAGACCCCACTATAAACATATGCTCCATGTATAAGACCCCACTATAAACATATGCTCCATGTATAAGACCCCACTATAAACATATGCTCCATGTATAAGACCCCACTATAAACATATGCTCCATGTATAAGACCCCACTATAAACATATGCTCCATGTATAAGACCCCACTATAAACATATACACAATGTATAAGACCCCACTATAAACATATGCACAATGTATAAGACCCCACTATAAACATATGCTCCATGTATAAGACCCCACTATAAACATATGCTCCATGTATAAGACCCCACTATAAACATATGCTCCATGTATAAGACCCCACTATAAACATATGCACAATGTATAAGACCCCACTATAAACATATGCACAATGTATAAGACCCCACTATAAACATATGCTCCATGTATAAGACCCCACTATAAACATATGCTCCATGTATAAGACCCCACTATAAACATATGCTCCATGTATAAGACCCCACTATAAACATATGCTCCATGTATAAGACCCCACTATAAACATATGCTCCATGTATAAGACCCCACTATAAACATATGCACAATGTATAAGACCCCACTATAAACATATGCACAATGTATAAGACCCCACTATAAACATATGCTCCATGTATAAGACCCCACTATAAACATATGCTCCATGTATAAGACCCCACTATAAACATATGCTCCATGTATAAGACCCCACTATAAACATATGCTCCATGTATAAGACCCCACTATAAACATATGCTCCATGTATAAGACCCCACTATAAACATATGCACAATGTATAAGACCCCACTATAAACATATGCTCCATGTATAAGACCCCAATTATTAGTCGGCGCGTGTATGCGACCGTCTCGATTCGACCCTCAATTTTTGACAATTAAAAAAACTAAACAAAATGTAGATAAACACTTAAGAGTACAGGAATCACACCCCGTGACTAGATGACAGCACGGGCTGTCAGTAAACAGTCTCTGCCCACTCTCCAGCAATTACTCACAGGCGCGTGCATCGATTTCAGCACTCGATTCCTCCTCGTGTGTGAGAGATCGTGACGAACGAGACCTAGGGGCGGATCCATTGAAGATGTCAGCGTTTCTTTTTCATTTGGAGTGGGGTGGGGGGAGGGTAGTGAATAAGGGTGGAAGGGTCAGTGGCGTAACTAATATGTTGAAAGGGGGGGGGGGAGAAGGTTGCTCCCCCAAAAATTTGGAAGCCACGTTGATTGTATACTTTTGCGTATCGGGATGAGAAGGAATAGCAAAAGGTAAGGACAATCTTCCAGGATTGTTAGGAGTTCGCGTGGCAACTCAAAGGTCAAGAAAGAAAATCTTTGTGAAGCCAGCACACACACAAAGAGAACTTGTAATACACAAAATAGGCTTCTAACTTACAAAGGAGGACTTATATCATGCAACGTGGGCATTCAACACAAAAGGTGGGTTTCTTACACATACAAGAGGTATGCAAGCTCACAAAGAGGGCTTCTAACACACAAAGCGGACTTCTAACACACAAAGCGGACTTCTAACTCACAAAGAGGACTTCTAACACACAAAGCGGACTTCTAACACACAAAGAGGACTTCTAACACACAAAGAGGACTTCCTAACTAACAAAGAGGACTTCCTAACTAACAAAGAGGACTTCTAACACACAAAGCGGACTTCTAACACACAAAGAGGACTTCTAACACACAAAGAGGACTTCCTAACTAACAAAGAGGACTTCCTAACTTCAAAGAGGACTTCTAACACACAAAGAGGACTTCCTAACTAACAAAGAGGACTTCTAACACACAAAGCGGACTTCTAACACACAAAGAGGACTTCTAACACACAAAGAGGACTTCTAACACACAAAGAGGACTTCTAACACACAAAGAGGACTTCCTAACTAACAAAGAGGACTTCTAACACACAAAGCGGACTTCTAACACACAAAGAGGACTTCTAACACACAAAGAGGACTTCTAACACACAAAGAGAGCTTCTAACTCACAAAGAGAGCTTCTAACTCACAAAGAGGGCTTCTAACTTACAAAAGAGGGCTTCTAACTCACAAAAGAGGGCTGATAACAGAAAAACAGAGCTGATAACACACGAAAGAGACATTCCAAAACACTATGTCTGGTACATAAAGGAGGGCTTTTAACACATAAGGAAGGGCTTCTAACACTCAAAGAAGGGCTTCTAACACTCAAAGAAGAGCTTTTAACACATACAAAGGGCTCCTAACACATACAAAGGGCTCCTAACACATACAAAGGGCTCCTAACACATACAAAGGGCTCCTAACACATACAAAGGGCTCCTAACACATACAAAGGGCTCCTAACACATACAAAGGGCTCCTAACACATAAAACAGAGCTCCAAATAACACGCAGAGTGAACTATTAATGCATGAAGGAGGCTTCTAAATAAAGGCCGACCGTTTCCAGCTCTCTTGTCTTTTGACATCTTCGACACAAACATGTTTTTAGAAGAATTAATTGGGTCATCTAATGACAACAGAAAAAATAGGGGGAAAAAGAGCCCACGAATAAAACAGAGAGAGAAAATACAGGATCGGTGAGCATTTTAATGTGACGCATTGGTAGCCTTAGAGATATTAATTATTTCTTTCTGGTTTGTAATAGTGACTCCCACTGCTTGTTACATTTGGTGTGTTATAGATGTCCTCTTTGGGACTTTCATTCTGGTGTGTTATAGATTTCATTTGGTGTTTCTGTCTAGTGTATTATAGTGGACCCTGTTTGGACGTTTCTTCCTAGTGTGTGATAGGGACGCTGTTTGGACGTTTCTTCCTAGTGTGTGATAGGGACGCTGTTTGGACGTTTCTTCCTAGTGTGTGATAGGGACGCTGTTTGGACGTTTCTTCCTAGTGTGTGATAGGGACGCTGTTTGGACGTTTCTTCCTAGTGTGTGATAGGGACGCTGTTTGGACGTTTCTTCCTAGTGTGTGATAGAGGCCTTCTTTGGACGTTTCTTCCTAGAGTGTGTGAGGGACCCTCTTTGGATGTTTCTTCCTAGAGTGTGTGAGGGAACCTCTTTGGACGTTTCTTCCTAGAGTGTGTGAGGGACCCTCTTTGGACGTTTCTTCCTAGAGTGTGTGAGGGAACCTCTTTGGACGTTTCTTCCTAGAGTGTGTGAGGGAACCTCTTTGGACGTTTCTTCCTAGAGTGTGTGAGGGAACCTCTTTGGACGTTTCTTCCTAGAGTGTGTGAGGGAACCTCTTTGGACGTTTCTTCCTAGAGTGTGTGAGGGAACCTCTTTGGACGTTTCTTCCTAGAGTGTGTGAGGGAACCTCTTTGGATGTTTCTTCCTAGAGTGTGTGAGGGACCCTCTTTGGACGTTTCTTCCGTGTGTGTGTGAGGGACCCTCTTTAGACGTTTCTTCCTAGAGTGTGTGAGGGACCCTCTTTGGACGTTTCTTCCGTGTGTGTGTTAGAAGGCCTCTTTCTTACTAGTGTGTGTTAGGGGCCCTCTTTGGATATTTCTTCCGAGCGTGTGCAGAGGGCATCCTTTGGACTTTTCTTACTAGTGTGTGTTAGGGGCCCTCTTTGCACATTTCTTCCTAGCGAGTGTAGAGGTCCCTCTTTGGACTTTTCTTACTAGTGTGTGATAGGGGTCCTCTTTGGACACTTCTTCAGAGCGTGTGTAGAGGTCCCTCTTTGGACGTTTCTTCCTAGTGTGTGATAGGGGTTCTCTTTGGACATTTCTTCAGAGCGTGTGTAGAGGTCTCTCTTTGGACGTTTCTTCTGAGCGTGCGTAGAAGGCCCTCTTTGGACGTTTCTTCAGAGCGTGTGTAGAGGTCCCTCTTTGGACGTTTCTTCCTAGTGTGTGATAGGGGTTCTCTTTGGACATTTCTTCAGAGCGTGTGTAGAGGTCTCTCTTTGGACGTTTCTTCTGAGCGTGCGTAGAAGGCCCTCTTTGGACACTTCTTCAGAGCGTGTGTAGAGGTCCCTCTTTGGACGTTTCTTCCTAGTGTGTGATAGGGGTTCTCTTTGGACATTTCTTCAGAGCGTGTGTAGAGGTCTCTCTTTGGACGTTTCTTCTGAGCGTATGTAGAAGGTCCTCTTTGGACATTTCTTCAGAGCGTGTGTAGAGGTCTCTCTTTGGACGTTTCTTCAGAGCGTGCGTAGAAGGCCCTCTTTGGACGTTTCTTCAGAGCGTGTGTAGAGGTCCCTCTTTGGACATTTCTTCCGAGCGTATGTAGAAGGTCCTCTTTGGACATTTCTACCGAGCGTGTGTAGAAGGCCCGCATTGGACATTTCTTCCGAGCGTATGTAGAAGGTCCTCTTTGGACATTTCTACCGAGCGTGTGTAGAAGGCCCTCTTTGGACATTTCTTCCGAGCGTATGTAGAAGGCCCTCATTGGACATTTCTTCCGAGCGTATGTAGAAGGCCCTCTTTGGACATTTCTTCCGAGCGTATGTAGAAGGCCCTCATTGGACATTTCTTCCGAGCGTGTGTAGAAGGCCCTCTTTGGACGTTTCTTCCGAGCGTGTGTAGAAGGCCCTCTTTGGACGTTTCTTCCGAGCGTGTGTAGAAGGCCCTCTTTGGACGTTTCTTCCGAGCGTGTGTAGAAGGCCTTCATTGGACGTTTCTTCGGAGCGTGTGTAGAAGGCCCTCATTGGACGTTTCTTCCGAGCGTGTGTAGAAGGCCCTCTTTGGACGTTTCTTCCGAGCGTATGTAGAAGGCCTTCATTGGACGTTTCTTCCGAGCGTGTGTAGAAGGCCCTCATTGGACGTTTCTTCCGAGCGTATGTAGAAGGCCCTCATTGGACGTTTCTTCCGAGCGTGTGTAGAAGGCCTTCATTGGACGTTTCTTCCGAGCGTGTGTAGAAGGCCTTCATTGGACGTTTCTTCCGAGCGTGTGTAGAAGGCCCTCTTTGGACGTTTCTTCCGAGCGTATGTAGAAGGCCTTCATTGGACGTTTCTTCCGAGCGTGTGTAGAAGGCCCTCATTGGACGTTTCTTCCGAGCGTGTGTAGAAGGCCTTCATTGGACGTTTCTTCCGAGCGTGTGTAGAAGGCCCTCATTGGACGTTTCTTCCGAGCGTGTGTAGAAGGCCTTCATTGGACGTTTCTTCCGAGCGTGTGTAGAAGGCCCTCATTGGACGTTTCTTCCGAGCGTGTGTAGAAGGCCTTCATTGGACGTTTCTTCGGAGCGTTTGTAGAAGGCCCTCATTGGACGTTTCTTCCGAGCGTGTGTAGAAGGCCTTCATTGGACGTTTCTTCGGAGCATGTGTAGAAGGCCCTTTTTGGACGTTTCTTCCGAGCGTGTGTAGAAGGCCCTCATTGGACGTTTCTTCCGAGCGTGTGTAGAAGGCCCTCATTGGACGTTTCTTCCGAGCGTATGTAGAAGGCCCTCATTGGACATTTCTTCTGAGCGTATGTAGAAGGCCCTCATTGGACATTTCTTCCGAGCGTATGTAGAAGGCCCTCTTTGGACATTTCTACCGAGCGTGTGTAGAAGGCCCTCATTGGACATTTCTTTCGAGCGTATGTAGAAGGCCCTCATTGGACATTTCTTCAGAGCGTGTGTGGAAGGCCCTCTTTGGACATTTCTACCGAGCGTGTGTAGAAGGCCCTCATTGGACATTTCTTCCGAGCGTGTGTAGAAGGCCCTCATTGGACATTTCTTCCGAGCGTATGTAGAAGGTCCTCTTTGGACATTTCTTCCGAGCGTGTGTAGAAGGTCCTCATTGGACATTTCTTCCGAGCGTGTGTAGAAGGCCCTCATTGGACGTTTCTTCCGAGCGTATGTAGAATGCCCTCATTGGACGTTTCTTCCGAGCGTATGTAGAAGGCCCTCATTGGACATTTCTTCCGAGCGTGTGTAGAAGGCCCTCATTGGACGTTTCTTCCGAGCGTATGTAGAATGCCCTCATTGGACATTTCTTCCGAGCGTGTGTAGAAGGTCCTCATTGGACATTTCTTCCGAGCGTATGTAGAAGGTCCTCATTGGACATTTCTTCCGAGCGTGTGTAGAAGGCCCTCATTGGACGTTTCTTCCGAGCGTATGTAGAAGGCCCTCATTGGACGTTTCTTCCGAGCGTATGTAGAAGGCCCTCTTTGGACGTTTCTACCGAGCGTGTGTAGAAGGCCCTCATTGGACGTTTCTACCGAGCGTGTGCAGAAGATCCTCATTGGACATTTCTTCCGAGCGTATGTAGAAGCTCCTCATTGGACATTTCTTCCGAGCGTATGTAGAAGGCCCTCATTGGACGTTTCTTCCGAGCGTATGTAGAAGGCCCTCATTGGACGTTTCTTCCGAGCGTATGTAGAAGGTCCTCATTGGACATTTCTTCCGAGCGTATGTAGAAGGTCCTCATTGGACATTTCTTCCGAGCGTATGTAGAAGGCCCTCATTGGACATTTCTTCCGAGCGTATGTAGAAGGCCCTCTTTGGACATTTCTTCCGAGCGTATGTAGAAGGTCCTCATTGGACATTTCTTCCGAGCATATGTAGAAGGCCCTCTTTGGACATTTCTTCCGAGCGTATGTAGAAGGCCCTCTTTGGACATTTCTTCCGAGCGTATGTAGAAGGCCCTCTTTGGAAGTTTCTTCCGAGCGTATGTAGAAGGCCCTCTTTGGACATTTCTTCCGAGCGTATGTAGAAGGCCTTCTTTTGACATTTCTTCCGAGCGTATGTAGAAGGCCCATTTTGGACATTTCTTCTGAGCGTATGTAGAAGGTCCTCTTTGGACGTTTCTTCTGAGCGTATGTAGAAGACCCATTTTGGACATTTCTTCTGAGCGTATGTAGAAGGCCTTCTTTTGACATTTCTTCCGAGCGTATGTAGAAGACCCATTTTGGACATTTCTTCTGAGCGTATGTAGAAGGTCCTCTTTGGACGTTTCTTCTGAGCGTATGTAGAAGACCAATTTTAGACATTTCTTCTGAGCGTATGTAGAAGGCAATCTTTGGACATTTCTTCCGAGCGTGTGTTGAAGGTCCTCTTTGGACGTTTCTTCCGAACATGTGTAGAAGGCCCTCTTTGGACGTTTCTGCCGGGCGTGTGTAGAAGTCCCTCTTTGGACGTTTCTGCCGGGCGTGTGTAGAAGGCCCTCTTTGGACGTTCCTTCCGAACATGTGTAGAAGGCCCTCTTTGGACGTTTCTGCCGGGCGTGTGTACAGGGCTCTCTTTGGACGATTTCATTGATGCTAAATAGAACCAATTCTGATCTATTGAAGTGAATTATGGACAGTAGACAAACAAATGAAAAGATGATTTGAAGCCACAGAGATGGGATTTCTCAGAAGAATGATGAAAGTTCCTGGACTGCAAAAAAGACCAATGAGGACATTCTCAAAGAGGACAACACAATAAGGGAGCTCCTAAAAAACATCAGGAAGAAACAATCAACATTTGTTAGGGCACATCATGAGAAGAGGAAAGTTAGAATACTTGGTTACAACTGGCAAAATACAGGGAAAGAGAGATTGCGGACGACAGAGAGAGAGAGAGAGAGAGAGAGAGAGAGAGAGAGAGAGAGAGTGAAGATACTAGATAGCTTGGTGTCATGGCATGGAAAACAGTCAACAACATAATTGATAGGAAGGCGACATAATCGCCTACGCCAACCAGTATGGCACATGATGATAATGATTACTCTTATTCTACCTCTTCTTAACATTCCTCTTCTTCATTTTTCCTCTTCATTTATTCTTGTTCTCATAACCCCGGAAGTCATTGGGGCACCACTAACAGACTTTATACTTCGGGGTGGTTGGGGCACTACTAACAGACTTTATACTTCGGGGTGGTTGGGGCACTACTAACAGACTTTATAAACTTGGGGGTCATTGGGGCACTACTAACAGACTTTATAAACTTGGGGGCCATTGGGGCAGTACTGACAGACTTTATACTTGGGGGTCATTGGGGAACCACTAACAGACTTTATAAACTTGGGGGTGGTTGGGGCACTACTAACAGACTTTATAAACTTGGGGGTGGTTGGGGCACTACTAACAGACTTTATAAACTTGGGGGTCATTGGGGCACTACTAACAGACTTTATAAACTTGGGGGTCATTGGGGCAGTACTGACAGACTTTATACTTGGGGGTCATTGGGGAACCACTAACAGACTTTATAAACTTGTGGATCATTGGGGCACTACTAACAGACTTTATAAACTTGGGGGTCATTGGGGCACTACTAACAGACTTTATAAACTTGGGGGTCATTGGGGCACTACTAACAGACTTTATAAACTTGGGGGTCATTGGGGCACCACTAACAGACTTTATAAACTTGGGGGTCATTGGGGCACCACTAACAGACTTTATAAACTTGGGGGTCATTGGGGAACCACTAACAGACTTTATAAACTTGGGGGTCATTGGGGCACTACTAACAGACTTTATAAACTTGGGGGTCATTGGGGCACCACTAACAGACTTTATAAACTTGGGAGTCATTGGGGCACTACCAACAGACTTTATAAACTTGGGGATCATTGGGGCACTACTAACAGACTTTATAAACTTGGGGTCATTGGGGCACCACTAACAGACTTTATACTTGGGGGTCATTGGGGAACCACTAACAGACTTTATAAACTTGGAGGTCATTGGGGCACTACTGACAGACTTTATACTTGGGGGTCATTGGGGAACCACTAACAGACTTTATAAACTTGGGGGTGGTTGGGGCACTACTAACAGACTTTATAAACTTGGGGTGGTTGGGGCACTACTAACAGACTTTATAAATTGGAGTCATTGGGGCACCACTAACAGACTTTATAAACTTTGGGGTCATTGGGGAACCACTAACAGACTTTATAAACTTGGGGGTGGTTGGGGCACTACTGACAGACTTTATAAACTTGGGGGTGGTTGGGGCACTACTAACAGACTTTATAAACTTGGAGTCGTTGGGGCACCACTAACAGACTTTATAAACTTGGGGGTCATTGGGGCAGTGCTAACAGATTTTATAAACTTGGAGGTCATTGGGGCACCACTAACAGATTTTATAAACTTGGGGATCATTGGGGCACTACTAACAGACTTTATAAACTTGGGGATCATTGGTGCACTACTAACAGACTTTATAAACTTGTGGATCATTGGGGCACTACTAACAGACTTTATAAACTTGGGGGTCATTGGGGCACTACTAACAGACTTTATAAACTTGGGGGTCATTGGGGCACCACTAACAGACTTTATAAACTTGGGGGTCATTGGGGCACCACTAACAGACTTTATAAACTTGGGGGGTCATTGGGGCACCACTATCAGACTTTATAAACTTGGGGGTCATTGGGGCACTACTAACAGACTTTATAAAATTGAGGGTCATTGGGGCACCACTAACAGACTTTATAAACTTGGGGGTCATTGGGGCACTACTAACAGTGGAACGCACCAAAATGGCAGCTTATTTATATTCGAGCTATGGACTAAGCAATGTTTACATTGAACAACACGATATATGTTATTGCAGCGAGTTGGCAGATTTTTGAAAATGTTTTCAAGGGTTTGAACATAAATGTTTGTTCACAGTTAGTTAACCTTCGCTGTAGATAAAGTCGTTAATTCGATTTCTTCGTTTCAGACGTTTGTGACCTTGGTAGCTCAGACCTAACTTGTGCAAACGGATGGCATTGGCAAGGATCATTTTGAATCTATGAAGTGGGCTCATTTTGTGTTTAACTCAAAAGCATATGTGCTTTTTAACCAAAGACCTTTTTTTGGGGACTCAATGAAGATATCCCCGATGGAAGAATAAATTGTACTATTAGTCCCATAAATGATTCGCTTCCAGAGGTTTATGATGTAAACAAAGCAGTTTTGTCATTGCAAGTGAATAATGTCCACACCTATAATTGGTCAGGATTGTGTAGCAGCAGCAGTTTTATAGCGAACACAGAAAACATCACAGGATTGTGCTATTCTGAAACAGCTATGCCATCTATCTATCTATTGACCTTTCGAGCCGTAACCGGCCCATAGGGCGTAGACCAAGATACACCTTCTCCTATATGAATTTTTGTTCTAGCAGTTTTCTTTTAAAGATATTTTATCAAATCTCGCCATCTGTCTCTGTTCTGTGCAAGCAGTTCTATCTCATTGAGGGAGCCGATTCCTGCTGCTCTTGCCTCTCTCATCAATGTTCTTCTCAGTGTCTCCCTGGGTCTTCCTCCTATGCCATGCTACCCTAGAATTGCCTTTAATGGGATTACTGTGACCACAAACCACTCTCCATGTGTGTGCCACATATTTACACCCCAGAAAGAAACACTGAATATAACAACATCATGTGCCGTCTGTGATATTAATGACCACAGACCAGGAGCCTCCAGTATGATTGATACAACTGTTGCACCAAGCATTTCATCAGCAGAGCCATATCTATGGAATGTTAATCTGACATTGTTCTTGAATGATGTCCAAGTTAATGAGACATCAGAATCGTGTGGCGGCAGATACAAGAAGGGAGCGGAGAACATTAAGTTCTGCTGCTATAAAGGAGACTTGCCTTGCTATCCCAGAATTGCCTTAAATGGGATCACTGTAGTTGAAAACTTCTCCTCTTGTGTAAACTACACATTCACATCTAAGAGTGAATCAGTGAAGGTCACAAAATCATATTCTCTCTGTGGTTTTACTAACTACAGGTCATGTGGCTTCTGTTGGATTGGAAATGATAACTTACCACCACTGTGTGTCTATATGTTTGGAATTGGAGTCATCAATGATGGCCTAACATCATCAAGTGCTATGACGATCATCATTTTCGGGAGGACGTGAACTCCCATGGTGGATAGGCGGAAGGAACCATTGAAGGCTATGTCTGAAAAGTGTTCCTTCTTGCAGTTTCCTCATATTCCAAGTCCGGCTTGTTGCAGGAGCTACTGAGTTAAGTGCTCTGTGCACACCGTGAGCTGTGTGTCTCATCCGTTTTGATCCTGCTTCGATATCCCGCTTGTTTACGATGAATGATGATATCGTATGACAGGGAACAGTTGGCTGTGTTCACTTTCTGCGCGGTTTCGCCTTATGTCTTTTGGCGTGTGCTGAGACTGCTACGATGGGGACTACAGTTACCTTTCTTTGTTTGGGAGATGAGTTAGTAATTCGGATGATTCCACTGGCACGGGCGGTTGAGCAATTATGGATTTTAATTCGTTTGCTGTGATACCGAGGCCTTCCATAACCAATAACCAATAACCATTTCAATTTGCGTTTCTTGACAATAGTCACAAGATTATCACGGACTCCAGTTGCTTGTTGTATCCTTTTGTGGACTTTCTTCATTTGTGATACAATCTAAGTCTAGAATAGAAGCAAAATAGGACAAACAAAAACAGAAAAGGAACAGAAAAGGACAAGCAAAGACATAATAGGACAAGCAAAGACAGAATAGGAAAAGCAAAGACATAATAGGACAAAGACATAATAGGACAAGAAAGACATAATAGGACATGCAAAGACATAATAGGACAAGCAAAGACATAATAGGACAAGCAAAGACATAATAGGACAAGCAAAGACATAACAGGGCAAAGACATAATAGGACAAGCAAAGACAGAACAGGACAAGCAAAGACAGAATAGGACAAGCAAAGACAGAACAGGACAAGCAAAGACATAATAGGACAAGCAAAGACAGAACAGGACAAGCAAAGACATAATAGGACAAACAAAGACATAATAGGACATGCAAAGACAGAATAGGACAAGCAAAGACAGAATAGAACAATCAAAGACAGAAAAGGACAAGCACAGACAGAATAGGACAAACAAAGACATAATAGGACAAGCAAAGACAGGCTAGGACAAGCAAAGACAGAATAGGACAAGCAAAGACAGAATAGGACAAGCAAAGACAGAATAGGACAAGAAAGACAGAAAAGGACAAGCAAAGACATAATAGAACAATCAAAGACATAATAAGACAAGCAAAAACATAATAGGACAAGCAAAGATAGAATAGATCAAGCAAAGATAGAATAGGACAAGCAAAGATAGAATAGGACAAGCAAAGATAGAATAGGACAAGCAAAGATAGAATAGGACAAGCAAAGACAGAATAGGACAAGCAAAGACAGAATAGGACAAGCAAAGACAGAATAGGACAAGCAAAGATAGAATAGGACAAGCAAAGATAGAATAGGACAAGCAAAGATAGAATAGGACAAGCAAAGATAGAATAGGACAAGCAAAGATAGAATAGGACAAGCAAAGATAGAATAGGACAAGCAAAGATAGAATAGGACAAGCAAAGATAGAATAGGACAAGCAAAGATAGAATAGGACAAGCAAAGACAGAATAGGACAAGCAAAGACATAATAGGACAAGCAAAGACATAATAGGACATGCAAAGATATAACTCCATCCAATGAAAATCATCCTATGAAACAAATCATTGTCAATGAATGTTAGAAAACATGTCCTAAAGTGCTACATCGAACCTGTTCTACTGCATGGAAGCGGGTCATGGACGATAAGTAAGACAACAGAAAGAACATCGGAGCATTGGAGAACAGAAAGAACATCGGAGCATTGGAGAACAGAAAGAACATCGGAGCATTGGAGAACAGAAAGAACATCGGAGCATTGGAGAACAGAAAGAACATCGGAGCATTGGAGAACAGAAAGAACATCGGAGCATTGGAGAACAGAAAGAACATCGGAGCATTGGAGAACAGAAAGAACATCGGAGCATCGGAGAACAGAAAGAACATCGGAGCATTGGAGAACAGAAAGAACATCGGAGCATTGGAGAACAGAAAGAACATCGGAGCATTGGAGAACAGAAAGAACAGAGGCAGCTGAGATATGGTTGATTAGAAGAATGTTACGAATTCCATGAATAACAAAAGTGATGAATGAAGAATGTTTAAAAGGAGCTGGAGAAACCAGAAATATCATCAAAAATACACGGAAGAGACAATCAAGCATACACGGGCACAAAGAGGAGAGGGAGAGAGAGAGAGAGAGAGAGAGAGACCAGAAATATCAAAATGACACGGAAGAGACAATCAAGTATACACAGGCACAAAGAGGAGAGGGAGAGCTAGGACGAGAGAGAGAGAGAGAGAATGAAAGCGCACGAGAAAGTGAGAGAAAGCGAGAGTGAAAGCGCACGAGAGAGAGAGAGAGAGAAAGCGAGAGTTAAAGCGCACGAGAGAGAGAGAGAGAAACCGAGAGTGAAAGAGCACGAGAGAGAGAGTGAAAGCGCACGAGAGAGAGAGAGAGAGTGAAAGCGCACGAGAGAGAGAGAGAGAGAGAGAGAGAGAGAGAAAGCGAGAGTTAAAGCGCACGAGAGAGAGAGAAAGCGAGAGTTAAAGTGCACGAGAAAGAGAGAAAGCGAGAGTGAAAGAGAGAGAGAAAAAAAACGAGAGAGAGAGAGAAAGCGAGAGTGAGAGAGAGAGAAATCGAGAGTGAAAAAGAGAGAGAGAGAGAGAAAGTGAGAGTGAAAGTGCACGAGAGAGAGGGAAAGAGAGAGAGAGAGAGAGAGAGTAACGAGATTGAAAGAAAGACAGAGAGAGAGAGAGAGAATAGAGAAATTAAAAGAGAATGAACTAAAAGAAGCGTTCTCACGGCACTAACGACCAATATCAGCGCCTGTTTATCACACAGATCAATGATAACCAGAAATTATCAACCAGCCAAAGTTATGAACAACCAATGGGAGTCCAGAAAATAGCGGCACCGTAATTAGCTTCCGCGTCACGACTATACGACAAGCTTTTCAAAAATAATGCTATCTAATTATACGGCACTTGTCATGAGATCAAACCCCCGTTTCGGTATTGAGGAGCAGATCTGAAAACTGTACATTATTATGAGAGATATATTCTGGAATAATCTATCACAGCGGACTGTCTGTCAAGGTTATCAGTCATGATTAGTTTTGTTACTTGACTAGTTTTGTTACATGACTAGTTTTGTTACATGACTAGTTTTGTTACTTGACTAGTTTTGTTCCATGACTAGTTTTGTTACATGACTAGTTTTGTTACATGACTAGTTTTGTTACTTGACTAGTTTTGTTACTTGACTAGTTGTGTTACATGACTAGTTTTGTTACATGACTAGTTTTGTTACATGACTAGTTTTGTTACTTGACTAGTTTTGTTACTTGACTAGTTTTGTTACATGACTAGTTTTGTTACTTGCCTAGTTGTGTTACATGACTAGTTTTGTTACTTGACTAGTTTTGTTACTTGACTAGTTGTGTTACATGACTAGTTTTGTTACTTGACTAGTTGTGTTACATGACTAGTTGTGTTACATGACTAGTTTTGTTACATGACTAGTTTTGTTACATGACTAGTTGTGTTACATGACTAGTTTTGTTACATGACTAGTTTTGTTACTTGACTAGTTGTGTTACATGACTAGTTTTGTTACATGACTAGTTTTGTTACTTGACTAGTTGTGTTACATGACTAGTTGTGTTACATGACTAGTTGTGTTACATGACTAGTTTTGTTACTTGACTAGTTGTGTTACTTGACTAGTTTTGTTACTTTACTAGTTGTGTTACATGACTAGTTTTGTTACTTGACTAGTTGTGTTACATGACTAGTTGTGTTACATGACTAGTTGTGTTACATGACTAGTTTTGTTACTTGACTAGTTGTGTTACATGACTAGTTTTGTTACTTGACTAGTTGTGTTACATGACTAGTTTTGTTACTTGACTAGTTGTGCTACATGACTAGTTGTGTTACTTGACTAGTTGTGTTACATGACTAGTTGTGTTACATGACTAGTTGTGTTACTTGACTAGTTGTGTTACCTGACTAGTTGTGTTACGTGACTAGTTTTGTTACTTGACTAGTTGTGTTACTTGACTAGTTTTGTTACTTGACCAGTTTTTCTTTTTACTTGACTAATTTTGTTACTTGACTAGTTTTGTTACTTGACTAGTTGTGTTACTTGACTAGTTTTGTTACTTGACTAGTTGTGTTACTTGACTAATTTTGTTACTTGCTATTTCAATATTTAAAAAAATTGAATTGTTTGAAAATAAATCTTTTATATTTAGCAGAAACATCATCAGGTGCTGTCTGTGTTTGTCTTGGATTATTCCTCCAAACCTGCGCTGTGGCTGACACACTCCGTCTTAGCAGGCTGGATCGTGGTTTCACGTTTAAGTTTTCCTTCTCATAGGGTGGACTTTGTCCAGGCTGCTGGGCCCACCCTGTCAGTGGTTTCTGTCTGGGTGTTCTCCCATAGCCTTCCCTTCTCATAGGGTGGACTTTGTCCAGGCTGCTGGGCCCACCCTGTCAGTGGTTTCTGTCTGGATGTTCTCCCATAGCCTTTCCTTCTCATATGGTGGACTTTGTCCAGGCTGCTGGGCCCACCCTGTCAGTGGTTTCTGTCTGGGTGTTCTCCCATAGCCTTCCCTTCTCATAGGGTGGACTTTGTCCAGGCTGCTGGGCCCACCCTGTCAGTGGTTTCTGTCTGGGTGTTCTCCCATAGCCTTTGCTTTCCCGATGCTAACTGCTAGGCAGCAGTGGTTTGTTTTCTGTGGTGCCCTTCCTTGTGGATTGAGCTTTGGATGCGGCTCTTACTCGCATGCAAAAGGATTACATTTTCTGCTGTTTTCTTATTTAATGTCCATGTTTCTCCACCATATAGGAATGTTGAGTATAGCTTACTATTCGTAGTTTTAGTTCTAATGTTTGTTGTATAAATACTAGTGTTTATTTGTGTGTTGTTAAAATTGCTTTTTTTTCATTTCTATTCTTTTGTTTATTTCTCTCTTATATTTTCCATCTTTTGTTACAGCATGCCCATGATAGCTATATTGTATATATTTAGCAACGTAAGGGGGGATATCATAGTCGCCATCATCATCAAGAATCGTCCCTGCTGGAATAGATGACTACGTGTTTTCACAATCTTCTCTTTCTTCATTTGTGTATCACTCTTCTTAAACATCAACAACAAAACAGAAGTCATATCACAAAAGATAAACACATCATCGGCATATCGGACTGGTACTCAAAGATGACTTGTATAAATAAAAAAAGAAACAGGATCATTCAGACACAATCTACTAGTAAAGATAAAAGAAAGATTCATTATTAGCGACATAGATCGCATGAAATATATCATGTATTATAGGGAGGGGAAACAGGTGCCTACGTCATTCAGGAGCACATTCTGGTGTATTGTCACATTTGACTATGCAATCCATTTTTGACAGTAGAAACAAGAAAAAGAGTTCTTAAATGTTATGTAGAGCCAGTCTTAACATATGGATGTGAATCATGGACAATAGGACAACAGGCAAGAAAATCACTGGAGTCTGTAGAAATGTGGTTTTACAGAAGAATGTTGAGAATACCATGGACAGCTAAGAAGAGTAATGAAAACGTTCTGAAAGAGGCTAAAGCAAAAAGAGAGCTAATTTCCAATATTAGGAAGAAACAATCATCATTTTTTGGCCATGTAATGAGAAGAGAACAACTGGAATATATTGTAACAACTGGGAAAATTGAGGGACGAAGAGATAGAGGGAAGCAAAGAGAAAAAATACCAGACAGCTTAAGAAAATTGCTTGGCAGAAGGTCAACAACAGAAATGATAAATAACTGTCGAGAAATAAAGTTGTGGAGAGACATGATCACCTACGCCAGCAGACATGGTACTCGATGATGATGATGTCACATTCGACAGAAAATGTAGAATGTGGAGGTCAAAGGTCTCACCAGGGACAACACCGATGAGAAAGATGACGTCATCTATACAGACTGATCTGTAGATAGACACCAAAAGAGTGCATGGGCATTTACAGTAAGCTAGGCGGACAGAATAGTCAAGGAAGACAGCGGTACATACGTTTTTACCACGAGTAGCATGATGATGGAGATGATGGCAGTGACCAAGGCATTCATCTGGTTAGAGTCACAAGACTACACCCACGCCTGTATACTGAGTGATTCTGTGAGCATGATAAGAAAAGTGGAGGCGGGCTCTGTACGCAGGCAATGGGTAGAGTCATTGCAGAAATCAAAAATAGGTAAGGTCACCTTTGTCTACGTCCCTGGATATGCGGGAGTAAGGAGAAATGAAAGAGCGGACAGGTTGCCTAACTGCGCTATCGTTGAAGACGGTCAACCAATGGATCGGGCGGACATCATCAATGCCCTCCAAGATGTGGGAAGTGCGCGTGACTTCGACAACCATGAGTCCACGTTACTCCTTCGGATGAAAGAGATGGGCGTTAAGATGGGCACAACCAGAAACGAGAAACTTAGTGGGCATGTAAGAAGACTTATCAACCAACACAGAACTGGAGTCGTTAATTGCTGGACACTGCGGGACTTGCTCAGGAGGGGATCTGAGCAACTATCAACATGTTCGGAGTACAATGGTGCTGACCCGGAAATAACTCAATAACACAATACCATTCAAAATGATAGTGGTAAGTACATTTTTTAAATGTAAGCGGAACTATCATTTTGTCTAAATGTAAGCGGAACTACATTTTGTCTAAATGTAAGCGGAACTACTTTTTGTCTAAATGTAGGCGGAACTACATTTTGTCTAAATGTAAGCGGAACTACATTTTGTCTAAATGTAAGCGGAACTACATTTTGTCTAAATGTAAGCGGAACTACATTTTGTCTAAATGTAAGCGGAACTACATTTTGTCTAAATGTAAGCGGAACTACATTTTGTCTAAATGTAAGCGGAACTACTTTTTGTCTAAATGTAAGCGGAACTACATTTTGTCTAAATGTAAGCGGAACTATCATTTTGTCTAAATGTAAGCGGAACTACATTTTGTCTAAATGTAGGCGGAACTACATTTTGTCTAAATGTAGGCGGAACTACATTTTGTTTAAATCTAAATCCGAGTGGAATTATGATGAGCCGCAAATAACTCAATGACGTGTTAACACAATTCATCGCCTATTCTGTTGATGTAAGAGTCCAGATATCAAATACAATTCGCCTATTCTGTTGATGTAAGAGCTATGTCCAGATATCAAATACAATTCGCCTATTCTGTTGATGTAAGAGCTATGTCCAGATATCAAATACAATTCGCCTATTCTGTTGATGTAAGAGCTATGTCCAGATATCAAATACAATTTGTCTATTCACATTAATTCATGATAAAAGTGGTGCTTTAGCTGAAGACATATAACATATTGCAGCATTGATGAATTACGACACCCTGGCAGTACTTTCCTTCCATCATCATCATCGGTGACGCGAGACTGGATCGTCTTGGTCTACAGGGAAGATGTCGACCTTTTAAAAAGAAGGTACTGTGTTCGAAACCACCGTTTCTTCACGGGACGCTTTTTTCCGGGTCCCTAGGAGCATCTGAGATACAATGTCTGGGATACAATGCCAGGGATAAAATGTCTGGGATACAATGTCTGAGTTACAACATTTGGGATATAATATCTGATATATCATGTCTGGTATTCAATATCTGAGATACCATATCTGGGATACAATGTCTGAGATACCATATCTGGGATACAATGTCTGAGATACCATATCTGAGATAGAATCTCTGTGATACAATCTCTGTGATACAATCTCTGTGATACAATCTCTGTGATACAATCTCTGTGATACAATCTCTGTGATACAATCTCTGTGATACAATCTCTGAGCACATATTATCTATTTAATATAAAAATAAAAACTACCGTTGCATCATTGTCCAATCACTAGCGTCCACCCGGAGAGAGGGGGTGGACGACTGATATTTAGTTTAAAACAAACAGCTGATGGGTTGCACCAGGATCGGTGAACCAAAACCATCCAGACCCTGCTCCACCTCTCCGCGGTGCCTCCAGTAACAGACTAACCTGTCTAGTCTGGCCAAGTATGCAGAGATCGAAGAGGGATGACACCCGGTACTCAAAAATGCTGTGCTGAAGTCGGATGTGTTGGGCCGAAAGGCGCAAAATATAACAGTTATACTGCAAACCACAACACAACGCAGACACGTCCACTTTGTCCTTGTAAGGGCGGATGATGAAGAGGAATATTCTAGTCTACCACCATACTCTAGAATACTTTAGTCATCGGGCAGGGCAACCAACCAAAACAAACAAACACAAACTGGTTCAAAACAAACATAAACTGGTTCAAAACAAACATAAACAGGTTCAAAACAAACATAAACTGGTTCATAGAAAACCTACTGAATTGCGATACAGTCTGGGACATAAATAAACCTGATATCTGTATTTTTTCACAACTATCACTAAATGCAGAATAAACAAATACGTGTATGTGACATCAACATATATATGAATCCACACATTTGTTAACATGATCAAACAATTTGACATAAACATATAAACATTAATCCCTGACCATAAGTAATTTTAAATAATAAGAAATGGGAATTAAGATGGGCACAGCCAGATAGGAGAAACTTAGTGGGCGTGTAAGAAGACTTATCAACCAACACAGAACTGGAGTTGTCAGTCGCTGGACACTGCGGGACTGAGCTACTGAGTTAAGTGCTATGTGCACACCGTGAGCTGTGTGACTCATATGTTTTGATCATGTTTCGATATTTCCTTTCTTTACGATGAATGATGATATCTTATGACAAGGAACAGTTGGCTGTGTTCACTTTCTGTGCGGTTTCGCCTTATATCTTTTGGTGTGTGCTGAGACTGCTATGATGGGGCCTACAGTTACCCTTCTTTGTTTGGGAGATAAGTTAGTAATTCGGATGATTCCACTGGCACGGGTGGTTGAGCAATTATGGGTTTTAATTCGTTTGCAGTGATACCGGACATTCCATAACCATAACACTGCGGGACTTGCTGAGGAGGGGATCTGAGCACCTATGGACATGTTCGGGGTGCAATGATGATGACCCGCAAATAACTCAAGTAATCTTGTGACTTATATCATTATTGAAGGATGTATAGAACGTCAGTAATTTGTGGTACTAGTAACTTTGAACGTCATCTATATTCTGTGGTACTAGTAACTTTGAACGTCATCTATATTCTGTGGTACTAGTAACTTTGAACGTCATCTATATTTTGTGGTACTAGTAACTTTGAACGTCATCTATATTCTGTGGTACTAGTAACTTTGAACGTCATCTATATTCTGTGGTACTAGTAACTTTGAACGTCATCTATATTCTGTGGTACTAGTAACTTTGAACGTCATCTATATTCTGTGGTACTAGTAACTTTGAACGTCATCTATATTCTGTGGTACTAGTAACTTTCAACGTTATCTATATTCTGTGGTACTAGTAACTTTGAACGTCATCTATATTCTGTGGTACTAGTAACTTTGAACGTCATCTATATACTGTGGTACTAGTAACTTTCAACGTCATCTATATTCTGAAAGGAAGGCGAAATCATGGATGGGACGGCTTGAGGAATTTGTTCAACAGATTTGTCCACTGTGGGGGTAATGAGCCCGGAAATGAGCAGATACGGGTGTCAGATGAGTGATCTACGTCCTTTCCCGTGTACGTCACGTTGAACAGAGAATGCAGGCAACATAACCCTAGGGTTTTGGAGTCGGAGATGCAGGCCTTGATCTATGAGAGTTCACCTGAGGGTTCCGTAGTCGTCTACTCTGATGGGTCTGTGTTATTGGGAGCACATGATGATAGTCTGTCCACTAAACTAAACCAAATATGACCCCGACTAAACAAAACTAAACATGATCTGTCGACTAAACTAAACAAAATATGATACCTGACTAAACTAAACTAACCATGATCCGTCGACTAAACTAAACAAAATATGATACCTGACTAAACTAAACTAACAATGATCTGTCGACTAAACTAAACAAAATATGATACCTGACTAAACTAAACTAAACATGATCTGTCGACTAAACTAAACAAAATATGATACCTGACTAAACTAAACTAACCATGATCTGTCGACTAAACTAAACAAAATATGATACCCGACTAAACTAAACTAAACATGATCTGTCGACTAAACTAAACAAAATATGATACCTGACTAAACTAAACTAAACATGATACGTCGACTAAACTAAACAAAATATGATATCCGACTAAACTAAACTAAACATGATCCGTCGACTAAACTAAACATGATCCGTCGACTAAACTAAACAAAATATAGTACCCGACTGAACTAAACTAAACATGATACGTCGACTAAACTAAACCAAATATGATATCCGACTAAACTAAACATGATCCGTCGACTAAACTAAACATGATCCGTCGACTAAACTAAACATGATCCGTCGACTAAACTAAACAAAATATAGTACCCGACTGAACTAAACTAAACATGATCCGTCGACTAAACTAAACAAAATATGATACCCGACTGAACTAAACTAAACATGATCCGTCGACTAAACTAAACCAAATATGATACCCGACTAAACTAAACTAAACATGATCCGTCGACTAAACTAAACTAAACCAAATATGATATCCGACTGAACTAAATTAAACATAAATCGTCGATGAAACTAAACTAAACTAAACATGATCCGTAGACTAAACTAAACTAAATTAAATATGATCTGTCGACTAATGTAAACTAAACTAAACATGATCGGTAGAGCCTAAACTGAACTAAACATGATCCGTCGACTAACCTAAATTAAGCTAAACATGATCCATCGACTAACCTAAACTAAACTAAACATGATCCGTCGACTAACCTAAACTAAACTAAACATGATCCGTCGACTAACCTAACCTAAACTAAACATGATCCGTCGACTAACCTAAACTAAACTAAACATGATCCGTCGACTAACCTAAACTAAACTAAACATGATCCGTCGACTAACCTAAACTAAACTAAACTAAACATGATCCGTCGACTAACCTAAACTAAACATGATCCGTCGACTAACCTAAACTAAGCTAAACTAAACATGATCCGTTGACTAACCTAAACTAAACTAAACATGATCCGTCGACTAACCTAAACTAAACTAAACATGATCCGTCGACTAACCTAAACTAAACTAAACATGATCCATCGACTAACCTAAACTAAACTAAACATGATCCATCGACTAACCTAAACTAAACTAAACATGATCCGTCGACTAACCTAAACTAAGCTAAACTAGGAAAGCAGGTGGCTTTATTGATGACATGTAGTGCCCCAATAATGCGCGGATTCGAGTCCTGGTAAGACAAAATTATTTTGGTACTATCAGGAATGAAATAAAAACTCATACATGAACACCTCGGGGCGACTGCTCCGGAAAATCCGCCTTTATTCTACGGTCTATATATCTCATCGGTGGGACAATGCCGTAAAGATAGTTTTTTTGTGTGTCTATTTACTTCTTCTTTCTTTACTTCTCTGCCTTTCAGCGTCGAGGGGTGACATAATGTGCGGTATTTTGCTCTTCTGCTAGACTCTGCTGCTGTTAAGTTTTCTAGTGTTTCTTATATTCCGTCAACTCATCTTTTTCGTGGCCGGGTCTTCCGTCTGTTGTTCTCACAGCGTTTATTCAAGGCTCGCTGTGACGTGTTTTGATCGTTCTGCCTTGTCACGTGGCCAACCCATTTTATATGTTATTTCTTTATATATTCTATGGCTGGAGTTATTCCTACTTTTTTTTCTCAGTTGTTCATTTCTGATCTTATCTCTCAGGCTGTTTCCTGACATTTGTCTAACACATTTCATCTCGGTAGAGGTTATTTTCTTATTGTTCTTGCATCTAGGGTCCAGGACTTGCATTGGTAGCACACATTTGGAATGAAGATTGTATTGTAGAGTGTCCGTTTTGCATCTAAAGTAATTTCCTTGTTGGACAATAGCGGTGATAGCTCTTCTATGACAGACAAGCTTTTTTGACAAGTTTTGTTGCATCTTGTTTGTTTACATTATTCTAAAAAAAAAAAAAAAATCAACATTCAATAACAGCAAATAGACGATTCGGCGATTTAAAAAATAACGACCTACATGATTTGTGCAAGTCGAGAACACCACGGCACAAACACAAAAATAACGACCTACATGATTTGTGCAAGTCGAGAACACCACGGCACAAACACAAAAATAACGACCTACATGATTTGTGCAAGTCGAGAACACCACGGCACAAACACAAAAATAGCGATCTACATGATTTGTGCAAGTCGAGAACACCACGGCACAAACACAAAAATAGCGATCTACATGATTTGTGCAACTCGAGAACACCACGGCACAAACACAAAAATAGCGATCTACATGATTTGTGCAACTCGAGAACACCACGGCACAAACACAAAAATAGCGATCTACATGATTTGTGCAACTCGAGAACACCACGGCACAAACACAAAAATAGCGATCTACATGATTTGTGCAAGTCGAGAACACCACGGCACAAACACAAAAATAACGATCTACATGATTTGTGCAAGTCGAGAACACCACGGCACAAACACAAAAATAACGATCTACATGATTTGTGCAAGTCGAGAACACCACGGCACAAACACAAAAATCATTGTCTTGTGCACGTTACCGAATGTTACGATCATTTGAAAGTCGATTGAGAGGGTGTAATCGATATGTTCACAGTTAAGGAGAGAACCAAAACTTCTAGATTTTGTCGAGGCGGTTGGGCACAGTAGGTCGCTATAGACAGACATATGGCGGGGGTGGGTAAGTACAGCGTCGGGGCTTCAGGACAGGAAGGGCCCAGGTTCAAGGCCAACCAGAAGCGGTGGTAATTTTTTCAAAAATTGGAAGAATAAAAATTAATCCGTGACGTTTATCTGTGACGTCACGGTGCCCTGATCTCGCGAGTAGTGAGATCCTATGTCTAGCCATCTCGGATAACGGCAATAAAGAGAAGGTTCTCTTATTACTTTCACTTCTTACATTTTTCACACACTTTCACTTGTATATGCCTTAGCGGTTAGTGCGCTCGCTTGCTGATCAGACGGGTCCGAGTTTGACTTTCAGATGTGGCGGATTTGTTTCCTCTTTTCAGACCGACCAGGCTTCGGCTTTCACCCAACATCTAGTAATGAGTACCGGAGATTTTTCTGGGAAGTAAAGGCGGCCTGGCGTGATACCGACCAAATGACTCAATAAAAGTGCTGTGGTCATAGAAAAATGTGGTCACTATCAGCATATTCCGTATACATCTAAGGCAGCGGAGGGAACATTCACACAACGGAGATAACTCAAACCTGAAATATACAAAATATTAAATACTATGCTGATCGCGTTGACTTTCATTAATGGATCCTTACGCAGAATAAAAGGATGGAATTGGCAGGACAAAATTGACAATCACGAAGATACAGACTTTCATTAATGGATGCTTACGCAGAATAAAAGGATGGAAATGGCAGGACAAAATTGACAATCACGAAGATACAGACTTTCATTAATGGATGCTTACGCAGAATAAAAGGATGGAAATGGCAGGACAAAGTCACTAACGTAGAATTATGGAAATGCACTTGTCAAATACAGGTGGATAAAGAAATACAGCGAAGACGATGGCGCTGGATAAGACACACACTGCGGAAGCCAACAGAGAGTATTACATAACAGTCCCTTTTTTGGAATCCTCAAGGGAAAAGACAAAGAGGAAGACCAAGAAATTCTTGGAGAAGACAGACAGAAGCAGAGATGAAGATGATGGGGAAGACATGGAATGTTCTTTAAAGAATGGCAAGAAATAGAACGACTTGGAACGTGTTTGTTGAAGACCTATGCTCCACAGGGAGCTGAAAGGAGGAAGAAAAAGATGTTGGCCGCGAGAATAGCTGCAGGAAACATATAAAATAAACATAACATGGTATTGAGCAGATAAACAAATACAAACTTCTGTTTCGGCAGAAACCTTAATCATGTATAACAAAGAAAATTAAATAAATAAATCCAAGTCAGAAAACACAGCACAGATCTAAAAATGGCGGTAGGAAGCGGTTAAGATATTGTATTTTCTGGCTTGTATAAATATTTGGAAACTTTGTTAACCTCAGACGAAAGATGTACAAAAGAGGTGAGATGCTGAATGGTTCAGGCAAAAGCAGCTTTCCATAAAATGAGGAAGATACAATGCAATCCATTTTTGACAATAGAAACAAGAAAAAGAGATCTAAAACGTTATGTAGAGCCAGTCTTAACATATGGATGTGAATCATGGACAATAGAACAACGGACAAGAAGAACTTATGTGAACTTATGACAACAGGCACAGTCAGGGCAAGAGAGAGAGTGAAATGGTGCTCCCTTGTAGGCAACCTTCGATGTGGAGACGACACCAAGTGAATGCATTTTTGCAAAATAATAACATGTCCGCTGTAAACACGAAATATGAAAACAGACATACAACACGAATATACAAGATAATCATAGAGAATTGGCTAATAAAAAATTGTAACAAACACCGAAAACAAACAATAAGATGAACACTTAAACAAAGAATAAAACAAACAGAAAATAAAGAGTAAAACAAACACAGAACGAACAGTAAAACAAACAGAGAAAATAAACAACAAAACAACGACTAAAAAAATACAGAAAACAAGGAATCAAACAAACACAGAAAACAAAGAATAAAACAAAACACAGAAAACAAACAATAAATCAAACACAGAAAACGAACAGTAAAACGAACACACAAAGAACTGCACCTGATTCCCCAGAATTTGAGATCCGAATCCGGACACTTCCCGTAGTGACAGCTGGACATCTGGCCGGACATGACCAGTCGATCCTCCTGAGTGTTTTTCGCCTGGACACACCTGGACACCCCGAGGTGAGGGCGAGGGTATTTCTCGGAGCAGGCCGAGTGGTTCAGAGGCCACGTTGCCCGGACATTGTCCTCGCTGTGGTAAGGACTTCTGAACTCCAAAAAATCGGAGGCCAGCGTGAGGGTTTCTTTTGATGACTTATCAATTTTGCTCTATTTTCTTGCTCTCTGTCTATTGGAGACCCAGTTGTAATATCACAAATCAATCACAGGATCATTGTTCGAACTCTGTGGATGTATCGATGAGGTCATCACTCAGCCAAGCACATTTGTGACCTCTGGTGTCAGTCACGTTAGTCCACATTTAAGTTTCTCACAACCTGGTGCGGTTTGGCGATATGATGGCCATTTTATACGTGCCTCGAGTGTCAACGTCCACGTGTTAATCCGTCGAAACGAGAGCTACTCATCATGTCCTCGTGTGGTACAAAACTTATTCATCTAGACTATTAATAGAAATGTAGTTTTAACTACAATTTTTGTAATAGCACTTGCGGTTTAATATAGCCCCAGAGCCATACTCTGAGGTTGAATGTGCCGTGTCTCGTTTAAAAAAAAAAAGTGAAAAAAAATAAATTCAAACGGGAATTTATTTGTCTTAAACAGAAAATAAATCGGTTTTCCTGATTTGATATCAAGGTTATAAAGTGGGCTTTCTGGACCTGGTAATTAAATCTAAGGTGGCTTTTCTGAACAAATGTGATTAATCTAATGTGGATTTTCTTAACACATATGTAGATCTAGAGTGGCTTTTCTGAACAAATATGGTTGATCTAAAGTGGATTTTCTTATCACATATGTAGATCTAGAGTGGCTTTTCTGAACAAATATGGTTAAACCAAAGTGGATTTTCTTAACACATATGTAGATCTAGAGTGGCTTTTCTAAACAAATATGGTTAAACCAAAGTGGATTTTCTTATCACATATGTAGATCTAGAGTGGCTTCTTCGTCTGACAAGATATGCATATATAGAGTGGCTTCTCTGATCTGATCTATGGTGCTTGAGCACCTTTCTGATCTGAATCGAAGGTCTGAAGCAACTTCTTAGAGCTAAATGCTTAGATCTGAAGTGCTTTCTTTAATCTCAATTGCCAATGAATAGTTTCTTCTCTACTTTCATACGCGCACCTCACGTCACTTCTCTCATCAGATATGTTTTCTATGGTTTCTCTCATCTATCATCTAAGTCTAACTTTGCTTCTCTGATTTCATAATTAGTTCATTAACTTCAAATGTAAACTTTCATGTTCGTTCTTCTATATATTAGTTGTAAGACTGTTTCTCTAATCTTATTAACTCTTCTGTTCCAGGGATTAGTCCTCGCACCAATCGAGTATGCCCTGGCCATTCTTACTGTCAGTACGACTCAAATTGATAGGCTGGAGAAAATACAAAATGAAGCCATGCGCATTATCCTGGGATGTACGAGGGACACTCCCTGTGTAGCAATGAGGTATCTTCTTGACTTTCCAACCATGGATGACAGAATCAAGATCTGGAGAGCACGAGCATACCTGAAGATTAGTACAGATACAGAGCATCCATTGCACCACGTGCTCAACACAGAGAAAGGTGTCAGGCTAAAAAGAGGCAAATCATGGGTGGGCCGAGCAGAAGATGTCATCAAACAGGTCTGTGGGCTTACCAATATCAGCGTTGGTGAGGAGTGGATACCGGTGCCTACGTCATTCAAGGGGACTTTCTCATGTATTGTCACATTCGACAGGAAAAGTAGGGAACAGAACCCGGTCGTGGTTAATGCTGAGGTTAACGGTCTCATCTGCGATAACACCGATGAGAAAGATGCAGTCATCTATACAGACGGATCTGTAAGACGACACCAAAGAAGTGCATGGGCATTTACAGCACGCTCGGCAGGCAGAATAGCCAAGGAAGACAGTGGTGCATACGCCATGACCACGAGTAGCATGACAATGGAGGTGATGGCAGTGACCAAGGCATTCAAATGGTTAGAGTCACAAGACTACATCCACGCATGTATACTGAGTGATTCGATGAGTATGATTTAAAAAGTGGAGGCGGGCTCTGTACGCATGCAATGGGTAGAGTCGTTGCAGAAATCCAAAATACGTAAGGTCACATTTGTCTATGTCCCTGGACATGCGGGAGTACGGGGAAATGAAAGGGTGGACAGGTTGGCTAGCTGCGCTGTCGTTGAGGACGGGCAACCAATGGATCGGGCGGACATCATCAATGCCATCCGAGATGTGGGAAGAGCACGGGACTTCGACAAACACAGATCTACGTCACTTCTTCGGATGATGGAAATGGGAGTTAAGATGGGCACGGCCAGAAATGAGAAACTTGGTGGCCGTGTAAGAAGACTTATCAACCAACATAGAACTGGAGTCGTCAGTCGCTGGACACTGAGGGAATTGCTGAGGAAGGGATCTGAGCACCTATGGACATGTTCGGAGTGCAATGATGATGACCCGAAAATAACTCAGTAACTCAATTTACATGTGTAAATATCTTTCTCTAATCTCATTAAAATTTTTGAGACTGTTTCTCTAATCTCATTTACATTTTTGAAACTGTTTCTCATTTACAGTTAGAAAACTGTTTCTCTTATCTCATATACAGTTAGAAAACTGTTTCCCTAAACTCATCTACAATTTTGAAACTTGTTTCTTTGAGATCGTATTTAAGGCAAAGGTGGCTTCTCTTTTCTCTAAAGCGGATCTAAAATTGTTTCAGTGTCAC
This sequence comes from Megaustenia siamemsis, assembly GCA_032433765.1. Classification (NCBI taxonomy): domain Eukaryota; kingdom Metazoa; phylum Mollusca; class Gastropoda; order Stylommatophora; family Ariophantidae; genus Megaustenia; species Megaustenia siamemsis. The sequence goes on along the minus strand of JAVIAB010000104.1, from coordinate 30,916,664 downwards.
TGTTACCAAAAAAGATTTTTTTAAATTGTTTCAGTGTCCCTGTTACAAAAAAGATAAAAAGTGGTTTCAGTGTCCCTGTTACAAAAAAGATAAACATTATTCCAGTGTCCATGTTATCAAAAGATAAAGATGGTTTCAGTGCCCTTTTACAAAAAGATAAAAAATTATTCACAAAAAACTCCATGTTTATTTTTAGTTATGACTGAAGAGGTTTCTTTTAATCTATAATTTAGGTCTGTTGGATGTGAACGTTTCTTTCTTATAGAGATACATTTGTTACTTAATGTTGCATGTGAACGTTTCTTTCTTATAGAGATACATTTGTTACTTAATGTTCCATGTGAACGTTTCTTTCTTATAGAGATACATTTGTTACTTAATGTTCCATGTGAACGTTTCTTTCTTATAGAGATACATTTGTTACTTAATGTTCCATGTGAACGTTTCTTTCTTATAGAGATACATTTGTTACTTAATGTTGAGATGAACGTTTCTTTCTTATAGAGATACATTTGTTACTTAATGTTGAGATGAACGTTTCTTTCTTATAGAGATACATTTGTTACTTAATGTTGAGATGAACAGTTCTTTCTTATAGAGATACATTTGTTACTTAATGTTGCATGTGAACAGTTCTTTCTTATAGAGATACATTTGTTACTTAATGTTGAGATGAACGTTTCTTTCTTATAGAGATACATTTGTTACTTAATGTTCCATGTGAACGTTTCTTTCTTATAGAGATACATTTGTTACTTAATGTTGCATGTGAACGTTTCTTTCTTATAGAGATACATTTGTTACTTAATGTTGCATGTGAACGTTTCTTTCTTATAGAGATACATTTGTTACTTAATGTTGAGATGAACGTTTCTTTCTTATAGAGATACATTTGTTACTTAATGTTCCATGTGAACGTTTCTTTCTTATAGAGATACATTTGTTACTTAATGTTGCATGTGAACGTTTCTTTCTTATAGAGATACATTTGTTACTTAATGTTGCATGTGAACGTTTCTTTCTTATAGAGATACATTTGTTACTTAATGTTGCATGTGAACAGTTCTTTCTTATAGAGATACATTTGTTACTTAATGTTGCATGTGAACGTTTCTTTCTTATAGAGATACATTTGTTACTTAATGTTGGATGTGAACGTTTCTTTCTTATAGAGATACATTTGTTACTTAATGTTGCATGTGAACGTTTCTTTCTTATAGAGATACATTTGTTACTTAATGTTGAGATGAACGTTTCTTTCTTATAGAGATACATTTGTTACTTAATGTTGCATGTGAACGTTTCTTTCTTATAGAGATACATTTGTTACTTAATGTTGCATGTGAACAGTTCTTTCTTATAGAGATACATTTGTTACTTAATGTTGAGATGAACGTTTCTTTCTTATAGAGATACATTTGTTACTTAATGTTGCATGTGAACGTTTCTTTCTTATAGAGATACATTTGTTACTTAATGTTGCATGTGAACGTTTCTTTCTTATAGAGATACATTTGTTACTTAATGTTCCATGTGAACGTTTCTTTCTTATAGAGATACATTTGTTACTTAATGTTGCATGTGAACGTTTCTTTCTTATAGAGATACATTTGTTACTTAATGTTCCATGTGAACGTTTCTTTCTTATAGAGATACATTTGTTACTTAATGTTGAGATGAACGTTTCTTTCTTATAGAGATACATTTGTTACTTAATGTTGAGATGAACGTTTCTTTCTTATAGAGATACATTTGTTACTTAATGTTGAGATGAACAGTTCTTTCTTATAGAGATACATTTGTTACTTAATGTTGCATGTGAACAGTTCTTTCTTATAGAGATACATTTGTTACTTAATGTTGAGATGAACGTTTCTTTCTTATAGAGATACATTTGTTACTTAATGTTCCATGTGAACGTTTCTTTCTTATAGAGATACATTTGTTACTTAATGTTGCATGTGAACGTTTCTTTCTTATAGAGATACATTTGTTACTTAATGTTGCATGTGAACGTTTCTTTCTTATAGAGATACATTTGTTACTTAATGTTGAGATGAACGTTTCTTTCTTATAGAGATACATTTGTTACTTAATGTTCCATGTGAACGTTTCTTTCTTATAGAGATACATTTGTTACTTAATGTTGCATGTGAACGTTTCTTTCTTATAGAGATACATTTGTTACTTAATGTTGAGATGAACGTTTCTTTCTTATAGAGATACATTTGTTACTTAATGTTGCATGTGAACAGTTCTTTCTTATAGAGATACATTTGTTACTTAATGTTGCATGTGAACGTTTCTTTCTTATAGAGATACATTTGTTACTTAATGTTGGATGTGAACGTTTCTTTCTTATAGAGATACATTTGTTACTTAATGTTGCATGTGAACGTTTCTTTCTTATAGAGATACATTTGTTACTTAATGTTGAGATGAACGTTTCTTTCTTATAGAGATACATTTGTTACTTAATGTTGCATGTGAACGTTTCTTTCTTATAGAGATACATTTGTTACTTAATGTTGCATGTGAACAGTTCTTTCTTATAGAGATACATGTGTTACTTAATGTTGAGATGAACGTTTCTTTCTTATAGAGATACATTTGTTACTTAATGTTGCATGTGAACGTTTCTTTCTTATAGAGATACATTTGTTACTTAATGTTGCATGTGAACGTTTCTTTCTTATAGAGATACATTTGTTACTTAATGTTGCATGTGAACAGTTCTTTCTTATAGAGATACATTTGTTACTTAATGTTGCATGTGAACAGTTCTTTCTTATAGAGATACATTTGTTACTTAATGTTGCATGTGAACGTTTCTTTCTTATAGAGATACATTTGTTACTTAATGTTGCATGTGAACGTTTCTTTCTTATAGAGATACATTTGTTACTTAATGTTGCATGTGAACGTTTCTTTCTTATAGAGATACATTTGTTACTTAATGTTGCATGTGAACGTTTCTTTCTTATAGAGATACATTTGTTACTTAATGTTGAGATGAACGTTTCTTTCTTATAGAGATACATTTGTTACTTAATGTTGCATGTGAACGTTTCTTTCTTATAGAGATACATTTGTTACTTAATGTTGCATGTGAACAGTTCTTTCTTATAGAGATACATTTGTTACTTAATGTTGAGATGAACGTTTCTTTCTTATAGAGATACATTTGTTACTTAATGTTGCATGTGAACGTTTCTTTCTTATAGAGATACATTTGTTACTTAATGTTGCATGTGAACGTTTCTTTCTTATAGAGATACATTTGTTACTTAATGTTGCATGTGAACAGTTCTTTCTTATAGAGATACATTTGTTACTTAATGTTGCATGTGAACAGTTCTTTCTTATAGAGATACATTTGTTACTTAATGTTGCATGTGAACAGTTCTTTCTTATAGAGATACATTTGTTACTTAATGTTGAGATGAACGTTTCTTTCTTATAGAGATACATTTGTTACTTAATGTTGAGATGAACGTTTCTTTCTTATAGAGATACATTTGTTACTTAATGTTGAGATGAACGTTTCTTTCTTATAGAGATACATTTGTTACTTAATGTTGAGATGAACGTTTCTTTCTTATAGAGATACATTTGTTACTTAATGTTGAGATGAACGTTTCTTTCTTATAGAGATACATTTGTTACTTAATGTTGAGATGAACGTTTCTTTCTTATAGAAATACATTTGTTACTTAATGTTGCATGTGAACGTTTCTTTCTTATAGAGATACATTTGTTACTTAATGTTGCATGTGAACGTTTCTTTCTTATAGAGATACATTTGTTACTTAATGTTGCATGTGAACGTTTCTTTCTTATAGAGATACATTTGTTACTTAATGTTGCATGTGAACGTTTCTTTCTTATAGAGATACATTTGTTACTTAATGTTGCATGTGAACGTTTCTTTCTTATAGAGATACATTTGTTACTTAATGTTGCATGTGAACGTTTCTTTCTTATAGAGATACATTTGTTACTTAATGTTGCATGTGAACAGTTCTTTCTTATAGAGATACATTTGTTACTTAATGTTGCATGTGAACAGTTCTTTCTTATAGAGATACATTTGTTACTTAATGTTGCATGTGAACAGTTCTTTCTTATAGAGATACATTTGTTACTTAATGTTGCATGTGAACAGTTCTTTCTTATAGAGATACATTTGTTACTTAATGTTGAGATGAACGTTTCTTTCTTATAGAGATACATTTGTTACTTAATGTTGCATGTGAACAGTTCTTTCTTATAGAGATACATTTGTTACTTAATGTTGAGATAAACGTTTCTTTCTTATAGAGATACATTTGTTACTTAATGTTGAGATGAACGTTTCTTTCTTATAGAGATACATTTGTTACTTAATGTTGCATGTGAACAGTTCTTTCTTATAGAGATACATTTGTTACTTAATGTTGCATGTGAACAGTTCTTTCTTATAGAGATACATTTGTTACTTAATGTTGCATGTGAACAGTTCTTTCTTATAGAGATACATTTGTTACTTAATGTTGCATGTGAACAGTTCTTTCTTATAGAGATACATTTGTTACTTAATGTTGCATGTGAACAGTTCTTTCTTATAGAGATACATTTGTTACTTAATGTTGCATGTGAACGTTTCTTTCTTATAGAGATACATTTGTTACTTAATGTTGCATGTGAACAGTTCTTTCTTATAGAGATACATTTGTTACTTAATGTTGCATGTGAACGTTTCTTTCTTATAGAGATACATTTGTTACTTAATGTTGCATGTGAACAGTTCTTTCTTATAGAGATACATTTGTTACTTAATGTTGCATGTGAACGTTTCTTTCTTATAGAGATACATTTGTTACTTAATGTTGCATGTGAACGTTTCTTTCTTATAGAGATACATTTGTTACTTAATGTTGAGATGAACGTTTCTTTCTTATAGAGATACATTTGTTACTTAATGTTGCATGTGAACAGTTCTTTCTTATAGAGATACATTTGTTACTTAATGTTGCATGTGAACGTTTCTTTCTTATAGAGATACATTTGTTACTTAATGTTGCATGTGAACAGTTCTTTCTTATAGAGATACATTTGTTACTTAATGTTGCATGTGAACAGTTCTTTCTTATAGAGATACATTTGTTACTTAATGTTGCATGTGAACGTTTCTTTCTTATAGAGATACATTTGTTACTTAATGTTGCATGTGAACGTTTCTTTCTTATAGAGATACATTTGTTACTTAATGTTGAGATGAACGTTTCTTTCTTATAGAGATACATTTGTTACTTAATGTTGCATGTGAACAGTTCTTTCTTATAGAGATACATTTGTTACTTAATGTTGCATGTGAACGTTTCTTTCTTATAGAGATACATTTGTTACTTAATGTTGCATGTGAACAGTTCTTTCTTATAGAGATACATTTGTTACTTAATGTTGAGATGAACGTTTCTTTCTTATCGAGATACATTTGTTACTTAATGTTGCATGTGAACAGTTCTTTCTTATAGAGATACATTTGTTACTTAATGTTGGATGTGAACGTTTCTTTCTTATAGAGATACATTTGTTACTTAATGTTGCATGTGAACAGTTCTTTCTTATAGAGATACATTTGTTACTTAATGTTGAGATGAACGTTTCTTTCTTATCGAGATACATTTGTTACTTAATGTTGCATGTGAACAGTTCTTTCTTATAGAGATACATTTGTTACTTAATGTTGCATGTGAACAGTTCTTTCTTATAGAGATACATTTGTTACTTAATGTTGCATGTGAACAGTTCTTTCTTATAGAGATACATTTGTTACTTAATGTTGCATGTGAACAGTTCTTTCTTATAGAGATACATTTGTTACTTAATGTTGAGATGAACAGTTCTTTCTTATAGAGATACATTTGTTACTTAATGTTGCATGTGAACGTTTCTTTCTTATAGAGATACATTTGTTACTTAATGTTGCATGTGAACGTTTCTTTCTTATAGAGATACATTTGTTACTTAATGTTGCATGTGAACAGTTCTTTCTTATCGAGATACATTTGTTACTTAATGTTGCATGTGAACAGTTCTTTCTTATAGAGATACATTTGTTACTTAATGTTGCATGTGAACGTTTCTTTCTTATAGAGATACATTTGTTACTTAATGTTGCATGTGAACGTTTCTTTCTTATAGAGATACATTTGTTACTTAATGTTGAGATGAACGTTTCTTTCTTATAGAGATACATTTGTTACTTAATGTTGAGATGAACGTTTCTTTCTTATAGAGATACATTTGTTACTTAATGTTGAGATGAACGTTTCTTTCTTATAGAGATACATTTGTTACTTAATGTTGAGATGAACGTTTCTTTCTTATAGAGATACATTTGTTACTTAATGGTGAGATGAACGTTTCTTTCTTATAGAGATACATTTGTTACTTAATGTTGAGATAAACGTTTCTTTCTTATAGAGATACATTTGTTACTTAATGTTGAGATGAACGTTTCTTTCTTATAGAGATACATTTGTTACTTAATGTTGAGATGAACGTTTCTTTCTTATAGAGATACATTTGTTACTTAATGTTGAGATGAACGTTTCTTTCTTATAGAGATACATTTGTTACTTAATGTTGAGATGAACAGTTCTTTCTTATAGAGATACATTTGTTACTTAATGCTGCATGTGAACAGTTCTTTCTTATAGAGATACATTTGTTACTTAATGTTGCATGTGAACAGTTCTTTCTTATAGAGATACATTTGTTACTTAATGTTGAGATGAACAGTTCTTTCTTATAGAGATACATTTGTTACTTAATGTTGCATGTGAACAGTTCTTTCTTATAGAGATACATTTGTTACTTAATGTTGCATGTGAACAGTTCTTTCTTATAGAGATACATTTGTTGCTTAATGTTGAGATGAACAGTTCTTTCTTATAGAGATACATTTGTTACTTAATGTTGCATGTGAACAGTTCTTTCTTATAGAGATACATTTGTTACTTAATGTTGCATGTGAACAGTTCTTTCTTATAGAGATACATTTGTTACTTAATGTTGCATGTGAACAGTTCTTTCTTATAGAGATACATTTGTTACTTAATGTTGCATGTGAACAGTTCTTTCTTATAGAGATACATTTGTTACTTAATGTTGCATGTGAACAGTTCTTTCTTATAGAGATACATTTGTTACTTAATGTTGCATGTGAACAGTTCTTTCTTATAGAGATACATTTGTTACTTAATGTTGCATGTGAACAGTTCTTTCTTATAGAGATACATTTGTTACTTAATGTTGCATGTGAACAGTTCTTTCTTATAGAGATACATTTGTTACTTAATGTTGCATGTGAACAGTTCTTTCTTATAGAGATACATTTGTTACTTAATGTTGAGATGAACGTTTCTTTCTTATAGAGATACATTTGTTACTTAATGTTGAGATGAACGTTTCTTTCTTATAGAGATACATTTGTTACTTAATGTTGAGATGAACGTTTCTTTCTTATAGAGATACATTTGTTACTTAATGTTGAGATGAACGTTTCTTTCTTATAGAGATACATTTGTTACTTAATGTTGAGATGAACGTTTCTTTCTTATAGAGATACATTTGTTACTTAATGTTGAGATGAACGTTTCTTTCTTATAGAGATACATTTGTTACTTAATGTTGAGATGAACGTTTCTTTCTTATAGAGATACATTTGTTACTTAATGTTGAGATGAACGTTTCTTTCTTATAGAGATACATTTGTTACTTAATGTTGAGATGAACGTTTCTTTCTTATAGAGATACATTTGTTACTTAATGTTGAGATGAACGTTTCTTTCTTATAGAGATACATTTGTTACTTAATGTTGAGATGAACGTTTCTTTCTTATAGAGATACATTTGTTACTTAATGTTGAGATGAACGTTTCTTTCTTATAGAGATACATTTGTTACTTAATGTTGAGTTGAACGTTTCTTTCTTATAGAGATACATTTGTTACTTAATGTTGAGATGAACGTTTCTTTCTTATAGAGATACATTTGTTACTTAATGTTGAGATGAACTTTTCTTTCTTATAGAGATACATTTGTTACTTAATGTTGAGATGAACTTTTCTTTCTTATAGAGATACATTTGTTACTTAATGTTGAGATGATCTTTTCTTTCTTATAGAGATACATTTGTTACTTAATGTTGAGATGAACGTTTCTTTCTTATAGAGATACATTTTTTACTTAATGTTGAGATGAACGTTTCTTTCTTATAGAGATACATTTTTTTACTTAATGTTGAGATGAACGTTTCTTTCTTATAGAGATACATTTTTTTACTTAATGTTGAGATGAACGTTTCTTTCTTATAGAGATACATTTTTTTACTTAATGTTGAGATAAACGTTTCTTTCTTATCGAGATACATTTGTTACTTAATGTTGAGATGAACGTTTCTTTCTTATAGAGATACATTTGTTACTTAATGTTGAGATGAACGTTTCTTTCTTATAGAGATACATTTTTTTACTTAATGTTGAGATGAACGTTTCTTTCTTATAGAGATACATTTTTTTACTTAATGTTGAGATGAACGTTTCTTTCTTATAGAGATACATTTTTTACTTAATGTTGAGATGAACGTTTCTTTCTTATAGAGATACATTTGTTACTTAATGTTGAGATGAACGTTTCTTTCTTATAGAGATACATTTGTTACTTAATGTTGAGATGAACGTTTCTTTCTTATAGAGATACATTTGTTACTTAATGTTGAGATGAACGTTTCTTTCTTATAGAGATACATTTGTTACTTAATGTTGAGATGAACGTTTCTTTCTTATAGAGATACATTTGTTACTTAATGTTGAGATGAACGTTTCTTTCTTATAGAGATACATTTGTTACTTAATGTTGAGATGAACGTTTCTTTCTTATAGAGATACATTTGTTACTTAATGTTGAGATGAACGTTTCTTTCTTATAGAGATACATTTGTTACTTAATGTTGAGATGAACGTTTCTTTCTTATAGAGATACATTTTTTACTTAATGTTGAGATGAACGTTTCTTTCTTATAGAGATACATTTTTTTACTTAATGTTGAGATGAACGTTTCTTTCTTATAGAGATACATTTTTTACTTAATGTTGAGATGAACTTTTCTTTCTTATAGAGATACATTTTTTACTTAATGTTGAGATAAACTTTTCTTTCTTATAGAGATACATTTTTTTACTTAATGTTGAGATGAACTTTTCTTTCTTATAGAGATACATTTTTTTACTTAATTTTGAGATAAACGTTTCTTTCTTATAGAGATACATTTGTTACTTAATGTTGAGATAAACGTTTCTTTCTTATAGAGATACATTTGTTACTTAATGTTGAGATAAACTTTTCTTTCTTATCGAGATACATTTGTTACTTAATGTTGAGATAAACGTTTCTTTCTTATAGAGATACATTTTTTTACTTAATGTTGAGATAAACGTTTCTTTCTTATAGAGATACATTTGTTACTTAATGTTGAGATAAACTTTTCTTTCTTATCGAGATACATTTGTTACTTAATGTTGAGATAAACGTTTCTTTCTTATCGAGATACATTTTTTACTTAATGTTGAGATAAACGTTTCTTTCTTATCGAGATACATTTGTTACTTAATGAGGAGATAAACGTTTCTTTCTTATCGAGATACATTTTTTACTTAATGTTGAGATAAACGTTTCTTTCTTGTGGAGATACATTTGTTACTTAATGTTGAGATAAACTTTTCTTTCTTATCGAGATACATTTGTTACTTAATGTTGAGATAAACGTTTCTTTCTTATCGAGATACATTTGTTACTTAATGTTGAGATAAACGTTTCTTTCTTATCGAGATACATTTTTTACTTAATGTTGAGATAAAATTTCTTTCTTATCGAGATACAATTCTTTACTTAATGTTGAGATAAACTTTTCTTTCTTATAGAGATACATTTTTTACTTAATGTTGAGATAAACTTTTCTTTCTTATCGAGATACATTTTTTACTTAATGTTGAGATAAACTTTTCTTTCTTATAGAGATACATTTTTTACTTAATGTTGAGATAAACTTTTCTTTCTTATAGAGATACATTTTTTACTTAATGTTGAGATAAACTTTTCTTTCTTATAGAGATACATTTTTTACTTAATGTTGAGATAAACGTTTCTTTCTTATAGAGATACATTTTTTACTTAATGTTGAGATAAACGTTTCTTTCTTATAGAGATACATTTTTTACTTAATGTTGAGATAAACGTTTCTTTATTATAGAGATACAATTGTTACTTAATGTTGAGATAAACGTTTCTTTCTTATAGAGATACATTTGTTACTTAATGTTGAGATAAACGTTTCTTTCTTATAGAGATACATTTTTTACTTAATGTTGAGATAAACGTTTCTTTCTTATCGAGATACATTTTTTACTTAATGTTGAGATAAACGTTTCTTTCTTGTGGAGATACATTTGTTACTTAATGTTGAGATAAACGTTTTTTTCTTATAGAGATACATTTTTTACTTAATGTTGAGATAAACGTTTCTTTCTTATAGAGATACATTTTTTACTTAATTTTGAGATAAACGTTTCTTTCTTATAGAGATACATTTGTTACTTAATGTTGAGATAAACGTTTCTTTCTTATCGAGATACATTTTTTACTTAATGTTGAGATAAACGTTTCTTTCTTATCGAGATACAATTCTTTACTTAATGTTGAGATAAACTTTTCTTTCTTATAGAGATACATTTTTTACTTAATGTTGAGATAAACTTTTCTTCCTTATCGAGATACAATTTTTTACTTAATGTTGAGATAAACGTTTCTTTCTTATCGAGATACAATTTTTTACTTAATGTTGAGATAAACGTTTCTTTCTTATCGAGATACAATTCTTTACTTAATGTTGAGATAAACGTTTCTTTCTTATAGAGATACAATTTTTTACTTAATGTTGAGATAAACTTTTCTGTCTTATAGAGATACCATTTTTTACTTAATGTTGAGATAAACTTTTCTATCTTATAGAGATACCATTTTTTACTGAATGTTGAGATAAACGTTTCTTTCCATAACGGGGAGATGTTTCAGTGCACACAATAGAAATAAAACTACAGAGAAATCAGATGCCTCGGGGTGAAAGACGATGGTGTTGCTGTTAGTTGTAAACCACAGCATACCTCACCTTACGACTTTTAAAGGACGAATTGACATCAAATATTGTAATTATTTATTGAAAACTTCACTTCAGTGTCTAACTTTTATTGAAAACTTCACTTGAATGTCTTTTATTGAAAACTTGACTTGAATGTCTAACTTGTATTGAAAACTTCACTTGAATGTCTAACTTTTATTGAAAACTTCACTTGAATGTCTAACTTGTATTGAAAACTTCACTTCAATGTCTTTTATTGAAAGCTTCACTTGAATGTCTAACTTTTATTGAAAACTTCACTTGAATGTCTAACTTTTATTGAAAGCTTCACTTGAATGTCTTTTATTGAAAACTTCACTTGAATGTCTAACTTGTATTGAAAACTTCACTTCAATGTCTTTTATTGAAAGCTTCACTTGAATGTCTAACTTTTATTGAAAACTTCACTTGAAGGTCTAACTTTTATTGAAAACTTCACTTGAATGTCTTTTATTGAAAACTTCACTTGAATGTCTAACTTGTATTGAAAACTTCACTTGAATGTCTTTTATTGAAAACTTCACTTGAATGTCTAACTTTTATTGAAAACTGCACTTCAATGTATAAGTTTTATTGAAAACTTAAATTGAATGTCTTTTATTGAAAACTTCACTTGAATGTCTAACTTTTATTGAAAACTTCACTTGAATGTCTTTTATTGAAAACTTCACTTGAATGTCTAACTTTAATTGAAAACTTCACTTCAATGTCTTTTATTGAAAACTTCACTTGAATGTCTAACTTTTATTGAAAACTTCACTTGAATGTCTAACTTTTATTGAAAACTTCACTTGAATGTCTTTTATTGAAAACTTCACTTGAATGTCTAACTTTTATTGAAAACTTCACTTGAAAGTCTTTTATTGAAAACTTAACTTGAATGTCTAACTTTTTTTGAAAACTGCACTTCAATGTATAAGTTTTATTGAAAACTTCACTTGAATGTCTAACTTTTATTGAAAACTTCACTTCAATGTCTTAACTTTTATTGAAAACTTCACTTCAGTGTCTAACTTTTACTGAAAACTTCACTTCAATGTCTAACTTTTACTGAAAACTTCACTTCAATGTCTAACTTTTATTGAAAACTTCACTTGAATGTCTAACTTTTATTGAAAACTTCACTTCAATGTATACGTTTTATTGAAAACTTCACTTGAATGTCTAACTTTTATTGAAAACTTCACTTCAATATCTTGACTTTTATTGAAAACTTCACTTCAATGTCTAACTTTTACTGAAAACTTCACTTCAATGTCTAACTTTTAATGAAAACTTCACTTCAATGTCTAACTTTTACTGAAAACTGCACACGAATATCTAACTTTTATTGAAAATTTCACTTCAATGTCTAACATTTAATGAAAACTTCACTTCAATGTCTAACTTTTACTGAAAACTGCACACGAATATCTAACTTTTATTGAAAACTTCACTTCAATGTCTAACTTTTACTGAAAACTGCACACGAATATCTAACTTTTATTGAAAACTTCACTTCAATGTCTAACTTTTAATGAAAACTTCACTTCAATGTCTAACTTTTACTGAAAACTGCACACGAATATCTAACTTTTATTGAAAACTTCACTTCAATGTCTAACTTTTACTGAAAACTGCACACGAATATCTAACTTTTATTGAAAACTTCACTTGAATGTCTAACTTTTATTGAAAACTTCACTTCAATGTCTTAACTTTTATTGAAAACTTCACTTCAGTGTCTAACTTTTACTGAAAACTTCACTTCAATGTCTAACTTTTACTGAAAACTTCACTTCAATGTCTAACTTTTATTGAAAACTTCACTTGAATGTCTAACTTTTATTGAAAACTTCACTTCAATGTATACGTTTTATTGAAAACTTCACTTGAATGTCTAACTTTTATTGAAAACTTCACTTCAATATCTTGACTTTTATTGAAAACTTCACTTCAATGTCTAACTTTTACTGAAAACTTCACTTCAATGTCTAACTTTTAATGAAAACTTCACTTCAATGTCTAACTTTTAATGAAAACTTCACTTGAATGTCTAACTTTTACTGAAAACCGCACAAGAATATCTAACTTTTATTGAAAACTTCACTTCAATGTCTAACTTTTAATGAAAACTTCACTTCAATGTCTAACTTTTACTGAAAACTTCACATCAATGTCTAACTTTTATTGAAAACTTTACTTCAATGTCTAACTTTTATTGAAAACTTCACTTCAATGTCTAACTTTTAATGAAAACTTCACTTCAATATCTAACTTTTATTGTAAACTTCACATCAATGTCTAACTTTTATTGAAAACTTTACTTCAATGTCTAACTTTTCGGGGTACAATTCATTTGAAAGTCTAAATTATATTAACAGACTTCTGTTGAAGGTGTAATTTTACTTTAATAATTTTCAAAATAAGCTCTACTGTTTCCTGACAGACTTCACAATATGTTAGCTCAGTGGTTAGTGAACTGGTCTACAAAGGACATGAGGTAGGGTTCGATCCCAATCGACGGCTTCCGGGTTCACCCAGCCTTAAATGGGTACCGGATTTTTTTTCTGGGAAAGTAAAGCGGCACGGACGCAATACCGACCACATTACCCCAAAAATCATGTGCTAAAGGTCTGTAAAATGTATGGTCACTAACACCATATTCCCTATACGTCACTTGGCGTGACGGGGGCACTTGACTTACAATATTATGACAGACATTTCAAGTATTTCTACGTCCAAATTAAACAAATGTAAACTCTCGCGTGAAATGTCCTTTTTCTTACGCAGTACAGTTCGTTATATAATTTCTTGTGACGTTCCTTCAGTGAATCATTTAAGTCAGATTGATTCAACCAAGTCAACTGAGACTATTACACAACAGGCCCTTTTTTGGAATCCCCAAGGAAAAAAGACAAAGAGGAATTCCAATATATTTTTTGGAGAAGACAGATGGAAGCAGAGATGAAGATGATGGGGTCACTGTTTATACATCACTTGTCAATGTTTATACATCACTTGTCAATGTTTATAACTCACTTGTCAATGTTTATAACTCATTTGTCAATGTTTATACATCACTTGTCAATGTTTATATCTTACTAGTCGATGTTTATACATCACTTGTCAATGTTTATAACTCACTTGTCAATGTTTATACCTCACTTGTCAATGTTTATACCTCACTTGTCAATGTTTATACCTCACTTGTCAATGTTTATACCTCACTTGTCAATGTTTATACCTCACTTGTCAACGTTTATACCTCACTTGTCAGTGTTTATACCTCACGTGTCATGTTTAAATCTCACTTGTCAATGTTTATACCTCACTTGTCAATGAAAATTTTTCGGATGTCTGATTGCATACATCATTTAGATACTAAATCTACACTTGTTATTGCAATAAAACTACACTTGTTACTGCAATAAAACTACACTTGCCATTGCAATAAATCTACACTTGTTATTTCATTAAATCCTCACTTGCCATTGCAATAAATCTACACTTGTTATTTCATTAAATCCTCACTTGCCATTGCAATAAATCTACACTTGTTATTTCAATAAATCCTCTCTTGCCATTGCAACAAATCTACACTTGTTATTGCAATAATCTACACTTGTCATTGCACATATAAGTCTACACTTGTCATTGCACATATAAGTCTACACTTGCCATTGCACATATAAGTCTACATTTGTCATTGCACATATAAGTCTACACATGTCATTGCATCCACAGGGTTTTCCATTCTATTTCATGAGTGTTTTCTCTTCTAAGTTTTGCTTTAGGACAGTCTCAAATGATGTTATACCGTTCCTTATACATGCTCTCCATGATGTGCGATTACTTGCCAGATATTGCCAGACATTTTCACATATGGAGAAGTCATTCAGAGATGATTTACAGATATCTCTATATCGTAGTTTAGATCTGCCGATTTGTCTTTTTCCGTGTATTAGTTCACCATATAGTATTTGCCCAGGAATGCGCTTTTCTTCCATTCGTTGAACATGCCCCAGCCATCTTAGTCTTCGACATCTGAGCATCGACATGATTGTTGGTGTCTTAGCACGTTGCAGGACAGTTAAGTTGGTTATTTTGTCCTGCCATTTGATGTGCATTATTTTGCGGAGACATCGCATGTGGAAGACATTTAGTCTTTTTTCCTGGTTTGAGTATGTTGTCCAGGTTTCGGATCCATATAGTAGTGTGCTAAGCACACAAGTTTGATACATTAAGAGTTTAGACTTTAGTGTTAGTTTCGTGTTGTTCCAGGCCCTTTCTGTGAGTTTGCCGAAGGTCGTAGCTGCCTTACCAATTCGACAGTTTATTTCTTCATCAAGAGAGATGGTTTGCGTAATTGTGGATCCAAGATAAGAAAATTTATGTACTGATTCTAGTAGACAATCTTTTAGAGTAATTGATAGAGGTTTGATGTCGCCTTGACTTAGTATTACTGTCTTCTGAACATTAACTGACAGTGAAAAAAGGTCGCATGCTTTATCCAGGTTGTTGATCAGCGATTGTAGGGTGGCCTCACTATGAGCGACTAGGGCTGCATCGTCAGTTTGAACAGTGAGCCATCTGGTCTAGTGCGAATGTAAATATCTCCTGAGCTGTTTTCGAAGACGTAATTTAAGAAGGCAGCAAAAAATATACCAAAAAGGGTGGGGGCGAGGACACATCCCTGTTTCACTCCTTTGTTGACTTTGACATTCTCTGATGAACTCTCATTGGACATGTGATGAGAAAAGATAATAACCGAATAACAAAGCAAGCCCTCAAGGGGGAAACAACAAGTAGGAGGAAAAGAGGTCGACTCAGAAAAACACTGAGAAGAACATTGATCAGGGAGGCAAAGGCAGCAGGAATCGGCTTCTTCAATGAGATTAAGATGCTTGCACAGAACAGAGACAAAGGGTAAGATTTCATAAAAGATCTTTGCAAGGATTGGAACTGCTAGAAAGAAAATGTCGAAACAGGGGAAGAGTATCTCGGTCTATGCCCTATGGCAGACTACGGCTCGAAAGGCGGTTGGATGGATGGATGGATGGGTGGGTGGATCGATGGGTGGAGAGATGGATGGGTGGGTGGAGGAATGGATGGGTGGATGGATGGATGGATGGGTGGAGGGATGGATGGGTGGATCGATGGGTGGAGGGATGGATGGGTGGATGGATGGATGGATGGGTGGATCGATGGGTGGAGGGATGGATGGGTGGATCGATAGGTGGAGGGATGGATGGGTGGATGGATGGGTGGATCGATGAGTGGAGGGATGGATGGGTGGATGGATGGATGGGTGGATCGATGGGTGGAGGAATGGATGGGTGGGTAGGTAGGTACGTAGGTACGTAGGTAACTAGTTAGGTCGGTAGGTAAATTACATTATTGACATTCAGAATCGTCATGAACCTTCTATTTTTACAATAGACCATAATTAAAAACTAGACCCTGTACATTGCGGGACGACTGGATTAGCATGCAGTCTTTATTGTGTTGCACACCAGTAGTAGACCACCATTCAAATCCCCCTATAAAAAGGAATCATTACGTCATCAATTATTTCTGTAACGAAACGAAGACTAAAGATTTCATCCAAATATCGTTTTTTTTTTTTTACATTTCGGAATGTAGATCAAGAAACGCAAAATATTTTTAAAGTGTGATATTATGTGAGAGAGAGCGAGAGAGAGAGAGAGAGAGAAAGTTGGGGAGAGCGAATAAGAGAAAGCAAGTATTCAGAAGCGGATGGGAAAGAAACATAAATTCTGGACCTTATTTTGCAAGCAGGAATGATTTCAACGCAAATAGAAGTCCGTTTTCTATTACTGTTTCTTAATTAGATGAAAAAAAAAACACCGTGTGAATATTCTAATTCAGTAACAGTGAAAACAGAAGGGAAAAAAAATTGAGAAATTATTTGTGCAAGGACACACAAAAACACACACACACGTACGTAAAATGTTTATATTCTAGGCCAAAAATAGGGACCAAAATACACACATACACACACACACGCACGAACTGTTAATCTCAATGATAAAAGAATATACAGAACGTGTGTACAGATCGTACACGTCATGAAATTGGGAGTAACACTCGCGCACACGAACTCACTAGTCAGAAGTACACACAGAAGTACACACAGAAGTACACATAGAAGTACACACAGAAGTACACATAGAAGTGCACATAGAAGTACACATAGAAGTACACACAGAAGTACACATAGAAGAACACACAGAAGTACACATAGAAGAACACACAGAAGTACACATAGAAGTGCACATAGAAGTACACATAGAAGTACACACAGAAGTACACATAGAAGAACACACAGAAGTACACATAGAAGAACACACAGAAGTACACATAGAAGTGCACATAGAAGTACACATAGAAGTACACACAGAAGTACACATAGAAGAACACACAGAAGTACACACAGAAGAACACAAAGAAGAACACACAGAAGTACACACAGAAGTACACATAGAAGAACGCACAGAAGTACACATAGAAGAACACACAGAAGTACACATAGAAGAACACACAGAAGTACACACAGAGGTACACATAGAAGAACACACAGAAGTACACATAGAAGTACACATAGAAGTACACATAGAAGTACACACAGAAGTACACACAGAAGTATACATAGAAGTACACACAGAAGTACACATAGAAGTACACACAGAAGTACACATAGAAGAACACACAGAAGTACACACAGAAGAACACATAGAAGAACACACAGAAGAACACACAGAAGAACACAACGACAATATAAATCTGATAAATAAAAAAAAAATGAGAATAAAGCACCCAGAAATATGTGAGTTTTTATGAAAGTAGGCAAAAGAATAGACACGGCTAGTTCCTTAATGTAGAAAGTGTATTTTTTTAAAATTCCAAAATAGGAAGAAAAGCTAACAGACATTGCAATTTTTGAGAGGTAGAAATAGAAAGGGAAACGCAGAGATTCTGAGTTATTTAGTTGGTGAATAAGGAAGAAATGTCTCGGAAATTATGAGTTCTTTAGTTGATGAATAAGGAAGAAATGTCTCGGAAATTATGAGTTCTTTAGTTGATGAATAAGGAAGAAACGTCTCGGAAATTATGAGTTCTTTAGTTGATGAATAAGGAAGAAACGTCTCGGAAATTATGAGTTCTTTAGTTGATGAATAAGGAAGAAATGTCTCGGAAATTATGAGTTCTTTAGTTGATGAATAAGGAAGAAACGTCTCGGAAATTATGAGTTCTTTAGTTGATGAATAAGGAAGAAACGTCTCGGAAATTATGAGTTCTTTAATAGATGAATAAGGAAGAAATGTCTCGGAAATTATGAGTTCTTTAGTTGATTAATAAGGAAGAAACGTCTCGGAAATTGTGAGTTCTTTAATAGATGAATAAGGAAGAAACTTCTCGGAAATTATGAGTTCTTTAATAGATGAATAAGGAAGAAACGTCTCGGAAATTATGAGTTCTTTAATAGATGAATAAGGAAGAAACGTCTCGGAAATTATGAGTTATTTAGTTGGTGAATAAGGAAAAAACGTCTCGGAAATTATGAGTTCTTTAATAGATGAATAAGGAAGAAACGTCTCGGAAATTATGAGTTATTTAGTTGGTGAATAAGGAAGAAACGTCTCGGAAATTATGAGTTCTTTAATAGATGAATAAATAAGTAACGTCACAGAAATTATGAGTTCTTTAATAGATGAATAAATAAGAAACGTCACAGAAATTATGAGTTCTTTAATAGATGAATAAGGAACAAACGTAACAGAAAATATGAGTTCTTTAATAGATGAATAAGGAACAAACGTCAGAGAAATTATGAGTTCTTTAATAGATAAAAAAGGAAGAAACGTCAGAGAAATAATGAGTTTTTACAATCATGAATGAGGAATGAACGTTACGGATATCGTGAGTTTTGAATGAAGAAGTATGGTAGAAATATCATAGACAATGTATGGTGTTTTTATGCGTTTATTAGTTTTTATTTGTATTAAAGAAAGCAGAAATAGGGAGAAAAGAGAGGTGTGAATACTTCAATTCATTCAAAGAAGTAACACATACATTCTGGATTTTCTATTTCAAAAGGCAAAAAAGAATATAAAATATATTTCCAAATGTATAAAAGTAGAAAGAAGGAAACGACTAAAAATTGCGAATGTTTCGATTTAGGAAGTGAGTTTTAATTGTAAATATTACATTTCTGAAATGAGAAAGGAAACTCATTTTATTGTGAATATTTCGATTCAGAAAATGAGTTTAAATTGTGAAAATTACATGTGTGAAATGAGAAAGAAAATGCTTTTTAAATCCCATTTCTCATTTGCGATAATAACAATTTATACGCCAGTTGTTTTCAAATTGTGAGCGGCAAATTCATAATAAAAGTGATTTTTTTTCCTTTCTCATTTCAGAAATGTAATATTCACAATTTAAACTCACTTTCCGAACCGAAATATCCACAATAAAGATGAGTTTTCTTCCATTTTATTATGAATATTTGGATTCGGAAAGTGAGTTTAAATTGTGAATATTACATTTCTGAAATGAGAAAGGAAAAAAAATTCACTTTCTAAAAACGTGAAAACAACTGGCCTATAAATTGTTATTATCGACAGTTAAGAAATGGGATCAAAAGAGCATGCTCGTAAATTGTCAACATTTTACGTGTGAAATGTGAAAGAAAGCAAATATACATGTCAATTGTAAATGTTTCACATGTGAAATTTGAAAGAAAAGCTCATACACTTTGTCAATTCTACAGCTGAGAAAGTGGAAGAAAAGCTCATACACTCTGTCAATTCTACAGCTCAGAAAGTGAAAGAAAAGCTCATACACTCTGTCAATTCTACAGCTCAGAAAGTGAAAGAAAAGCTCATACACTCTGTCAATTCTACAGCTCAGAAAGTGAAAGAAAAGCTCATACACTCTGTCAATTCTACAGGTGAGAAAGTGAAAGAAAAGCTCATACACTCTATCAATTCTACAGGTGAGAAAGTGAAAGAAAAGCTCATACACTCTATCAATTCTACAGGTGAGAAAGTGAAAGAAAAGCTCATACACTCTATCAATTCTACAGGTGAGAAAGTGAAAGAAAAGCTCATACACTCTGTCAATTCTACAGCTGAGAAAGTGAAAGAAAAGCTCATACACTCTGTCAATTCTACAGCTCAGAAAGTGAAAGAAAAGCTCATACACTCTATCAATTCTACAGCTGAGAAAGTGAAAGAAAAGCGCATACACTCTATCAATTCTACAGCTGAGAAAGTGAAAGAAAAGCTCGTACACTTTGTCAATTCTATAGCTGAGAAAGTGAAAGAAAAGCTCATACACTCTGTCAATTCTACAGGTGAGAAAGTGAAAGAAAAGCTCATACACTCTATCAATTCTACAGCTGAGAAAGTGAAAGAAAAGCTCATACACTCTATCAATTCTACAGCTGAGAAAGTGAAAGAAAAGCTCATACACACTGTCAATTCTACAGCTGAGAAAGTGAAAGAAAAGCTCATACACTCTATCAATTCTACAAGTGAGAAAGTGAAAGAAAAGCTCATACACTCTGTCAATTCTACAGGTGAGAAAGTGAAAGAAAAGCTCATACACTTTGTCAATTCTACAGGTGAGAAAGTGGAAGAAAAGCTCATACACTTTGTCAATTCTACAGGTGAGAAAGTGGAAGAAAAGCTCATACACTTTGTCAATTCTACAGGTGAGAAAGTGGAAGAAAAGCTCATACACTTTGTCAATTCTACAGGTGAGAAAGTGAAAGAAAAGCTCATACACTCTATCAATTCTACAGCTGAGAAAGTGAAAGAAAAGCTCATACACTCTATCAATTCTACAGCTGAGAAAGTGAAAGAAAAGCTCATACACTATCAATTCTACAGGTGAGAAAGTGAAAGAAAAGCTCATACACTCTATCAATTCTACAGCTGAGAAAGTGAAAGAAAAGCTCATACACTATCAATTCTACAGGTGAGAAAGTGAAAGAAAAGCTCATACACTCTGTCAATTCTACAGGTGAGAAAGTGAAAGAAAAGCTCATACACTATCAATTCTACAGCTGAGAAAGTGAAAGAAAAGCTCAAACACTCTGTCAATTCTACAGGTGAGAAAGTGAAAGAAAAGCTCATACACTTTGTCAATTCTACAGGTGAGAAAGTGAAAGAAAAGCTCATACACTTTGTCAATTCTACAGGTGAGAAAGTGGAAGAAAAGCTCATACACTTTGTCAATTCTACAGGTGAGAAAGTGGAAGAAAAGCTCATACACTTTGTCAATTCTACAGGTGAGAAAGTGAAAGAAAAGCTCATACACTTTGTCAATTCTACAGGTGAGAAAGTGGAAGAAAAGCTCATACACTTTGTCAATTCTACAGGTGAGAAAGTGGAAGAAAAGCTCCTACACTCTATCAATTCTACAGGTGAGAAAGTGGAAGAAAAGCTCATACACTCTATCAATTCTACAGGTGAGAAAGTGAAAGAAAAGCTCATACACTCTATCAATTCTACAGGTGAGAAAGTGGAAGAAAAGCTCATACACTCTATCAATTCTACAGGTGAGAAAGTGGAAGAAAAGCTCATACACTTTGTCAATTCTACAGGTGAGAAAGTGAAAGAAAAGCTCATACACTCTATCAATTCTACAGGTGAGAAAGTGGAAGAAAAGCTCATACACTCTATCAATTCTACAGGTGAGAAAGTGGAAGAAAAGCTCATACACTCTATCAATTCTACAGGTGAGAAAGTGGAAGAAAAGCTCATACACTTTGTCAATTCTACAGGTGAGAAAGTGAAAGAAAAGCTCATACACTCTATCAATTCTACAGGTGAGAAAGTGGAAGAAAAGCTCATACACTTTGTCAATTCTACAGGTGAGAAAGTGGAAGAAAAGCTCATACACTTTGTCAATTCTACAGGTGAGAAAGTGAAAGAAAAGCTCATACACTCTATCAATTCTACAGGTGAGAAAGTGAAAGAAAAGCTCATACACTCTATCAATTCTACAGGTGAGAAAGTGGAAGAAAAGCTCCTACACTCTATCAATTCTACAGGTGAGAAAGTGGAAGAAAAGCTCATACACTCTATCAATTCTACAGGTGAGAAAGTGGAAGAAAAGCTCATACACTTTGTCAATTCTACAGGTGAGAAAGTGGAAGAAAAGCTCATACACTTTGTCAATTCTACAGGTGAGAAAGTGGAAGAAAAGCTAATACACTTTGTCAATTCTACAGGTGAGAAAGTGAAAGAAAGAAGATAATAAACGTACTATCGACCTTAACTCAGTGAAATCAAATGACAAATATTGTTTTATGACAAATTCTGAATTTTTTTAATGAAATCGGACAAAATGAGCAGTGCTAAGACTTCTGGCTACTTTATCTTGCGGTGGTAGACTTGAAGGAATGAATCTGTGGCACAACATTGTATTTAGAACATCATTGAAATGAGGGAACTGTCGGGGACTCATTCTATCGCTTTCTTCATCATCTTGTGACATTTTTATATTGTGGTTAGGTATCTTTGGAGTTTCTCCATAACTATCTCACTCTTTCTTTCTCTCACTCACACTCTCTCAATTATTCTCTCACTCCCTCTCTCTTACTCTCTACCACATTCTCTCTTTCATTCTCTCTCACGCTCTCTCTCTCGCTCATTCTCACTATCTTACTCTCTTTCTCATTCTCTCTCTCATTCTCTCTCTCGCTCTCTCTCTTTCTTTCTCTCTATATCACTCTCTCTCATTCTCTCTCTCTTACTCTCTATCTCAGGCTTTCTCTCATTCTTTCTCACGCGTTCCCTTATTCTCTCTCACGCGCTCTCTCTCTCTCTCTTACTCTCTATCTCACGCTCTCTATTCTCTATCTCATGTTCTCTCTCTTACTCTATCTCACTCTCTCTCACACTTACTCGCTATCTCACTATCTCTCACTCTCTCTCATTCTCTCTCGCTCTCTCTCTCTTACTCTCTGTCTCACTCTCTCTCTCTTTCATTCTCTTTCTATCGATCTTTCTCTCTTACTCTCTATCTCTCTCTCATGCTCTCTCTCTCTCATTCTCTCACACACTCTCTCTCTCTTACTCACTATCTCACTCTCTCTCTCATTCTCTCTCACACACTCTCTCTCTTACTCACTATCTCACTCTCTCTCTCATTCTCTCTCACGCTCTCTCTCTCATTCTCTCTCATACTCTCTCTCTCATTCTCTCTCACGCTCTCTCTCTCATTCTCTCTCACACTCTCTCTCATTCTCTCTCGCCGCTCGTGTGGATATCTGAGCTCTGTCAGAGAAAGAAAAACAGAAGCAAGTCCACAAATGGTCATTGCCACCGATGCCAAGTCTGTCATTAAGCAATGTCAAGTCTGTCATTAAGCAATGCCAAGTCTGTCATTAAGCAATGTCAAGTCTGTCATTAAGCAATGTCAAGTCTGTCATTAAGCAATGCCAAGTCTGTCATTAAGCAATGTCAAGTCTGTCATTAAGCAATGTCAAGTCTGTCATTAAGCAATGCCAAGTCTGTCATTAAGCAATGCCAAGTCTGTCATTAAGCAATGTCAAGTCTGTCATTAAGCAATGCCAAGTCTGTCATTAAGCAATGCCAAGTCTGTCATTAAGCAATGTCAAGTCTGTCATTAAGCAATGTCAAGTCTGTCATTAAGCAATGTCAAGTCTGTCATTAAGCAATGTCAAGTCTGTCATTAAGCAATGTCAAGTCTGTCATTAAGCAATGTCAAGTCTGTCATTAAGCAATGTCAAGTCTGTCATTAAGCAATGCCAAGTCTGTCATTAAGCAATGTCAAGTCTGTCATTAAGCAATGTCAAGTCTGTCATTAAGCAATGTCAAGTCTGTCATTAAGCAATGTCAAGTCTGTCATTAAGCAATGCCAAGTCTGTCATTAAGCAATGTCAAGTCTGTCATTAAGCAATGTCAAGTCTGTCATTAAGCAATGTCAAGTCTGTCATTAAGCAATGCCAAGTCTGTCATTAAGCAATGTCAAGCCAAAACCGAACA
The DNA here is from genome assembly GCA_032433765.1 of Megaustenia siamemsis. Lineage (NCBI taxonomy): Eukaryota > Metazoa > Mollusca > Gastropoda > Stylommatophora > Ariophantidae > Megaustenia > Megaustenia siamemsis. The sequence goes on along the minus strand of JAVIAB010000104.1, from coordinate 30,892,418 downwards.
GACTCAACCACAAAATAAAGAACAACATATGGTCACTTCATAGGGTACCGGATTTTTTTCTGGGAAAGTAAAGCGGCACGGGCGTAATACCGACCACATTACCCCAAAAAGCATGTGCTAAAGGTCTGTAAAATGTAGGGTCACTAACACCATATTCTCTATACGCCACTTGGCGTGACGGGGGCTCTTTACTTTTTTAATTTTATGTTCGCTTCAATAAAAAAACAGAACTCGTCCTACAGTAGATACTTGGTACAAATAATAATACATAAATATTATTATATGGGGAACTTCCGAGGCGATAATAGGGAATAATAGAACAAAGGAGTATGTGTTAGCACTCGGAAAAATTGACAGACAAACAACAATAGAAAAAAACGAAGAACAATATATGGTCCGAAGCGGGATCGAAAGAATTAATAGGAAAGTACAAATATACAATTTATTTCCGGTCTGTGATCGTTACCCTATGCTATAGTCATTGAGAACGCCTTCGTGTAAGACACTGCTACAATAGCTAATTTTTTAGTTAGCTGAGTGGCAGTGTGCCAAGCGTTCGGCTTCTCGTGGCAAGGCGCGGTGCCACTGAGTACGGGTTCGTTCCCGCTTCGGACCATATATTGTTCTTCGTTTTTTTCTATTGTTGTTTGTCTGTCTATTTTTCCGAGTGCTAACACATACTCCTTTGTTCTATTATTCCCTACAGTAGATACCAGCACACTGTGGCATCCCGGGAAATGAGAACCCATTTGAACTCGGAAAAGCAGGTGTAGACCCTCGACTGTCGAACCAACTCCGAGCTTCAAAGAAATAAAAGCAATCCTGAAGTAAGCCAGGGAAACAGAATAGAGGGAGTTGCATGTAAAATATGAGCCAGAACAAGACGGCTTAAACAAGCTCAGCAAACATGAGCAGACCAAGATATTCAGACTCAGAACAGGTCACTGTGGCCTCAGAGCACATCTACACAAGATAGATACATTGACTTTGCAAACATGCAACTGTGGGGCATCCACACATACTTCAGAGCATTCATGACCTACAGGACTGTAGCACTCTCAACACAGGGGGCCTCGGTAGCCTAGTTGGGAAAACCACCCGACTGGGGGCCTCGGTAGCCTAGTTGGGAAAACCACCCGACTGGGGGCCTCGGTAGCCTAGTTGGGAAAACCACCCGACTGGAGGCCTCAGTAGCCTAGTTGGGAAAACCACCTGACTGGGGGCGTCGGTGGCCTAGTTGGGAAAACCACCCGACTGGGGGCCTCAGTAGCCTAGTTGGGAAAACCACCCGACTGGGGGCCTCGGTAGCCCAGTTGGGAAAACCACCCGACTGGGCTACCGACGTTCAGACAACCTGTGTTCGATTCCCGTTGGGAGCAGTGTGAGTTGTACTCGTGGTTGGAAAAAAAATATCCCCACGGTCGACCCAGCCACTAGCAGACATGGGTACCAGGGTATTACCCCGGGAAGGTGAGGAATGTCGCCACGCATCGTGAGTTTCGATGCTTGAGGCGACACTATACAGAAATCTCCGAACATTTCAGGATAGGCGGCCGAGCACCTATGGGTGGAAACTCGCGTGCTAAGACGCCGGTTCAAGTCTCGTACTTGACCTCTACTCTCAACACCCTAAGAACACATTTTAAGAGTAACATTAGTATTATAATCAGACAAATAATAATAAATACAATAAATGAGGAGCTGATGGCCGCAACAATAACTTGTCGGGTCCCAAAGCAGAAGAGCGTGGGCTCGAATCCCGAGAGGAGACACAATTTTTTTTTTTTTTTTTTTTTTTTTTTTTTTTTTTTTGTCGTGGGTGAATAAAGACCCAAACCCGAACAATCGGTCTCGGTTCCACTGGACACGCGGCCTTTATTCTACGGTCATATAAGCCTTCTAGGCAGACTACAAGCATGGAGTAAATGTAGTAATGAAATAATAGCAGTTATAATAATAGCGGTTTGAATGGAGTTAGTAATATATAGAGAGTGAGTAATATAGAAAAAGTTAATAATATAGTGAGAGTTAGTAATGTAATATAGAGAGTGAGTAATATAGAGAAAGTTAGTAGTTTAGAGGGAGTTAGTAATATAGAGAAAGTTAGTAATATAGAGAGAGTTAGTAATATAGAGAGAGTTATTAATATAGAGAGTGAGTAATATAGAGAAAGTTAGTAGTATAGAGGGAGTTAGTAATATACAGAAAGTTAGTAAGATATAGAGAGTGAGTAATATAGAGAAAGTTAGTAGTATAGAGGGAGTTAGTAATGTAATATAGAGAGAGTTCGAAATATAGAGGGAACAAACAAACAAACAAACAAAATAAAAGAAAGAAAGATTCATTAAGATGTCCCAAGGCTAGCACATTCCCATGATTAGGAAACGTGCTATTGTATGGAGGTGGTTTCAACTTGTGACATTACGCGCAATATTTGATAACCGACTGGCATATTTGTAACGATGTTCTAGTCGAATAGAGCTGGTCATTGAAACATCAACAATTGGCAAATCTGAGAGTTGCGGGAGCTGCGATGATCAAGCTTTAACCACAACAGTTTTGTTGTTGTTGTAAGTTCCTGTGAGCATGTTGTATGACAGACAAAGTATGTGTAGTTCATATTTGTGAAAAGACAACATATTGTTATTTCTTGCTACGTTCATCATCCCTACATACCGGACGAACCCATAGGTGATCCGATATCTCTCTCGAGAATCTCGAGAAAATTCGAAGAGAATCCTGACCCACGTGCACGAACTCCGTAGCAAAGGCAGGAATTCACGGTGTGGGTAGACTAACAGAACATTTTATGAGTTGACTGGTCGGCATCACGCAAGAGCGGTATACTTTCTCTGAAAGATCAGGTAATCATTTAAGGCCGGGTAAACCAAGACCGCGTTGTTCAACATCGAAACCCGACCTATAGTTCTTAGAAGTCCATTTCACCAATTTATCGCGGCTCACAATAATAGTTGTAGCACTCTGTGTAAATGTAACATAAGCAATGACTACATTAGTAGTAACTTTTAAGATGTAAACTCTATAATAACACATGAAATATTAGCTATAATAGCCCATACTATAGCAGCTAAAAACCTGAATTATTAGCTATAATAGGACATACTATAGCAGCTAAAAGCTGAATTATTAGATATAACAGCACATATTATAACAGCTAAAAGCTGAATTATTAGCTATAATAGCACATACTATAGCAGCTAAAAGTTGGAATTATTAGCTATAATAGCACATACTATAGCAGCTAAAAGTTGAATTATTAGCTATAATAGCACATACTATAGCAGCTAAAAACCTGAATTATTATATATAATAGCACATACTATAGCAGCTAAAAACCTGAATTATTAGATATAATAGCACATACTATAGCAGCTAAAAGCTGAATTATTCGCTATAATAGCACATACTATAGCAGCTAAAACCCAGAATTATTTGATATAATAGCACATTCTATAGCAGCTAAAAACCTAAATTATTAGCTATAATAGCACAAGCTATAACATATAAGGAGGTCTTCCGCTTCCAAGATGGTGGAACGAAGTTCATGTTCTCTCGATCACCGCAGAAATTACATTTGGGGACTGATTAATTTCGGCTCTCCATTGCTCCATTTTCTGCGTTAAAGTCAAAATGATGTTCTACTTAACAAATCTGCGCCGATGATGCGGAGTTGTACACACGGCAATATTCCTATTTGACAAGTCAAGTGTTGTGAATGTGACCACCCACCGTCTAGAGTTGATCTGCGGTTTACGTCAACACATTGAGTGCTATTCAATGGCTGTCTTTGGAATTGTTTGACGCAAGTTATTGACATGTTACAACACATTAATGTGGACTGCTCCGTCAAGTCCGTCAAAGTTTTTCCTCTTTAGGGAATTTGCACCGTGTTTCGTTCGTTGTAGGCTGCATTCACTTGGGTATTAGGGAATCTATGGGCGCAACCATTGTTTTTGTTTGCTACGTCATCATAATGGCTCATGGTATATCCTTAGACCGGCCATACGCTACTCTTACGGTCTGTTGTTTGATGTGCGACGGGGATAATCTGACGACTAACTGTGTTTTATATGTTCAGAATTGGAGTAAAAAACGATGTCCTAACATCATCAAGCGCTATACATTTAAAAAAAATATGACGATCGTCATTTTCCGGAGGGCGTGAACTTCAGGTCAATATGGTGGATAGGCGGCAGGAACCATTGAAGGCTATGCCTGAAAAGTGTTCCTTGTTGCAGTTTCCTCATATTCCAAGTCCGGCTTGTTGCAGGAGCTACTGAGTTAGGTGCTCTGTGCACACCTTGAGCTGTGTGTTTCATCCGTTTTGATCGTGTTTCGATATTCCAATTGTTTACAATGAACGATGATATCGTATGACAGGGACCAGATGGCTGTGTTCATTTTCTGTGCGGTTTCGCTTTAAGCATTTTGGCGTGTGCTGAGAATGCTATGATGGGGACTACCTTTCTTTGTTTGGGAGATGAGTTAGTAATTCGGATGATTCCACTGGCACGGGCGGTTGAGCAATTACAGATTAAGCTACAGCAGTTAAAACCTGAAATATTGGCTATACTAGCACAAGCTATAGCAGTTAAAACCTGAAATATTGGCTATACTAGCACAAGCTATAGCAGTTAAAACCTGAAATATTGGCTATACTAGCACAAGCTATATCAGTTAAAACCTGAAATATTGGCTATACTAGCACAAGCTATAGCAGTTAATACCTGAAATATTGGATATACTAGCACAAGCTATATCAGTTAAAACCTGAAATATTGGATATACTAGCACAAGCTATATCAGTTAAAACCTGAAATATTGGCTATACTAGCACAAGCTATAGCAGTTAATACCTGAAATATTGGATATACTAGCACAAGCTATATCAGTTAAAACCTGAAATATTGGCTATACTAGCACAAGCTATATCAGTTAAAACCTGAAATATTGGCTATACTAGCACAAGCTATATCAGTTAAAACCTGAAATATTGGATATACTAGCACAAGCTATATCAGTTAAAACCTGAAATATTGGATATACTAGCACAATATACAGCAGCTCATGTACAGCCAATAGGAACCGCGATGGCTCAGTGGTTAGTGAACTGAATTATAACGGACAAGATGTAGGGTTCGATCCTGATCGACGGCTTCCGGGTTCACCCAGTCTTAAATGGGTACCGGATTTTTTTTCTGGGAATGTAACGCGGCACGGGCGTAATACCGACCACATTACCCCAAAAAGCAGGTGCAGAAGGTCTGTAAAAATTATGGTCACTAACACCATATTCCCTATACGCCACTTGGCGTGACGGGGTCACTAACACCATATTCCCTATACGCCACTTGGCGTGACGGGGTCACTAACACCATATTCCCTATACGCCACTTGGCGTGACGGGGTCACTAACACCATATTCCCTATACGCCACTTGGCGTGACGGGGTCACTAACACCATACTCCCTATACGCCACTTGGCGTGACGGGGTCACTAACACCATACTCCCTATACGCCACTTGGCGTGACGGGGCTCTTTACCTTCTTTTGTTTACTTCTTGCAAAGCTAAAATCAATTTGGACATTTAAGAACATCTTGGCTCTAAAATCGGACTGCTACCCTTCCATGTTACATAAGCTTTTCTAGAGTCGCGTGTGAAGCATAAACCCTTACAGCCGAGGCACAGAAGAAAATACAGGGTATAGAGATGAAATGTTATCGTAATTTTGAGGGCATCTCTTACTTAGATCGTATCACAAATGAACAAGTTCGGAGAAAGTACCAGTAATCATGGTCATCTTTAGACTATTGTTAGGAAATGTAAAATGAAATGGTTTGGCCACGTATCTCTGTCGTCTGGGCTTAGTAAAGACAACCCTGCAAGGAACAGTGCCAGGAGCATAAAAGAAAGGAAGGCAGAGAATGAAATGGGAAAATAACATAAAAGAACTGAAAGACTCGACTTTTGCAAATATCTCAAATCATGACTGAAAATAGAGGGAATTGGAGAAGGTTGACTAAGTATGTTATTGGTGTCCCAACGACCCGAGGTTGACTAAGTATGTTATTGGTGTCCCAACGACCCGAGGTTGACTAAGTATGTTATTGGTGTCCCAACGACCCGAGGTTGACTAAGTATGTTATTGGTGTCCCAACGACCCGAGGTTGACTAAGTATGTTATTGGTGTCCCAACGACCCGAGGTTGACTAAGTATGTTATTGGTGTCCCAACGACCCGAGGTTGACTAAGTATGTTATTGGTGTCCCAACGACCTGAGGTTGACTAAATCTGTCAGTGATGCCCCAACGATCCCCATTTTGATTAAGTTTCTCAGTGGTATCCCAACGACCCCCAGGTTGACTAAGTCTATCAGTGATGCCCCAATGACCCCCAGGTTGACTAAGTCTGTCAGTGATGCCCCAATGACCCCCAGGTTGACTAAGTCTGTCAGTGATGCCCCAATGACCCCCAGGTTGACTAAGTCTGTCAGTGATGCCCCAATGACCCCCAGGTTGACTAAGTCTGTCAGTGATGCCCCAACGACCCCCAGGTTGACTAAGTCTGTCAGTGATGCCCCAACGACCCCCAGGTTGACTAAGTCTGTCAGTGATGCGCCAACTACCCCCATGTTGACTAAGTCTGTCAGTGATGCCCCAACTACCCCCAGGTTGACTAAGTCTGTCAGTGATGCGCCAACGACTCCCAGGTTGACTAAGTCTGTCAGTGATGCCCCAACTACCCCCAGGTTGACTAAGTCTGTCAGTGATGCCCCAACTACCCCCATGTTGACTAAGTCTGTCAGTGATGCGCCAACTACCCCCAGGTTGACTAAGTCTGTCAGTGATGCGCCAACTACCCCCATGTTGACTAAGTCTGTCAGTGATGCCCCAACTACCCCCATGTTGACTAAGTCTGTCAGTGATGCGCCAACTACCCCCAGGTTGACTAAGTCTGTCAGTGATGCCCCAACTACCCCCATGTTGACTAAGTCTGTCAGTGATGCGCCAATTACCCCCAGGTTGACTAAGTCTGTCAGTGATGCCCCAACTACCCCCAGGTTGACTAAGTCTGTCAGTGATGTGCCAACTACCCCCATGTTGACTAAGTCTGTCAGTGATGCCCCAATTACCCCCAGGTTGACTAAGTCTGTCAGTGATGCCCCAATTACCCCCAGGTTGACTAAGTCTGTCAGTGATGCCCCAATTACCCCCAGGTTGACTAAGTCTGTCAGTGATGCCCCAATTACCCCCAGGTTGACTAAGTCTGTCAGTGATGCCCCAATGACCCTCAGGTTGACTAAGTCTGTCAGTGATGCGCCAACTACCCCCATGTTGACTAAGTCTGTCAGTGATGCCCCAATTACCCCCAGGTTGACTAAGTCTGTCAGTGATGCCCCAATGACCCCCAGGTTGACTAAGTCTGTCAGTGATGCCCCAATGACCCCCAGGTTGACTAAGTCTGTCAGTGATGCCCCAATGACCCCCAGGTTGACTAAGTCTGTCAGTGATGCCCCAATGACCCCCAGGTTGACTAAGTCTGTCAGTGATGCCCCAATGACCCCCAGGTTGACTAAGTCTGTCAGTGATGCCCCAATGACCCCCAGGTTGACTAAGTCTGTCAGTGATGCCCCAATGACCCCCAGGTTGACTAAGTCTGTCACTGAAGCCCCAACGACAAGATGAAGAAGAAGAATAACAACAAAAGTAATACGAACTATAACACTTCGTATAAACGTAACAAAAACATAACCAACATGTACAGAAACACAATGAAATATTCGACTCGATAACGAATCTCTACCCACGTCACATCCGGAAATGTATTTAATAACTTGCCAGTTGAAAACAAAAGTCATTCTCGTCTACTTCTTGTGCCACGATTATTCTCAGATATTTCCTACAACTAAAAATAAATTAATCAAACGCCGACCACAGATAACAAAGCCAATAACACGGAGGAGAAAAGTGTTCTAGAGAATATTTTTAACACAGACGGACAGGAGACTGGAGTGAGTGACACCAGTTTGGACATAAAAATGATATTAATGAGGCAGCCAATAGCTAGAGACTGTTCAAATGAACTGATGTGTTTATTTTATTTTCTCAGATAAAAGTAGGGATTGGAAAGTTGAAAGAAAAACATGGATTGGTTTGGAATTCATCATCACCATCATGAGCCGTCTCCGCATCGAGGGTTGTTTTTCACAGTTATAATTGTTTATGTTTGTTCATATTTGTTTATATTTGTTTGTATGTGCTTATATTTGCTGATATTTAGTTACATGTGTTTATATGTGTTGATATTCGTTTATATGTGTTGATATTTGTTTATATGTGTTGATATTTGTTTATATGTGTTGATATTTGTTTATATGTGTTGATATGTATTTATATGTGTTGATATTCGTTTATATGTGTTGATATTTGTTTATATATGTTGACTTTGTTTATATGTGTTGATATTTGTTTATTTGTGTTGATATTTGTTTATATATGTTAATATTTGTTTACGCGACGTGTGTTCTAATTTGATTATATTTGTTTATATTTATTTACAGTGTATTAGGCTAGTGTGTGTGCTGTCACCAGATTTGTTTAACATTTCTAGTGAGATTATTTTAAGATCCATAAGAGGCATGCCTGGAATAACAATCGGATGTATATTATAAATAATCTAAGGTATGCTGATGATACAGTCTTAATCGCTAAGAGTGAAAATGAGTTACAAGAAATGTTAGACATTATAGCGAAAGAAAGCAAAAATAAAAAACTCAGCCTTAATAACAAAAAGACATAAGTAATGGTAACAACAAAGAAAAAAAACATCACCTGAGTGCAAAATAAAGACAAGTGGAATAATATTGTTATCAATGTTAACCTCAGATGGTAGATGTACAACAGAGGTGAGATGGTAGATGTACAACAGAGGTGAGATGGTAGATGTACAACAGAGGTGAGATGGTAGATGTACAACAGAGGTGAGATGGTAGATGTACAACAGAGGTGAGATGGTAGATATACAACAGAGGTGAGATGGTAGATGTACAACAGAGGTGAGATGGTAGATGTACAACAGAGTTGAGATGGTAGATGTACAACCGAGGTGAGATTGTAGATGTACAACAGAGGTGAGATGGTAGATGTACAACAGAGGTGAGATGGTAGATGTACAACAGAGTTGAGATGGTAGATGTACAACAGAGGTGAGATGGTAGATGTACAACAGAGGTGAACTGGTAGATGTACAACAGAGGTGAGATGGTAGATGTACAACATAGTTAAGATGGTGTAGAATGCCTCAGGCAAAAGCAGCTTTCCAAAAAAATGAAGAAGATCCTGTGCATTCCATTTTTGACAGCAAGAAAAAAGAGGTTTTAAATGCTATATAGTAAAAAGTAAAGCACCCCTGTCACGCCAGGTGGCGTATAGGGAAATATGATGTTAGTGACCCTATATTTTACAGACCTTCAGCACACGATTTTTGGGGTAATGTAGTCAGTATTACGCCCGTGCTGCTTTACTTTCCCAGAAAATAATCCGGTACCCATTTAAGGCTGGGTGAACCCGGAGCCGTCGATTGGGATCGAACCCTACCCTTTGTCCGTGGTAGTCCAGTTCACTAACCACTGAGCTATCGCGGCTCCCAAATGCTATATAGAGTCAATCTTAACATATGGATGTGAATCATAGACAATAGGACAACAGACAAAAAAAAACTGGAGGCTATAGAAATGCGGTTTTACAGAAGAACCTTGAGAATACTGTGGACAACTAAAAAGAGTAATGAAAATGTTTTGAAAGAGGCCAAAGCAAAAAGAGAGCTAATTTCCAATATTAGGAAGAAACAATTATCATTTTTTTGGCCATGTAATGAGAAGTGAAGAGCTGGAATATATTGTAACAACTGGGATATATTGTAACAACTGGGATATCTTGTAACAACTGGTAAATTCGAGATATTGCCACCGCGTTTTGACGAGAGCTGTGACCTGAGTGGAGATGGTCTCCCCTGGAAGCAGCCTGCATCAAAGCGAACTGGCTAACGAAGGCCAGTGTCGCCGGGTTGCCTCGAAGTGTCGGGGCTCTACAGATATAGAAGACCTAGTACTGAGGAGCTGATGGCCGCATCGATAGCTTGTCGGGCCCCAAATCAGATGAGTGAGGGTTCGAATCCCGATAGGGGACGCAACTTTTTTTTATTTTTTTTAAATTTTTAATTAATTTTTTTTTTTTGGGGGGGGGGGAGGGGCCCCTCGGTAGCCTAGTTAGGTAAACCACCCGACTGGACTACCGATGTTCGGACAACCCGTGTTCGATTCCCGCTGGGAGCAGTGTGAGTTGTACTCGTGGTTGGAAAAAAAAATACCCCCACTGTCGACTCAGCCGTTGGCAGAAATGGGTACCAGAGTATTACCCTGGGAAGGTGAGGAATGTCGCCTTGCATCGCGAGTTTCGAGGCTTAAGTGACACTACCCAGAAATCTCCGAACATTCCTGGATAGGCGGCCTAGCACATATGGGTGGAAACTCGCGTGTTAAGACGCCGGTTCAATTCTCGTACTTGACCTTGACCTAGTACTGCGGTACCCTCTACGTGGTGTCTACTGATATAGAAGACCTATTATTGGAGCACTTCTAGGTGGGTTCTGCAGATATAGAAGATCTAGTACTACAGTATCGTAGGTGGGATTCACTGATATAAAAGATCTAGTACTGCAGTATCGTAGGTGGGGTTCACGGATATAAATGATCTAGTACTACAGTATCGAAGGTGGGGTTCACTGATATAAAAGATCTAGTACTACAGTATCGTAGGTGGGGTTCACTGATACAAAAGATCTAGTACTGCAGTATCGTAGGTGGGGTTCACTGATATAAAAGATCTAGTACTACAGTATCGAAGGTGGGGTTCACTGATACAAAAGATCTAGTACTACAGTATCGAAGGTGGGGTTCACTGATATAAAAGATCTAGTACTACAGTATCGAAGGTGGGGTTCACTGATATAAAAGATCTAGTACTACAGTATCGAAGGTGGGGTTCACTGATATAAAAGATCTAGTACTACAGTATCGTAGGTGGGGTTCACTGATACAAAAGATCTAGTACTGCAGTATCGTAGGTGGGGTTCACTGATATAAAAGATCTAGTACTACAGTATCGTAGGCGGGGTTCACTGATATAGAAGATCTAGTACTACAGTATCGTAGGTGGGGTTCACTGATATAGAAGATCTAGTACTACAGTATCTTAGGTGGGGTTCACTGATATAAAAGATCTAGTACTACAGTATCATAGTAAATTGATTGCTCTCAATTAAAGAGCAAGGAATTGAAGATAAATTTGCAGTCACAATATCAAACTAATATCAAGTCCTCCAACAACTAGAAAATACAATAAATATAGAAGATCATTGGAAACAGGTACATGATATAGGGAAGGAGACATGTGAAGAAACCCTGGAGAAAATGGAAAGCCAGAATAAAGCACGGATGACAGTAGTGACCCTGGAGTAAATTAAAGAAAGGAAGAACAAGAAAGAGACATAAATAAAAGCAAAACAAGAAGTACTAAAGCCAAGATACAGGAAATTTACACAGAGGTGAACAAAGAAGTGAGAAGATGCATTAAAAGGAATAAGAGGAAATATATAGATGAACTAACTAAAGAGGCAGAGGAAGCAGCAAATAAAGGGAATATGAAAGAACTGTACAACAGCACAAAGAAATTAGGTGGACAATACAAACAGATCAATACCTCTATTAAAGATAAGAATGGAAATCTGCTTAGTAAAAGAAGGGAACAACTGAAGAGGTGGAAGGAGCACTTTGAAGAACTCTTAAACAGATCCGGCCCAAAAATCCTCCAGATATACTACCAGCAGAGGAAGAGTTACACGTTAACCGTGGGAAGCCAAACAAAGAAGAAATAATGAAAGCCATCAAACTATTAAAGAATGGTAAAGCCACAGACCAAATGAAATTCCTTCAGAAGCCATCAAAGCAGATATTAACACCTCTACCAAGATGCTACATAATCTATTAGATAAAATGTGGAAAAATGCTAAGCAGAATCATTCTGGAGAGACTCAAGGAGGCCATAGAGAAACATTTGAGAGATGAACAAGCAGGATTTATGAAAAACAGGTCATACACTGACCAAATAGCTCATCATCATCATCATTGAGTGCCGTCTCTGCAACGAAGGTTGGCTACCATGGAGCGCCATTTTGCTCTATCTCTTGCTTTGATGGTGCAGGTTGTCATCGGTTGATTTGTCCATCTTTTGATGTTACTCGTCCATGTTAATCTTGGTCTGCCTCTGCCTCTTTTACCTTGTATTTTCCCCTCCAGGATCACTTTCAGTAGGCTGTTGTGTCTTTTAACATGGCCTAAGAATCGCATTTGTCTTGTTCTAATTGTGTTCAGAAGTTCTCTTTTCATTTTTAGTTGTTTTAAGACTTTGTCATTTGTTTTCTTTTCCTTCCATCCAATTCTACCTATTCTTCTATATATCCACATTTCAAAGGCTTCAATTCTCTGTTCTGTTTTCTTGTCTAATGTCCATGTTTCAGCACCATATAGGAATATTGAGAAGATGTAACATTTTGCTAATCTTAGTTTTAGCTCTCGTGTTATTTGTTTTGATGTTAGTATGTCCTTCATGACATTAAAATTACTTTTTGCCATTCCTATTCTTTTGTTTATTTCAGATGAACATTTTCCATCACTGGTTATAGTATGTCCAAGGTAGTTATAGTTCTGAACTGTCTCCAGGTCTATTCCTTCAATTTTGATATCCACTTGTGGGTTTTGAGTATTTTCTTTGTTTATGATCATAGTTTTAGTCTTTTTGATATTCATATCTAGTCCATATTTTTTGCTTGTCGTGTATATTTCATTAAGTAATTGTTGTAGGTCTTTAGGATTTTCTGCTAGTAGTACAGTATCGTCAGCATATCTTAGGTTATTGATTATCTTTCCATTAATTTGTAGGCCTGGCATCTCTATGATGTTTTAAAGATTTGCTCAAACCAAATAGCTACCTTACGAATAATAGTTGAAGAATACTTGGAACTACCCTACCTATAATAGTTGAAGAATACTTGGAACTACCTTACCTATAATAGTTGAACAATACTTGGAACTACCTTACCTATAATAGTTGAACAATACTTGCAACTACCTTACCTATAATAGTTGAACAATACTTGCAACTACCTTACCTATAATAGTTTAAGAAAACTTGGAACTACAGTCCCCACTTTATAACCCTGCAGCCTGGGAAGAAATAGCTGCAGACCGCAATCTCTGGAAACACTTTCTAAAGCTTAAGCTCAAAGAAGAAGCATGCAGATTCATAGAAAAAGAGAACACACTACTAAAGGAAATAAAAGAAAAAAAAATAACATTTCTAAAGGGTGCTGAAAAAGTCATAGTCATCTATAACTGACGGAGGCTACTACTGCTACTGCTTTATATCGGATTCATAGATTACGAAAAAGCGTTTGATAGTTTAGACAAGAGGAATCCTTTGGAAGTTGCCGAGCCAATACGGAATCCTCATAAAGTTTATTGACCTGATAAGGGCAATGTATCATCTTCTCTCCTTCCTCATCTGCCTTTCAGCGTCGAGGGGAGATATAATTTGCGGTCTTTTGATCTTCTGTTCGCCTCTGCTGCTGTTATGTTTCCTAGTGCTTCTAATATTCCATCGATCCATCTTTTTCGTGGTCGACCCTTGGGTCTGGTGTTCTCACAATGTTTGTTGAAGGCTTGTTGTGTTGTGTTTTGATCTTTCTGCTTTGTCACGTGGCCAAACCCATTTTATCTGTTGTTTCCTTATATATTCTATGGCGGGGGCTATTCCTAGCTTTTTTCTCAGTTCTTCATTTCTGATCTTATCTCTCAGACTGTTTCCTGTCATATGTCTAACACACTTCATCTCTGTAGAGGTTATTTTTCTTATTGTTCTTGCATCTAGGGTCCAGGTCTGACATTGGTAGCACAACGTTGGGATGTAGATTGTATTGTATAGTGCTCGTTTTGCCTCCAGAGTTATTTCCTTGTTGGACAATAGTGGTGATAACTGTCCGATGATTTGACAAGCTTTGTTGCATCTTGATTCTATCTCTGCTGTTTGAGAATTATCGTTTGTCATTAGACTTCCTAGGTATTTGAATTCCTCTACTTGTTTTAGTTGTCTGCCTTCTATAGTTATGTTGATGTTCTGTTTATTTTGTGCAATGTATGAAGGAATGAAATGTAGTGTGGTGCATGAAGGGCAGCTTACAGAAGCATTAGAAATAAGAACAGGAGTAAGGCAGGGATGCCTTCTGTCTCCATTTCTCTTTCTACTGGCCATAGATTGGATTATGAAAATAATTCAGAACAACAGAAATGGAATCCAGTGGTCACTGACCAAGCAACTTGATAATTTAGACTTTGCTGATGACATAGCTCTCCTATCACACAAACATTAGATGCAAGATAAAATGAGCATTTTAGATGAGAGATCACAACAGCTGGGACTGAAAATAAATAGAGACAAGACCAAAATTATGAGAATTAATGCAGTTGGCAATAAACAAAATAACGATAGGACAAATATGTCTACTAGAAGTACAATCTGACATATATCTGGGCAGTAATATGGACAAAGATGGAGGAACAAAGAATAATAAAAAAATAAGGATATCAAAAGCAAGAGGAGCATTCGTTGCACTGGGAAACATATGGATGTCCAAAGAAATTAGGTTAAATATAAATCATCAAAGTGTTCAATTCCAATATTAAGTCAGTCCTACTATATGGTTGTGAAAGATGGAGAACAACAAAACTGACAATCATGAAGATGCAGACTTCTTCATCTATTAATGGATGCTTACGCAGAATAAAAGGATGGAAATGGCAGGACAAAATCACTAACATAGAATTATGGAAATGTACCGGTCAAACACCAGTGGATAAAGAGATACAGCGAAGACGATGGTGCTGGATATGACACACACTGCGGACGCCAACTGAGAGTATTACACAACAGGCCCTCTTTTGGAATCCCAATAGGTAAGGGACAAAGAGGAAGACCAAAATATTTTTTGAGAAGACATGGAATCGGAGATGAAGATGATGGGAAAGACATGGAATGGTCTTTAAAAAAATGTCAAGAAACAGAATGGAGCCAGTGATGGGGAGTGTTAGACACTCCAAGGTATGGTGACAGCTTTACAAATAGGGAACACAATACAATACTGGCGTTTTGGAAAGTGCCAGTTCAAGGCCTATGCTCCATAGGCAGTTGAAAAGAAGAAGACCACGTAAAAAGATGGATTGAAGAAATATAAGAAAGTCTAGGAAACATAACAGCAGGAGAAGCCCAACAGTTGAGCTGAAGACTGCACTCAATGTTGAAAGACAAATGATAATGGGAATAAAAGGATAAGGAAGAGAAGTTGTAGCAGTAGCAGTAGTAGTAGTAGTAGTAGTAGTAGTAATAGTAGTAGTAGTAGTAGTAATAGTAGTAGTAGTAGTAGTAGTAGTAGTAGTAGTAGTAGTAGTAGTAGTAGTAGTAGTAGTGGTAGTAGTAATAGTAGTAGTAGTAGCAGTAGTAGTAGTAGCAGTAGTGGTAGTAGTGGTAGTAGTAGTAGTAGTAGTGGTAGTAATAGTAGTGGTAGTAGTGGTAGTAGTAGTGGCCGTAGTAGTAGTGGTAGTAGTAATAGAAGTAGTTGTTGTTGTGATGGTAGTAGTAGTAGTGGTGGTAGTAGTAGTGATGGTAGTAGTAGTAGTAGTGATGGTGGTTGTGGCAGTAGTGGTAGTAGTAGTAGTAGATGTGGTAGTAGTGGTAATAGTAGTAGTACTAGTAGTGGTAGTAGTAGTAGTAGTGGTAGTAGTAGTGGTAGTAGTAGTGGTAGTAGTAGTAGTAGTGGTAGTAGCAGTAGTAGTAGTAGCAGTAGTAGTAGTAGCAGTAGTAGTAGTAGTAGTTGTAGTAGCAGTAGTAGTAGTAGCAGTAGTAGTAGTAGTAGTTGTAGTAATAGTAGAGGAAGAAAAGGAGAAGAAGAGGAAGAGGAAGAAGAAGAGGGAGGAGAAGAAGAAGAAGAGGGAGGAGAAGAAGGAGAAGAAGGAGGAGAAGAGGAAGAAGAGGGAGGAGAAGAAGGAGAAGAAGGAGGAGAAGAAGAGGGAGGAGAAGAAGGAGAAGAAGGAGGAGAAGGAGAAGAAGGAGGAGAAGAAGAGGGAGGAGAAGAAGAGGGAGGAGAAGAAGGAGAAGAAGGAGGAGAAGAAGAGGGAGGAGAAGAAGGAGAAGAAGGAGGAGAAGAGGAAGAAGAGGGAGGAGGAGAAGGAGAAGAAGGAGGAGAAGGAGGAGAAGGAGGAGAAGGAGGAGAAGAAGAGGGAGGAGAAGAAGAGGGAGGAGAAGAAGGAGAAGAAGGAGGAGAAGAGGAAGAAGAGGGAGGAGAAGAAGGAGAAAAAGGAGGAGAAGGAGGAGAAGAAGAGGGAGGAGAAGAAGGAGAAGAAGGAGGAGAAGGAGAAGAAGGAGGAGAAGAAGAAGAAGAGGGAGGAGAAGAAGGAGAAGAAGGAGAAGAAGGAGAAGAAGGAGAAGAAGGAGGAGAAGGAGAAGAAGGAGAAGAAGGAGGAGAAGAAGGAGAAGAAGGAGGAGAAGAAGAAGAGGGAGGAGAAGGAGGAGAAGAAGGAGAAGAAGGAGAAGAAGGAGAAGAAGGAGGAGAAGAAGAAGAGGGAGGAGAAGGAGGAGAAGAAGGAGAAGAAGGAGAAGAAGGAGGAGAAGAAGAAGAGGGAGGAGAAGGAGGAGAAGAAGGAGAAGAAGGAGAAGAAGGAGAAGAAGGAGGAGAAGAAGAGGGAGGAGAAGAAGAGGGAGGAGAAGAAGAGGGAGGAGAAGGAGGAGAAGAAGGAGAAGAAGGAGAAGAAGGAGGAGAAGAAGAAGAGGGAGGAGAAGGAGGAGAAGAAGGAGAAGAAGGAGAAGAAGGAGAAGAAGGAGGAGAAGGAGAAGAAGAAGAAGAAGGAGGAGAAGAAGAGGGAGGAGAAGGAGGAGAAGAAGAGGGAGGAGAAGGAGGAGAAGAAGGAGAAGGGGGAGAAGAAGGAGGAGAAGAAGAGGGAGGAGAAGGAGGAGAAGAAGGAGAAGGAGGAGAAGAAGGAGGAGAAGAAGAGGGAGAAGAAGGAGGAGAAGAAGAGGGAGGAGAAGGAGGAGAAGAAGGAGAAGGAGGAGAAGAAGGAGAAGAAGGAGAAGAAGGAGGAGAAGAAGGAAGAGAAGAAGGAGGAGAAGAAGAGGGAGAAGAAGGAGGAGAAGAAGAGGGAGGAGAAGGAGGAGAAGAAGGAGAAGGAGGAGAAAAAGGAGAAGAAGGAGAAGAAGGAGGAGAAGAAGGAGGAGAAGAAGGAGGAGAAGAAGAGGGAGGAGAAGGAGGAGAAGAAGGAGAAGGAGGAGAAGAAGGAGGAGAAGAAGAGGAGAAGAAGGAGGAGAAGAAGAGGGAGGAGAAGGAGGAGAAGAAGGAGAAGGAGGAGAAGAAGGAGAAGAAGGAGGAGAAGAAGAGGGAGGAGAAGGAGGAGAAGGAGAAGAAGAAGAGGGAGGAGAAGAAGAAGGAGGAGAAGGAGGAAAAGAAGGAGAAGAAGGAGAAGAAGGAGAAGAAGGAGGAGAAGAAGAAGGAGGAGAAGAAGAAGGAGGAGAAGGAGAAGGAGGAGAAGAAGGAGGAGAAGAAGGAGGAGAAGAAGAAGGAGGAGAAGGAGGAGAAGAAGGAGAAGAAGGAGAAGAAGGAGAAGGAGGAGAAGAAGAGGGAGGAGAAGAATAGGGAGGAGAAGAAGAGGGAGGAGAAGAAGAGGGAGGAGAAGAAGGAGAAGGAGAAGAAGGAGAAGAAGGAGAAGAAGGAGGAGAAAAAGGAGAAGAAGAGGAAGGAGAAGGAGGAGAAGAAGAGGGAGGAGAAGGAGGAGAAGAAGAGGGAGGAGAAGAAGGAGAAGAAGGAGAAGAAGGAGAAGGAGGAGGAGAAGAAGAGGGAGGAGAAGAAGGAGAAGAAGGAGAAGAAGGAGAAGAAGGAGGAGAAGAAGGAGAAGAAGAGGGAGGAGAAGAAGGAGAAGAAGGAGAAGAAGGAGAAGAAGGAGAAGAAGGAGAAGAAGAAGGAGAAGAAAGAGAAGGAGGAGAAGAAGGAGAAGGAGGAGAAGAAGAGGGAGGAGAAGGAGGAGAAGAAGAGGGAGGAGAAGAAGGAGAAGAAGGAGAAGAAGGAGGAGAAGAAGAGGGAGGAGAAGAAGGAGAAGAAGGAGAAGAAGGATAAGAAGGAGGAGAAGAAGGAGAAGAAGAAGGAGAAGAAGGAGAAGAAGGAGGAGAAGGAGGAGAAGAAGAGGGAGGAGAAGGAGGAGAAGAAGAGGGAGGAGAAGAAGGAGAAGAAGGAGAAGAAGGAGAAGAAGGAGGAGAAGAAGAGGGAGGAGAAGAAGGAGAAGAAGGAGAAGAAGGAGGAGAAGAAGAGGGAGGAGAAGAAGGAGAAGAAGGAGGAGAAGAAGGAGAAGAAGGAGAAGAAGGAGAAGAAGGAGGAGAAGAAGAGGAGGAGAAGAAGGAGAAGAAGGAGGAGAAGAAGAGGGAGGAGAAGAAGAGGGAGGAGAAGAAGAGGGAGGAGAAGAAGGAGAAGAAGGAGAAGAAGGAGAAGAAGGAGGAGAAGAAGAGGGAGGAGAAGAAGGAGAAGAAGGAGAAGAAGGAGAAGAAGGAGGAGAAGAAGGAGAAGAAGGAGGAGAAGAAGAGGGAGGAGAAGAAGGAGAAGAAGGAGAAGAAGGAGAAGAAGGAGGAGAAGAAGGAGAAGAAGGAGAAGAAGGAGAAGAAGGAGGAGAAGAAGGAGAAGAAGGAGAAGAAGGAGAAGAAGGAGAAGAAGGAGGAGAAGAAGGAGAAGAAGGAGGAGAAGAAGGAGAAGAAGGAGAAGAAGGAGAAGAAGGAGAAGAAGGAGAAGAAGGAGGAGAAGAAGGAGAAGAAGGAGAAGAAGGAGGAGAAGAAGGAGGAGAAGGAGGAGAAGAAGGAGAAGAAGGAGAAGAAGGAGAAGAAGGAGGAGAAGAAGGAGAAGAAGGAGGAGAAGAAGAGGGAGGAGAAGAAGAGGGAGGAGAAGAAGAGGGAGGAGAAGAAGGAGAAGAAGGAGGAGAAGAAGGAGGAGAAGGAGGAGAAGAAGAGGGAGGAGAAGAAGGAGAAGAAGGAGGAGAAGAAGGAGAAGAAGAAGAGGGAGGAGAAGAAGGAGAAGAAGGAGGAGAAGAAGGAGAAGAAGAAGAGGGAGGAGAAGAAGGAGAAGAAGGAGGAGAAGAAGGAGAAGAAGGAGAAGAAGGAGAAGAAGGAGGAGAAGAAGAAGGAGGAGAAGAAGAGGGAGGAGAAGAAGAGGGAGGAGAAGAAGGAGAAGAAGGAGAAGAAGAAGGAGAAGAAGGAGAAGAAGGAGAAGAAGGAGGAGAAGAAGAGGGAGGAGAAGAAGAGGGAGGAGAAGAAGAGGGAGGAGAAGAAGAGGGAGGAGAAGAAGGAGAAGAAGGAGAAGAAGGAGAAGAAGGAGAAGAAGGAGGAGAAGAAGGAGGAGAAGAAGAGGGAGGAGAAGAAGGAGAAGAAGGAGGAGAAGAAGGAGAAGAAGGAGAAGAAGGAGGAGAAGAAGAGGGAGGAGAAGAAGAGGGAGGAGAAGAAGAGGGAGGAGAAGAAGGAGAAGAAGGAGAAGAAGGAGAAGAAGGAGGAGAAGAAGGAGAAGAAGGAGGAGAAGAAGAGGGAGGAGAAGAAGGAGAAGAAGGAGAAGAAGGAGAAGAAGGAGGAGAAGAAGGAGAAGAAGGAGAAGAAGGAGAAGAAGGAGGAGAAGGAGAAGAAGGAGAAGAAGGAGAAGAAGGAGGAGAAGAAGGAGAAGAAGGAGAAGAAGGAGAAGAAGGAGAAGGAGGAGAAGAAGGAGAAGAAGGAGAAGAAGGAGAAGGAGGAGAAGAAGGAGAAGAAGGAGAAGAAGGAGAAGAAGGAGAAGAAGAAGGAGAAGAAGGAGAAGAAGGAGAAGAAGGAGGAGAAGGAGGAGAAGAAGGAGAAGAAGGAGAAGAAGGAGAAGAAGGAGGAGAAGAAGGAGAAGAAGGAGAAGAAGGAGAAGAAGGAGGAGAAGAAGGAGAAGAAGGAGAAGAAGGAGAAGAAGGAGAAGAAGGAGGAGAAGAAGGAGAAGAAGGAGAAGAAGGAGAAGAAGGAGAAGAAGGAGGAGAAGAAGGAGAAGAAGGAGGAGAAGAAGAGGGAGGAGAAGAAGGAGGAGAAGGAGGAGAAGAAGAAGAGGGAGGAGAAGAAGAGGGAGGAGAAGAAGGAGAAGAAGGAGAAGAAGGAGGAGAAGAAGAAGAAGAGGGAGGAGAAGAAGGAGAAGATGGAGAAGAAGGAGGAGAAGAAGAAGAAGAGGGAGGAGAAGAAGGAGAAGAAGGAGGAGAAGAAGAAGAAGAAGAAGGAGAGGGAGGAGAAGAAGGAGAAGAAGGAGGAGAAGAAGAAGAAGAAGAAGGAGAAGAAGAAGAAGAAGAAGGAGAAGAAGGGGGAGAAGAAGAAGAAGAGGGAGGAGAAGAAGGAGAAGAAGGAGAAGAAGGAGGAGAAGAAGAAGAAGAGGGAGGAGAAGAAGGAGAAGAAGGAGGAGAAGAAGAAGAATAAGAAGGAGAAGAAGAAGAAGAAGAAGGAGAAGAAGGAGGAGAAGAAGAGGGAGGAGAAGAAGAAGAAGAAGAAAAAGGGAGAAGAAGAAGAAGAGGTAGAAGAAGGAGAAGAAGGAGGAGAAGAAGGAGGAGAAGTAGAGGGAGGAGAAGAAGAAGAAGAAGAAAAAGGGAGAAGAAGAAGAAGAGGTAGAAGAAGGAGAAGAAGGAGGAGAAGAAGAAGGAGAAGAAGGAGGAGAAGAGGAAGAAGAAGGAGAAGAAGGAGGAGAAGAAGAGGGAGGAGGAGAAGAAGAGGGAGAAGAAGGAGAAGAAGGAGGAGAAGAAGAGGGAGGAGGAGAAGAAGAAGAAAGAGGAGAAGAGGAAGAAGAAGAGGGAGGAGAAGAAGGAGAAGAAGGAGGAGAAGAAGAGGGAGGAGAAGGAGAAGAAGAGGGAGGAGAAGAAGAAGAAGAAGAAGAAGGAGAAGAAGGAAGAGAAGAAGAGGGAGGAGAAGAAGAAGAAGAAGAAGGAGAAGAAGGAGGAGAAGAAGAGGGAGGAGAAGAAGAAGAAGAAGAAAAAGGGAGAAGAAGAAGAAGAGGTAGAAGAAGGAGAAGAAGGAGGAGAAGAAGAGGGAGGAGGAGGAGAAGAAGAAGAAGAAGGAGGAGAAGAAGAAGGAGAATGTTAAAAGTATTCCTTATACGTTTAACAACACTTCTTAAATCTTGGTCAAAACAATTACTGGCTATTACTGGAAAGGTGTTTTACTTTCATAAAAAAAGGTCTCTAGATATTGCTAACATCTTCTTCGGGTAGTTTTCTAAATTACACAAATAATATTTAGATATTGTTCAAAATAATCGCTAAATACTACCAACAACAAAAGTTTCTAGACAGTGCTAAAGTAATCTCTGCTGTGTACTACACATTATTTTAAAAAGATATTAAATTAAACTCTACACAGTGTTGAAATAATCTCTACCTATTACTAAAATAATCTCTATCTATTACTAAAATAATCTCTATCTATTACTAAAATAATCTCTATCTATTACTAAAATAATCTCAATCAGTTACTAAAATAATCTCTATCTGTTACTAAAATAATATCTATCTATTACTAAAATAATCTCTATCTATTACTAAAATAATCTCTATCTATTACTAAAATAATCTCTATCTATTACTAAAATAATCTCTATCTATTACTAAAATAATCTCTATCTATTACTAAAATAATCTATTCATTGTGTTCAAAGGTAAATGTCAACAGCATTTTAAAAATAAACTGGAAAATTGTAGACGAACACCAGCCGAATTGACACTAACATTTTTGCCTTTATTTGTGTATGTGGTTCTGCCTTTATATTGTATTGCTTATATGTGGTGTTGCTTTTATGTGGTAAGTAAAGTAAAGAGTCCGTCACGCCAAGTGGCGTATAGGGAATATGATGTTAGTGACCATACATTGTACAGACCTTCAGCACATGATTTTTGGAGCAATGTGGTCGGTATTACGCTCGTGTCGCTTTACCTTCCCAGAAAATAATCCGGTACCCAATCAAGACTTGACCTCTTGTCCTTTGTAGTCCAGTTCACTAACTACAGCTATCGCGGCTCCCGCCTTTATGTGGTGTTGCCTTTATATTGTATTGCTTCTATGTGGTGTTGCCTTTATATTGTATTGCTTCTATGTGGTGTTGCCTTTATGTGGTGTTGTCTTTATATTGTATTACTTCTATGTGGTGTTGCCTTTATGTGGTGCTGCCTTTATATTGTATTGCTTATATGTGGTGTTGCCTTTATATGGTGTTGCCTTTATACTGTATTGCTTCTATAGGGTGTTGCCTTTATGTGGCGTTGCTTTCATGTGGTGCTGCCTTTATATTATATTGCTTATATGTGGTGTTGCCTTTATACTGTATTGCATCTATGTGGTGATGCCTTTATGTGATGTTACATTCATGTGGTGTTGCCTTTATGTGGTGCTGCCTTTACGTGGTGTTGCCTTTATGTGGTGCTGCCTTTATGTGGTGTTGCTTTTATGTGGTGTTATCTTTATGTCCTGTTGCCTTTATGTGGTGCTGCCTTTATGTGGTGTTGGCTTTATGCTGTATTACTTCTATGTGGCGTTGCCTTTATGTGGTGTTGCTTTTATACTGTATTGCTTCTATGTGGTGTTGCCATTATGTGGTGTTGCTTTTATACTGTATTGCTTCTATGTGGTGTTGCCTTTATACTGTATTGCTTCTATGTGGTGTTGCCTTTATACTGTATTGCTTCTATGTGGTGTTGTCTTTATACTGCATTACTTCTATTGGTGTTGCCTTTATACTGTATTGCTTCTATATGGTGTTGTCTTTATACTGTATTGCTTCTATGTGGTGTTGTCTTTATACTACATTACTTCTATGTGGAGTTGTCTTTATACTGTATTGCTTCTATGTGGAGTTGTCTTTATACTACATTACTTCTATGTGGTGTTGTCTTTATACTGTATTGCTTCTATGTGGTGTTGCCTTTATGTGACATGAAGTGACTTTCTAAAATTTCTCCCAAAGTGACGATGAAGCAGAACTAACGGAGTAAGATCAGGTTTTCGAAGACGCGGTAGGACATCCTTCGAGGGCCGTACTGTATCTACCCTTGATTAGTCAAGTCTTATAGTCACGGTACCGCTGTTATAACTCTACCAAATAGAACTCTCATGTAAATTCTCACTCTATCCATTTTTGTTGCTGTTATCTTCATAACTAATCTTTCTTATTAAAAAAAAATTTCTTTCTCGTAAATATATCTTTCACACCAATATCTCGTTCACATAAATATATCTTTCTCACCAATATATCTTTCTCACCAATATATTTTTCTCATAAATATATCTTTCTCACCAATATATTTTTCTCATAAATATATCTTTCTCACCAATATATTTTTCTCATAAATATATCTTTCTCACCAATATATTTTTCTCATAAATATATCTTTCTCACCAATATATTTTTCTCATAAATATATCTATCTCACCAATATATCTTTCTCACCAATATATCTTTCTCACCAATATATCTTTCTCACCAATATATTTTTCTCATAAATATATCTTTCTTTTATACAAATTAATAGCAGAGGTGAGATGGAGAATGGCTGAAACAAAAATGGCTTTTCAAAAAATGAGGAAGATACTGTGGAATCAATTTTGGACGGTGCAAAGAAGAAAAAGAGTTCTTAAACATTATGTAGAACCAGTCTTAACATTTGGATGTGAATCATGGAAGTAAAGAAGAGTCATGAAAATGTTCTGAAAGAGGCCAAAGCAAAAAGTGAGCTAATTTCCAATATTAGGAAGAAACAATCATCAATTTTTGGCCATGTAATGAGAAGAGAACCACTGGAATATATTGTAACAACTGGGAAAATTGAAGGACGAAGAGATAGAGGGAAGCAAAGAGGAAAAAATACCTGACAGCTTAAGAGAATAGCTTAGCAGAAAGTCAACAAGAGAAATGATAAATAACTGTTGAGATCAAAAGTTGTGGAGAGACATGATCACCTACGCCAGCTAGCATGGTTCTTGATAGTGATATCAGCGATGTTATTCAATAACTCTTAAAACAATAACCACTGCGGAGTGTAAGTGGGGGACCCAACACAAATATGCAGAGACGGAATAAAAGACACAAGAAACAACAACAAAATATATCTATCCTAACAGCGCCATGATATGCCTAAGAACGACACTACATCTAAAATGGAAGGGATCAAATGAACAAGCAAAACAACATCAATAGACATCAGATTATGTTACATATTCATCTTTTCTCTTGCGATGTTTCAAAGAAACAGCAGATGGAAACAAGAAAGAAAGATCAAGAATAAATTGAAACGTCATTTTTTAATAATTTCACTAACAAAGAAAATAATCCTTTGTGTTGTTCACTAGATTATAATCTTTTGTGTTGTTCACTAGAAAATAATCTTTTGTGTTGTTCACTAGAAAATAATCTTTTGTGTTGTTCACTAGAAAATAATCTTTTCTATTGTTCACTAGAAAATAATCTTTTAAGATCAAAGGCAATAAATTAAACCTTACAAAAGTTATGATCTTTTAAAATGTACGCTAAAACAAAATAATCTTAATTCTTATAATAAAACGCAAAAGAAACAAACCGACGGAAGGCAACAGAAAACTACTGTCGTTATTTATTTGTATAATCATAGATCGCTACAATAATAGAATTCACGACAGCAACGTTAAGGGGGATTCCAATGGAAAACCCTCGTTCGGTAGGGGATATCATGTGCTACAGGTGACACCCGATCGTCATCAGGCTACTGTAAGCAAAATAAACATACAATTCTTTCTACTAAAATAAGTCATTTTGGAAATGATTAACAGAGAATCACCGTTGAGACATACAAATGATTATTTAAATCTGACTTTATGACATCATCCTCATTTTTAAATGTTGACTCTAAAGTAACATAGATAACATCATCAGGTGTCTTGCAGGTTGGAGTAGGCGATCATGTATCTCTACACTTGTCTATCCTTCATGCGTGTCATTATTTCAGTCGGTGATCTTTCATTATACCATTTGGATAAGCTGTTCCATTTTTCTCTCTTGGTTTTCCTCTGCTTCTCTTCCCATTCATTCTGCCTGTTGTTATAGTATTCTCAATGCCTTCTTTTCGCATGACATGCTCAATAAATGTAGATTGTCTTTTTTTATGATTCTGGTGATATTTCTGGTTTCTCCAGCTCGTTTTAAACATTCTTCATTGTTAATCTTTTCTATCCATGGAATTCGTTGCATTCTTTTGTTAAACCACATCATATCTGCATCTAATGTTCTTTCTGTTGTCTTACTTATCGTCCATGACCCGCTTCCATGCAGTAGAACAGGTTCGATGTAGCACTTTAGGACATGTTTTCTAACATTCATTGACAATGATTTGTCACATAGCATGTTTTTAATTTCTGTCTTTGCTTGTCCTATTCTGCATCTACTTTCTGCAGTGCATCTTACCTTATGTTATTATTCATGCCAGCTATCTATGCACTTCTTTCAGGATATTTCCATTTAGTTGTACTATACATTCTTGTGTGTTTGTTGTCTTTGATTTTAATAATTACCCTCATAAATTGTGTTGAAATTTTGAGTTATTTGTGGGCTATCATCATTGAGTTATTTGTGGGTTATCATCATTGAGTTATTTGTGGGTTATCATCATTGAATTATTTGTGGGTTATCATCACTGAATTATTTGTGGGTTATCATCACTGAATTATTTGTGTGTTGTCATCATTGACTTTTTTGTGGGTTATCATCATTGGGTTATTTGTGGGTTATCATCATTGAGTTATTTGTGGGTTATCATCACTGAATTATTTGTGTGTTGTCATCATTGACTTATTTGTGGGTTATCATCATTGAGTTATTTGTGGGTTATCATCATTGAGTTATTTGTGGGTTATCATCATTGAATTATTTGTGGGTTATCATCACTGAGTTATTTGTGTGTTGTCATCATTGACTTATTTGTGGGTTATCATCATTGGGTTATTTGTGGGTTATCATCGCTGAGTTATTTGTGGGTAATCATCACTGAATTATTTGTGGGTTATCATCATTGGGTTATTTGTGGGTTATCATCGCTAAGTTAATTGTGGGTTATCATCATTGAGTTATTTGTGGGTTATTATCATTGAGTTATTTGTGGGTTATCATCATTGGGTTATTTGTGGGTTATCATCGCTGAGTTATTTGTGGCTTATCATCACTGAATTATTTGTGGGTTATCATCATTGGGTTATTTGTGGGTTATCATCGCTGAGTTATTTGTGGGTTATCATCATTGAGTTATTTGTGGGTTATTATCATTGAGTTATTTGTGGGTTATCATCATTGAATTATTTGTGGGTTATCATCATTGAGTTATTTGTGGGTTATCATCGCTGAGTTATTTGTGGGTTATCATCATTGAGCTATTTGTGGGTTATCATCGCTGAGTTATTTGTGGGTTATCATCACTGGATTATTTGTGGGTTATCATCATTGAGCTATTTGTGGGTTATCATCACTAAGTTATTTGTGGGTTATAATCACTGAGTTATTTGTGGGTTATCATCATTGAATTATTTGTGAGTTTTCATCACTGCACTCCGATCCTTCACAAATTGTAATGTCCACCATCCTATCACTCCACAAGTGATATATCACATACCACAGCCATCCCATAATATTTCACGAACTGAGATCAGCGTTTGACTTTAACTACTGGATATAAAGTAAACGATTATATTTAAAAAAAATAAGATTAAAACAGTTCATCTTTTAAACCGATTAAATATAAAATAAGGTAACGCTATGAACAAACAAAAATAATTATGTAAACCACACACAAAAATACAAATCCTTAAAACCAATGAAAAATAATCTAAACCCAGCACTAAAAAAAATAATCATTATTTTCGTTGGACAATCATTCATGCCACTCACGGATTTAAACAGAATTATTTACATCTTACTTTTAAAAATAAACCTTCAAGGCGAGAAATAATCCGTTTAACCACACACACATTTTAAAATGATCCTCTAAACCTTACAGTTTAAAAATTAAACCTTCGAACCGCTTGGACAAATTCACATAGAGCCCCTGTCATCAACAGGTTTTTTTGTTTAACTTCTTCTCCTTCATCTTCTCCTACTTCTACCTTTCAACTGCCTCAAGATCATCATCATCATCATCATCATCATCATCATCATTGAATGCAGTCTCCGTAATTACAGTTGGCTACCATAGAGCGCCATTCTGCTCTGTCTCTTGCTCTGATAGTGCAGGTTGTCTTAGGCTGACTTCTCCACCTTTTGATGCTACTCGTCCATAGTAGTCTTGGTCTGCCTTTGCCTCTATTACCTTGTATTTTCCCTTCCAAGATTACTTTTAGTAGTCTGTTGTGTCTTTTAACATGCCCAAAAAACCTAATTTGTCTTGTTTGAATTGTGTTTAGTAGTTCTCCATTGAAAGCCAATTTTTTTTACCATATGTCTTTGTTCAGTGGTGTTTGCCTGATAACTTCCCATAGTTCTTTATTAGTAATTTTGTTAGGGCCATATCCATGCTTTTATTCTGCGCAAGCATTTATTCTATGAACAAAACTTAAAATGTACAACTCCAGTGTGATACCAATGCTAACATATGGATGTGATACCAATGCTAACATATGGATGTGATACCAGTGCTAACATATGGATGTGATAGCAGTGCTAACATATGGATGTGATAGCAGTGCTAACATATGGATGTGATACCAGTGCTAACATATGGATGTGATACCAGTGCTAACATATGGATGTGATACCAGTGCTAACATATGGATGTGATACCAGTGCTAACATATGGATGTGATACCAGTGCTAACGTATGAATGAGAAGATTGAAAATCCACCCAGACTTTAGATAGGAAATTAAATGACTCTGTAAACAATATCTACGTAGAATTGCAAAAATAAGCTGGAAAGGAACGATTTCAAACAACAAAATAAGAGAGGAATCGAAAGAAGACTACGTATCGAGCTTTATAAGAAGGCAGAAATACATCGGTCATGTGCTGAGAAAGAATGAAGAAATACATCGGTCACGTGCTGAGAATGAATGAAGAAATACATCGGTCATGTGCTGAGAATGAATGAAGAAAGACTTCCCCGTCAGGCTTTCATGTGGAAACCATCTGGTAAAAGAAAACACATTAAGCCAAGAGAATCGCTACGCAGAACAATTACTGGAGAAGGCTCAACAATGAGACTAAGAAACAATCAAGAACTACAAAAACTAGCATCAAATGGTCAATCATGGAGAACTACGACTGCGATCTATGTGCCGTCTTAGGCCCAAGAGGAAAATGAAAGAATCCGTTCTTAATGTTTTTTTCTGTATATTTCAGATATTAGCTTCATTTGACAACATGGACTAGCCAATGTGACTAAAATGACGAAATAGATCTATGTGAAAGTACCAGCCAAGAACAAATAGACAAAGGTAGGATAAAGATAATTTCACTGGATAGAGTATCTGCTGCTACAGCTAAATGAGAGCGATACACGACAGTTGACTTTCTGGAGTAGCCAGGGAAGGTGGAGAACAAGGGGGAGGTCAAAATATACTTGGATAAGTGGAAGCGGAGATAAAGAAGATGTGACCTGGGACGACGTTAAAAGAATCGCACCAAAGATGGCGGCTTGGAATGTGCTTGACTTCAGATCCTAGATCGGCAAAGGTTGTACAGGAGAAGAAGAAAGATATATGTGGAGCCTAATTTGTACAGGAGAAGATGAAAGATATATGTGGAGCCTAATTTGTACAGGAGAAGAAGAAAGATATATTTGGAGCCTAATTTGTACAGGAGAAGAAGAAAGATATATTTGGAGCCTAATTTGTACAGGAGAAGATGAAAGATATATGTGGAGCCTAATTTGTACAGGAGAAGAAGAAAGATATATTTGGAGCCTAATTTGTACAGGAGAAGAAGAAAGATATATTTGGAGCCTAATTTGTACAGGAGAAGAAGAAAGATATATTTGGAGCCTAATTTGTACAGGAGAAGATGAAAGATATATGTGGAGCCTAATTTGTACAGGAGAAGAAGAAAGATATATGTGGAGCCTAATTTGTACAGGAGAAGAAGAAAGATATCTGTGGAGCCTAATTTGTACAGGAGAAGATGAAAGATATATTTGGAGCCTAATTTGTACAGGAGAAGAAGAAAGATATATTTGGAGCCTAATTTGTACAGGAGAAGAAGAAAGCTATATTTGGAGCCTAATTTGTACAGGAGAAGAAGAAAGATATATTTGGAGCCTAATTTGTACAGGAGAAGAAGAAAGCTATATTTGGAGCCTAATTTGTACAGGAGAAGATGAAAGATATATTTGGAGCCTAATTTGTACAGGAGAAGAAGAAAGATATATTTGGAGCCTAATTTGTACAGGAGAAGAAGAAAGATATATGTGGAGCCTAATTTGTACAGGAGAAGAAGAAAGATATATTTGGAGCCTAATTTGTACAGGAGAAAAAGAAAGATATATTTGGAGCCTAATTTGTACAGGAGAAGAAGAAAGATATATTTGGAGCCTAATTTGTACAGGAGAAGAAGAAAGATATATGTGGAGCCTAATTTGTACAGGAGAAGAAGAAAGATATATTTGGAGCCTAATTTGTACAGGAGAAGAAGAAAGATATATTTGGAGCCTAATTTGTACAGGAGAAGAAGAAAGATATATTTGGAGCCTAATTTGGATTAGTTAAGTTTATTACACCCGAACACCTCGCGGTGACTGCACTGGATAAGCGGCCTTTATTCTCCGGTCTTAAATTCTCCCATGTAGACCCCAGTAATAAGAAAATGTCGTAAAGTAAAGTAAAGTAAAAGTAAAAGTAAAAGTAAAATAAAATAAAATAAAGTAAAGTAAAGTAAAGTAAAAGTAAAAGTAAAATAAAGTAAAGTAAAGTAAAGTAAAGGTAAAGTAAAAGTAAAGTAAAGTAAAGTAAAAGTAAAAGTAAAATAAAGTAAAGTAAAGTAAAGTAACGGTAAAGTAAAAGTAAAGTAAAGTAAAGTAAAGTAAAAGTAAAGTAAAGTAAAGTAAAGTAAAGTAAAGTAAAGGTAAAGTAAAGTAAAGTAAAGTAAAGTAAAGTAAAGTAAAGTAAAAGTAAAGGTAAAGTAAAGTAAAGTAAAGTAAAGTAAAATAAAGTAAAGTAAAGTAAAGTAAAGTAAAGTAAAGTAAAAGTAAAAGTAAAAGTAAAAGTAAAATAAAGTAAAGTAAAGTAAAGTAAAGTAAAGTAAAGTAAAGTAAAGTAAAGTAAAGGTAAAGTAAAGAAAAGTAAAGGTAAAGGTAAAGTACGAGACTTGAACCGGCGTCTTAGCACGCGAGTTTTCACCCATATGTGCACGGCCGCCTATTCAGAAGTGTTCGGAGACTTCTGGATAGGGTCGCTTCAAGCTTTGAAACTCACGATGCGAGGCGGCATTCCTCACCTCCCCAGAGTACTACCCTGGTACCAATTTCTGCCAGCGGCTAGGTCGACCGTGAGGGTATTTTTTTTTCCAACCACGAGTACAACTCACACTGCTCCCAGCGGGAATCGAACACGGGTTGTCCGAACGTCGGTAGTCCAGTCGGGTGGTTTCCCAACCACGCTACTGGGGCACATGCCGTAAAGATGGTTTATTAGACATGCGTGATTGGTTTCTCTATGTTTGATAATCACACTGCAAGGAAACATGCTGACAAACAGGTGAACACTTTTGAGTGTTATTTATCAAAAACAGAAACATCAAGTTTTATTTAAACAACTTGGCAGCGTCGGCCCAATGTCTCAACGCCCAGGATGGCATAGATCAATCGTTATAGCACTTATGCCACTTAATCTTACCAATCAACATAGCGCCTTGTCATCAGATTATTGTGATATTAGCTCCATCAGATTAATATTGTATTAGCTCCATCAGATTGCTGTGATTTTAGCTCCATCAGATTAATATTGTATTAGCTCCATCAGATTGCTGTGATATTAGCTCCATCATATTGTTGTGTAATTAGCTCCATCAGATTATTGTGATATTAGTTCCATCAGATTATTGTGATATTAGCTCCATCAGATTATTGTGATATTAGCTCCATCAGATTATTGTGATATTACCTCCATCAGATTGTTGTGATATTAGCTCCATCAGATTAATATTGTATTAGCTCCATCAGATTGCTGTGATATAAGCTCCATCAGATTGTTGTGATATTACCTCCATCAGATTATTGTGATATTAGCTCCATCAGATTATTGTGATATTAGCTCCATCAGATTGTTGTGATATTAGCTCCATCAGATTGTTGTGATATTAGCTCCATCAGACTATTGTGATATTAGCTCCATCAGATTATTGTGATATTAGCTCCATCTGATTATTGTGATATTAGCTCCATCAGATTGTTGTGATATTAGCTCCATCAGATTATTGTGATATTAGCTCCATCAGATTGTTGTGATATTAGCTCCATCAGATTATTGTGATATAGGCTCCATCAGATTGTTGTGATATTAGCTCCATCAAATTGTTGTGATATTAGCTCCATCAGATTATTGTGATATTAGATCCATCAGATTATTGTGATATTAGCTCCATCAGATTGTTGTGATATTAGCTCCATCAGATTATTGTGATATTAGCTCCATCGGATTGTTGTGATATTAGCTCCAACAGATTAATATTGTATTAGCTCCATCAGATTGTTGTGATATTAGCTCCATCAGATTATTGTGATATTAGCTCCATCAGATTGTTGTGATATTAGCTCCATCAGATTGTTGTGATATTAGCTCCAACAGATTATTGTGATATTACCTCCATCAGATTGTTGTGATATTAGCTCCATCAGATTAATATTGTATTAGCTCCATCAGATTGCTGTGATATAAGCTCCATCAGATTGTTGTGATATTACCTCCATCAGATTATTGTGATATTAGCTCCATCAGATTATTGTGATATTAGCTCCATCAGATTGTTGTGATATTAGCTCCATCAGATTGTTGTGATATTAGCTCCATCAGACTATTGTGATATTAGCTCCATCAGATTATTGTGATATTAGCTCCATCAGATTATTGTGATATTAGCTCCATCAGATTGTTGTGATATTAGCTCCATCAGATTATTGTGATATTAGCTCCATCAGATTGTTGTGATATTAGCTCCATCAGATTATTGTGATATAGGCTCCATCAGATTGTTGTGATATTAGCTCCATCAAATTGTTGTGATATTAGCTCCATCAGATTATTGTGATATTAGATCCATCAGATTATTGTGATATTAGCTCCATCAGATTGTTGTGATATTAGCTCCATCAGATTATTGTGATATTAGCTCCATCGGATTGTTGTGATATTAGCTCCAACAGATTAATATTGTATTAGCTCCATCAGATTGTTGTGATATTAGCTCCATCAGATTATTGTGATATTAGCTCCATCAGATTGTTGTGATATTAGCTCCATCAGATTGTTGTGATATTAGCTCCAACAGATTAATATTTTATTAGCTCCATCAGATTATTGTGATATTAGCTCCATCAGATTGTTGTGATATTAGCTCCATCAGATTGTTGTGATATTAGCTCCAACAGATTAATGTTATATTAGTTCCATAAGGAGCATATTGTGATATTAGCTCCATCAGATTAATGTTATATTAGTTCCATAAGGAGCATATTGTGATATTAGCTCCATCAGATTATTGTGATATTAGCTCCATCAGATTAATGTTATGTTAGTTCCATAAGGAGCATATTGTGATATTAGCTCCATCAGATTAATGTTATATTAGTTCCATAAGGAGCATATTGTGATATTAGCTCCATCAGATTATTGTGATATTAGCTCCATCAGATTATTGTGATATTATCTCCATCAGATAAATGTGATATTTGCACCATTAGATTAATGTGATATTAGCTCCATCAGATTAATGTTATATTAGTTCCATAAGGAGCATATTGTGATATTAGCTCCATCAGATTATTGTGATATTAGCTCCATCAGATTATTGTGATATTAGCTTCATCAGATAAATGTGATATTTGCACCATTAGATTAATGTGATATTAGCTCCATCAGATAAATGTGATATTTGCACCATTAGATTAATGTGATATTAGCTCCATCAGATTAATGTGATATTTGCACCATCAGATTATTGTGATATTAGCTCCATCAGATTATTGTGATATTAACTCCTACAGATTATTGTGATATTAGCTCCATCAGATTAATGTGATATTAACTCCATCAGATTAATGTAATATTAGCTCCATCAGATCGGTCCTTCAAAATCTGTCACCAATGGTCTGTCGGAAACTTAGATTAATGAAACTGGAGCAAAAGCTTGACTTCAAAGAGAACTTGCCAACGTAATAATCATTTATTTTCTATATCAAATCGTAACAGGACTTCGACAACCATGAGTCCACGTCACTCCTTCGGATGAAAGAGATGGGAGTTAAGATGGGCACAGCCAGAAACGAGAAACTTAGTGGCCGTGTAAGAAGACTTATCAACCAACATAGAACTGGAGTCGTCAGTCGCTGGACACTGCGGGACTTGCTGAGGAGGGGATCTGGGCAACTAAGGACATGTTTGGAGTGCAATGATGATGACCCGCAAATAACTCGATAACTCAGTAACTCAATAACTCAGTAACTAAGTCAATAACTCAATAACTGAATAACTCACTAACTCAGTAACTAAGTCAATAACTCAATAACTAAGTCAATAACTCCATAACTCAGTAACTCACTAACTCAGTAACTAAGTCAATAACTCAATAACTAAGTCAATAACTCCATAACTCAGTAACTCAATAACTCAGTAACTAAGTCAATAACTCAATAACTGAATAACTCAGTAACTAAGTCAATAACTCAATAACTAAGTCAATAACTCAGTAACTAAGTCAATAACTCAATAACTAAGTCAATAACTTCATAACTCAGTACCTCAATCGTAACATATGACAGTGTCAAACGTAACAGTCATCTTGTTAAAACTTCAACTTTATTTCCGCACCGACTCTAATGCTATCACATTTATATACTATTATATGACATATGTTGTATTGTTTATTATTTACCTCATTGTTATCAAGTTTGTTAAAGAATCAACATTTTTACATAAAGTCTTTTATAACACCTATATCTGGGAACAATGTTAACTTCATATGGTAGATGTACAACAGAGGTGAGATGGTAGATGTACAACAGAGGTGAGATGGTAGATGCACAACAGAGGTGAGATGGTAGATGTACAACAGAGGTGAGATGGTAGATGTACAACAGAGGTGAGATGGTAGATGTACAACAGAGGTGAGATGCAGAATGGCTCAGGCAATGCAATCCATTTTTGACAATAGAAAAAAGAAAATGAGTTTTTAAATGGTATGTAGAACCAGTTTTAACATATGGATGTGAATCATGGACAATAAGACAACAGACAAGAAAATCACTGGCGACTGTAGAAATGTGGTTTTACAGAAGAATGTTGAGAATACCATGGGCAGCTAAGAAGAATAATGAAAGCGTTCTGAAAGAGGCCAAAACAAAAAGAGAGCAAATTTCCAATATTAGGAAGAAACAATCATCATTTTTTTGCCATGTAATGAGAAGGGAACAACTGGAATATATTGTAACAACTGGAAAAATTGAGGGACGAAGAGATATAGGGAAACACAGAGAAAAGATACCAGACAGCTTAAGGGAATGGCTTGGCATAAGGTCAACAACAGAAATGATAAATAACTGTAGTGATCGAAAGTTGTGGAGAGACATGACACCTACGCCAGCAGGCTGTTTTTCTTTCGTCCACCGATTTCAGGTCTGTCTAAGTCCCTGGAGACTAGGAAATGAATTTTTCTTGCTAATAAATTTTCCCCTGGCAGCTGTGTGCACAGGGGTCCCTCGCTGCACAGGCAGATAACTCCTTTTTCAGAGGTACTCATAATTTTCCGTCGAGGAGAAAATTACGTTTCAAGCCGGGCTTCGCTACTGAGACCAGGGGTCGTTACCGCAGAGACCAGGGGTCATTACCGCAGAGACCAGGGGTCGTTACCGCAGAGACCAGGGGTCATTACCGCAGAGACCAGGGGTCGTTACCACAGAGACCAGGGGTCATTACCGCAGAGACCAGTGGTCGTTACCCCAGAGACCAGGGGTCGTTACCGCAGAGACCAGGGGTCATTACCGCAGAGACCAGGGGTCGTTACCGCAGAGACCAGTGGTCGTTACCCCAGGGACCAGTGGTCGTTACCCCAGAGACCAGGGGTCGTTACCCCAGAGACCAGAGGTCGTTACCGCAGGGACCAGGGGTCGTTACCGCAGAGAGAAATCATCAATAAAAATACGAACTGGTACAGCCGGGATTTGAACTCACAATCTCTACGTCGTAAATCGTGCGTCTTGACTCAAGACCAACCAGTCCCCCACCCATTCCTCTGCTATAATGATAAGTGATATAATAATTTAAAATATAGATTCTATTTTCATAATCACTGTCGCATTAATCATTTCTATTTAGTAACAAATTTACATTGGAAAATATTTTTAAAAAATTAATTCATTGGCAGTGATACCGGGGCCTTCCATAACCAAAGAGCCAATATAAAAAAATATATAAACTATTTCTACTATCATCATCATGTGCCATACCGGTTAGCGTAGGCGATCATGTCCTTCCACAATCTTCTATCCACAGTGCATCGTATCAGTTCTGTTGTCAACTGTTTTCCATGTTATGATACGAAGCTATCTAGAATCCTCTCTTTTTGTCGTCCGCTATCTCTCTTTCCCTGTTTTTTTGCCAGATATAACCAAATATTCCATCTCTCATGATGTGCTCGAAAAATGTTGATTGTTTCTTTCTACTGTTTTTAAGCACTCCCTTTTTGTGTTGGTCTTTTCAGCTGTCCAGGGAACTTTCAGCATTTTTCTGAGAAATCCAATCACTGTGGTCTAAAAACTTATTTTAATTTGTACTGTATTTGTACTACTGTCCATGATTCGCTTTCATGGGTCACAATTGGTTCTATATAGCACCGATGAACTCTCTTTCTCACTTCTATTGACATAGATTTGTTGCATAAGACGTTTTTCATTTTCTGAAATGCTAT
The DNA here is from genome assembly GCA_032433765.1 of Megaustenia siamemsis. Lineage (NCBI taxonomy): Eukaryota > Metazoa > Mollusca > Gastropoda > Stylommatophora > Ariophantidae > Megaustenia > Megaustenia siamemsis. The sequence goes on along the minus strand of JAVIAB010000104.1, from coordinate 30,856,104 downwards.
TTTTGTCTGAGCTATTCTACTTTTTTATTTCTGTGGTGCATATTCCATCTGGTGTTATTATTGTGCCCAAGTATTTGACGTGTTACACTTGTTTCAGATTTGCCCTGTTTATTTTTATGCTGCATGGTGGTGATGATTGTTTCTTCGATATGACCATTACTCCTGTGTTATTACTATTCAGACTGAGGCCCTTCTTTTTGCTTTCTTTTACTATTATGTCTGTCTTTTCTTATAGCTCATTCACTGTCTCTGCTATTAAGACTGTGTCATCCACATATCGCAAATTGCTTCTGTTGTGATCGTTGACTTCAATTCCCTTTTTTCTGCCAATAAAATACTACTATAACTATTATTAAAATAGTGTTTCTATCCAGCATTCTTCATCTACCTTCCTGTGGAGCATAGGTCTTCAACAAACACTTTTCAAGTCGTTCTGTTTCTTGCCATTCTTTTTAAGATCGTTCCATGTCTTCCCCATCATCTTCATCTCTGCTTCTATCTGTCTTCTTCAAGAATTCCTTGGTCTTCCGCTTTTTTCCTTTTCCCACGGGATTCCAAAATAGGTCATGTTGTGTATAACTTTCAGTTGCCTATATCCCGCATTATTTCCATATAATCGATTCTATTGCCACGTATATTAGCAATCTAATGTATGCCTTGTCAGATTTAACCTAATAGCTGTCATAAAGCACCAACAACGTTCACTTGTTGTACATTACACGGTTGTTGGTTTTGATATCAGAGTAGCATTTTAGTTTAAATCTGGGAAATGTGTGATCGTTCATGGATAAAGATGTCCTAAGTATTGTACATTCCCCTTATTATTAAAATTAATATTTTATGGGAGTGGTTTAAATTTGTGACACGAGACACAAGACGTTACATTTGAAAGTTAATTTTTATTAATGTGTTTTGTTTTAATTGTTAACTTTCGTAATGAAAACTAGCAGTCAAATACCAGTGAATAAAGAGATACAGTGAAGATGATGGCGCTGGAGAGGACGCACACTACGGAAGCCAACTGAGAGTATTACACAACATGCCCTTTTTAGGAATCCTCAGGGGAAAAGACAAAGAGGAAGACCAAAGAATTCTTGGAGAAGACAGACAGAAGCAGAGATGAAGATGATGGGGAAGTCATGGAATGATCTTAAAAAATGGCAAGAAACAGAACGACTTGAAGGTGTTTGTTGAAGACCTATGCTCCACAGGGAGCTGAAAGGTAGAAGAAGTCTTGTACATCCCCCTTATTCTTAAAATTAATATTTTATGGGAGTGGTTTAAATTTGTGACACCAGACACAAAACGTTATATTTGAAAGTAACGTCTATTTGTATTAATGTGTTTATGTTTTATTAGTTAACTTTCGTAATGTGAAAAAAAAATTGCAAGCACCACAGAGTGGATCCCATCTCACTGTGGAATACCAGGAAACGAGAGAGCAGAACAGCTGGCAAAATAAGGTGCAACAGGCACACAAGCAGATGCACTGGTTACATACCATCATAAGAAATGATAATCAAATCAATCAGAGGACCACAAGCCCCAAATCAGGATGATTTCATAATTTGAATAGATGTGAACAAGTTATCATTATACGCCTCAGAACTGGACACAATTGACTCCATAGTCACATGTATACAAAATTCAAGATCGACACATCAACTACTTGTACATGTGGACAGGCACCCCAGACTGCTGAACACATACTTCAAGACTGCACTGAATATAGTAGACTGAGGAAAATCCATTGGCCCATAGATACAACACTACAGACAAAACTATATGGGCCACTGCAAGAATTACAAAAGACAGTAAAATGTATACAGAAAACGACGTTGCACATATAGACAATACTTCCGGCGAACGAAAGATAGATAATATTAGTTAACTTTCGTAATGAAAACAAAAAAAAAAATAAAGATTGGTATATCTGAGAGTTACGGGGGGGGGGGGGGAATGCTACATTCAATTTTTAAAAGCAACAGTTGTTTGTTGTTTACTTGTAAGATACAGCCTCATATAATGACTTGTAATGTTAGTAGAATAATGACCTATACATTTGTATCTTTCTGGAACATTATAGATGATCAAACTGAAGCATCTGTGACATACAACAGGGATCGGAACATTGTAGATGATCAAACTAACTGAAGCATCTGTGACATACAACAGGGATCGGAACATTATAGATGATCTAACTGAAGTATCTGTGACATACAACAGGGATCGGAACATTATAGATGATCTAACTGAAGCATCTGTGACATACAACAGGGATCGGAACATTATAGATGATCAAACTGAAGCATCTGTGACATACAACAGGGATGGACTTTTGCGGTTACAAAATTTTAAAAAATATAACAACTTCTTACTTCTCCTAATTGTTGAATGAAATTAGCTCCTGAATTAATTTTTATCCAAAGAACTATATTGTCTTGCCATATTTTTAACGATAAATTCAACTTTCTTAACAACACATACGTGTATATATATTCTACTATTTTTACAACATAAACATTTCCTGTAACAAACCGACTTTAGCAAACATTTATTATATTTGATGAGTTCAGTGGTTAGTGAGCTGGACCACTAATGGCGGAGGTCGAGTCCTAATCGAAGGTTTCCAGGTTCACACAGCCTTAAATTAAATGAGTGATAGATTTTTCTGGGAAAGAAATGTGGCACTGGCGTAATACTGACCACCGTGTTCTTCTGCTTCTTTCTTTCAACTTCTTGTGGAGCATAGGTTTTCAACAAACACTTTCCAAGCCCTTCTGTTTCTTGCCATTTTTTAAGATCATTCCATGTCTTCCCCATCATCTTCATTTCTGCTTCCACGTGTCTTCTCCAAAAAATATTCTGGTCTTCCACTTGATCTCTTCCTCTGATGATTCCAAAATAGGTCCTGTTGTGTAAAACTCTCATTTGGCTTCCAAAGTGTGTTTTCTATCCAGCGCCATCGTCTTTCTTGTATTTCTTTGTCCTCTGTCCTTATCTCTCCTGGATGGCAGATTTACTTTGTTTTTGTTTTTCCTGGACTTGATGATGTTTGTCAAGTTTTTTTTGTGTGTGTGGAGAAATGAACAAAATATAGAAACAATAAAATAGAAAAAAAAACGGCATAGTTAAAGCTTCATATACCAAGTGGACAACACAAACGAAGGACTACTTTTTCGCCGCAACAGCCATTCAACTGGAACAAACATACAACACACGTACAAATATGTATTTAAAATACACAAAATAATTGTTTAAAAGTACAATAAAAATGTATTTTAAATACATATGAGTACGTGTTGCATGTTTTTATTTTTTTACAGTTGAAGGCTTATTGCGCCGAAACGTCGTCCTCGTTTGCTTTGTCACTTGTAAGCATACAGTTTTTATTTTCCTGATTTGTGTGTTCTCATTTATCCTCACAATTAGCTTCAAATTTTGGTTCATTTCTTTGTCTTGACTCTAAAGTTTTTGCAATTTATTTATTCTTTTGTTCACTACGAGATAGCCAGTCCCATGTCCAAACCTCCTTAGTCGCCTCTTACAAACATACCTGGTAGGAAACAGCTCTTCAATTCTTTACTCCCCTTCCGGGCCCCTGCTTCGCAGACGCCCTGGCCACACTGACCACTTTACCAATCAAATAATGTGCAAAAGGCCCATGAAAAATGTGTGGGCGTACTCTACCTTCTTATAGATCATCGTGTGGTGCGTAAGGACGTGTTCTTTTCCTGACTCGTCTCTCAATCACATCTAATCTTTATTAACAAACCAGATCTTTTTTTACTTTTCTATTTTTGTTTAAACTTCACTTTTACATTTTCATATTACAAATCTAACTTTTATCTTTACAATATTTAATTTTTGCAAAATAACAACTGTTTATTAATAATTCCAATTTACAACAGCAATTTACTAAATAGAAAATCAACTTCTTTTTATTAACTATGGCTGGCATCCATCACCTTTTCAGTTATTACATTAATAATATGTCCACTCTATTGAGTTACTTGAGGGCCATCATCAATGCACTCCGAACATGCCCATAGGTGCTCAGATCATCTACTCAATACGCCCAGCAGCTTCCACGGACTGGTGGCTTCGTGTGCACTCTATGTATGTAACTATGGTCACATTTAATTTCATTTTTTTTTCATTTTGAATTTCATATTCTTTTGTAGAATTTCATATTCTTTTGTAGAATTACATATTCTTTTGTAGAATTTCATATTCTTTTGTAGAATTTCATATTCTTTTGTAGAATTTCATATTTTCTTCTTTATTTTCATATTGTCATGATTTTAAAAATATCAATATCCCTTTAATTACTACAGTTTCACATATTTTATATAATACCGTTATCATCATCATCATCATCAAGTACCATGCCTGCTGGCGTAGGTGATCATGTCTCTCCACAACTTTCGATCTCGACAGTTATTTATCAATTCTGTTGTTGACCTTCTGCCAAGCCATTCTCTTAAGCTGTCTGGTATCTTTTCTCTTTGCTTCTCTCTATCTCTTCGTCCTTCAATTTTCCCACTTATTATAATATATCCCAGCTGTTCCCTTTTCATTTCATGGTCCAAAAATGATGATTGTTTCTTCCTAATATTGGAAATTAGCTCTCTCTTTGCTTTGGCCTCTTTCAGAACATTTTCATTACTCTTCTTAGCTGTCCATGGTATTCTCAACATTCTTCTGTAAAACCACATTTCTACAGCCTCCAGTGATTTTCTTGTCTGTGTCCTGCTGTCCATGATTCACAACCATATTTTAAGACTGGCTCTACATAACATTTAGGAACTCTTTTTCTTGTTTCTATTATCAAAAATATTATAACAAACGAATACTATTCCACATACTATAAATACACTATCACATTTTCCGGTGTCGTTTCTATCATGATATTAACAAACCAAGCAACATATTAACCTTCTATAATAATTACCTTTACTATTGCGACTCGGATTTCGTGTCAATTTTCTCAGTAATTGAACACAACTCTGCATTGGTTATGTCTGTTTTCATTTTATTTGATTATTTTCCTATTATGTCAACTTTCGGATGTTGTATCAACCGTTTAATTAAAACATCGGTTTTGATTATATTCTAGTGATTGTTAATACACCCATATCAACTTTTATTCTATCCTATATATTTGTGTATTACATCCTTATCATCTTTTATTCTATCCTATATATTTGTATATTACAACCTTATCATCTTTCATTCTATCTTATATATTTGTATATTACATCCTTATCATCTTTTATTCTATCCTATATATTTATATATTACAACCTTATCATCTTTTATTCTATCCTATATATTTGTATATTACAACCTTATCATCTTTTATTCTATCCTATATATTTGTATATTACATCCTTATCATCTTTTATTCTATCCTATATATTTGTATATTACAACCTTATCATCTTTCATTCTATCTTATATATTCGTATATTACACCCTTAACAATGTTCATTACACCTTATCACATTTCATGATATCATATATATTTGCATATTAAACCTTATCAACTTTCATTATATCACACATATATTTGCATATTACACCTTATATTATCTTTCTTTCTATCACACACATTCATAAAACAGCCAGATAAACTTTCTTTCTATCACACATATTCATATAACAGCCAGATCAACTTTCTTTCTATCACACATATTCATATAACAGCCAGATCAACTTTCTTTCTATTACACATATTCATATAACAGCCAGATCAACTTTCTTTCTATCACACATATTCATATAACAGCCAGATCAACTTTCTTTCTATCACACATATTCATATAACAGCCAGATCAACTTTCACTCTTATTATCTACATAATTGTATGTTACACACATAGAACCGCCATAGCTCAGTGAACTGGACTACAAAGGACAATTGGTAGGGTTCGATCCCAATCGACGGCTTCCGGGTTCACCCAGACTTAAATTGGTACCTGATTTTTTTCTGGGAAAGTGAAGCAGCACGAGCGTAATACCGATCACATTACCCCAAAAATCATGTGCTGAAGGTCTGTCAAATATAGGGTCACTAACTCCATATTTTCATATGCGCCACTTGGCGTGACGGGGTGTACTTTACTTTTTCATTTACACACATATAATCTGTCTTCCTTTCACATATATTCTTATGTTATAATGAGCAGACTCAGTCTCGATGTTCAGCAAGGCAGCATAAGACACTAGAATCTTTACCAAACTACTGACTTATCATGATTGTTTGCCATCAACGGACTGTCAAGACGTCAATATATATATATATATTCATATATTACACACATTTATACTTTTCTTCTATCATATCCATTTATTATTACAATTATAACGACTTACTTTTTAGAATATTTATTCATATATTATAATTAAAACAACTCTCTTTCTATAATATCTATTGACATATTATATTATAAATATAATAACTCACTTTCTATCATATCTATTTATATATATACAACTATATCAACTCTCTATCATATCTCTTTATGTATTACAACTATAACAACTCTCTATCATATCTCTTTATGTATTACAACTATAACAACTCTCTATCATATCTCTTTATGTATTACAACTATAACAACTCTCTATCATATCTCTTTATGTATTACAACTATAACAACTCTCTATCATATCTATTTATGTATTACAACTATAACAACTCTCTATCATATCTCTTTATGTATTACAACTGTAACAACTCTCTATCATATCTCTTTATGTATTACAAGTATAACCACTCTCTATCATACCTATTTATGTATTACACCTGTAACAACTCTCTATCATATCTATTTATGTATTAGAACAACTCTCTATCATATCTATTTATGTATTACTACTGTAACAACTCTCTATCATATCTATTTATGTATTACAACTGTAACAACTCTCTATCATATCTATTTATGTATTAGAACAACTCTCTATCATATCTATTTATGTATTACAACTGTAACAACTCTCTATCATATTTCTTTATGTATTACAACAACTCTCTATCATATCTATTTATGTATTACAACTGTACCAACTCTCTATCATATCTCTTTATGTATTACAACAACTCTCTATCATATCTATTTATGTATTGCAACTGTAACAACTCTCTATCATATCTATTTATGTATTACAACTGTAACAACTCTCTATCATATCTATTTATGTATTACAACTGTAACAACTCTCTATCATATCTATTTATGTATTACAACAACTCTCTATCATATCTCTTTATGTATTACAACAACTCTCTATCATATCTATTTATGTATTACAACAACTCTCTATCATATCTATTTATGTATTACAACAACTCTCTATCATATCTATTTATGTATTACAACAACTCTCTATCATATCTATTTATGTATTACAACAACTCTCTATCATATCTATTTATGTATTACAACAACTCTCTATCATATCTATTTACGTTACTATCCACGTTCAATATCCATGAACAAATTGTGTTGTCACGTGATCAGATCCTATTATCGTTCTAACGTTGACGTAATTGTCGGTCGGATGACGTCATCATATATGGTACACCTTAGACAACAGTCACAACGTAAACAATCTGCGATATGCCGATAACACAATAGCAGAGACGGAGAACAATCTGCAAGAATTGATAGACATGACAGTGAACACAGCAACAGGAAAGGTGTTAGCCTAAACAGAAAGAAAACAGAAGCAGTGGTCATATCGAAGAAACAGACCATCACGCAGCATAAAAATAAACAGGACAAATCTAAAACAAGTACAACGCGTCAAATACTTGGGCACAATATTAACATCAGCTGGGAGATGTACCACAGAAATAAAAAGCAGAATAGCTCAGGCCAAAATAGCATTTCAGAAAATTAAAAGCGTCTTATTCAACAAGTCTTTGTCAATAGACGTGAGAAAGAGAGTTCATCGGTGCTATATAGAGCCAATTCTGACATATGAAAGTGAATGATGGACAATAGACAAACAATTTAAAATAAGTTTAGACGTCACAGAGATGCGATTTCTCAGAAGAACGTTGAGAGTTCCCTGGACAGCTAAAAAGACCAATGAGGAAATTCTCAAAGAGGCCAACACAAAAAGGGGAGCTTCTAAAAAATGATCAGAAGGAGACAATCAACATTTTTTCAGACACATCGTGAGAAGGGGAAAGTTGGAATACTTGGTTACAACTGGCAAAATACAGGGAGAGAGAGAGATCGCGGATGGCAACGAGAGAAGATACTGGTTAGCTTAGTGTCATGGATTGATACGATTCACTGTAGATAGAAGATTGTGGAAGGACGTGATCGCCTACGCCAACCGGTATAGCACATTATGATGATAATCTTGCATCGTATCAACTCTGCAGACAAATCATCTTATTTCCCATTATCGCACACCAGCTTATTATATTTCCTTCTTGTTATATCATTATTATTTCGTCTCGATATAAATTACACCATTATTTCAATGTTATTCCTTTAACCTCTTTTGCCGTATCGAATTTTCTGCTACCAACTCTTAATATAATCAGCTTTCTCTTTAATGGATTGTTATCATATATCTTTCCTGTTATCGCTTGTGTTGTATAACTTGCTACCAATGGTTTTGTTTTACACAATAGTTGTCCTGTTTCAAGCATCAATATTACATTAATGTTACCACTATAATTATTTTCATCAAAATTACTTTTATGCCATCAACAATTGTTTTCTTCCATATGATCAACTCTTTTAATGTATCAACATTATCGTATCAACTTGTTTAATGTATCAACATTATCGTATCAACTCTTTTAATGTATCAACATTATCGTATCAACTCTTTTAATGTATCAACATTATCGTATCAACTCGTTTAATGTATCAACATTATTGTATCAACTCTTTTAATGTATCAACATTATCGTATCAACTCTACCTAGCCACAATCAAGCTAATTATAAAATCAAATTTCGACTGACTTGTAAAATTGCCTGTTATCGAGTCTCTTATTTACTCATTTTTAGTTTTAGTGCATTAAATATCAACTTTCCATTGCATTATCAACATTCACATTATCAATTTATTATTATATCAATTTGCTGCCAGTTGCAATTATAATATCAAATTTTCATTGGCCAAATTTCTATAATAGTTTCAATTTTTAAAATTGAAATAAAGAACTATCAATTAAATATAGATATCAACATTTATGTTACCAAGAGCATGATAATATCAACTTTCTCACTAGCCATATCAAATATTATAGTCATATCAATATTCTAGTACTACAACCATTTGTTTCTATAATAATCAAAAGTCCGAGTACTGTGTACAATCTCCATATTTGAATATCATTGTTTCTACTAAAATGTCAATTTCGTTTGCTATATTAACTTTCCCAGTGTAAAATTAACTTGTATGTCTTCGTAAATATTAGCATTATATTCTCGTATGTTATAATGACATATAATATATAAATACGTTTATCTTATCCGTTTACAATTACCACAAAGGTGGATAAATCCTGAATATCTCAGCGAGCATCTAGATGATTGATACACCACGAGGGAAAAATTGAACAAGAAAAGCGATTTGCTTGTAGCCGAAGCAGGTAGGAAAGATTTGTAAATCGAAGTGGCGACATGTCACGTCCCAGCCAGCACTGCAGAACTTCATTTCATGACAGTAACGGTAACTCGCGACACGGAACACATGACAGATTATTTGTTAAGTTGAGTGACTTTCTCTTGCAAAGGGGACAGGCGTGCTCGTCACGTGGTAGATGTGGGAGGAGCTTCCGAGACCTGGGCCACACGTCGGGAGGGGAGGTGGGAGAGAGACGATGGGGAGGTAGTGCAGGTTTAGAGCATTGAATATGATATCGAGAAGTGTTAGATTTGAGATGACGGGAGGTGGGTAATTAGGACAGAGGTAGGGAGGAGGTGAGGGCAGAGATAGGGAGGGGGAGAGGGCAGAGGTAGGGAGGGGGTGAGGGGAGAAAAGGGAACGGGGAGATAAGCGGTGGAGGAGAGTAAGTAGAAGGAGAGATGGAGAAAGCAAAAAAAAAAAAACAGATGAGGAATAATTGGCAGTTAGAGAAAAATGGAAAGTAGAGAGATAGAGAGAAAGACAAGACAAACAGCGTGTAGTTAAAACAAAAGGAGGTATGGAGAACGAGAGAGTGTCGTATAAATAATGTGTCGTTAAAATAAATGGAGGAATAAAGGAAGGAATGAAGACAGAGAGAGTAGACAAATAACGTGTAGTTAAAACAAATGGAGAGAGTGGACAAATAACGTGTAGTTAAAACAAATGGAGATACCAAAATAAGGATATCAAAAGCAAGAGGAGCTTTCATTGCACTGGGAAACATATGGAAATCCAAAAAAATTAGGTTAAATACAAAAATAAAAATTTTCAACTCAAATGTTAAGGCGGTCCTATTACATAGCTGTGAAACATGGAGAACAACAAATTGACAATCACGAAGATACAGACTTTCATAAATTGATGCTTACGCAGAATAAAAGGATGGAAATTGCAGAACAAAATCACTAACATAGAATTATGGAAATGTACCGGTCAAATACCAGTGGATAAAGAGATACAGCGAAGACGATGGCGCTGGATAGGACACACACTACGAAAGCCAACTGAGAGTATTACACAACAGGCCCTTTTTTGGAATCCCCAGGGGAAAAGACAAAGAGGAAGACCAAGGAATTCTTGGAGAAGACATATAGAAGCAGAGATGAAGATGATGGGGAAGACATGTAATGATCTTAAAAGAATGGCAAAGGACAGAACGACTTCGAAAGTATTTGTTGAAGACCTATGCTCCACTGGGAGCTAAAAAGGTAGAAGAAGAAGAAGAAGCAGAAAGCAAATGGAGAGAGTGGACAAATAACGTGTAGTTAAAACAAATGGAAAGAGAGGACATATAGCGTGTAGTTAAAACAAATGTAGTGAGTGGACATATAGCGTGTAGTTAAAACAAATGGAGAGAGTAGACAAATAACGTGTAGTTAAAACAAATGTAGTGAGTGGACATATAGCGTGTAGTTAAAACAAATGTAGTGAGTGGACAAATAACGTGTAGTTAAAACAAATGTAGTGAGTGGACAAATAACGTGTAGTTAAAACAAATGTAGTTAGTGGATATATAGCGTGTAGTTAAAACAAATGTAGTGAGTGGACAAATAACGTGTAGTTAAAACAAATGTAGTGAGTGGACATATAGCGTGTAGTTAAAACAAATGTAGTGAGTGGAAAAATAACGTGTAGTTAAAACAAATGTAGTGAGTGGACATATAGCGTGTAGTTAAAACAAATAGAGTGAGTGGACATATAACGTGTAGTTAAAACAAATTTAGTGAGTGGAAAAATAACGTGTAGTTAAAACAAATGGAGTGAGTGGACATATAACGTGTAGTTAAAACAAATAGAGAGAGTGGACATATAGCGTGTAGTTAAAACAAATGGAGAGAGTGGACATATAACGTGTAGTTAAAACAAATTTAGTGAGTGGACAAATAACGTGTAGTTAAAACAAATGTAGTGAGTGGACATATAGCGTGTAGTTAAAACAAATGGAGTGAGTGGACAAATAACATGTAGTTAAAACAAATGTAGTGAGTGGACAAATAGCGTGTAGTTAAAACAAATGGAGTGAGTGGACATATAACGTGTAGTTAAAACAAATAGAGATAGTAGACAAATAACGTGTAGTTAAAACAAATGTAGTAAGTGGACATATAGCGTGTAGTTAAAACAAATGTAGTGAGTGGACAAATAGCGTGTAGTTAAAACAAATGGAGTGAGTGGACATATAACGTGTAGTTAAAACAAATAGAGATAGTAGACAAATAACGTGTAGTTAAAACAAATGTACTGAGTGGACAAATGACGTGTAGTTAAAACAAATGGAGAGAGTGGACATATAGCGTGTAGTTAAAACAAATGTAGTGAGTGGACATATAACGTGTAGTTAAAACAAATGGAGAGAGTGGACATATAACGTGTAGTTAAAACAAATGGAGAGAGTAGACATATAACGTGTAGTTAAAACAAATGTAGAGAGTGGACATATAACGTGTAGTTAAAACAAATGGAGAGAGTGGACATATAACGCGTAGTTAAAACAAATGGAGAGAGTGGACATATAACGCGTAGTTAAAACAAATGGAGAGAGTGGACATATAACGTGTAGTTAAAACAAACGGAGAGAGTAGACATATAACGTGTAGTTAAAACAAATGGAGAGAGTGGACATATAACGCGTAGTTAAAACAAATGGAGAGAGTGGACATATAACGCGTAGTTAAAACAAATGGAGAGAGTGGACATATAACGTGTAGTTAAAACAAATGGAGAGAGTGGACATATAACGTGTAGTTAAAACAAATGGAGAGAGTGGACAAATAACGTGTAGTTAAAACAAATGGAGAGAGTGGACAAATAACGTGTAGTTAAAACAAATGGAGAGAGTGGACATATAGCGTGTAGTTAAAACAAATGGAGAGAGTGGACAAATAACGTGTAGTTAAAACAAATGGAGAGAGTAGACAAATAACGTGTAGTTAAAACAAATGGAGAGAGTGGACATATAACGTGTAGTTAAAACAAATGGAGAGAGTGGACATATAACGTGTAGTTAAAACAAATGGAGAGAGTGGACATATACCGTGTAGTTAAAACAAATGGAGAGAGTGGACATATAACGTATTATTAAAGTAAAATGATGCAGGGAGATCAGGAAAATGAAACAACGAAATGTTACGTGAAAGCAACGGCAGATAATGAAGTGAGGGGAGATATATAAATAGGTGCAGCTGAAACAGAGAAAGGAGGGGCTGAGTAGGAGTAAGAGAGAGGAGGCGAATAACGTAAAGTTAAAACAAGATGAAAGAGAGTAAGGAGAAGAGAGAAGGAGAGAGGGAGAGAGAGAAGGCAAATAACGTGCAGTTGAAACAAAATGAGTTAATATGAGAGGGAGTAAAGATGGAGAGAAGAAGATAAGAGTCGTCAAAAGACGGATAAAGTTACAGAAAATTAAGACAGTGCTTTTGGAGAGCAGAGTGTGTTTTTTTTCCTTGGGAGAAGGGGGCATGTGATGAAGGAGACATGTTCGTGGGGAGAGATATAAATGAGATGAATGAATAAATAAAGTGCAAAGAGAGGTAAGGCTAGACAGAGAGAACAGAAAGAGGAAGGGAGGTATAGAGAAAGAAAATAAAGGAAGGACAAATAGACATGACAAGAATGAGAGTAATCAAAGATGATGGAGAGAGACACAGAGAGATAGTAAAGATACACAGCTGGAGGTAGGAGTGATAGAAAGTGATAGAGAGTGACAGAAAGTGATAGAAAGTGATAGAGAGTGATAGAAAGTGACAGAAAGTGATAGAGAGATCGCACAAAGACATCCATTATTATCATGTGCCATACCGGTTGACGTAGGCGATCATGTCCTTCCACAAATCTTCTAACCACAGTGCATCGTTTCAATTGTTTTGTTGACTGTTTCCCATGCCATGACATCAAGCTATCCAGTATCTCCTATCTTTGTCGTCCGCGATCTCTCGTTCCCTGTATTTTGCCAGTTGTAATCAAGTATTCCACCTTTCCTCTTCCCATGATGTGCCCGAAAAATGTTGGTTGTTTCTTTCTGATGTTTTTTAGGAGTTCTCTTTTTGTGTTGGCCTCTTTCAGAGCTTCTTCATTGGTCTTTTTAGCTGTCCAGGGAACTTTCAACATTCTTCTGAGAAATCCCATAAATTGGTTTATCTACTGTCCATGATTTGCTCCATAGGTCATAATTGGCTCTATATAGCACCGATGAACTCTCTTTCTTACTTCTATTGGCATAGATTTGTTGCACAACACGTTTTTCATTTTCTGAAATGCAATTTTGTCCTGAGCTATTCTGTTTTAACAACGAAAATACTCAAAACCCACAAGCGGATATCAAAGTTGAAGGAATAGACCTGGAGACAGTTCAGAACTACAACTACCTTGGACATACTATAACCAGTGATGGAAAATGTACAACTGAAATAAACAAAAGAATAGGAATGGCAAAAAGTAATTTTAATGTCATGAAGAACATACTAACATCAAAACAAATAACACCAGGGCTGAAACTAAGAATAGCAAAATGTTACATCTTCTCAATATTCCTATATGGTGCAGAAACATGGACACTAGACACGAAAACAGAACAGAGAATTAAAGCCTTTGAAGTGTGGATATATAGAAGAATAGGTAGAATTGGATGGAAGGAAAAGAAAACAAAAGATGAAGTCTTAAAACAACTAAAAATGAAAAGTGAACTACTAAACACAATTCAAATAAGACAAATGAGATTTTTGGGGCATGTTAAAAGACACAACAGCCTACTAAAGGTAATCCTGGAGGGAAAAATACAAGGTAAAAGAGGCAGAGGCAGACCAAGACTAACATGGACGAGTAACATCAAAAGATGGACAAATCAGCCTATGACAACCTGCACCATCAAAGCAAGGGACAGAGCAGAATGGCGCTCCATGGTAGCCAACCTTCGTTGCGGAGATGGTACTGGATGATGATTCGACTTTTTATTTCTGTGGTACATCTTCCACCTGATGTTATTAATGTGCCCAAGTATTTAATGTTACACTTGTTTCAGATTTGTTCTGTTTATTTTTATGCTACATGGTGGTGATGATTATTTCTTCGATATGACCATTACTTCTGTTTTCTTACTATACAGACTGAGACCTTTCTTGTTGCTTTATTCACTATTACGTCTATCATTTCTTGTAGTTCACTCTCTGTCTCTGCTATTAAGACTGTGTCAAATACATTGGATGAGATACACGTGAAAAGGACTGAGAAAGATAAAGCAAGAGCAAGAGAGAAGAAAGAGGTGGAGAATGAGAGGGGAGGAAGAAGAGAAAAGAAAACATGGAATGAGAGGGAGATATAAACCGAAAAGGCTCCTGATGAACAGAATGGAGGAGAAATAGATGAACTTCAAACTGAGCCAAAGTGAAGGAGAACTCTCCTTTAGATTGGCTGGTTTGGTTTGCTTTAGTTTGGTTTGGTTTGTTTTAGTTTGATTTGGTTTGGTTTGCTTTAGTTTGATTTGGTTTGTTTTAGTTTGATTTGGTTTGGTTTGCTTTAGTTTGGTTTGGTTTGTTTTAGTTTGATTTGGTTTGGTTTGCTTTAGTTTGGTTTGGTTTGTTTTAGTTTGGTTTGGTTTGGTTTGCTTTAGTTTGGTTTGGTTTGTTTTAGTTTGGTTTGGTTTGGTTTGCTTTAGTTTGGTTTGGTTTGTTTTAGTTTGGTTTGGTTTGGTTTGCTTTAGTTTGGTTTGGTTTGTTTTAGTTTGGTTTGGTTTGTTTTAGTTTGGTTTGGTTTGTTTTAGTTTGGTTTGGTTTGTTTTAGTTTGATTTGGTTTGGTTTGCTTTAGTTTGGTTTGGTTTGGTTTGTTTTAGTTTGGTTTGGTTTGTTTTAGTTTGATTTGGTTTGGTTTGCTTTAGTTTGGTTTGGTTTGTTTGCTTTAGTTTATTTTAGTTTAGTTTAGTTTAGCTCTGCTTGATTTAGTTTCGTTTAGTTCAGTTTAGTGTAATTTTATTTAGTTTAACCTAGCCTAATTTAGCTTAACTGAGCTTTGTTTAGTTTAGTTTCATTAAGATTAGTTTAGTTTTGTTTAATTTAGTACTGTTTAATTTAGTTTAGTTTAATTTAAATTAATTTAGTCTAGCCTAGTTTAGGTTAGTTGCGTTTGGTTTAGTTTAGTTTAATTTAGTTTACTTTCTATCTATCTATCTATCTATCTATTGACCTTTCGAGCCGTAACCGGCCCATAGGGCGTAGACCAAGATACACCTTCTCCTATATGAATTTTTGTTCTAGCAGTTTTCTTTTAAAGATATTTTATCAAATCTCGCCATCTGTCTCTGTTCTGTGCAAGCAGTTCTATCTCATTGAGGGAGCCGATTCCTGCTGCTCTTGCCTCTCTCATCAATGTTCTTCTCAGTGTCTCCCTGGGTCTTCCTCTTTTTCTTTTACCTGTTGTTTCCCATATGAGGGCTTGCTTTGCTATTCGATTATTATCTCTTCTCATCACATGTCCAACGTATGACCATCGTCTTTTCTTTATTACTGAAGATATTAGTGGTTGATTGGCGATTTCTCTAATTTCCTCGTTTGTTTTGAATTCGTTCCATTCTATACCAAGTATTTTCCTTAGACATTTATTTTCGAATGCGTTCAACTTTGTTTCTATATCTCTTGTTGTTTTCCAGCTTTCACACGCATACGTAAGGGTTGATAGTACATTTGATTTGAATAGCCTAAGTTTTGTGTTTGTGCTAATGAGTTTTGATTTCCACAACTTTTCAAGGCTTCTGAAAGACATTGCTGCTTTAGCCAGTCTGATTCTAATTTCTTTGCTCGTATCCCCTTCTCGATCAATGTGACTTCCAAGATAGATGAAGTGATCGATCTCTTCTACTGGTTTGTTTACTTTAGTTTAGTTTAATTTAGTTTACTTTAGTTTAGTTTAATTTAGTTTACTTTAGTTTAGTTTAATTTAGTTTACTTTAGTTTAGTTTAATTTAGTTTACTTTAGTTTAATTTAGATTACTTTAGTTTAGTTTAATTTAGTTTACTTTAGTTGAGTTTAATTTAGTTTACTTTAGTTTAGCCTAGCCTAGCTCAGCAGCGCTTGGTTAAGTTTAGTTTAATTTAGTTTGCTTTAGTTTAGTTTAGTTCTATTTACTTTAGTTTTATATAGTTTAATTATAATGAGTTTATTTTAGTTCAGTTTAGCCTAGCCTAGCTTAACTGAGCTTGGTTTGGTTTACTGTTTACTAGAACAGTATAAACGATCAGAATGAGCAGTTTGTTATTTGCTGAAACAGGGGCTGATCAGATACGGGAATGTCTTACCTGTTAGGACACCTTTCCGTTCTATAGTATAAAGTCTAGTTTAACTTAGCTTATTTTAGTTTAGCTTAGCTTAGATTAAATTAGCTTAGTTCAGTTTAGTTTAATTTAGTGCAGCAAAGAATAGCTGAGATTAAATTAGCTTCGTTTAGTTTAGTTAATTTAGCAAAGCTTAGCTTAGCTTAGTTTAATTTTCTTAAGTTTAGGTTAATTCAGCGTAGGTTAGTTTTCTTAAGTTTAGATTAGTTTAGTTAAATTTAGTTCAGTTTAGTAAAGCATGGTTTACTTAAGTTTATGTTACTTTAGTTCAGTTTAACTTAGCTTAGTTTACTTAAGTTTAGGTTCGTTTAGTTTAGTTTAACTCAGATGTTTATTTAAGTTTAGTTTAAATTAGCTTAGTTTACTTAAGTTTAGTTCAGTTAAGCTAGCTTAGTTTACCTAAGTTTAGGTCAGGTTAGTTTAGTTTAGCTTAGTTTGGTTTACTTAAGTTTAGTTTAACTTTTCTTAGATTACTTAAGTTTAGTTTAGTTTTTTTAGCTTAGTTTACTTAAGTTTAGCTTTGTTAGGTTTACTTAAGTTTAGTTTAACTTAGCTTAGTTTACTTTAGTTTAGTTTAGCTGAGCTTAGTTTACTGAAGTTTAGGTCAGGTTAGTTTAGTTTAGCTTAGTTTGTTTAATTAAGCTTAGTTTAACTTAGCTAAGTTTACTTAAGTTTAGTTTAGTTTAGCTTAGTTTGTTTAATTAAGTTTAGTTTAACTTAGCTAAGTTTACTTAAGTTTAGTTTAGCTGAGCTTAGTTTACTGAAGTTTAGGTCAGGTTAGTTTAGTTTAGCTTAGTTTGTTTAATTAAGCTTAGTTTAACTTAGCTAAGTTTACTTAAGTTTAGTTTAGTTTAGCTTAGCTTAGTTTGGTTTACTTAAGTTTATATTAACTTAGCTTAGTTTACTTAAGTTTAGTTTAGTTTAGCTGGGCTTAGTTTACTGAAGTTTAAGTCAGATTAGTTTAGTTTAGCTTAGATTTGTTTACTGAAGTTTAAGTCAGATTAGTTTAGTTTAGCTTAGATTTGTTTACTGAAGTTTAAGTCAGATTAGTTTAGTTTAGCTTAGATTTGTTTACTTAAGTTTAGTTTAGTTTACTTAAGTTTGGGTTAATTTAGTTGGCAGAATGTCATTAACACGGGACTACGTGTGGAAACAAAGAACACGCTACCGTAACTAAAGCCACGCATTAAAGGTAGGGAGAAGAGGATAAAGTATATATAGTTTGTGTCCATGCTTTTCAACCATGAACAGTATATTGTATGAGTGATACGGCAGCATCAAATCATGACGCTAAGCTTTCCCTCACACAAATATGTGACACCCACTGTCAGAGGCAACCATGAATCTTTCTTGTTCTAAAAATCGTAACTACTTGGATTTGAACCAGGCCCTTCTGGTACCTAAGCTCGGGAAGCTCAGACGCTTCAACTCTTGTGTGATAGCAGTGCTGATGTAACAGTTGGAAAACGATCCATGTGACACGAGTGCTGATGTAAGAGCTGAAAACCACCCATGTGATACGAGTGCTGATGTAAGAGCTGAAAACCACCCATGTGATACGAGTGCTGATGTAAGAGCTGAAAACCACCCATGTGATACGAGTGCTGATGTAAGAGCTGAAAACCACCCAATCTTGTGAAAAGAGACTAATTGTCTTTGGAAATAAATCTTCCTGAAAACTTCTCAACAAAATTGGAGACACTGTCTTTCATTCATTCATTTATTCATTCATTCATTCATTCATTCATTCATTCAT
Source organism: Megaustenia siamemsis (assembly GCA_032433765.1). NCBI lineage: Eukaryota > Metazoa > Mollusca > Gastropoda > Stylommatophora > Ariophantidae > Megaustenia > Megaustenia siamemsis. The sequence goes on along the minus strand of JAVIAB010000104.1, from coordinate 30,837,361 downwards.
TCAGTCATTCATTCATTCATTCCTCTTTCTCTCTGGCTGAAAATGGCACATGAAGCCGTAGTTCTCCATGATTGACGATCTGCTACTATTTCTTGTAGTTCTTGCTTGTTTCTGAGTCTCATAGTTCAGCCTTCCCTTGTAATTGTTCTGCGTAGCGATTCTCTTGGCCTGCCTTGTTTTCTTTTACCAGGTGGTTCCCACATGAACGCCTGACAGGGAAGTCTTTCTTCATTCATTCTCAGCACATGACCGATGTATTTCTGCCTTCTTATAAAGCTCGACACGTTTTCTTGGTTTGATTCGTCTCTTATCTGTTCGTTTGGAATGTATTATTTATAGCTTATGTTTGAGATCCTACGGAGACATTTGTTTTCAAATGTCATTCATTTCCTGTCTAAAATCTTGGCAGGTTTCCAACTTTCACTTCCAGGTTAGCACTGAGCACCGGATAAGGTTCTCTTCCCTAATGGTCGTTTCAAGGTCAGAGAAGGATTCACTATTATATCGGGACTTGACACCAAATAATCGTATAAGAGAAGGATTCATGTTTATATCGGGACTTGACACCAAATAATCGTATAAGAGAAGGATTCACGTTTATATCGGGACTTGACACCAAATAATCGTATAAGAGAAGTAAGAAAACCAGAATTTGTGCCAAGATACAAATGTAGAAAGGGGAGACGAAGGAAGTACGTCGGTCACGTGCTCAAAATGGAGGAAAGATGACTCCAGATCCAGGCCGTCACGCGAACACCAGGCGGTAAAAGGAACGAGAAAGACCGGCGGAAATTCGTCATCATCATCATTGAGTGCCGTCTCCACATCGAAGGTTGGCTACCATGGAGCGCCATTTTGTTTTATCTCTTGCTTTGATAGTGCAGGTTGTCATAGGCTGACTTGTCCATCTTTTAATGTTACTCGTCCATGTTATAGTCTTGGTCAGCCTCTGACTCTTTTACCTTGTATTTTCCCCTCCAAGATTACTTTTGGTAGACTGTTGTGTCTTTTAACGTAGCTCAAAAGTCTAATTTGTCTTGTTTGAATTGTGTTTAGTTGTTCTCTTTTCATTTTAGTTGTTTTATAACTTTCTCGTTCATTTTATTTTATTGTTTTTTTTTTGCATTCAATTCTCGATATTCTTCTATCAATCCACATTTCAAAGGCTTCCATTTTCTGTTCGGTTTTCTTGTCTAATGTCCATGTTTCTGTACCATACAGGAAGGTTGAGAAGATATAACATTTTGTTACTTAATTTTGTTACTGTAATTTACTACATCTTGTTTGTAACTTAATTTTAGCCCTGGTGTTATTTGTTTTGATGTTAGTATATTTTTCAAAGCATTAAACTACATAGAACAATGAACAGACAGGGCCCAACAAATGGCGTAAGAGCACAGCAAAGATGTACAAGATCGAATGGAAAGTTTGGATTTGCAGTCTTTAGTGCTATCGGGGGTGAAATAAAAATCCTGAGTCTCACACGTCGTGGCGACTGCTTGACCAAGCGGCCTTTATCCCTCTGGTTCTATCGTTGCCCCCCGACATACACCAGCAATGGTACTATGTGTCGTAAAGATAGAAAGATAGAAGAGTGCCGTGTTTGAGACAAAAGGAACTAACTTCCGGTGGTAGTGATCGCTTTAACAACTCAGCCACGTTACATCGGCAAGAACCACTTACTGAACACATTCTACAACCATACCCCACATTTGACGAGCAGAAAAGGCTTTCTAACAGAAAAAAAACAATCCTGAAGCAAGTTAGAAAAACAGAATTGATGGAGTTACATGGAAAATATGAGCCAGAACATGACATCTTAAACATGACATCTTAAACATGACATCATAAACAAGTCATTTTTATTTTGTTTTTCCTCTTACTAGTTCGAAATTAATTTGTTTTGCATGTTTCATTATTAGATAGATGTGTAGGATTTATAGCTCATTGGTTAGTGAACTGGACTACAAAGGACAAGGTGTAGGGTTCGATCCCAACCGACGGCTTCCGGGTTCGCCCAGCCTTAAATGGGTACCGGATTTTTCTGGGAAAGTAAAACGGTACGGGCGTAATGCCGACCACATTACTCCAAAAATCATGTACTGAAGGTCTGTAAAATGTATGGTTACTAACACCATATTCCCTATACGCCACTTGGCGTGACGGAGCTCTTTACTTACTTTTAACGTAGGATTTATTTTATTTACTTACATATTTATGTGTGTGTGTGTGTTTGTGTTGTTTGTTTGTTCCTGCTGAATGTCTATTGCGCCGAAAAGTCGTTCAAATTTGTTTCGTGTATCAATTACGGAATGCTTTGATCATACTATTTTTTCTATTTTTGTTCCCTTCTCAAACAAACTTAGCAGACAAGAGCAGACAAACTTAGCAGACAAGAGCAGACAAACTTAGCAGACAAGAGCAGACAGACAAGAGCAGACAAACGTAGCAGACATGAGCAGACAAACTTAGCAGACAAGAGCAGACAAACTTAGCAGACAAGAGCAGACAAACTTAGCAGACAAGAGCAGACAAACTTAGCAGACAAGAGCAGACAAACTTAGCAGACAAGAGCAGACAAACTTAGCAGACAAGAGCAGACAAACTTAGAAGACAAACTTAGCAGACAAACTTAGCAGATAAACTTAGCAGACAAGAGCAGACAAACATAGCAGACAAGAGCAGACAAACTTAGCAGACAAACTTAGGAGACAAAATTAGCAGACAAGAGAAGACAAACTTAGGAGACAAGAGAAGACAAACTTAGCAGACAAGTGACTGTGGGGCATTCAGACAAACTCCAGAGCATATCCTACAGGACTACAGCACTCTCAACATCCTAAGAACACAAATATGGCCCACAGAAACAAGCCCACATGACAAGTTATGGGGAACCGGAGATGAGCTCAAACGCACCGTCTTGTTCGTGACCCAAGCTGGTCTAAATGCACAGCAAACCAAGTTTGTTCAATCTATACACTGAGCAAATCTGTAAAAACATCTCAGAGATGCCAGGCCTAAACATTAATGGGAAGAAAATCAATAACCTAAGATATGCTGATGATACTGTTCTACTAGCAGAAAATCCTAAAGACCTACAACAATTGCTTAATGTGATAAACAAAACAAGCTAAAAATATGGACTAGAAATGAATATCAAAAAGATTAAAACTATGATCATAAACAAAGAAAATTATCAAGACCTACAATTAAATATCACAGTTGAGGGAACACATCTGGAGACAGTTCAGAGCTACAACTACCTGGGACATACTATAACCAATGATGGAAAATGCACATCTGAAAAAAAATAATCATCATCATCATCATGTACCATACCGGTTGGCGTTGGCGATCATGTCACTCCACAATCTTCTATCTACAGTGCATCGTATCAGTTCTGTTGTTGACTGTTTTCCATGCCATGACACCGAGCTATCCAGTATTTTCTCTCCTTGTCGTCCACGATCTCTCATTCCTTTTATTTTGCCAGTTGTAACCAAGTATTCCAACTTTCCTCTTCTCATGATGTGCTCGAAAAATGTTGACTGTTTCTTTGTGATGTTTTTTTAAGAGCTCCCTTTTTGTGTTGGCCTCTTTGAGAACTTTCTCATTGGTCTTTTTAGCTGTCCAGGGAACTTTCAACATTCTTCTGAGAAATCCCATCTCCGTGTCCTCTAATCGTCTTTTCATTTGTTTGTCTATTGTCAATGATTCGCTTCTATAGGTCAGAATTGGTTCCATATAGCACCGATGAACTCTCTTTGTCATTTTTATTGACATAGATTTGTTGCATAAGATATTTTTCATTTTCTGAAATGCTATTTTGGCCTGAGCTATTCTGCTTTTTATTTCTGTGGTGCATCTCCCATCTGATGTTATCACTGTGCCCAAGTATTTCAAACGTTGTACTTGTTTCAGATTTGTCTTGTTTATTTTTATGCTGCATGATGGTGATGATTGTTTCTTCGATATAACCATTACTTCTGTTTTCTTACTATTCAGACTGAGACCTTTCTTGTTGCTTTCTTTTACTATTATGTCTATCATTTCTTGTAGTTCATTCTCTGTCTCTGCTATTAAGACTGTGTCATCCGCATATCGTATATTATTTATGTTGTGACCGTTGACTTCAATTCCTTTTTTGTCTACTATTGATCTCATAATATGTTTGCTGTAAAGTGAAAACAAATCCGGCGACAGAACACAGCCTTGTCTGACTCCTTGTTTTATCTATTGAAATTGTCCTGTTTGGTTGTTAATTCGTATAGCTGCTGTTTGTTGCCAGTACATTTTTTTTAATGATTCGCAGATCCTTGCCATCGATGTTTAATTTCTCCAGCATATTTATTATTTCCACATGCTTTACTTTGTCAAATGCTTTCGTGTAGTCTATAAAGCACATATATAGATCTTTCTTTACCTCTATAGTTCTTTCAATCAATGTTCTTAAGATGTATATTGCGTTATTGGTGCCCTTTCCTAAACAAAAGAATAGGTATGGCAAAAAAGTAATTTTAACACCATGACAAATATACTAACATTAAAACAAATAACACCAGGGATAAAACTAAGAAAAGCAAAATGTTACATCTTCTCAATATTCCTGTATGATGCAGAAACATGGACATTAGAACAGAAAACAGAACAGAAAATTGAAACCTGTGAAATGTGGATCTATAGAAGATTATTAGGTAGAATGGGATGGAAAGAAAAGAAAACAAATGATGAAGTTGTAAAACAACTAAAATGAAAAGAGAACTACTAAACACAATTAGAACAAGACAAGTGAAATTTTTAGGGCATGTTAAAAGACATAACAGCCTAATAAAAGTAATATTGGAAGGGAAAATATAAAGTAAAAGAAACAGAGGCAGACCATGACTAACATGGGCGAGCAACATCAAAAGATGGACAAGTCAACCTATGACAATCTGCACCATTAAAGCAAGAGACAGAGTGGAATGGCGCTCCATGGTAGTCAACCTTCGATGCGGAGGCGGCACTCATTGATGTTGGTAGCAGTAGCTGATCGTTGAAGAAGAAGAGAAGAGAAGAGAAGAGAAGAGAAGAGAAGAGAAGAGAAGGGAAGAGAAGGGAAGAGAAGAGAAGGGAAGAGAAGAGAAGGGAAGAGAAGAGAACAGAAGATAAGTGAAGAGAAGAGAAGAGAAGAGAAGAGAAGAGAAGGGAAGGGAAGGGAAGGGAAGGGAATGGAAGGGAAGGGAAGGGAAGAGAAGAGAAGAGAAGAGAAGAGAAGGGAAGGGAAGGGAAGGGAAGGGAAGGGAACGGAAGGGAAGAGAAGAGAAGAGAAGAGAAGAGAAGAGAAGGGAAGGGAAGGGAAGGGAAGGGAAGGGAAGGGAAGGGAAGGAAGAGAAGAGAAGAGAAGAGAAGAGAAGAGAAGAGAAGAGAAGAGAAAAGAAGAGAAGAGAAGAGAAGGGAAGAGAAGAGAAGAGAACAGAAGAGAAAGGAAGAGAAGAGAAGAAAAGAGAAGAGAAGAGACGAGAAGGGAAGAGAATCTCCGGTACTATACCAGAACAAATTGTATGGAGATGCTACCAACTTTGCACTGATAAGCCCTATCTCCCAACTTTTTAATATAGACGTCTTCAGTTGTATGCAGAAGAAATACAAACAGAACTACAGCTATAGAAAATGATAGAAAACTTGTGTTCGGATTCAAACTAGTACCCTTTCGAAACAGAGCCTTGGGATTTTATATTGGCGCTAACAAATGTCATGTTGCTTGTCCCATCACAGAAGTGCATACGTTTGAGCACAGAAAAATTAAGACTTGATTGGGCCCTAAACTGAGCTAAGCTATATGTGATTGGAGTTCTTAGCTCAGCTAAACTAAATGTAATTGGAGTCCTTAGCTGAGCTAAGCTAAATGTGATTGGAGTCCTTAGCTGAGCTAAGCTAAATGTGATTGGAGTCCTTAGCTCAGCTAAACTAAATGTGATTGGAGTCCTTAGCTCAGCTAAGCTAAATGTGATTGGAGTCCTTAGCTGAGCTAAGCTAAATGTGATTGGAATCCTTAGCTCAGCTAAACTAAATGTGATTGGAGTCCTTAGCTCAGTTAAACTAAATGTGGTTGGAGTCCTTAGCTGAGCTAAGCTAAATGTGATTGGAGTCCTTAGCTGAGCTAAGCTAAATGTGATTGGAGTCCTTAGCTGAGCTAAGCTAAATGTGATTGAAGTCCTTAGCTGAGCTAAGCTAAATGTGATTGGAGTCATTAGCTGAGCTAAGCTAAATGTGATTGGAATCCTTAGCTCAGCTAAACTAAACGTGATTGGAGTCCTTAGCTGAGCTAAGCTAAATGTGATTGGAGTCCTTAGCTCAGTTAAACTAAATGTGATTGGAGTCCTTAGCTGGGCTAAGCTAAATGTGATTGGAGTCCTTAGCTGAGCTAAGCTAAATGTGATTGGAGTCCTTAGCTGAGCTAAGCTAAACGTGATTGGGGGCCTAAGCTGACCTAAGCTAAGCGTAACTTATAAAAATATACAACAGAAGATCTCTATAATAGCTTAGAATTGAGTGGCACTAAACCTGGCTCGTCGGCTTTTATCACGTGACTCCTAATTATACCATACGAGACGTCCTTCAAACTGACTAGTGTTAAACTTAACTGAGTACCTTAACATCTCCCGATTATTCATCTATTTATGTTAACTCACACTCTCCTAGTGCACTGTTTAACTTCTAAACATTACAGGGTCCGGAGTGGTCTAGGGGAAAGATGTTGGCCACCGGATTGGAAGGTCCCGTGCTGCATTCCAACGGTAGGGATTTTTTTTTTCAAAATTAAAGAAAATGCAATCACTGGATTGCGACGGGCTTTACCATACCCTGGGCTCTGGGTGGTTGCATTCGATGTCTAGGTCTTTTGGATAACAGAACAGAAAGAAAAGAAAAGTATGTCGCGAGTGCAGTCTTCCCGTTTAAGAAACCTTGGCAGTTTGAAATTGAAAATGGAAGGGCAAAAGTTGACGCTAACAGGGTAAAAGTTACAGCTAACAGGGCAAAAGTTGCTGCTAACAGGGCAAAAGTTGCCGCTAACAGGGCAAAAGTTGCCGCTAACAGGGCAAAAGTTGCCGCTAACAGGGCAAAAGATGCCGCTAACAGGACAAAAGTTGCCGCTAACAGGGCAAAAGTTGCCGCTAACAGGGCAAAAGTTGCCGCTAACAGGGCAAAAGTTGCCGCTAACAGGGCAAAAGTTGCCGCTAACATGGCAAATGTTGCCGCTAACAGGGCAAAAGTTGTCGCTAACAGGGTAAAAGTTGCTGCTAACGGGGCAAAAGTTGGAGGGAGGGAGGGAGGGAGGGAGGGTGGGTTGGAGGATGGACGGAGGGACGGAGGGAGGGAGGGAGGGCTGGATGGAAGGTAGGGAGGGAGGGAGGGATGGAGTGAGGGAGGGAGGGCTGGAGTGAGGGCTGGAGTGAGGGAGGGAGGGATGGAGGGAGGGCTGGAGGGAGGGAGGGCTGGATGGAGAGTAGGGAAGGAGGGTGGGCTGGAGGGAGGGAGGGCTGAAAGGAGGGAGGGTGGGCTGGAAGGAGGGAGGGAGGGTGGGCTGGAGGGAGGGAGGGAGGGAGGGTGGGCTGGAGGGAGGGAGGGAGGGCTGGATGGAGGGAAGGTAGGGAGGGAGGGAGGAAGGGAGGGAGAAAGGAAGGAAGGCAGGAAGGAAGGAAGGGAGGGAGGGAGGGAGGGGGCAGGGAGGGGGGAGGGAAGGAAGGAAGGAAGGAAGGAAGGAAGGAAGGAAGGAAGGAAGGAAGGAAGGAAGGAAGGAAGGAAGGAAGGAAGGAAGGAAGGAAGGAAGGAAGGAAGGAAGGAAGGAAGGAAGGAAGGAAGGAAGGAAGGAAGGAAGGAAGGAAGGAAGGAAGGAAGGAAGGAAGGAAGGAAGGAAGGAAGGAAGGAAGGAAGGAAGGAAGGAAGGAAGGAAGGAAGGAAGGAAGGAAGGAAAGAAGGAAGGAAGGAAGGAAAGAAGGAAGGAAGGAGGTCTCAGAAATACCGACACATTCATAAATAAAATTATTCTTGAATACACGACCATGCCCCCAGTACACAGACCTGAGAAGGACAATGTGGTCCACACCTACCTCCCTGCAAGAGAAACTATATGGGGCAATCGAATCACTTAAACAGACAGCTGCCTTCATGAGAGAGTCTGGAATCCTACTTTTATTGAGTCTTGATCGCAGAGAGAGAATACACGAACATGTGTATTCTGAAGAGAAATCTGGGACAGCCTGAACATGTTAACTTTACAGAAATATGGGACAGCCTGAACATGTTAACTTTACAGAAATATGGGACAGCCTGAACATGTTAACTTTACAGAAATCTGGGACAGCCTGAACATGTTACCTTTACAGAAATATGGGACAGCCTGAACATGTTAACTTTACAGAAATATGGGACAGCCTGAACATGTCAACTTTACAGAAATATGGGACAGCCTGAACATGTTACCTTTACAGAAATCTGGGACAGCCTGAACATGTTAACTTTACAGAAATATGGGACAGCCTGAACATGTTAACTTTACAGAAATGGAAACAAGCAGCTAAAGACCATAGACGAGAGCAAAAAGTGTAAAGAGGAAAAAAAATGTAATAGGAAAGCATACAAGACAAACAATAATATGAACAATGAGACACGACCAAAAATTGCCCCACAAAGATAATATTTTAACAGATAAGACCCAGAACATACAAATATCTGACAACGTTAAACACTATCAGGCAGTATCTCCAGAATCTAAATTGATAAACCAGAATATAAATATCATATTATCATCATTATGTGCCATACCGGTTGGCGTAGGTGATCATGTCCTTCCACAATCTTCTATCTACGATGCATCGTATCAGTTCTGTTGTTGACTGTATTCCATGCCATGACGCCAAGCTATCCAGCATATTCTCATTTTGTTGTCCGCGATCTCTCTTTCCCTGTATTTTGCCAGTTCCATGTACTCCAACTTTCCTCTTTTCATGATGTGCCCCAAAAATGTTGATTATTTCTTTCTGATGTTTTTAAGGAACACAGTTTTTGCGTTGGCCTCTTTGAGAACTTCCTCGTTGGTTAAATATGATAAATATCTCCAACAAATACATCTCCCAATAGATCAAGTAGAATAAAATATAAAAACCATAATATCTCCCAATAGACCAACTAGAATAGAATATAAAAACCATAATATCTCCCAATAGACCAACTAGAATAGAATATAAAAACTATAAATATCTCCCAATAGACCAACTAGATTAGAATATAAAAACCATAAATATCTCCCAATAGACCAACTAGAATAGAATATAAAAACTATAAATATCTTAAAATAGACCAGCTAGAATAGAATATAAACACCATAATATCTCCCAAAAGACCAACTAGAAAAGAATATAAAAACTATAGAAATCTCAAAACAGACCAGCTAGAATAGAATATAAAAACCATAAATATCTCCCAATAGACCAGCTAGAATAGAATATAAAAACCATAATTATCTCCCAATAGACCAACTAGAATAGAATATAAAAACCATAAATATCTCCCAATAGACCAGCTAGAATAGAATTTCAAAACCATAAATATCTCCCAAAAGACCAACTAGAATAGAATATAAAAACCATAAATATATCCCAATAGACCAGCTAGAATAGAATATAAAAACCATAAATATTTCCCAATAGACCAACTAGAATAGAATATAAAAACCATAAATATTTCCCAATAGACCAACTAGAATAGAATATAAAAACTATAAATATCTCCCAATAGACCAACTAGAATAGAATATCAAAACTATAAATATCTCAAAATAGACCAACTAGAATAGAATATAAAAACCATAATATCTCCCATTAGACCAACTAGAATAGAATATAAAAACCATAAATATCTCCCATTAGACCAACTAGAATAGAATATAAAAACCATAAATATCTCAAAATAGACCAACTAGAATAGAATATAAAAACCATAAATATCTCCCAAAAGACCAACTAGAATAGAATATAAAAACCATAAATATATCCCAATAGACCAGCTAGAATAGAATATGAAAACCATAAATATTTCCCAATAGACCAACTAGAATAGAATATAAAAACCATAAATATTTCCCAATAGACCAACTAGAATAGAATATAAAAACTATAAATATCTCCCAATAGACCAACTAGAATAGAATATCAAAACTATAAATATCTCAAAATAGACCAACTAGAATAGAATATAAAAACCATAATATCTCCCATTAGACCAACTAGAATAGAATATAAAAACCATAAATATCTCCCATTAGACCAACTAGAATAGAATATAAAAACCATAAATATCTCAAAATAGACCAACTAGAATAGAATATAAAAACCATAAATATCTCCCAATAGACCAACTATATTTACCAGAAAATAAAATCCATAAATATCCCCAACAGATAAATCTCCCAAATGATAAACTAGAAAACAAAACAAAACAGATATCACCCACTGATATAATATAAAAGACAAAACTGAATCCTGATATCAAATTTACTTCTTCAACCCCCCCCCCCCCCCCCCCCCCCCCAAATTGTCCAGGGGAGCGAAGGGACTCAAGCTGTCAGTACGAGCTCAGATTAAGGCAGTTACCGGCGACCCAAGCAAGAACCGAGAGCAGAATGTAAAAAAGACGCCAATGAAATCTTGCTAGTGCATCTCACATGTAATAACGCTCTGCCTGTGTGAGATGTGACTTCATTTTTCATCCCTCCTGATACGGCAAAAAGGCTGGCCGCTCTTCCTAACTTCATTAGGGGCTTCTCCTATCAATAGAGGGTGGGGTGATAAAGGAAGAAGTGGATTTTGAGGGCTCACGTTTTCGAGTGATGGTTTTATAGATAGTAATGCAGAGGTTCTAGTGACGATCCTTGCAGATATCAACATAGGACATTCTGTCTTCCTTTCATTATTTCATTTTTTGTTTCTTTATATCTTTCTAGAGTTTCACCCAAAAGATTTTTTTTTTAAATCATTCATTTAAAATTCGGACACGAACACCACGTGGCGACAGCTCAAAAACAAGTGGTCTTTATTTATCGGTCTTATACACCCCCTCCCCCCAATCCCTTTTCCCTTAGTAGAGGGATAATGCCGTAAGGATTCTCATCATCATGTGCCACATCGGTTGGCGTAGACGATCATGTACTTCCACAATTCTCTATCCGCAGTAAGTAAAGTAAAGTACCCCCGTCACGTCAAGTGACGTATAGGGAATATCGTGTTAGTCACCATCATTTTTACACATCTTCGGCACATGATTGTTGGGGTAATTTGGTCGGTATAACGCCCGTGCCGCTTTACTTTCAAAGAAAAAATCCGGTACCCATTTAAGGCTGGGTGAATCTGGAAGCCGTCGATCAGGATTGTACCCTACCCTTTGTCTTTTGTAGTCCAGTTCGCTAACCACAGAGCTATCGCGGCTCCCTCTAACCACAGTGTATCATATTAATTCTGTTGTTGTCTGTTTTCTATGTCATGACACCAAGCTATGTAATATTTTCCCTCTTTGTCGTCCGCGATCTCCTTTTCCTGTATTTTGCCAGTTGTAACCAAGTATTCCAAAGTATGGCGTAAAGATAGAACGCTTGAAAAGGGACGTAAACGTGTTGTTATAGTTTTCGGTTGTAGGTGTGATGATATCACATATATGAGATAGGGGAAGGGGGGGGGGCTGAGTAGTATAGAGCTATGACGTCGACCTCAGGACAGGAAAGACCCAGGCTCAAGGCCCACCGGAAGCGGTTGTGATTTTTAAAAAAAATGCAATAATAAATACTTGCCAAGCGAGTTGGGATCCAGTGGAAGGCAGTTCCGTACCCAGAGATGTCATGCTAAAGACGGATGCTGCTGGGCCGACACGCGCTGATATTGCTCAAACCATAACAATATATCTACGCCTGCTTAGTGCTACTTTCTAAGGGTGGACGACGAAAAAGAGTCGGAGTCAAGCAAACGTTGCATCCGGAAATGGAGAAAGATTTAAAACAGAGCGTTCATAAATATTTAGACGAGCTGACAGTTTACGTTCATTATGTGCAAGTTCGTTCAGCATTTTATTAAAAGAAATCTAAAGAAATCCGAAATGCGTTATTATAAACGACCGGTTCGTTGCTACCACAATATGGTCTGTAAACTCACAAATAGCAACTAAGCGAGGATTTTGATATTGTTTCTATATCTCAAAGAAGAAAATATTTCCTAATTACCTGTCAGGATGGAAACTGTGGTGACAGCGTAACGACAATTTAACCGGAGACGGGGCAAGAAGTCCTAGGGGACCTACGTTCATTCCATTGGTACGCCTATAAAAGAAGATGCAAGTAGGAACTACATTATTCGACTCAAGAGCACAGCGACGTGCTGATGTAAAGCCAAGACAGGTAGGTAAAGACTATATCCGAACAGAAGTGTTGTGTAGAGTAAGTGTAGCTATTTTGTGCCGGACATACGGTGTAAGCCTTAGAGGCAATGCAGCAGGAGGTCGACGCCTGGGAGTCACGACCCAGGCGGGCCCACCTCCCCTAGAGTGTCAAGAAGCTAAAGGGCCGAAACACTTGCTCGACGGGTCCTCTTCTGATGATATGATTGCTTCCGGCTGCGGAGCTCTGTACAAAGAGTTTCCTATTACTGTTGACGTAACAGATTAACATGTATAACATTAACATGTATAACATTAACATGTATAACATTAGCATATATAACATTAACATGTATAACAGTAGCATGTATAACATTAACATATATAACAGTAACATATATAACATTAACATGTATAACATTAACATTGTATAACATTAACATTGTATAACATTAACTTGTATAACATTAACATATGAAAATGTTAACGAATAGTGATGGATGGAGAGACCTTGTCTGTGGTGTAGACTGGAGAAAGTTAGAGAAAATATTAACGAATAGTGATGGATGGAGAGACCTTGTCTGTGGTGTAGACTGGAGAAAGGTATAGAAAATATTAACGAATAGTGATAGATGGAGAGACCTTGTCTGTGGTGTAGACTGGAGAAAGTTAGAGAAAATATTAACGAATAGTGATGGATGGAGAGACCTTGTCTGTGGTCTACGCTCCAAAAATGTGGATCAAAAGAGCATTAATCAATTGACCTCTTGACCCCTATAGAATACAACATAAAGTTTTGACATTCTTCAAATACAATAAGAAAATACAGAAAATGCCCAGTGCTACCAAAATAACACAGAAAAATGAAAGAAACAGAGAACGAGTAAAGTCATAATATCATTGACCCCTCCTAACAAGTAAAAACAACGACTAAAATGTATTACAGCTCTGCGAAAAGGATCAGATAAAACTAACGTTTCGACCGAGAGGTCTTCTTCATCTGGGTAAAAAAAAAAATTAAAGATCTTTAATTAAACATCAGAACAACTATCACAAATATAAGAAAAGTAATGTAACGCGTTATCGAAGTGTGCGCTATAATAGATGTTGCATAGCCATGAAAGCCTCAGAAACTGATTCTTCTTCTTTTTGCTTTTACTTCCTCGATTGCCTTTCAGCGTCGAGGGGAGATTCTGCTACTTTATATTTATCTATCTGCTACTTTATATTTATCTATCTGCTACTTTATATTTATCTATCTCCATTTTCTGTGATTTTTCTGAGCAGGAAACGTTTATCCCTTACCGACCTGCTGAGTCAGTCGTAAGTTAAGGTCGTAACTTAAAAAAAAAACACGTTGGGCACGTTAGCCCTGCGATGTTTCCCCCACGTGTTAGATCGCTGAGGTCTCATATGCGATCTTTCACGGTCTAACTATAAATGACATAAATTACAGCATTTGTATATTAAACAGAAAGCACGCAGTTTCTAACTCGGCGCTGTTAGGCACAAGGAACTAGAACCAAAACAACGAGGATATCATCTTTCCCAGCCACATGGACACACAAATCATTCACCTCTGCCATCCACTGTTTCTCTTGTCAGAATATTTCCTGCTGTCTACCAATCATATCACTACTATAAATGTGCTCAAACAGTTTTATCGTCACGCAGTGGCGTGGCATGAAAGAGAGCCCAGGGGTGAACTATTCTTAACGGCAACAAATTTTAAAAGAAAAAAAGAAGTAATAATTAATCTCCAGAAGGAAGAAAGTTGGTGTGGAGGAGGGGGAATCCGCAAAAATATTTGCTTTCCCGCGACTGGCAACCTGTTCTACGCCACTGCTCTGCCAGTCTTAGATTTTAATTTAGTTTCAAACTTGTTTTGACACGAAGGAACTGTCTTCTTTAAAAATATTGCACCGTTACAGATTCATGCTTTGTCATCTCCGCCTCGGAAGCTATCTATCGTGATATAAATGATTACATGTTCTTGAGGTAATTGCGAGTCATCATCACTGCACTCCGGACATGTCCATAGGTGCTCAGATCCCCTCCTCAGCAAGTCCCGCAGTGTCCAGCGACTGACGACTCCAGTTCTGTGTTGGTTGATAAGTCTTCTTACACGGCCACCAAGTTTCTCATTTCTGGCTGTGCCCAACTTAACTCCCATCTCTTTCATCCGAAGAAGTGGATCTGTGGTGGTCGAAGTCCTGTGCTCTTCCCACATCTCGGAGGGCACTGATGATCCCCCCCCCCCCCCGATCCATTGGTTGACCGCCCTCAACAACAGCGCAACTAGCCAACCTGTCCGCTCTTTCATTTCCCCGTACTCCCGCATGTCCAGGGACATAGACAAAGGTGACCTTGCGTATTTTGGATTTCTGCAACGACTCTACCCATTGCATGCGTACAGAGCCCGCCTCCACTTTTTTTATCATGCTCATCGAATCACTCAGTATACATGCGTGGGTGTAGTCTTGTGACTCTAACTAGTTGAATGCCCTGCTCACTACCATCACATCCATCGTCATGCTACTCGATAAATGTTATGTAGAGCCAGTCATAACATGTGGATGTGAATCATGGACAATAGAGCAACCGATAAGAAAAACACTGGAGACTGTAGAAATCTGGTTTTACAGAATAATTTTGAGAATATCATGGACTCCTAAGAAGAGTAATGAAAACGTTCTGAAAGAGGCCAAAGTAAAGAAAGAGCTAATTTCCAATATTAGGAAGAAACAATCATCATTTTTTTTTGGCAACGTAATGAGAAGAGAACAGCTGGAATATATTGTGACAACTGGGAAAATTAAGGGTCGAAGAGATAGAGGGAAGCAAAGAGAAAAGACACCAAGCATATTAAGAGAATGGCTTGGCAGAAGGTCAATAACAGAAATAATAAATGACTGTCGAGATCGAACGTTGTGGAGAGACATGATCACCTACGCCAGCAGGCATGGCACTTATTGTTGATGAGGATGATGATATGTATGTTATTATTCATTCGTTCGTTCAATCAATCATTCATTTATTCATTCATTTTCCTCTCGGACCAAATTCAGCACTTAGAACTGAAGTCAAAGTTCCCCATTATCGACCATTTACTGCTAGTTCGTGTAGTTCTTGATTGTTTCTTATTCCCATAGTTGAGCCTTCCCTAGTCATTGTTCAGCCATTCTCTGGGTCTAGTTCCTTATTCCCATGGTCGAGCCTTCCCTAGTCATTGTTCAGCCATTCTCTGGGTCTAGTTCCTTATTCCCATGGTCGAGCCTTCCCTAGTCATTGCTCAGCCATTCTCTGGGTCTAGTTCCTTATTCCCATGGTTGAGCCTTTCCTAGTCATTGTTCAGCCATTCTCTGTGTCTAGTTTCTTATTCCCATGGTTGAGCCTTTCCTAGTCATTGTTCAGCCATTCTCTGGGTCTAGTTCCTTATTCCCATGGTTGAGCCTTCCCTAGTCATTGTTCAGCCATTCTCTGGGTCTAGTTCCTTATTCCCATGGTTGAGCCTTTCCTAGTCATTGTTCAGCCATTCTCTGGGTCTAGTTCCTTATTCCCATGGTTGAGCCTTCCCTAGTCATAGTTCAGCCATTCTCTGGGTCTCGTTTCTTATTCCCATGGTTGAGCCTTTCCTAGTCATTGTTCAGCCATTCTCTGGGTCTAGTTCCTTATTCCCATGGTTGAGCCTTCCCTAGTCATTGTTCAGCCATTCTCTGGGTCTAGTTCCTTATTCCCATGGTTGAGCCTTTCCTAGTCATTGTTCAGCCATTCTCTGGGTCTAGTTCCTTATTCCCATGGTTGAGCCTTCCCTAGTCATAGTTCAGCCATTCTCTGGGTCTCGTTTCTTATTCCCATGGTTGAGCTTTCCCTAGTCATTGTTCAGCCATTCTCTGGGTCTAGTTCCTTATTCCCATGGTTGAGCCTTCCCTAGTCATTGTTCAGCCATTCTCTGGGTCTAGTTCCTTATTCCCATGGTTGAGCCTTCCCTAGTCATTGTTCAGCCATTCTCTGGGTCTAGTTTCTTATTCCCATGGTTGAGCCTTCCCTAGTCATTGTTCAGCCATTCTCTGGGTCTAGTTCCTTATTCCCATGGTTGAGCCTTTCCTAGTCATTGTTCAGCCATTCTCTGGGTCTAGTTCCTTATTCCCATGGTTGAGCCTTTCCTAGTCATTGTTCAGCCATTCTCTGGGTCTAGTTCCTTATTCCCATGGTTGAGCCTTTCCTAGTCATTGTTCAGCCATTCTCTGGGTTTAGTTTCTTATTTTCATCATCATCATCATCATCATTGAGTGCCGTCTCCGTATCGAAGGTTGGCTACCATGGAGCGCCATTCTGCTCTGTCTCCTGCTTTGATGGTGCAGATTGTCATAGGTTGACCTGTCCATCTTTTGATGCTACTCGTCAGTGTTAGTCTTGGTCTGCCTCTGCCTCTTTTACCTTGTATTTTCCCCTCCAAGATTACTTTTATTAGGCTGTTGTGTCTTTTAACATGCCCAACAGATTTCATTTGTCTTGTCTTAATTGTATTTAGTAGTTGTCTTTTTATTTTTAGTTGTTTTATAACTTCATCGTTTGTTTTCTTTTCTTTCCATCAAATTCTACCTATTCTTCTATAAATCCACATTTTAAAGGCTTCAATTTTCTGTTCTGTTTTTATTTTACCAGATGGTTTCCACATGAATGCCTAAAGGGGCTAGCCGACAAGCTCGCGGGCAGCTCTGGCATTGAGTGTGGTCTTACTGTGGACACCGCGAGAATTGTTCCTCTTCATTTCTTAAGAGAAGAGGATGCGGTTGGATGTGGTAAGGATGTTTACATTGAGAGATTGAGGAGGTGGAAAACCTCAAAAACATCAAAACAAATAAAACCAGGATTAGAACTAAGAAGGGCAAAATGTTATATCCTCTTAACATTCCTGTATGGTCAAGAAACATGGACATTAGACAAGAAAGCAGAAAAAAAAATGAATGTTATCTTCTTCTTCTACTTTCCTTCTTCATCTGCCTTTCAGCGTCGAGGGGAGATATAAATTGCGGTCTTTTGCTCTTCTGTTTGCTTCTGTTGCTGTTATGTTTCCTAGAGTTTCTAGTATTTTGTCGATCCATCTTTTTCGTGATCGGCCTTTTGGGTTCTGGTATTCTTGCAGCGTTTATTGTGAGCTGCCTGTGTTTTCATCACTCGGCATTGTCACGTGGCCAAAACATTTTATCTATTGTTTTTTATATATTCCTGGCTTTGACCTCAGTTCTTCATCTCTAAAGCTCTTTCCTGTCATTCGTCTAACACATTTGTGATCTTATCTCTAAAGCTCTTTCCTGTCATTCGTCTAACACATTTGTGATCTTATCTCTAAAGCTCTTTCCTGTCATTCGTCTAACACATTTGTGATCTTATCTCTAAAGCTCTTTCCTGTCATTCGTCTAACACATTTGTGATCTTATCTCTAAAGCTCTTTCCTGTCATTCGTCTAACACATTTAATCTCTGTTGAGGTTATTATTCTTAATGTTCCTGTTGAAACTTTTGAAATAGTGATTTATAGAAGAAGGAGGAGGTATTGAAAGGAAAGGAAATAAACAGACGATCAAGTCTTAAAACAACTGAAAATGGAAAGAAAAACAACTACTAAACGCAATTCAAACAAGAGAAATGAGATTTTTGGGCCATGTTAAAAGACACAGCAGCCTACTAAAAGTAATAGGGAAGATTACAAGGTAAAAGAGACAGATCATGACTAACGTGGACGAGTAACATTCAAAAGTTAGATAGTGTCAGCCTAGGACAACCTGCACCATCAAAGCAAGAGACAGAGCGGAATGACGTTCCATGGTAGCCAACCTTCGATGCGGAGACGGCACTCATTTATGATGGTGAAGATGGAAAAGGGGTCGGGTCGATCAGGAGAGCTTATTAGGAGAAGCAGATGTATCTACAATCAGCACCTTACATGAACAGTCAGACTGTTTATGCTACAAGAAGTGCTGGAACGTGTGGCGGTGCGGATATGGGGATGCCCCGACTGCAGTGAAACGAGTCTTTCTTCCTTCATTCTCAACACATAACCGATGTATTTCCGACTTCTTATAAAGCTCGACACGTTTTCTTGTTTAGTTTCGCCTCTAATTTCATCGTCTGAAATATATTCTCTTCAGCTCATCATTGACATACTTCAGTGATATTTATTTTTTAGGGAGTATCTTTTTGATTTCCGGTCAATATGGCGGATAGGCGATTGGAACCGTTGAGACTCTATTTGAAAAGTATTCCTTGTTGCAGTTTCCTCATATTCCAAGTCAGGCTTGCTGCTGGAGCTACTGAGTTAGTGTTCTGTGCACGCCGTGAGCTGTGTATTTCATTCGGATCGTGTTTCGATATTCCGATTATTTATGATGAACGATGATATCGTATGACAAAAGACAGTTTGGCTGATTTCACTTTCGGTGCGGTTACGCTGTGCGTCAGTTGGTGTGTGCTATAACTGCTATGATGGAGACTGCAGCTGCTTTTATTTGTTTGGATCCGTCAATGGTATGAGATGTTTCTTCGGATGATTCCACTGGCACGGGCGATTGAGCAAATATGGATTTTAATTCACTTAAACTGCTACCGGGGCCTTCGATTAACTACAACTAAAACTATTGTTTTCAAAAGCATTTAATTTTCTTTCATACTAACAACATCAATACAAATAACAGCAGGGCTAAAACAAAGAAGAGCAAAATGGTATGTTTTCTCAACATTCCTATATAGTGCAGAAACATGGACATTAGACCAGAAAACAGAACAGAGAATTGAAGCCTTTGAAATGTGAATATATAGAAGAAAATGTAGAATTGGATAGAAGGAAAAGAAAACAAACGACGAAGTCTTAAAACAACTAAAATTGAAAAGAGAACTTCTAAACAACAATTCAAACAAGACAAATGCGAATTGTGGGTCATGTTAAACGACACAACAGCCAAAAGTAATCCTGGAGGGGAAAATACAAGGTAAAAGAGGCAAAGGTGGACCAAGACTAACATGGACGAGTAACATCTCAAGATGGACAAACCAGCCTATGACAACCTCCACCATCAAAGCAAGAGAGAGCAGAATGGCGCTACATGGTAGCCAACCTTCGTTGCGGAGATGGCACTCGATGATGATGATTTAATTTTCTATCGAAAGTCTTGGTGCATTTGTAAATTTCACCTCCACATTTGAACACTGGTATCACACATGATTTTAACAGTCTCATTTTACAAGTTTGCCCACTACTGTGCCCACACTTGAGCACTGGTATCACACGTGATTTTAACAGTCTCATTTTACAAGTTTGACCACTACTGTGCCCACATTTGAGCACTGGTATCACACGTGATTTTAACAGTCTCATTTTACAAGTTTGCCCACTACTGTGCCCATATTTGAGCACTGGTATCACACATGATTTTAACAGTCTCATTTTACAAGTTTGCCGACTACTGTGCCCATATTTGAGCACTGGTATCACACATGATTTTAACAGTCTCATTTTACAAGTTTGCCGACTACTGTGCCCATATTTGAGCACTGGTATCACACATGATTTTAACAGTCTCATTTTACAAGTTTGCCCACTACTGTGCCCACATTTGAGCACTGGTATCACACATGATTTTAACAGTCTCATTTTACAAGTTTGCCGACTACTGTGCCCATATTTGAACACTGGTATCACACATGATTTTAACAGTCTCATTTTACAAGTTTGCCGACTACTGTGCCCATATTTGAACACTGGTATCACATATGATTTTAACAGTCTCATTTTACAAGTTTGCCGACTACTGTGCCCATATTTGAGCACTGGTATCACACATGATTTTAACAGTCTCATTTTACAAGTTTGCCGACTACTGTGCCCATATTTGAGCACTGGTATCACACATGATTTTAACAGTCTCATTTTACAAGTTTGCCCACTACTGTGCCCACATTTGAGCACTGGTATCACACATGATTTTAACAGTCTCATTTTACAAGTTTGCCGACTACTGTGCCCATATTTGAACACTGGTATCACACATGATTTTAACAGTCTCATTTTACAAGTTTGCCGACTACTGTGCCCATATTTGAACACTGGTATCACACATGATTTTAACAGTCTCATTTTACAAGTTTGCCGACTACTGTGCCCATATTTGAACACTGGTATCACACATGATTTTAACAGTCTCATTTTACAAGTTTGCCGACTACTGTGCCCATATTTGAGCACTGGTATCACACATGATTTTAACAGTCTCATTTTACAAGTTTGCCGACTACTGTGCCCACATTTGAGCACTGGTATCACACATGATTTTAACAGTCTCATTTTACAAGTTTGCCGACTACTGTGGATCTCCATTTATGATTAATTCTCTATCAGCAAAAGGCGATTCATGATTGTACAAAGAAATTACGACGGTGGTTTTCTGTTGCCTTCCGTCGGTTTGTTTACAGTTGGCTCCGCTAGCCTTTGACTAAAACGTCTCACCCATAGGGCAGAGGGGTTGTTTTACTTCGGAGTACCCTCCCTTATGTGGTGTGAATCAAGGATAACAGGACAACAGACAACAAAATCACTTCGGAGTACCCTCCCTTATGTGATGTGAATCAAGGATAATAGGACAACAGACAACAAAATCACGTCAGAGTACCCTCCCTTATGTGATGTGAATCAAGGATAATAGGACAACAGACAACAAAATCACTTCGGAGTACCCTCCCTTATGTGATGTGAATCAAGGATAACGGGACAACAGACAACAAAATCACTTCGGAGTACCCTCCCTTATGTGATGTGAATCAAGGATAATAGGACAACAGACAACAAAATCACTTCGGAGTACCCTCCCTTATGTGATGTGAATCAAGGATAATAGGACAACAGACAACAAAATCACTTCGGAGTACCCTCCCTTATGTGATGTGAATCAAGGATAATGGGACAACAGACAACAAAATCACTTCGGAGTACCCTCCCTTATGTGATGTGAATCAAGGATAATGGGACAACAGACAACAAAATCACTTCGGAGTACCCTCCCTTATGTGATGTGAATCAAGGATAATAGGACAACAGACAACAAAATCACTTCGGAGTACCCTCCCTTATGTGATGTGAATCAAGGATAATAGGACAACAGACAACAAAATCACTTCGGAGTACCCTCCCTTATGTCATGTGAATCAAGGATAATAGGACAACAGACAACAAAATCACTTCGAAGTACCCTCCCTTATGTGATGTGAATCAAGGATAATAGGACAACAGGCAACAAAATCACTTCGGAGTACCCTCCCTTATGTGATGTGAATCAAGGATAAACGGACAACAGACAACAAAATCACCGGAATCTGTAGAAATGTGGTTTTACTGGCAGAAGATCAACAACAGAAATGATAAATAACTGTCGTGATCGAAAGTTGTGGAGAGACATGATTACCTACGTCAGCAGGCCCGGTACTTGATGATGATGATGTTGATGCTCATCATCATCATCATCATCATCATCAAAAGAAACTGGAAATTTCTGGCTGCAGATCGTAGCAGATGGAGAACAGAAATAAAAATAAAAAAATGGCACAGCAACATTGTAGGAAGCGTTGATATAAAATTCAGAAGGCAAAAGATGCAGGAGAAAGGAATAGGTACAGCGAATACATCATTTTAAAGATGCAAGAGAAAGGAATAGGTACAGCGAATACATCATTTTAAAGATGCAGGAGAAAGGAATAGGTACAGCGAATACATCATTTTAAAGATGCAGGAGAAAGGAATAGGTACAGCGAATACATCATTTTCATTCTGCGGTCAGATCTGTCTATCCAATATTGGCAGAATCAGCCACGAGAGAATCTGTTCAGTAAAACATCCAACATAAGACACTATTATTTGACCAAACTACTGACTTATCATGATTACTTGCTACCAACCGTCTGTCAAGACGTCAAATGCTACATTATCACGTTATTACTGGATCTACTGTACCATTCACATCCAAGTCCGGAACTGACGTATGTTCCGAACGTCTTTCAAAGCATTTCTGAAGTTCCTTCCCCTTATCTAGAACCATAGATATTCATAGCGGAGTGCCCAAAGTGTGCCCCATTGTTTATTTCAGTATATGCTATCTTTTAGCAGGCTTCAGGGTTCATTTAATGTAGACAAGGGTTATTACATTAATGTTGCTACCCGGCATTCATTTAATGTAGACAAGGGTTCTTACATTAATGTAGACAAGGGTTATTACATTAATGTTGCTACCCGGCATTCATTTAATATAGACAAGGTTTCTTACATTAATGTAGACAAGGGTTATTACATTAATGTTGCTACCTGGCATTCATTTAATGTAGACAAGGGTTATTACATTAATGTTGCTACCCGGCATTCATTTAATGTAGATAAGGGTTATTACATTAATGTTGCTACCCGGCATTCATTTAATGTAGACAAGGGTTATTACATTAATGTTGCTACCTGGCATTCATTTAATGTAGACAAGGGTTCTTACATTAATGTTGCTACTTGGGATTCCTTTTTTTAAGGCAAGTTTTTAAAAAATAATGTTGCTACCTGGGATACATTTTTTGAAGACAAGTTTTAAAAAAAAATAATGTTGCTACCTGGGATTAATTTTTAATTAAGAGTTCTTAAATTAATGTTGCTACCTGAGATTCATTTTTAATGAAGGTTCTTACATTAATGTTGCCACCTGGGATTCATTTTTAATTAATGGCTCTTACATTAATGTTTCTACCTGGGATTTATTTTTAATTAAGGGTTTTTACATTAATGTTTCTACCTGGGATTCATTTTTAATTAAGGGTTTTTACATTAATGTTTCTACCTGGGATTCATTTTTAATCAAAGGTTCTTACATTAATGTTGTTACCTGGGATTTGTTTATTATATGCAAGGGTCTTTTCTTTCAATGATATTAATGTAATCTCATTTCTTTTGCTTCTCTATCTCCCTCTCCCTATCTCTCTCTCATTCGTTTTCTCCTTTGAACTCTTTTTTCTTATCATGTTTTCTACACACCTCTTTTTTTGGGGCCTCTTTTCGCTTGTATTTTGCTGTCTCTCTCATTAGTTCACATTCTCTATCATACTTTCTTTTCACTTTCTCTCGTTCTTCTTTCTCTCAGATATCCCGCCTCTTCATGAACTCACTTACTATCTCCCTCCTTAAGCCCACAGATTATCTATATTCTTTTTCTCATCCTCTTCAGCAGCCGTAGGGCATGTGCACGTTTATAAGAACAAGAATTAGGGAACTATGGGCCTGCCAAGTGTTCAATTCTACTTATTATGAGGAAGGAGAAGATGGAGAAGATGAGGAGGATAAAAGGAGGAGGAGAAGGAGGAGGAGAAGGAGGAAGAAGAAGAATATGGAGGAGGGGGAAGTTGGATGAAAATGAGAAGAAAGAAGAAGAGAAGGAAGAGGAGGAAAAGAATAAGAATAAATGAAGAGGAAAAGGTGACTGAGGTGGGGGGGGGGGAGAAAAGCAGGAAGAAAGGGAGACGGAAGAAGAAGAAACCAGAGGAGGAGAAGAAGAATGAGGAGGAGAAGAAGAATTAGGAGGAGAAGAAGAATTAGGAGGAGAAGAAGAATTAGGAGGAGAAGAAGAATTAGGAGGAGAAGAAGAATGAGGAGGAGAAGAAGAATTAGGAGGAGAAGAAGAATGAGGAGGAGAAGAAGAATGAGGAGGAGAAGAAGAATTAGGAGGAGAAGAAGAATTAGGAGGAGAAGAAGAATGAGGAGGAGAAGAAGAATTAGGAGGAAAAGAAGAATTAGGAGGAGAAGAAGAATTAGGAAGAAAAGAAGAATTAGGAGGAGAAGAAGAATTAGGAGGAAAAGAAGAATTAGGAGGAAAAGAAGAATGAGGAGGAGAAGAAGAATTAGGAGGAAAAGAAGAATTAGGAGGAGAAGGAGAATGAGGAGGAGAAGGAGAATGAGGAGGAGAAGAAGAATTAGGAGGAAAAGAAGAATTAGGAGGAAAAGAAGAATGAGGAGGAGAAGGAGAATGAGGAGGAGAAGAAGAATTAGGAGGAAAAGAAGAATGAGGAGGAGAAGAAGAATGAGGAGGAGAAGGAGAATGAGGAGGAGAAGAAGAATGAGGAGGAGAAGAAGAATGAGGAGGAGAAGAAGAATGAGGAGGAGAAGAAGAATGAGGAGGAGAAGAAGAATGAGGAGGAGAAGAAGAATGAGGAGGAGAAGAAGAATGAGGAGGAGAAGAAGAATTAGGAGGAAAAGAAGAATTAGGAGGAGAAGGAGAATGAGGAGTAGAAGAAGAATGAGGAGGAGAAGAAGAATGAGGAGGAGAAGGAGAATGAGGAGGAGAAGAAGAATGAGGAGGAGAAGGAGAATGAGGAGGAGAAGAAGAATGAGGAGTAGAAGAAGAATGAGGAGGAGAAGAAGAATGAGGAGGAGAAGGAGAATGAGGAGAAAAAGAAGAATTAGGAGGAGAAGGAGAATGAGGAGTAGAAGGAGAATGAGGAGGAGAAGGAGAATGAGGAGGAGAAGAAGAATTAGGAGGAGAAGAAGAATGAGGAGGAGAAGAAGAAGAAGAAGACAAGAAGAAAGAAAATGAAGAGGAAAGAAGAGGAAGTAGAAGAAAAATGAGGAGGATGTTGAGAAGATAAGGAGAAGATGAAGTAGTAGTGGGAGTAGGAGAAAGAGGAGAAGTAGAAGCAAACGTGGGAAGAAGAAAACGAGGAGAACACAGAACATCAGTGGTATGGTTAGATGATATAGTTAATGATGAATATATGCAACAACGAGACTGTGGTAAGGTTAGATGATATAGTTAATGATGAATATATGCAACAACGAGACTGTCGTAAGGTTAGATGATATAGTTAATGATGAATATATGCAACAACGAGACTGTGGTAAGGTTAGATGATATAGTTAATGATGAATATATGCAACAACGAGACTGTGGTAACTATTTGCCAACACTGAGAGACAGGGTCCACTGATTTATGGCACCGAGGGTGTGGCGAGGGCACATTTCTAGCACCAAGGGATGTAAGAATAAACCTATTGCACAAACAGAACGAGAAGGAGTGTCTCAAATGATGTTGTAGATCTAAGAAACTTTGGAACCGCTGCTGTAATGAAAACTTCATGAGCCTCTTTGGTTACTTCAAGGATATTTCGGCAAATATGATTTCCTAATACCTCTACGCTGCGGGAAAAAAAACGGTATGAAACTTTCCACGTTCGTTAATCACACTAAAAAGAATCGAAGAGAGAGAATGAGTGTGGAAGATGGAAGAGAAACAAGCAGGGAGAGAGAGAGAGCCAATGAAAGAGGGAGAGAGAGAGAAATGTGAGATATAAAATTGAGTTTGAAAACCAATAATGCATCTCGGCGGAGTAATTTAGTTTCAATGCACCACACACGGCGGAGCGATTTAAATCTCTGACCAATCGCAGCACTGCAAGGCCTGTCATGTGACAACGGAATCTTTCAGCTGGCAAAACGGATTAAAATTGTGCCTAGTTCCATCTTTGCATCTTGCTCATTCCAGTATTCTTTCTCTTTTTTATTCCTCCCCTCCCCTCTTTCTTTTTTACTTTCTTCCGGCTACTGTCTTTCATACTCCAAAATATTTGTCTACTTTCCTTCCGGTTCATTTCAACGCAAGATGGCCGTTGAAGCTGATACAGAAAACTTGAACTTTAGCTTGTTCACGCTGACAGGATAACGGTCTTAATGTTACTCTTCCATCTATTTAATATCATCACCATCAATAAGTGCTGTCACTGCGTCGAATTTTGCCTACCATGGAGTGTCATGCTGTTCTGTCTCTTGCATTGACGGTGCAGGTTGTCATAGACTGACTTGTCCATCTCCACATCGAAGGTTGGCTACCATGGAGCGCCATTCCGCTCTGTCTCTTGCATTGCTATTGCAGGTTGTCATAGACTGACTTGTCCATTATTTGGTGTTACTCGTCCATGTAGGTCTTGGTTTGCCTCTGCCTCTTTTGCCTTGTGTTTTCTCTTCCAAGATTACTTTAGTAGGCTCCTGTGTCCATGCCCCAAAAAACTCATTGTTTTTTTTTTTACAAATTGTGTTTAGTTTATCTTATCTATCTATCTATCTATCTATCTTTCTTTTATCTTTTCTTTCTTTCTTTCTTTTATCTTTTCTTTCTTTCTTTCTTTTATCTTTTCTTTCTTTCTTTTATCTTTTCTTTCTTCCTTTTATCTCATCCCATCTTATCCCATCTTATCCCATCCATCCATCCATCCATCCACCCACCCACCCACCCACCCACCCACCCACCAACCAACCAACCAACCAACCAACCAACCAACCAACCAACCAACCATCCATCTGTCTATTCCCACCCCCTTTTGTCAACTTTCACCTCTAGCGAAGTCAGTAGGGTATAAAGAATTGATTGTTGCATATTAATCCGCATTTCCTTGGCAGCCTATACACAGGGTCCCTCGCCGCGCAGACAGATATCTCTGACTTCGCAGGTACTCATACATTTTCCGTCGATGAGTAATTGACGTTTCAAGCCGAGCCTCCATGCTGAGACTACTGTTGTTGGTTCTGCGTATATTGTTTTGTTCAGTTCTGTGTACTTTCCGATTAATGTTCTCATGCAGAGTATACTTCTTCCCACCGTTTTCCTAAATCCAAGTTGTTCTTCTAATTCAATACTCATTTTTTTTCTTAATCCTTTCTTGTATAACTTTTAGCAAGATTTTTTTTTTTACCTGGCTCATTAGGCATATTGTTCTAAAATCACTGCATTCAACTGCACTATTCTTTTTAAGCATTGCAATGAAATTTGCTGTTTTTAGTTAATTAGGTATATATGCTGAATGGTATATGCCGCTGGAAATGTCTGTGATCACTTCAATGCCAAAATCTTTTAGTGCCTTTATCATCTCTGTATGTGAGGTCCTGCGGCTTTCCACATTTTTATTGTTTGTATAGCTCTTTTCACTTCCGATTTTAAGATTTATAGCTGGATGTACGTTTTATCATCGATTTCTTGTCCCTTTCGTCGTAAAATAGTTCTGTTATATGTCCCTGCCAACTATTGATTATATCTTTGTTCTTTTACGATTTTTTCTTACTTGTTTGCAATGCATCCACTTTCTGTGTTTTTTATTTTTTATTTTTACTAGTCATTCTCATTATATCTTTGTGCATCCCTCTTAAATCTTGTTTATTTTACATAATTTCCATTTCTAGGCATCGTTGCTGAGCAATAATATTCTTCTTTTGCCTTCTTTGCATTTTTTGCAAATTGTGCGTATTTCATTGTCAATTTTGATGTATTGGGTAGTGTTCTTAGCTTGTCTTCTTTCCTCCATTTTTTTCAAGATGTCGTCAGTTATCCTTTTTTGTTTTTGTTCTTTTCTTTTTTGGGTAAGATGCCGCAAATTTCTTGTATACTTTTCTCTATGCATTGCCATTTGGCTGTAACTTTTTTCTACTGGATTTACTCACTTACAGTCATTTTGTTTGTCGTGAAAGACCAGGTGTAATAATTCCTATTGCCTACATACAGAGAAGGCTAGAATAGCCACATGATACGGCACAAGGAAACAGCAATAAACACTAGCCGAACATGAACACAATCATTGTTAGAATGTTAGAAACACTAGGAAACATAACAGCTACAGAGATCTACTGGCAGAAAACAGTATTTCTTCTTGGCGCTGAAAGCGAAAACAGGAAGGAGAAGAAGGAGAGGAAGAAGAAGAAGGAGAGGAAGAAGAAGGAAAAGAAGAACAGGAACAAGAAGAAGATGAGGAAGGGAAGAAAGAAAAATAATAAGAAGATAAAGAATAAGAAGAGAAAGAATAAGAAGATTAGGAGGAGGATGAAGAATAGGAAGCGGAATAAGAAGAGTAAGAAGAAGATTAAGGGAGGATGTGGAGGAGGAAGAGGTGGTGGGTGAGGAGGGGGACGAGAAGACTGAAGAGGAAGGGGAGTAGGAAAATGAAGAGGAAGGGGAGTAGGAGAATGTGGAGGAAGAGGAAGGGGAGGAGGAAAATGAGGAGGAAGGGGAGTAGGAGAATGAGGAGGAAGAGGAAGGGGAGGAGGAAGGGGAGTAGGAGAATGAGGAGGAAGAGGAAGGGGAGGAGGAAAATGAGGAGGAAGACGAAGATGAGGAGGAGGTGGAAGAAGAAGACGAAGGAAGACTAAGAGGAAGAGGTGGAGGAAGAAAAAGAAGAGGATTTAGAATTTTAAAAAAGGAGAAGAAGAGAAAGGAGGAGAAGAAGAGAAAAAAGAAGACGTTCTTTCTCCACAGTTACAACTGGTAATCTCAACTGGTAATCTCAACTGGTAATCTCATTGAACAATCTTCCACAAAGGCCAGTCACAAAGATAGTCCCACCAACTAAAACACATCAGGTACTTAATTATGGCAGCTACCAGAACTCGTGTCGACGACCCACAGGAGTCATCCCCCTTGACTGAACTAATCCTCCAGGTAAGGGTGACCACTTCCTCGTGACCAACTCTCCACACCTGGTCCAGGCGCACTTAGCCAAACATCGTTCAACGTCTTCATCTCAATTCACAGCGCTTGCCTGCGGTTTTGTTCCTGCTATGAAGTGTCTTCATAAAAAAACAACAGTATACAACCTACGGCTGAATCGGAAAAAAAGTGTCTTTCATTTTTTTTATTGCAATCATTTAGGATTGTTGCAATACATGAAAGGAGCGTGATTTCTTTCAGCTCGCAGGGCGTCTTTTTTATGCACGTTTTTAACACAGACTGTCTTGTTTGAAAACTCGTAAATTACATGGTTTTTAACTTGATATTTTTTTTAAGAAATCTAGTATCTGATGTAAGTGCTTCCATTTAAGGTGGGTGCGAGACACCGTGGAGAGCTCTAGAAGGTGTTAAGTTGCGTCTCAATGAATTCAACTGGAGCAGGTTTAAATTGACAGAGCACGTCTGTGTGGTTTGTGTTTGTTGAGTGGTACGAGGAAGGTGCTTGTGTCTCTTTGTTGTTGAGTTGAATGTTGAGAAACACGTGGTTGATGAGAGGTTTAATTAGAATATGACGTGGTGGCGGTGCTTGCAAGTGTCGATATCGTGTGTCATGGCGACTAGCCTGTGTGGGAAAACTGTTATTGTTCTGGTCTTTTTTTTGGTGGGGGGGGGGAGGCTGGTTGGTCTTGACGTAGGACGCCGGTCTCAAGACAGAGAGGTTGTGAGTTCAAATCCCAGCTGTACCAGTTGGGATTTTTATTTCTAATTTCTCTCTGCGGTAACCAGCCTCTCTCAGCAGTGAGGCCCGGCTTGAAACGTCAATTACTCGTCGACGGAAACAAAATATGAGCACCTCCGAAGACGGAGTTATCTGCCTGTGCGGCGAGGGACACTTGTACTCGCGACTGCCAGGGAAAAACGGATTAACATGAAAAATTCAGTTTCTAGTCTCTAGGTACTTTGCCAGAATTGAAAGCAGGCGAACGCAAAATTGTTAGAATGTCAGACTGCCTAAAGAATCTAAGACTACAAAGTTTAATCTCTAGACTATTTAATCTCTAGACTATTCAGTTTAATCTCTAGACTATTTAATCTCTAGACTATTCAATCTCTAGACTATTCAATCTCTAGACTATTCAATCTCTAGACTATTCAATCTCTAGACTATTCAATCTCTAGACTATTCAATCTCTAGACTATTTAATCTCTAGACTATTTAATCATTAGACTATTTAATCTCTAGACTATTTAATCTCTAGACTATTTAATCTCTAGACTATTCAATCTCTAGACTATTTAATCTCTAGACTATTCAATCTCTGGACTATTTAATCTTAATCTCTAGACATCTAAATCTTTGGACAATCTAAAACTGGACAGGTTACTATCCACACAATTCAAAATCTAGATAATCCAGTAGCGTTACTTTTCAATATTTCTATCTAGATATAACTACAACAATGTTGGACATACAATAACCAGTGATTGAAAATCTACAACAGAAATAAACAAAAGAATAGGAATGGCAAAAAGTAATTTTAATGTCATGAAGCACATACTAACATCAAAACAAAAAAGCACCAGGGCTAAAACTAAGAATATCAAAATGTTACATCTTCTCAATATTCCTATATGGTGCAGAAACATGGATATTAGACAATTAAACAGAGCAGAGAATTGAAGCCTTTGAAATGTGGATTTATATAAGAATAGGTAGAATTGGATGGAAGGAAAAGAAAACAAACGATGAAGTCTTAAAACAACTAAAAATGAAAAGAGAACTATTAAACACTATTCAAACAAGACAAATGAAATGTTTGGGGCATGTTAAAAGACACAACAGCCTACTCAAAGTAATCCTGGAGAGGAAAATACAAGGCAAAAGAGGCAGACTAAGACTAGAATGGACGAGTAACATCAAAAGATGGACAAACCAGCTTATGACAACCTGCACCATCAAAGCAAGAGACAGAGCAGAATGGCGCTCCATGGTAGTCAACCTTCCTGGCGTAGATGGCACTCGGTGATGATGATCTATCTATCTATTTATTGACCTTTCGAGCCGTAGCCGGCCCATAGGGCATAGACCCAGATACTCTTTCTCTTATCTAAATTTTATTCTAGCATTTTTCAAGCTTTGTAAAGATGTTTTATCAAATCTCGCCATTTGTCTCTGTTCTGTGCAAGCAAGCAACTCTTTCTCATTGAGGGAGCCGATTCCTGCTGCTCTTGCCTCTCTGATCAATGTTCTTCTCAGTGTCTCTCTGGGTCGGCCTCTTTTCCTCTTACCTGTTGTTTCCCACATGAGGGCTTGTTTTGTTATTCGGTTATTATCTTTCCCAATCACATGTCCAACATATGACCAACGTCTTATATTATTATTATATTATATCTCTTATATCGTCTAATATTTGGACAATCTAATATCTAGATAATCTAATCTTGAATCATTCTAATATCTAGATAATCTAATCTTGAATCATTCTAATATCTAGATAATCTAATCTTGAATCATTCTAATATCTAGATAATCTAATCTTGGATCATTCTAATATCTAGATAATCTAATCTTGAATCATTCTAATATCTAGATAATCTAATCTTGAACCATTCTAATATCTAGATAATCTAATCTTGAATCATTCTAATATCTAGACTTCAGGATCTATCTATACATAATAATCTAATCTAATCTAGCGAAGAGCTATTCTAATATCTAGACTTGATCTCATCATCATCGTGTGCCTTCTCCGCAACTAAGGTTGGCTACCTTGGATCGCCATTCTACTCTGTTTCTTGCTTTGATGGTGCAGGCTGTCATAGATTGACTTGTCCATCTTTTGATGTTACTCGTCCATGTTAGTCTTGGTCTGCCTCTGCCTCTTTTACCTTGTATTTTTTCTTCCAATATTACTTTTAGTAGGCTGTTGTGTCTTTTAACATGCCCCAAAAATTTCATTTGTCTTGTCTTAATTGTATTTAGTAGTTCTCTTTTTATTTTTAGTTGTTTTAAAACTTCATCGTTTGTTATCTTTTGTTTCCATCCAATTCTACCTATTCTTCTATAAATCCACATTTCAAAGGCTTAAATTTTCTGTTCTATTTTCTTTGTCTAATGTCCATGTTTCTGCACCATACAGGAATATTGAGAAGACGCAACATTTTGCAAATCTTAGTTTCAGCCCTGTTGATATTGGTTTTGTTGTTAGTATATTTTTCATGGCATTAAAATTACTTGTTGCCATATCTATTCTTTTGTTTATTTCAATTTTGCATTTTCCATCATTGGTTATAGTATGTCCCAGGTAGTTGTAACTCTGGACTATCTCCAGATGTATTCCCTCAACTGTGATATTTAATTGTAGGTCTTGAGAATTTTCTTTGTTTATGATCATAGTTTTAGTCTTTTTGATATTCATTTCTAGACCATATTTTTTGCTTGTTATGTTTATCCCATTTAGCAATTGTTGTAGGTCTTTAGGATTTTCTGCTAGTAGAACAGTATCATCAGCATATCTTAGGTAGACTTGATCTATCTATACATAATAATCTAATCTAGAGAAGAGCTATTCTAATATCTAGATTTGATCTATCTATAGATAACAATGAAACCTAGAATAAAGAGAATTTAATATCTAGACATGAGGATCTATCTGTAGATATTATAATTTGAAGACGATCTAATCCAGAAATTGAAATATCTGGGCAATCGAATATGTAGACATTCCAATATCTGAACAATATCAAATCGAGACAATTTAATATCAAGAAAATATCTCATCTCCAAACATTCCAATGTCCGGATGATCTATTATCCAGACAATCTGTTCTCTTACAAACCAAAATTAAATGTAAAAAGAGACAAAGAAAATCCATTGCATTTAAACAGAATCTCTTTTTATGACCTCCGGACTTTACGATCGTAAGCTGTGAAGTTCGTGCATTATACTGAGATATGGTTGTTGTAGTAGAAGATGTATAGGAAAACATTATACTGAGATATGATTGTTGTAGTAGATGATGTATAGGAAAACATTATACTGAGATATGATTGTTGTAGTAGATGATGTATATGAAAACATTATACTGAGATATGGTTGTTGTAGTAGAAGATGTATAGGAAAACATTATACTGAGATATGATTGTTGTAGTAGATGATGTATAGGAAAACATTATACTGAGATATGATTGTTGTAGTAGATGATGTATAGGAAAACATTATAATGAGATATGATTGTTCTAGTAGAAGATGTATAGGAAAACATTATACTGAGATATGATTGTTGTAGTAGAAGATGTATAGGAAAACATTATACTGAGATATGATTGTTGTAGTAGAAGATGTATAGGAAAACATTATACTGAGATATGATTGTTGTAGTAGATGATGTATAGGAAAACATTATACTGAGATATGATTGTTCTAGTAGAAGATGTATAGGAAAACATTATACTGAGATATGATTGTTCTAGTAGAAGATGTATAGGGAAACATTATACTGAGATATGACTGTTATTGTAGAAGATGTATAGGAAAACTTTATACTGAGATATGATTGTTGTAGTAGAAGATGTATAGGAAAACATTATACGGAGATATGATTGTTGTAGTAGAAGATGTATAGGAAAACATTATACGGAGATATGATTGTTGTAGTAGAAGATGTATAGGAAAACATTATACGGAGATATGATTGTTGTAGTAGAAGATGTATAGGAAAACATTATACGGAGATATGATTGTTGTAGTAGAAGATGTATAGGAAAACATTATACTGAGATATGACTGTTCTAGTAGAAGATGTATAGGAAAACAGTATACTGAGATATGACTGTTCTAGTAGAAGATGTATAGGAAAACATTATACTGAGATATGGCTGTTCTTGTAGAAGATGTATAGGAAAACTTTATACTGAGATATGACTGTTCTAGTAGAAGATGTATAGGAAAACATTATACTGAGATATGACTGTTCTAGTAGAAGATGTATAAGAAAACATTATACTGAGATATGACTGTTCTAGTAGAAGATGTATAGGAAAACATTATACTGAGATATGACTGTTCTAGTAGAAGATGTATAGGAAAACATTATACTGAGATATGACTGTTCTAGTAGAAGATGTATAGGAAAACATTATACTGAGATATGGCTGTTCTAGTAGATGTATAGGAAAACATTATACTGAGATATGACTGTTCTAGTAGATGATTTATAGGAAAACATTATACTGAGATATGACTGTTCTAGTAGAAGATGTATAGGAAAACATTATACTGAGATATGGCTGTTCTAGTAGATGTATAGGAAAACATTATACTGAGATATGACTGTTCTAGTAGATGATTTATAGGAAAACATTATACTGAGATATGACTGTTCTAGTAGAAGATGTATAGGAAAACATTATACTGAGATATGACTGTTCTAGTTGATGTTGTATAGGAAAACATTATACTGAGATATGACTGTTCTGGTAGAAGATGTATAGGAAAACATTATACTGAGATATGACTGTTCTAGTAGAAGATGTATAGGAAAACATTATACTGAGATATGACTGTTCTAGTAGATGATTTATAGGAAAACATTATACTGAGATATGACTGTTCTAGTAGATGATTTATAGGAAAACATTATACTGAGATATGACTGTTCTAGTAGAAGATGTATAGGAAAACATTATACTGAGATATGACTGTTCTAGTAGAAGATGTATAGGAAAACATTATACTGAGATATGACTGTTGTAGTAGAAGATGTATAGGGAAACATTATACTGAGATATGACTGTTCTAGTAGAAGATGTATAGGGAAACATTATACTGAGATATGACTGTTCTAGTAGAAGATGTATAGGAAAACATTATACTGAGATATGACTGTTCTAGTAGAAGATGTATAGGAAAACATTATACTGAGATATGACTGTTCTAGTAGAAGATGTATAGGGAAACATTATACTGAGATATGACTGTTCTAGTAGAAGATGTATAGGAAAACATTATACTGAGATATGACTGTTCTAGTAGAAGATGTATAGGAAAACATTATACTGAGATATGACTGTTCTAGTAGATGATTTATAGGAAAACATTATACTGAGATATGACTGTTCTAGTAGATGTTGTATAGGAAAACATTATACTGAGATATGACTGTTCTAGTAGATGATTTATAGGAAAACATTATACTGAGATATGACTGTTCTAGTAGATGATTTATAGGAAAACATTATACTGAGATATGACTGTTCTAGTAGATGTTGTATAGGAAAACAAAGCAATGTTGAGTCAAGTTATAATTGTCTGTAGAGAGAAAACAAAGCAATGTTGAGTCAAGTTATAATTGTCTGTAGAGAGAAAACAAAGCAATGTTGAGTCAAGTTATAATTGTCTGTAGAGAGAGAAAACAAAGAGAATCTTATATGCCTGTTTCTATTTCATTCATCTTCATTTCTGCTTCAATCTGTCTTTACCATGTACATTATGGTCTGATTTGTCTGTCTATCATTTAATGGTCTGATTTGTCTGTCTATCATTTAATGGTCTGATCTGTCTACCATATAATGAATGGTCGAATTTGTCTGTCTATCATAATTATCTGATTTGTCTGCCTATCATATAATGGTCTGATTTGTCTGTCTATCATATAATAGTCTTATTTGTCTATCAACAGGAAATTGTTGCCTGATTTCATATCTGATTTGAGGGACTAGTTAGTCTCGAAGGAAAGGCACTGGTCGCGAGACAGAGAGGTTGTGAGTTCAAATCCTGGCAACGCCAACCGGGATTGGAATTTGTGATTTCTCTCTGCAGTTACCGCCCATGGTCTCAGCAGCGAGGCCCGGCTTGAAACGTCAATTAACTGTCCACGGAAAAAATATGAGTACCTCCCAAATGGAGTTATCTGCCTGTGCGGCAAGGGGCCCCTGTGCACAAGGTTGCCAGGGAAAAACGGATTAACAGGCAAAATTCAGTTGCTAGTCTCTGAGGACATCGTGAAAAGTGAACGCTGGCGAACGGAAAAAAGAAATTCTGATTGTAGGAGTTGAGGGGAGATGAAGGAGGAGGGGAGGGGAGATGAAGGAGGAGGGGAGGGGAGATGAAGGAGGAGGGGAGTGGAGATGAAGGAGGAGGGGAGGGGAGATGAAGGAGGAGGGGAGATGAAGGAGGAGGGGAGATGAAGGAGGATGGGGAGATGAAGGAGGAGGGGAGATGAAGGAGCATGGGAGGGGAGAAGAAGGACGAGAGAGAAGGAGGAGAAGAAGAAGAAGATGAAGAAGAGGAGGAAGAATAGGAAGAAGAAAAAGATGTGGGGATAGTAGGAAGAGGAGGAATAGGAACAGGAAGAGGAGGAATAGGAACAGGAAGAGGAGGAATATGAACAGGAAGAGGAGGAATAGGAACAGGAAGAGGAGGAATAGGAATAGGAACAGGAAGAGGGGGAATAGGAACAGGAAGAGGAGGAATAGGAACAGGAAGAGGAGGAATAGGAATAGGAACAGGAAGAGGAGGAATAGGAACAGGAAGAGGAGGAATAGGAACAGGAAGAGGAGGAATAGGAACAGGAAGAGGAGGAATAGGAACAGGAAGAGGAGGAATAGGAACAGGAAGAGGAGGAATAGGAATAGGAACAGGAAGAGGAGGAATAGGAACAGGAAGAGGAGGAATAGGAACAGGAAGAGGAGGAATAGGAACAGGAAGAGGAGGAATAGGAATAGGAACAGGAAGAGGAGGAATAGGAACAGGAAGAGGAGGAATAGGAACAGGAAGAGGAGGAATAGGAACAGGAAGAGGAGGAATAGGAACAGGAAGAGGAGGAATAGGAACAGGAAGAGGAGGAATAGGAACAGGAAGAGGAGGAATAGGAATAGGAAGAGGAGGAATAGGAACAGGAGGAATAGGAACAGGAAGAGGAGGAATAGGAACAGGAAGAGGAGGAATAGGAACAGGAAGAGGAGGAATAGGAACAGGAAGAGGAGGAATAGGAATAGGAACAGGAAGGGGAGGAATAGGAACAGGAAGAGGAGGAATAGGAACAGGAAGAGGAGGAATAGGAACAGGAAGAGGAGGAATAGGAACAGGAACAGGAGGAATAGGAACAGGAACAGGAAGAGGAGGAATAGGAACAGGAACAGGAGGAATAGGAACAGGAACAGGAGGAATAGGAACAGGAAGAGGAGGAATAGTTACAGGAACAGGAGGAATAGGAACAGGAACAGGAGGAATAGGAACAGGAACAGGAGGAATAGGAACAGGAACAGGAGGAATAGGAACAGGAACAGGAACAGGAGGAATAGGAACAGGAACAGGAAGTGGAGGAATAGGAACAGGAAGAGGAGGAATAGGAACAGGAGGAATAGGAACAGGAACAGGAGGAATAGGAACAGGTGGAATATGAACAGGAACAGGAGGAATAGGAACAGGAACAGGAGGAATAGGAACAGGAACAGGAAGAGGAGGAATAGGAACAGGAAGAGGAATAGGAATAGGAACAGGAAGAGGAGGAACAGGAAGAGGAGGAATAGGAACAGGAAGAGGAGGAATAGGAACAGGAACAGGAGGAATAGGAACAGGAAGAGGAGGAATAGGAACAGGAACAGGAGGAATAGGAACAGGAAGAGGAGGAATAGGAACAGGAACAGGAGGAATAGGAACAGGAAGAGGAGGAATAGGAACAGGAAGAGGAGGAATAGGAACAGGAACAGGAGGAATAGGAACAGGAACAGGAGGAATAGGAACAGGAACAGGAGGAATAGGAACAGGAACAGGAGGAATAGGAACAGGAACAGGAGGAATAGGAACAGGAAGAGGAGGAATAGGAACAGGAAGAGGAGGAATAGGAACAGGAACAGGAGGAATAGGAACAGGAACAGGAGGAATAGGAACAGGAACAGGAGGAATAGGAACAGGAACAGGAGGAATAGGAACAGGAAGAGGAGGAATAGTTACAGGAACAGGAGGAATAGGAACAGGAACAGGAGGAATAGGAACAGGAACAGGAGGAATAGGAACAGGAACAGGAACAGGAGGAATAGGAACAGGAACAGGAAGTGGAGGAATAGGAACAGGAAGAGGAGGAATAGGAACAGGAGGAATAGGAACAGGAACAGGAGGAATAGGAACAGGTGGAATAGGAACAGGAACAGGAGGAATAGGAACAGGAACAGGAGGAATAGGAACAGGAACAGGAAGAGGAGGAATAGGAACAGGAAGAGGAATAGGAACAGGAAGAGGAGGAACAGGAAGAGGAGGAATAGGAACAGGAAGAGGAGGAATAGGAACAGGAAGAGGAGGAATAGGAACAGGAAGAGGAGGAATAGGAACAGGAAGAGGAGGAATAGGAACAGGAAGAGGAGGAATAGGAACAGGAAGAGGAGGAATAGGAACAGGAAGAGGAGGAATAGGAACAGGAAGAGGAGGAATAGGAACAGGAGGAATAGGAACAGGAAGAGGAGGAATAGGAACAGGAAGAGGAGGAATAGGAACAGGAAGAGGAGGCAGAGAAGAAGAAAAAAAATAAGAAGAAGAAATGACCCGTAGAATAGAAATGAACATCATTTAAGGAAGAAATGACTCGTAGAATAGAAATGAACATCATTTAAGGAAGAAATGACTCGTAGAATAGAAATGAACATCATTTAAGGAAGCAAAAATACCGAAGTCAGTGGCTTACTTTGTATGCCAACGCCCTGGCCAGGGCAAGTTCCACTAACCAATTTTATTTGATCTTTTGTTGCTATTTGCGTTGGAACTTTTGTGCTCTTAAGAATTTTGCGCATGTGGTAACGACCTCATGTCATTCCCTCTCATGATACGCCACTGACTGGTGTTACATTTTTTTTTTTTAAGTACTTTTTTTTGTACTTAAGAGAGCGTAAGCTCTTGCGGTAGCAACAGCAGAGCTGGCCGACCATCATCTGACCAAGACCTATCAGTTCTACTACTTCGTCGGGGTCTGCACCGGTAACAGTCTGCGTCAAAATAGACTGGCTAACAGAAGCTAGGATCGCCGTGTTCCCTGTAGTGGTGGCTCTTACTGATATAGAAGACCTAGTATTGCAGTACCTCTATGATAAGTCAAGGACTCTAGGGCAGGACAAGTCACGCAGTTTTCCAGCCATAGCCAGGAACTAGATGCAGTTTTCCAGCCATAGCCAGGAACTAGACGCAGTTTTCCAGCCATAGCCAGGAACTAGACAAACTCCAACTTCTCCGGTAAAAGCCGGGATTGTCAAGAAAGCCATTACGACCCGCCACACTCATTGAGTCAAAGGGCTCCTGCCCGCACCAACTCATGGCATTACATCAACAACAACGACCTGTGTCCCAAACAAATAGTTTGAAAACCACTAAAGCAAATAATGCGTTATTTTATTTGTTATTTTTTGTGTGTAAATGACAAAGCGTCAGATCAACACTTGACCCTCCATATCGTGATACATCCCGCGCGACCGGAACAGACGCCATATTGAACTACAGCTTCTAACATCACAGCTACAGCTTGCCTAGTTATGTTCTTGTATAATTCTGTAAGTTCAAGGGTACTTTACCTTCACCGCTACGCCATCTCCAGGATATAAAAACACGCACTTTTTTGTCGCGAGAGACAGCGTAGGAATATGAACTATACAAAAATGTAGTGCTTTTAGTAAAGGATACAAAAAAGTATAGCTTTGAGAAGAATGGGGGAAAATTAGTGTTAGAGTCTTGAAACCAACGAGGGTGTGTTGAGGGCTTTTATTGTTGAGGGTGGATCGTGAAGTTTGACACGAGGAAGTTATTATTCTATCAAGATAATGAGGTCAGAGGTTAGTTTGGTAGTTCACGGAATGAGAAACCACGTGAGTTTGAGTATGTGTACCTGAAAGTGATGGCCTTTAATAGATAGGTGGCCAAGTGGGTTAAACGGGCTGTTTGCAAATTGGTGGGACGTGGGTTCAACAATCACGGTGATCAAACAACTGTTTTTTCTCTACGATGTTACCTAATCGAAAGACGAAGATGGCAGACCACCGTGAAAGAGATTGGAGCCTCATCACGTAACACTCCAAAGAAAAGAAAGCCATGGAGAGAAATTCTAACTACTGTTTTGAGAACGAATTAAAAATAGCTACATGGAATGTTAGGACCTTATACCAACAAGGAAAATTAGAAAATTTAATGGTAGAAGCAGACCGATTAAACATAGATATCTTAGGCATATCAGAAACAAGATGGAAGGAAAGTGGATACATACAAGACGATAAATATACATTTATATATTCAGGCAACACAACAGAACATCAAAGAGGGATAGGCATACTAATAAAACGAGAAATAAAAAAATATATAAATACCCACTGGACATACTTTAAATTGAAGCATTTGAAATGTGGATTTATAGAAGAATAGGTAGAATTGGATGAAAAGAAAACAAACGATAAAGTTTTAAAACAACTGAAAATAAAAAGACAACTACTAAATACAATTAAGACAAGACAAATGAAATTTGTTGGGCATGTTAAAAGACACAACAGCCTAATAAAAGTAATCTTGGAGGGGAAAATACAAGGTAAAGAGGCGGAGGCAGACCAAGACTAACTTGGACGAGTAGCATCAAAAGATGGACAAGTCAACCAATGACAATCTGCACCACTAAAGCAAGAGACAGAGTGGAATGGCGCTCCATGGTAGCCAACCTTCGATGCGGAGACGGCACTCAAAGATGATGTTGAGAACCCTCGAATAAAGAGTAATGTTTATTCAAAGGGGCATTACTATTCCGAACTGAAATAATTGACGGGACTAAACTTGACTTTTACCTAGATGTCATTTCCAGTAATAATCGTTGCTCCCCGAGAATTAACGTTTTTCACCTGACGAAGGTTGATATGTTCGTCCAGCCTTAAGTGATCCGATAGAACCTCACGTGTCAGTGAAGCAACATCCCACGAGGAGGGAGCGCGTGCTAGTGAGGGCGTGCTAGTGTCACTTTGATATGGTCTCGCGACTCGCGAGGGCCCTCCACGTGAACTGACCGCCGGTCACACCGCGCGCTATCTACCACCACATCGTGCAAGTCGCGCCCTCTCATTGGCTGAAAGCTCCACATCTTTCCTGAGATACTGCCCTCCCATATACAGGGGTGGTGGCTACAGCTATTTGTTGGCTGGTTTCAATGTCTAATTTGCGGGCTCTTTAACTTTTGCCCAATGCCGTGTAAGTAAAGTAAGCGTTCTCCCATTACGACCACCATTTACATCATAAAGATGTCATTTTAAACTACAGATATTAAAGGCACATTCAGACTATAATATAACCTGAAACATAGTAGCCACACTTTTGCATTCCTTTCACATTTGGCTTTCAGCGTCGAGGGGAGAAATTATTTACGATCTTTTGCCCTTCTGTTGTCCTTTTCTGTTGTCATTTTCTTTCCATTCACTACAAGAAATGATAGACATAATAGTAAAAGAAAGCAACAAGAAAGGTCTCTGTTCGAATAGTAAGAAAACAGAAGTAATGGTTATATCGAAGAAACAATCATCACCATCATGCAGCATAAAAATAAACGAGACAAACCTGAAACAAAGTGCAACACGTTAAATACTTGTGCATAATAACAACATCAGATGGGAGATGCACCACAGAAATAAAAAGTAGAATAGCTCAGGCCAAAATAGCATTTCAGAAAATGAAAAATATCTTATGTAACAAATCTATGTCAATAAAAATGAGAAAGATAGTTTATCGGTGCTATACAGAACCAATTCTGACCTACGGAAGCGAATCATGGACAATAGACAAGCAAATAAAAAAAAAGACGATTAGAGGCCACAGAGATGGGATTTCTCAGAAGAATGTTGAAAGTTCCCTGGACAGCTAAAAAGACCAATGAGGAAGTTCTCAAAAAGACCAACACAAAAAGGGAGCTCCTAAAAACATCAAAAAGAAACAATCAACTTTTGTTAGGGCACATCATGAGAAGAGGAAAGTTGGAATACTTGGTTGCAACATGAAAATAAAAGGAAAGAGAGATCGCGGACGACAAAGAGAGAAAATACTGGATAGCTTGGTGTCATGGCATGGAGAACAGTCAACAACAGAACTGATACGATGCACTGTAGATAGAAGATTGTGGAGGGACATGATCGCCTACGCCAACCGGTATGGCACATGATGATGTTGTCCTGTACTATTGTTATGTTTCCTCATCATCAGTGATAAGTGCCGTCTCCGTATCGAAGGTTGGCTACCATGGAGCCACATTCCTCTCTGTCTCCTGCTTCGATGGTGCAGGTTGTTATAGGCTGACGTGTCCGCTTTTTTTTATCTCATTCGTCCATGTTAGTCTTGATCTGCCTCTTTTGCCTTGTATTTTCCCCTCCAGGATTACTTTTAGTAGGCGGCTGTGTCTTTTAACATGGCCCAAAAATCTCATTTGTCTTGTTCTAATTGTGTTTAGTAGTTCTCTTTTCCTTTTTAGTTGTTTTAAGACTTCATAGTTTATTTTCTTTTCTTTCCATCCAGTTGCTCTCATTTCTCCATAAATCGACATTTCAAAGTCTTCAATTCTCTGTTCTGTTTTCTTGTCTAATGTCCATGTTTCTGTACCATACAGGAATGTTGAGAAGACATAACATTTTGTTATTCTTAGTTTTAGCCCTGGTGTTATTTGTATTTCCAGCATTGCATATCTAAAACCCGGGTTTGCCATCCCTCTCCACCGCCACTTGATTAACGAGATTGGTTAGTATTTACAAGAAGCAACGCGAACATGTTAATATTTATGGTTCACCGATCCTCGCGCAATCAGTCAGCTATGAGTCGCTGGACGCTTTTAGCTCTGGCACTGGGAGGAGACTTTGCTCCCAAATTTATTTTTAAAATGTGTTTTTGCTTCGTGAATAAACTAAAACTAACAAACAAACGTTTCGACACAGCACATCTTTTTTGTTCTTTTAAAACTTCATCATTTGTTTCATTTTCTTTCCATCCAATTCTTTCCATCCAATTTTTTTCCATCCAATTCTTTCCATCCAATTCTTTCCATTCTTCTATCAACTCACATTTCAAAGGCTTCAATTTTCTCTTCTGTTTTCTTGTAGTTCCTTGTATTCATGATATTCCATCAATCCATCTTTTTTCGTGGTCGTCTCTTGAGTCTGGTGTTCTCTATTAAAGGCTGGTTGTGTTTTGATGTTTCTGTCTCATCACATGGGCAAGTCATCTGTTGTTTGTGTATTCTATGAGGAGAATTAATCTTAGCTTTACCTCAGTTCTTCATTTCTGACTTTGTCCCAGTTAAAACAAATACTACCTGGCCAAGGGGCACACTGCGCATCCACATGGCGTCAACCAAAAGTGGTTTTCACATTAATTTTACGGATGGTAATTGTAGTCTAATATAAGATGTGATCGTAATATGCTACATCATTTGTAGTTGTAGCTAATCGAA
This sequence comes from Megaustenia siamemsis, assembly GCA_032433765.1. NCBI lineage: Eukaryota > Metazoa > Mollusca > Gastropoda > Stylommatophora > Ariophantidae > Megaustenia > Megaustenia siamemsis. The sequence goes on along the minus strand of JAVIAB010000104.1, from coordinate 30,794,012 downwards.
GGCCCCGGTCTCACTGCAAACGAATTAAAATCTATAATTACTCAACCGCCCGGGCGAGTGGAATCATCCGACATTAACATCCCATTTCAGTGAAGGATTCAAACAAAGAAAGGTAGCTGAAGTTCCCTTCGTCATACTATATCATCATTCATTGTAAAAAATCGGAATATCGAAACACGATCCGGATGAAATACACAGCTCACGGTGTGCACAGAGCACTAAACTCCTTAGCTCCGGCAGCAAGACGGACTTGAAATATGAGGAAACTGCAACAAGGAACACTTTTCAGACTGAGCTATTTACTACAACAAGGTACACTTCTCAGACTGAGCTATTTACAACAACAAGGAACACTTCTCAGACTGAGCTATTTACTACAACAAGGAACACTTCTCAGACTGAGCTATTTACAACAACAAGGAACACTTCTCAGACTGAGCTATTTACTACAACAAGAAACACTTCTCAGACTGAGCTATATACAACAACAAGGAACACTTCTCAGACTGAGCTATTTACAACAACAAGGAACACTTCTCAGACTGAGCTATTTACTACAACAAGGAACACTTTACAGACTGAGCTATTTACTACAACAAGGAACACTTTACAGACTGAGCTATTTACTACAACAAGGAACAATTTACAGATTGAGCTATTTACTACAACAAGGAACACTTCTCAGACTGAGCTATTTACTACAACAAGCAACACTTTACAGATTGATCTATTTACTACAACAAGGAACACTTCTCAGACTGAGCTATTTAGTACAACAAGGAACAATTTACAGATTGAGCTATTTACTACAACAAGGAAAATTCTCAGACTGAGCTATTTACCACAACAAGGAACACTTTACAGACTGAGCTATTTACTACAACAAGGAACACTTTACAGATTGAGCTATTTACTACAACAAGGAACACTTCTCAGACTGAGCTATTTACTACAACAAGAAACACTTCTCAGACTGAGCTATTTACTACAACAAGGAACACTTTACAGACTGAGCTATTTACTACAACAAGGAACACTTCTCAGACTGCGCTATTTACTACAACAAGGAACACTTTACAGACTGAGCTATTTACAACAACAAGGAACACTTCTCAGACTGAGCTATTTACTACAACAAGGAAAATTCTCAGACTGAGCTATTTACTACAACAAGGAACACTTCTCAGACTGAGCTATTTACAACAACAAGGAACACTTCTCAGACTGAGCTATTTACTACAACAAGAAACACTTCTCAGACTGAGCTATTTACTACAACAAGGAACACTTTACAGACTGAGCTATTTACTACAACAAGGAACACTTCTCAGACTGCGCTATTTACTACAACAAGGTACACTTCTCAGACTGAGCTATTTACAACAACAAGGAACACTTCTCAGACTGAGCTATTTACTACAACAAGGAAAATTCTCAGATTGAGCTATTTACTACAACAAGGAACACTTTACAGACTGAGCTATTTACTACAACAAGGAACACTTCTCAGACTGCGCTATTTACTACAACAAGGAACACTTTACAGACTGAGCTATTTACTACAACAAGGAACACTTTACAGACTGAGCTATTTACTACAACAAGGAGCACTTTACAGACTGAGCTATTTACTACAACAATGAACACTTTACAGACTGAGCTATTTACTACAACAAGGTACACTTCTCAGACTGAGCTATTTACTACAACAAGGAACACTTCTCAGACTGAATTATTTACTACAACAATGAACACTTTACAGACTGAGCTATTTACTACAACAAGGAACACTTTCAGACTGAGCTATTTACTACAACAAGGAACACTTCTCAGACTGAGCTATTTACTCCAACAAGGAACACTTTACAGACTGAGCTATTTACTACAACAAGGAACACTTTACAGACTGAGCTATTTACTACAACAAGGAACACTTCTCAGACTGAGCTATTTACTCCAACAAGGAACACTTTACAGACTGAGCTATTTACTACAACAAGGAACACTTTCAGACTGAGCTATTTACTACAACAAGGAACACTTTCAGACTGAGCTATTTACTACAACAAGGAACACTTCTCAGACTGAGCTATTTATCACGGCAAAGCGCTGTGTCAAGGAGTACAGGTTCGATCCAACTTTTGATTGTCAATTGTTCTTCCTGTTGTCGATTCTTTGTGCATGATTGCGAGTTTTGTAAACATACCAAGAACCCCCGCAATTATTGCTTGATATGTCGGAAGTCTCCGTTCCTAATGACAGACATTTATTATGATAATTGTTGTTCTGGGCGAATCATCCTCTTGCGAAAAGTAGGAAACAAAATCAGTCCAGAAATTAGTTTTGACAATGGAAACACAAGAAAAAAAGAGTTCTTAAATGTTATGTAGATAGAATCAGTCTTAACATATGGAGGTGAATCATGGACAATAAGACATCAGGTCCGATCTGTGTAGCGGATAGTGTTGATGTTCATTTATTGTGTCCCTTTGTTTGTTTTTGTTGTTGTTGATCTCAGAGCGATACCGTTTGTAGGCAAAGATATCATGTTTTTTTTACTGTACTCCCATGTACAGCTATCACATTACACTGTGTCATACTCGCTACCTGGTCGGCAGGTACACCGCAGCGCCTCAGGTATTAGTCTATTCCTTATTGGGTCGCACTACAACTTTGATTAGCGATCTCAATCACCCGTGGTGGACGCATACTAACATATCAAAGACATTTGGGGGCCTCAGTAGCCTGGTGGGAATACCGACCGATTGGTGCGATCGAAGTTCGGAAAACCCGGGTTCGATTCACGCTGGAAGCAGTGTGAGTTGTACTCGTGGTTGGGAAAAAAGTCCCCGCTGTCGACCCAGCCGCTGACAGAAATGGGTACCATGGTTGTACTCTTGGAAGATGAGAAATACCGCATCGCATTGAGTTTCGATGCTTGAAGTGATACTATCCAGAAGTCTCCGAACATATGGGTGAAAACTTGCCTGCTGAGACGCGATTCATGTCTCGTACTTAACATTTACCTTTGCTTTTTAAAAAAAAACATGGATCTTCACCATATGCCGTACCGGCTGGCGTAGGCGATCACGCCCTTCAAGAATTCTCTGTCCACATAGCACCTTATCAGTTCTGTTGTTGACATGTTACAGTGACATGACACCAAGCTATCTAGTATCCTCTCTCTTATCAGTTCTGTTGTTGACATGTTACCGTGACATGACACCAAGCTATCTAGTATCCTCTCTCTTATCAGTTCTGTTGTTGACATGTTACCGTGACATGACACCAAGCTATCTAGTATCCTCTCTCTTATCAGTTCTGTTGTTGACATGTTACCGTGACATGGCACCAAGCTATCTAGTATCCTCTCTCTTATCAGTTCTGTTGTTGACATGTTACCGTGACATGACACCAAGCTATCTAGTATCCTCTCTCTTATCAGTTCTGTTGTTGACATGTTACCGTGACATAGGCACCAAGCTATCTAGTATCCTCTCTCTTATCAGTTCTGTTGTTGACATGTTACTGTGCCATAGGCACCAAGCTATCTAGTATCCTCTCTCTTATCAGTTCTGTTGTTGACATGTTACCGTGACATGGCACCAAGCTATCTAGTATCCTCTCTCTTATCAGTTCTGTTGTTGACATGTTACCGTGACATGGCACCAAGCTATCTAGTATCCTCTCTCTTATCAGTTCTGTTGTTGACATGTTACCGTGACATGGCACCAAGCTATCTAGTATCCTCTCTCTTTGTCGTGCACGACCGTTTTTCCCCCAATTGTTTGCCATTGTAACCAAGTATTCCAACTTTTCTCTTTTCATAGTGTGTCCAAAAAATATCAAATATTGCGTTCTGCTATTGTTTTTAGGATCTCTCTTATTTGTTATGGCCTGTTTGAGAATTTCCTCTTTGGTTATTTTTAGCTGTCCGGGGAACTCTCAACATTCTTCTGAGAAATCTCATCTCTGTTGCTTCTAATCGTCTTTTCATTTGTCTACCCTACTTCAGAAGAAGGCAACTAAAATACCAACATCAAACGCTGTGCCTTTATTAGACATGCATCAACACTTCCGCACTGAAGTCCACATTCACACACACTCATACACGTACAGGAAACACCCACACCTGTTCTCTTCCAACACTACAAACACATACCCATTTCTGATCTCCCAATTTTAGATCGCCACGTCAGATAAACGGGAGACAGGGGCATTCACTCCAATCTCCAGGTTTCACTTCACTGACTTCCTAGCGGAACATCAGACCATCACAGACACCAATTTAGGTCGTAAATCCTGGCTTTTTTTCGCCCCATCTTTCAACGGAAAGATAACAAGAACGATAATCCCAGACACGCATTGTTTCAAGTTACCTGCCCCGCGCCTGACAGAGTCATCCAACGGAATATCTTAACTCACAAACCACGCAATCTCTCGATTTTATCTCCCTCTAGTTTTTACTCGTGTCTTGTCTAAATCCGTCGTATGTCGAGCTGTGGAGAGAGGGTTTCTGAGTGAGCCGTTACCTCTTTCCGGAGGATACAGGTATTCAAAGCCGTACAATGACTTACGACTTCAGCGACCAGGATGTATTTGTTTTCGGTTTTCTTCTGAGAAACTGTAATAAGCTCTTTTTGAGAGCTTTTCAAAAACATAAGTTACAACTCGTCAAAATGACGTAAAAATTGCATAAACCTGTTTATTAAAATAACAATTAAGGCCCGCGCAACATCAGGCTGGGAAATAGTTTTCTTCTTTGAGCACCTTTTTCACATAGAAGGTTGGTTACCACGGAGAGCCGTTCTACTCGGTCTCTTGTCTTGATGGTGCTTGTTATCCTAGGTTCAGCTCCCTGTGGAGCATATGTCTTCAACAGATACTTTAAGTTCCCCGTGCAGCATAGGTCTACAACAAACACTTTCAGCTCCTTGTGGAGCATAGGTCTTCAAAAACACTTTCAGCTCCCTGTGGGGCATATGTCTTCAACAAACACTTTCATCTTCCTGTGGAGCATACGTCTTCAATAAACACTTTCAGCTCCCTGTGAAGCATAAGTCTTCAATAAACACTTTCATCTCCCTGTGGAGCATAAGTCTTCAATAAACACTTTCAGCTCCCTGTGGAGCATATGTCTTCAACAAACACTTTCAGCTCCCCGTGGAGCATAGGCCTTCAACAAACACATTCCAAGCCGTTCTCTTTCTTGCCATTCTTTTAAGATCATCCCTCTCTTCCCATTCACCTTCATCTCTGCTTCTACCTGTCTTCTTCAAAAATATTTTGGTCTTTCTCTTTTTCTCTTCCTCTGGGGATTCCAAAAAAGGGCTTGTCGTGTAATACTTTCAGTTGTCTTCCGTAAGTTCTGTCCTATCCATCGCCATCGCTATATCTCTTCGTCCACTGGTATTTCACTGGTACTTTCCCATAGTTTTAATTTGGTGATTTTGTCCTGCTGAAGTCGTTGCTTTGTCGTAAACTAGCGATTAAGCGCATCTACGACCACTTAACGGTTGAACACTAAGAAAAGAGGATGATCACTTTCCTAATCTCACAAATGCATGCCAGCACAGTAAACGTACTCCACAACAACGGCGATAAACTCTGCGGCTATTACAGTAACTCTGATGATGTTTGATCGTCTACGCGATATTGCTATTCTGAGTTGACCCCGCCGCCGTCTATGCCTAGTTTACGCTCCCGCCGCCGTCTATGCCTAGTTTACGCTCCCGCCGCCGTCTATGCCTAGTTTACGCTCCCGCCGCCGTCTATGCCTAGTTTACGCTCCCGCCGCCGTCTATGCCTAGTTTACGCTCCCGCCGCCGTCTATGCCTAGTTTACGCTCCCGCCGCCGTCTATGCCTAGTTTACGCTCCCGCAGCCGTCTATGCCTAGTTTACGCTCCCGCCGCCGTCTATGCCTAGTTTACGCTCCCGCCGCCGTCTATGCCTAGTTTACGCTCCCGCCGCCGTCTATGCCTAGTTTACGCTCCCGCCGCCGTCTATGCCTAGTTTACGCTGCTATTTCTTCTAAGTCAGAACGTGACCCCTACTCTTTAGCCTCCGCATTAAAATAATTGGAAATGACCACGTGGCTAGCTCATCGCCATGATGTAGTTCCTACCAGCGTGTGTCCTATCCAGCGTTATCATCTTAGTTGTATCTTTGTCCACTGGTATTGAATTGTAGTTTTTAAGTTCGTGAGTTTATTTGGCAATTCCCATCCTTTACATACGTAGCAACATCATCATCAAGTACCGTGTCTGCTGGCGTAGGTGATCATGCCTCTCCAGAACTTTCGATCTCGACAGTTATTTATCATTTCTGTTGTTGACCTTCTGCCGAACCATTCTCCTAAGCTGTCTATTATCTTTTCTCTTTGCCTCCCTCTGTCACTTCTTCCCTCAATTTTTTCAGTTGTCACAATATATTCTCATTACATGGCCAAAAAATTGATGATTGTTTCTTCCTAATACTGGAAATTAGCTCTCTTTTCGCTTTGGCCTCTTTCACAACGTTTTCATTACTCTTCTTATCTGTCCATAGTATTCTCAACATTCTTCTGTAAATCCACATTTTTACAGCTTCCAGTGATTTTCTTGTCACTTGTCCTATTGTCCATGATTCACAACCATATGTTAAGACTGGCTCTACATAACATTTAAGAACTCTTTTTCTTATTTCTATTGTCAAAAATGGATTCCATAGTATCTTCCTCATTTTTTTTTTTTGGAAGACTGCTTTTGCCTGAGCCATTCTGCATCTCACCTCTGTTGTACATCTACCGTCTGAGGTTAACATTGTTCCCAGCTTTTAAATTCATTTACCTGTTTTAATATTGTTCCACTTGTTTTTATTTTGCACTGAGGTAATGTCTTGTTCTTTGTTGTTACCATTACTTTCGTCTTTTTGCTATTAAGGCATTTTTACACATAACATAAAAAAAGTAAAGGTTCTCTGCTCGCCTTGGTAGGCGTATGGGGAATATGGTGTTAGGGACCATATTTTTCTATAACCACGGCACATTTTGGGTGATATGGTCGGTATCACGCCAGGCCGCCTTTACTTTCTAGAAAAATCTCTGGTACCCATTTTAGAGGCTGGGTTGCCTCGAGCCTTGTCAGTCCGAAAAAAATCCGCCACTGCTGAGGATCGAACCCGGACCCTTCTGGTCAGGAAGCGAGTACACTAACCACTCAGCCACCTAGGCTCCATACATAACATAGGGACACATATAAGGAGAGAAGAAGTGCAAGCTCCAAGACGGATCAAGCTGAAACGTTAGGAAGCTTCATAAGCTCATATAGCTATGGTTGTGTTTACAAGAAAGAACGAGCGCTAGAATCGCATCTCCCCCTGACACCCAAACTGGTATTCGAGAAAGTGAAGAAATTCTCCTCCTCATGGTGATGTTGCCAGTTATCGTTTGAAAAGGAAAAAAAATAATAAAAGCACACAGCCGGCTCCAGGAGTCACGTCTCTCTCGTCGATCGCTCGTCCAATACGCGTTTACTTATCACCGCCTCGCCACAGTTATCGTTTGACTCGTGGACAGGAGACCTGACAGCTGTACCTTCCTTCCTTCCATCTTCACATTTACTTCCTTTCTATTCCTCTGGATGATCAAAGGAGCGATACAAATCACTCGTAACTCGTGAAGTTTACGTGGCGTTACTTATGGCGCTAGCAGCGACGGTCGTTGGTGGATTATGAGGCGAGAATGGAAGAAGGTGCATTATAATTGAGGGGAGGACGAGTAGAGAATAAGGGGCGTGAAGGAGCAAATGTGAGGAAAAGGGGAAGCTGAGGAGGAATTGGTGAAAGCAACAATTATAATTAAAGAAGAAAATAAAAGTACATTTAAAGATAGAGATATAATTATATCATAACTACTGTAGGACTGGTTGGCCTCGAGGCAGAGAGGTTGTGGGTTCAAATCCTGGCTGCAGTAGTTGGGATTTTTATTTCTGATTTCTCTCTGGGGCAACCACCCTCTGGTCTCAGCAGCGAGGCCCGGCTTGAAACGTCAAATACCTTATAGCTGGAAAAAAATACGAGTACCTCCGAAGACGGAGTTATCTGCCTGTGCGGCGAGGGGCATCTATGCATCAGGGTAAAATTGATTAACACGCAAAGTTCAGTTCCTAGTCTCTAGGGACATCGTCGGAGGTGTCAGCTGGTCAACGTAATTTAAAAAAAAAAAATCATAACTCGCGACGTTTGCTTGGGACAGGAACTATAATAAATAAAGAAAAAAACAACACACACAAATGTAGAGTACAACTAAATGGAGAAATCCTGAAACAAGTGAGTAAATTCAAATACCTGACATCAATAATAACATCAGATGAGAGATGCAGTGCAAAGATTAGAAGCAGAATAGGACAAGCGAATACAGAATTTCATCAAAAACATCCCATGTAACAAATCATTGTCAATGAATGTTAGAGAACGTGTCCTGAAGTGTTACACTTTTGAAACTGTTCTACTATATGGAAGTGAGTCATGGACGATAAGTAAGACAACACAAAGAACATTAGAAGCAGCTGAGATGTCGTTTATCTGAAGAATGTTGCGAATTCCATGGATAGCAAAAATGACAAATGAAGAATGTTTAAAGCGAGCTGGATAAACCAGAATTATCATCAAAATCATAAGAAAATAATAATCTACATTTACTTATTTGTTTATGTCATTTGAAAAAGGCACTGAGAACACGATAACAACAGGCAGAATGATTGGACAGAAGAGCAGAGAAAAAACCAAGAGAAGCAATATAGAACAGCTTATCCAAATGGCATAATAAAAGATCACTGACTGAAATTGTGACATGTATGAAGGACCGAGTGATGTGGAGAAAGGTGATCGCCTACGCCAGTATGGCACCTGATGATGATGGTGATGATAACTAACACGGGAAGAAACGGTCGATAAGAAAAGACAACGGAAACATTTAAAATGTAAATCTATAGGAAAATGAGGAGAACTGAGTGGAAGGCAAAGAAGAAAAACTGAACACAATTTGAACAAGACAACTGAGAAACAAGCTCGGAATAATTTCCGCCAAAGAAAAAAACATAAAGAAACATCTGCTAAAATGGTTTGGCCACATGATAAAGCAGAAATGTCAAAATACAACACAACTGGCCTCCAATAAACGTTGCGAGAACACCAGACCCAAGGGCCAACCACGTAAAAGATGGATTGATGCAATATTAGAAACACTAGAAAACATAAAAGCGTAGACAAGCGAAACGGCAAAAGACCGCACAGTATATCTCCGCTCAACGTTCAAAGGCAAATAAAAAAGATGAAGTTTAAGATGAAGGGGAAGAACAAGAAGAGGAAGAGGAAATGAGCTATTTAGGACATGTGAGGAGAGACAATACTTTTCTAAAAGCCATCGTGAAATGGAACGTACAAGGTAGATGAGGCAGAGGCAGACCAAGGCTAATGTGGACTGATAACATCAAACTACATGTATAACCAAGTGATCTTATAACAACATGTGAGCTATCAAGACTAGAGACAAAGTAAAATGGCACTTCATGGTCGCCAACATTCGATACGGAGAGATGGCACCCAAAGAAATTAATGAATTAGCTATAGAATAGACAAGAAATGTATGAATAAGCTATAAAATAGACAAGAAATGTATGAATAAGCTATAAAATAGACAAGAAATGTATGAATTAGCTATAGAATAGACAAGAAATGTATGAATTAGCTATAGAATAGACAAGAAATGTATGAATAAGCTATAGAATAGACAAGAAATGTATGAATAAGCTATAGAATAGACAAGACATGTATGGATAAGCTATAGAAAAGACAAGAATTGTATGAATAAGCTATAAAATAGACAAGAAATGTATGAATAAGCTATAGAATAGACAAGACATGTATGAATAAGCTATAGAATAGACAAGAAATGTATGAATAAGCTATAGAATAGACAAGAAATGTATGAATAAGCTATAGAATAGACTAGAAATGTATGAATAAGCTATAGAATAGACAAGACATGTATGAATAAGCTATAGAATAGACTAGAAATGTATGAATAAGCTATAGAATAGACAAGAAATGTATGAATAAGCTATAGAATAGACAAGACATGTATGAATAAGCTATAGAATAGACAAGAAATGTATGAATAAGCTATAGAATAGACAAGAAATGTATGAATAAGATATAGAATAGACTAGAAATGTATGAATAAGCTATAGAATAGACAAAGAAATGTATGAATAAGTTATAGAATAGACAAGACATGTATGAATAAGCTATAGAATAGACAAGACATGTATGAATAAGCTATAGAATAGACAAGAAATGTATGAATAAGCTATAGAATAGACAAGACATGTATGAATAAGCTATAGAATAGACAAGAAATGTATGAATAAGCTATAGAATAGACAAGAAATGTATGAATAAGCTATAGAATAGACAAAGAAATGTATGAATAAGCTATAGAATGGACAAGAAATGTATGAATAAGCTATAGAATAGACAAGAAATGTATGAATAAGCTATAGAATAGACAAGACATGTATGAATAAGCTATAGAATAGACAAGACATGTATGAATAAGCTATAGAATAGACAAAGAAATGTATGAATAAGCTATAGAATAGACAAGACATGTATGAATAAGCTATAGAATAGACAAGAAATGTATGAATAAGCTATAGAATAGACAAGAAATGTATGAATAAGCTATAGAATAGACAAGAAATGTATGAATAAGCTATAGAATAGACAAGACATGTATCAGCTGAAGATGGATACCAAAGGCATCGTTAACAATTATAATTAGAGGAACTTGGGGAAAAAAGACACGCCAGTAAAGGTAGACTTACAGAACGGATACTGGAAGAAAGGAATATTATAGAACAAATTAGGGAAAGAAGGGAACATTATAGAACAAATTAAGGAAAGAAAGGAAGATTATAGAACAAATTAGGGAAAGAAGGGAACATTATAGAACAAATTAAGGAAAGAAAGGAAGATTATAGAACAAATTAGGGAAAGAAGGGAACATTATAGAACAAATTAAGGAAAGAAAGGAAGATTATAGAACAAATTAGGGAAAGAAGGGAACATTATAGAACAAATTAAGGAAAGAAAGGAAGATTATAGAACAAATTAGGGAAAGAAGGGAACATTATAGAACAAATTAAGGAAAGAAAGGAAGATTATAGAACAAATTAGGGAAAGAAGGGAACATTATAGAACAAATTAAGGAAAGAAAGGAAGATTATAGAACAAATTAGGGAAAGAAGGGAACATTATAGAACAAATTAAGGAAAGAAAGGAAGATTATAGAATAAATTAGGGAAAGAAGGGAACATTATAGAACAAATTAAGGAAAGAAAGGAAGATTATAGAACAAATTAGGGAAAGAAGGGAACATTATAGAACAAATTAAGGAAAGAAAGGAAGATTATAGAACAAATTAGGGAAAGAAAGGAAGATTATAGAACAAATTAGGGGAAGAAGGGAACATTATTGAAACGCATTAGGGAAAGAAGGGAACATTATAAAACAACTTAGGGAAAGAAGGGAACATTATTGAACAAATTAGGGAAAGAAGGGAACATTATTGAAAAATTATGGAAAGAAGGGAACACTATAGAACAAATTAGGGAAAGAAGGGAAGAGTATAGAACAAATTAGGGGAAGAAAAGAAGATTATAGAACAAATTAGGGGAAAAAGGGAATATTATAGAACAAATTAGCGAAAGAATGGAACATTATAGAACAAATTAGGGAAAGGAAGGAACATTCTAGAACAAATTAGGGAAAGAAGGGAACATTATAGAACAAATTAGGGAAAGAAGGGACGATTGTACATCAAATTAGGGAAAGAAGGGAACATTATAGAACAAATTAGGAAAGAAGGGACGATTGTAGAAAAAATTAGGGAAAGAATGGAATATTATAGAACAAATTAGGGAAAGAATGGAAGATTATAAAACAAAGTAGGTAAAGGTAAAGTACGAGACTTGAACCGGCGTAATTAACATGTCAAGCTCTACAGGAAAGACATATATAGTGTACAATTCAGAACGGAATATCTCATGTCCTCTGACACGCCAAGAGAGCCATTTTTTCCAGCGCACACAATCCCTCAGTTTGGTGGATACTTGTTGAGAAATTTGTGGACAGGAAGACTCCAGTGCGGTGTTTCCCCACAGTTCCCCTGCTGCTGTCCTTTATTACATATTCACTGTAGCTCATGCACAAGCATTTTTTTATACACTCATGCTATTTTATACACATCTCTCCTCTACAAGTGCACACTGCATCACTTCGTCTGTCCCCTATATCTATTACCCACTCTACGACACCTCTATCTTTCCTCCTCTCTAGTCTGTCCCCTATATCTATTACCCCACTCTACGACACCTCTATCTTTCCTACTCTCTAGTCTGTCCTCTATATCTATTACCTCACTCTACGACACCTCTATCTTTCCTCCTCTTTAGTCTGTCCTCTATATCTATTACCTCACTCTACGACACCTCTATCTTTCCTCCTCTTTAGTCTGTCCTCTATACCTTTTACCCCACTCTACGACACCTCTATCTTTCCTCCTCTCTAGTCTGTCCTCTATACCTATTACCCCACTCTACGACACCTCTATCTTTCCTCCTCTTTAGTCTGTCCTCTATATCTATTACCCAACTCTACGACACCTCTATCTTTCCTCCTCTCTAGTCTGTCCTCAATACCTATTACCCCACTCTACGACACCTCTATCTTTCCTCCTCTTTAGTCTGTCCTCTATATCTATTACCCAACTCTACGACACCTCTATCTTTCCTCCTCTCTAGTCTGTCCTCAATACCTATTACCCAACTCTACGACACCTCTATCTTTCCTCCTCTTTAGTCTGTCCTCTATATCTATTACCCCACTCTACGACACCTCTATCTTTCCTCCTCTTTAGTCTGTCCTCTATATCTATTACCGAACTCTACGACACCTCTATCTTTCTTCCTCTTTAGTCTGTCCTCTATATCTATTACCCAACTCTACGACACCTCTATCTTTCCTCCTCTCTAGTCTGTCCTCAATACCTATTACCCAACTCTACGACACCTCTATTTTTCCTCCTCTTTAGTCTGTCCTCTATATCTATTACCCAACTCTACGACACCTCTATCTTTCCTCCTCTTTAGTCTGTCCTCTTTATCTATTACGAAACTCTACGACACCTCTATCTTTCCTCCTCTTTAGTCTGTCCTCTATATCTATTACGAAACTCTACGACACCTCTATCTTTCTTCCTCTTTAGTCTGTCCTCTATATCAATTACCCAACTATACGACACCTCTATCTTTCCTCCTCTTTAGTCTGTCCTCTATATCTATTACCCAACTCTACGACACCTCTATCTTTCCTCCTCTCTAGTCTGTCCCCTATATCTATTACCTCACTCTACGACACCTCTATCTTTCCTTCTCTCTAGTCTGTCCCCTATATCTATTACCCCACTCTACGACACCTCTATCTTTCCTCCTCTTTAGTCTGTCCCCTATATCTTTTACCCCAATCTACGACACCTCTATCTTTCCTCCTCTTTTGTCTGTCCTCTATATCTATTACCCCAATCTACGACACCTCTATCTTTCCTCCTCTTTAGTCTGTCCTCTATACCTATTACCCCACTCTACGACACCTCTATCTTTCCTCCTCTTTAGTCTGTCCTCTATACCTATTACCCCACTCTACGACACCTCTATCTTTCCTCCTCTTTAGTCTGTCCTCTATACCTATTACCCCACTCTACGACACCTCTATCTTTCCTCCTCTCTAGTCTGTCCTCTATACCTATTACCCCACTCTACGACACCTCTATCTTTCCTCCTCTTTAGTCTGTCCTCTATATCTATTACCCAACCCTACGACACCTCTATCTTTCCTCCTCTCTAGTCTGTCCTCAATACCTATTACCCCACTCTACGACACCTCTATCTTTCCTCCTCTTTAGTCTGTCCTCTATATCTATTACCCAACTCTACGACACCTCTATCTTTCCTCCTCTCTAGTCTGTCCTCAATACCTATTACCCAACTCTACGACACCTCTATCTTTCCTCCTCTTTAGTCTGTCCTCTATATCTATTACCCAACTCTACGACACCTCTATCTTTCCTCCTCTCTAGTCTGTCCTCAATACCTATTACACCACTCTACGACACCTCTATCTTTCCTCCTCTTTAGTCTGTCCTCTTTATCTATTACCCAACTCTACGACACCTCTATCTTTCCTCCTCTCTAGTCTGTCCTCAATACCTATTACCCAACTCTACGACACCTCTATCTTTCCTCCTCTTTAGTCTGTCCTCTATATCTATTACCCAACTCTACGACACCTCTATCTTTCTTCCTCTTTAGTCTGTCCTCTATATCTATTACCCAACTCTACGACACCTCTATCTTTCTTCCTCTTTAGTCTGTCCTCTATATCTATTACCCAACTCTACGACACCTCTATCTTTCCTCCTCTTTAGTCTGTCCTCTATATCTATTACCCAACCCTACGACACCTCTATCTTTCTTCCTCTCTAGTCTGTCCTCTATATCTATTACCCAACTCTACGACACCTCTATCTTTCCTCTTTAGTCTGTCCTCTATATCTATTACCCCACTCTACGACACCTCTATCTTTCCTCCTCTCTAGTCTGTCCTCTATATCTATAACCCCACTCTACGACACCTCTATCTTTCCTCCTCTTTAGTCAGTCCTCTATATCTATTACCCAATTCTACGACACCTCTATGTTTTCTCCTCTTTAGTCTGTCCTCTATATCTATTACCCCACTCTACGACACTTCTATTATTTCTCTTTTTAGTTCGATTTTTTAATTATTTATTTTAAAAATGTAAATACATATTTGTACGTATGTTGTATGTTTATTCCTGTTGAAAGCCTTTGCGCCGAAACGTCGTTCTGATATGTGGTGTTTACTTGTTAAGTGAAGCTTTAATCATACCTTATATATATATATATATATATATATATATATATATCATCATCATAATGTGCCATACCGGTTGGCGTAGGTGATCATGTCCCTCCACAATCTTCTATCTACAGTGCATCGTATCAGTTCTGTTGTTGATTGTTTTCCATGCCATGACACCAAGCCATCTAGTATTTTCTCTCTTTGTCGTCCGCAGTCTCTCTTTCTTTTATTTTGCCAGTTGTAACCAAGTATTCCAACTTTCAGTAAAGCTGAATATGAGGAAAAATTAAAAAATAAAAAAAGGTATGTAAGAAGCTTTACGTGACAAGTGGACGACACAGACTAAACAGACTGTTTAGTCTGTGTCGTCCACTTGTCACGTAAAGCTTCTTACATACCTTTTTTATTTTTTAATTTTTCCTCATATTCAGCTTTACTGCAGCTTCGCATTTTTATGCCTTAACCCTTTACTAGTACAATACAGCTGCTACTTAATGTTTGTATTTCGTCCTTAGTGTTTACTTTAGTATTTATATCTTAGTTTTATCCTTTTACTTATTAATTTGTGTGTGTGTGTTTTTATTGTTTGTTCCTGATGAAGGCCTATTGAGCCGAAACGTTGTTTAGTCTGTGTCGTCCACTTGTCACGTAAAGCTTCTTACATACCTTTTTTTATTTTTTAATTTTTCCTCATATTCCAACTTTCCTTTTCTCATGATGTGCCCTAAAAATGTTAATTGCTTCTTTCTGATGTTTTTTAAGAGCTCCCTTTTTGTGTTGGCCTCTTTGAGAACTTCCTCATTGGTCTTTTTTGCTGTCCAGGGAACTTTCAACACTCTTCTGAGAAATCCCATCTCTGTGGCCTCTAATCGTCTTTTCATTTGTATATTTGTATATATATAAAATGTCATTTCTTCTCACTGTTAGTTTCACTGTTAGTTTCGCATTTTGATGTGTTTCTTTGCCTTGGTTGTTCATCTATCTAGAGAAGCTGATCACTACCCTCAGCATCTAATTCTGGAACCAAACATTAGCTTACTGGGGCCCCGGTAGCCTGGTTGAGAAAACCACCCGACTGGACTACCGACGTTCGGACAACCCGTGTTCGATTCCCGCTGGGAGCAGTGTGAGTTGTACTCGTGGTTGGAAAAAAAATATATCCCCACGGTCGACCCAGCCGCTGGCAGAAAAAGGTACCAATGTAATACTCTTGGTAGGTGAGGAATGCCGCCTCGCATTGTGAGTTTCGATGCCTGAAGCGACCCTATCCAGAAGTCTCCGAACACTTGGTGGCTGATCACATATGGGTGGAAACTCGCGTGCTAAGACGGCGATTCATGCTTCGTACTTTACCTTGACATTGATCTTGACCTTGACCGTTACCTTTATTTGGTTAGTATCTTCGAGTAAACCAATAATTCCTTCTTGTCCTCACTGTAAATTAAAAGACCACGCGGGAGAGGAGAGGGGGTGGGTTTAGGGCGGGATGGGTTATGGTTACCCTCACCGGGAAGACCTGCAGGAAGGTGAAATGAGTTCTTGGTCAGCTGTGGGTCACCGACCTAACCACAGTCGCTATAGCTTAAGCTCTAAATCGGGAAGAAACAACAAGTAATTGAAATCAAAAGTGGTGGACAATAACATAATGACAGCAAGATAGAAAGAAAGAGAGACAGAAAATAAAAAAAGATATGTAAAGTTATACAGGGAAAGAGGGAGAGACCGAGAGAGAACACACGAACAAGTAACAATTCCCTACGTGCCAAACCAGGTGTATGAGAGTACCCATATTTTTCTATTACCACGGCATATTTTTGGGTCATGTGGTCGCCATCACGTCAGGCCGCCTTTACTTTTGTGAGAAAAAATCAATTCTGGTACCAATTTTTAGAAGTTGGGTAAACCTCGGAGCATTGTTGATCGAAAAACGAAACCCCAAATTATATTAAATGGAAAATGGAAAAATTGAAAAGAAATCAAACAGCAGAGTCCCTTGTTGAAACAACAAAAGAAAATCTACTCGGCAAAAAAGGAACTAGAACATACCTCGGGTGTACTCCTCTGTTCGTGATCCTCACTTATTAGTCTAGATTGGTGATGGTCAAATGGCGGCCCGCGGGCCACATGCGGCCCGCTAGTCTATTTTTATTGGCCATTGAAGCTTCCATACAAACTAATATAACACATTTCCAGTGGGTTAAAAAAATAATAATATGAAGGTCATTTTGAAATCAATAAATACATGTCTTGTTACCACATGTCTTGTTACCACATGTCTTGTTACCACATGTCTTGTTACCACATGTCTTGATACCATATATCTTGTTACCACATGTCTTGTTACCACATGTCTTGTTACCACATGTCTTGTTACTACATGTCTTGTTACTACATGTCTTGTTACCATATATCATGTTACCATATGTCTTGTTACCACATGTCTTGTTACCACATGTCTTGTTACCACATGTCTTGTTACCACATGTCTTGTTACTACATGTCTTGTTACTACATGTCTTGTTACCATATATCATGTTACCATATGTCTTGTTACCACATGTCTTGTTACCACATGTCTTGTTACCACATATCTTGTTACCACATGTCTTGTTACCACATGTCTTGTTACCACATGTCTTGTTACCATATATCTTGTTACCATATATCTTGTTACCACATATCTTGTTACCACATGTCTTGTTACCACATGTCTTGTTACCATATATCTTGTTACCATATATCTTGTTACCACATGTCTTGTTACCACATGTCTTGTTACTACATGTCTTGTTACTACATGTCTTGTTACCATATAACTTGTTACCACATGTCTTGTTACTACATGTCTTGTTACTACATGTCTTGTTACCATATATCTTGTTACCACATGTCTTGTTACTACATGTCTTGTTACCATATATCTTGTTACCATATATCTTGTTACCACATGTCTTGTTACCATATACGTGTATCTTGTTACCACATGTCTTGTTACCATATATCTTGTTACCATATATCTTGTTACCATATATCTTGTTACCATATATCTTGTTACCACATGTCTTGTTACCACATGTCTTGTTACCACATGTCTTGTTACCACATGTCTTGTTACCACATATCTTGTTACCACATGTATTGTTACTACATGTCTTGTTACTACATATCTTGTTACTACAAATCTTGTTACTACATATCTTGTTACCACATATCTTGTTACCACATATCTTGTTACTACATATCTTGTTACCACATGTCTTGTTACCACATATCTTGTTACCACATATCTTGTTACCACATATCTTGTTACTACATATCTTGTTACCACATATCTTGTTACCACATGTCTTGTTACCTCATATCTTGTTACCACATCTCTTGTTACCACATGTCTTGTTACTACATGTCTTGTTACCACATATCTTGTTACCACATGTCTTGTTACCACATATCTTGTTACCACATGTCTTGTTACCACATGTCTTGTTACCACATATCTTGTCATCACATATCTTGTTACTACATATCTTGTTACCACATATCATGTTACCACATGTCTTGTTACCACATGTCTTGTTACTACATATCTTGTTACTACATATCTTGTTACCACATGTCTTGTTACCACATATCTTGTTACCACATGTCTTGTTACCACATATCTTGTCATCACATATCTTGTTACCACATATCTTGTCATCACATATCTTGTTACTACATGTCTTGTTACCACATATCTTGTCATCACATATCTTGTTACTACATATCTTGTTACCACATATCTTGTTACCACATATCTTGTTACCACATATCTTGTCATCACATATCTTGTTACCACATATCTTGTTACCACATGTCTTGTTACCACATGTCTTGTTACCACATATCTTGTTACCACATATCTTGTTACTACATGTCTTGTTACTACATATCTTGTTACCACATATCTTGTTACTACATATGTTGTTACCACATATCTTGTTACCACATATCTTGTTACTACATGTCTTGTTACTACATATCTTGTTACTACATATCTTGTTACTACATATCTTGTTACCACATATCTTGTTACCACATATCTTGTTACCACATGTCTTGTTACCACATATCTTGTCATCACATATCTTGTCACCACATATCTTGTCATCACATATCTTGTTACTACATGTCTTGTTACCACATGTCTTGTTACCACATATCTTGTCATCACATATCTTGTTACTACATGTCTTGTTACCACATGTCTTGTTACCACATATCTTGTCATCACATATCTTGTTACTACATATCTTGTTACCACATATCTTGTTACCACATATCTTGTTACCACATATCTTGTCATCACATATCTTGTTACCACATATCTTGTTACCACATGTCTTGTTACCACATGTCTTGTTACCACATATCTTGTTACTACATGTCTTGTTACTACATATCTTGTTACCACATATCTTGTTACTACATATGTTGTTACCACATATCTTGTTACCACATATCTTGTTACTACATGTCTTGTTACTACATATCTTGTTACTACATATCTTGTTACTACATATCTTGTTACCACATATCTTGTTACCACATATCTTGTTACTACATATGTTGTTACCACATATCTTGTTACCACATGTCTTGTTACCACATGTCTTGTTACCACATATCTTGTTACCACATATCTTGTTACTACATGTCTTGTTACTACATATCTTGTTACCACATATCTTGTTACTACATATGTTGTTACCACATATCTTGTTACCACATATCTTGTTACCACATATCTTGTTACTACATATGCTGTTACCACATATCTTGTTACCACATATCTTGTTACTACATATCTTGTTACCACATATCTTGTTACCACATATCTTGTTACTACATATCTTGTTACAAAATATCTTGTTACTACATATCTTGTTACTAAATATCTTGTTACCACATATCTTGTTACCACATATCTTGTTACCCCATATCTTGTTACCACATATCTTGTTACCACATATCTTGTTACCACATATCTTGTTACCACATGTCTTGTTACCACATGTCTTGTTACCACATGTCTTGTTACCACATGTCTTGTTACCAATGATAAAACATGTCGTTAAAGTGCAATCATTGTTTATATATAACTAAATCACATCTACAAGCAAGAGACCTCAGAGAGAATGTTCAACTCCAATGTTAAGTCAGTCCTATTATATGGATGTGAAACATGGAGAACAACAAAATTGACAATCATGAAGATACAGACTTTCATTAATGGATGCTTACGCAGAATAAAAGGATGGAAATGGCAGGACAAAATCACTGACATAGAATTATGAAATTGTACCAGTCAAATACCAGTGGATAAAGAGATACAGCGAAGACGATGGCCCTGGAAAGGACACACACTACGGAAGCAAACAGAGTATTACACAACAGGTCCTTTTTTTAATCCCGAGGGGAAAAGACAAAGAGGAAGACCAAGAAATTCTTGGAGAAGACAGATAGAAGCAGAGATGAAGATGATGGGGAAGACATGGAATGTTCTTAAACGAATGACCAAAAAAAAAAACGACTTGGAAAGTTTTTGTTGAAGACATATGCTCCACAGGGAGCTGAAAGTTTTTGTTGAAGACCTATGCTCCACAGGGAGCTGAAAGTTTTTGTTGAAGACCTATGCTCCACAGGGAGCTGAAAAGTAGAAGAGGAAGAAATCACATCCCTTCGAAGAGATAGAGGGAAGTTAAGAGAAAAGATACCAGACAGCTTAAGAGAATGGCTAGTCAGAAGGTCAACTACAGAAATGATAAATAACTGCCGAGATCGAAAGTTGTGGAGAGACATGATCACCTACGCCAGCAGGCCCGGTACTTGATGATGATGATTTGATGATAACGTCTCATCATGTAATTTTTGATGAAATTCTTAAGTTCGGCTCTCTGGTCCTGAGGTCTTGGCTAGAATTGAGCCGTTGATCAATCTTAAGTTGGCCACCACTGATGTAGACTCTAGACACTGAACTGTAGAGAAGGCCTAAGTCAACCCAACTAGCGTGACGACACCGGTCAAAGTTAACTAAAGCTATAGAGAACACACATAATCTTACATACAACCGCCGCTGCACGCAAACTGAAAACGTCACGCTAGTTGGGTTGCGTTCTCTAGTCTATAATTGGCTGTGGTCTATCTGAGCAACAAATGATGGCCAAATAGGAAGAAGAAACAGAGTTTACGATGTCTAGAGAGGTAGAATTTGAGGAAAGAAACAGAAAGTAATAAACAGAGAGAAAGAGAGATGCATATAAAGTGACAAAGAAGAAAATACAAGAATGTTATTTACAGAAAGTGGAATATAATGTTGGAGAGAGAGATGGAGAGAGAGAAAGAAGATTAATATAAGAATATTATTGTAAAAAGCATGAAGTGAAACTGAAAATATTGGAGAGAGAAAGAGAGAGAGAGAGAAAAGAGAGAGAGAGAGAGAGGTAGATATGCATTTAGAAACGATAAGGAAGTTAATGAAGAAAATTATTTGTTAAAACTGAGTAAAACTGAAAAAATAATGATGTGTGGGAGAGAGAGAGAGAGAGAGAGAGAGAGAGAGAACGGGAGAAAGAGATACTAGCGCTTTTAAAAGGGACAAAGAGGATAGTGCAAAAATATGTGAGAAAGAGAGAGAGAGAGAGAGAAGAAGAAGGAGAAATATAAGAAAACCTATTTTAAAATTGTTTGTTTCATCCAGCAGCCGGACTGGCGTCCTCCTGACTGGAAAACTGTTTGTGTTTGTCTAATCCAATGGCCATTCGTTATCTTTGAATGAAAGAGGGGGAGTGAGAAAATGAGAGAGGGGAGAGAGGAGAGAGAGAGGGAAGTGAGGGAATGAGAGAGAGGAGAGAGAGAGGGAAGTGAGGGAATGAGAGAGAGGAGAGAGGGGCAGTGAGGGAATGAGAGAGGGGAGAGAGAGGATAGAGGGCAGTGAGAAAATGAGAGAGGGGAGAGAGAGGGAAGTGAGGGAATGAGAGAGGTGAGAGAGGGAGAGAGAGGGAAGTGAGGGAATGAGAGAGGGAGAGAGAGCAGAGAGGGGGCAGTGAGGGAAAGAGAGAGGGAAGAGAGAGGAGAGAGGGGGCAGTGAGGAAATGATAGAGAGGAAAGAGGGGGGAGAGGGGGAAGTGAGGAAATGATAGAGAGGAGAGAGGGGGCAGTGAGAGAATGAGGGAGGGGAGAGAGGGGGCAGTGAGAAAATGATAGAGAGGAGAGAGGGGGAAGTGAGGAAATGAGAGAGGGGAGAGAGGGGGCAGTGAGGAAATGATAGAGAGGAGAGAGGGGGAGAGAGAGGGCAGAGAGAGGGGAAAGTGAGATAATGAGAGAGGGAAGAGAGGGGGCAGTGAGGAAATGATAGAGAGGAGAGAGGGGGCAGTGAGGAAATGAGAGAGGGGAGAGAGGGGGCAGTGAGAAAATGATAGAGAGGAGAGAGGGGGAAGTGAGGAAATGAGAGAGGGGAGAGAGGGGAAGTGAGGAAATGATAGAGAGGAGAGAGGGGGAAGTGAGGAAATGAGAGAGGGAGAGAGGGGACAGTGAGAAAATGAGAGAGGGGAGAGAGGGGGCAGTGAGGAAATGATAGAGGGGAGAGAGGGGGCAGTGAGGAAATGATAGAGAGGAGAGATGGGGAAGTGAGGAAATGAGAGAGGGGAGAGAGGGAGAGAGGTGGAAGTGAGAAAATGAAGGAGGGGAGAGAGGGGAAGTGAGGAAATGAGAGAGGGGAGAGAGGGGGAAGTGAGGAAATGAGAGAGGGGAGAGAGGTGGAAGTGAGAAAATGAAGGAGGGGAAAGAGGGGAAGTGAGGAAATGAGAGAGGGGAGAGAGGGGAAGTGAGGAAATGAGAGAGGGGAGAGAGGGGGCAGTGAGAAAATGAGAGAAGGGAGAGAGGGGAAGTGAATAAATTATAGAGAGGAGAGAGGGGGAAGTGAGGAAATGATAGAGAGGAGAGAGGGGGAAGTGAGAAAATGATAGAGAGGAGAGAGGGGGAAGTGAGGAAATGATAGAGAGGAGAGAGGGGGCAGTGAGAAAATGAGAGAGGGGAGAGAGGGGGCTGTGAGAAAATGAGAGAGGGGAGAGAGGGGGCTGTGAGAAAATGATAGAGAGGAGAGAGGGGGCAGTGAGAAAATGAGAGAGGGGAGAGAGGGGGCTGTGAGAGAATGAGAGAGAGGAGAGAGGGGGAAGTGAGGAAATGATAGAGAGAAGAGAGGGAGCAGTGAGGAAATGAGAAAGGGAAATGATGTAATGAGAGATAGGAGACAGGGGGCAGTGAGAAAATGATAGAGGAGAGAGGGGAAGTGAGGAAATGATAGAGAGGAGAGAGGGGGCAGTGAGAAAATGAGAGAGAGGAGAGAGGGGGCTGTGAGAGAATGAGAGAGAGGAGAGAGGGGGAAGTGAGGAAATGATAGAGACGAGAGAGGGAGCAGTGAGGAAATGAGAAAGGGGAGAGAGGGGGAAGTGAGGAAATGAGAGAGGGGAGAGAGAGGGAAGTGAGGAAATGATAGAGAGGAGAGAGGGGGCAGTGAGGAAATGAGAGAAGGGAGAGAGGGGGAAGTGAAGAAATTATAGAGAGGAGAGAGGGGGAAGTGAGGAAATGATAGAGAGGAGAGAGGGGGAAGTGAGGAAATGAGAGAGAGGAGAGTGGGGGAAGTGAGGAAATGATAGAGAGGAGAGATGGAGCAGTGAGGAAATGAGAGAGGGGAGAGAGGGGGAAGTGAGGAAATGATAGAGAGGAGAGAGGGGACAGTGAGAAAATGAGAGAGGGGAGAGATCGGGAAGTGAGAAAATGAGAGAGGAGAGAGAGGGGAAATGATGGAATGAGAGAGAGGAGACAGGGGGCAGTGAGAAAATGATAGAGGGGAGAGGGGGAAGTGAGGAAATGAGAGAGGGGAGAGAGAGGGAAGTGAGGAAATGATAGAGAGGAGAGAGGGGGCAGTGAGGAAATGAGAGAGGGGAGAGAGGGGGAAGTGAGAAAATGAGAGAGGGGAGAGAGGGGGAAGTGAGAGAATGAGAGAGGGGAGAGAGGGGCAGTGAGGAATTGAGAGAGGGGAGAGAGGAGGCAGTGAGGAAATGAGAGAGAGGAGAGAGGGGGAAGTGAGGAAATGAGAGAGAGGAGAGAGGGGGAAGTGAGGAAATGAGAGAGAGGAGAGAGGGGGAAGTGAGGGAATGAGAGAGGGGAGAGAGGGAGAAGTGAGGAAATGAAAGAGGGGAGAGAGGGAGAAGTGAGGAAATGAGAGAGGGGAGAGAGGGGGAAGTGAGGAAATGAGAGAGGGGAGAGTGGGGAAGTGAGGAAATGAGAGAGGGGAGAGAGGGGGAAGTGAGGAATGAGAGAGAGAAGGGAGGGGAAGTGAGGAAATGAGAGAGGGGAGAGAGGAGGAAGTGAGGAAATGAGAGAGAGGAGAGTGGGGGAAGTGAGAGAATGAGAGAGGGGAGAGAGGGGGCAGTGAGGAAATGAGAGAGGGTAGAGAGGGGGAAGTGATGGAATGATAGAAAGGTGAGAGGGGGATGTGAGGAAATGAGAGAGAGGAGAGAGGGGGATGTGAGGAAATGATAGAGAGGAGAGAGGGGGCAGTGAGGAAATGAGAGAGGAGAGAGAGGGGAAATGATGTAATGAGAGATAGGAGACAGGGGGCAGTGAGAAAATGATAGAGGAGAGAGGGGGAAGTGAGGAAATGATAGAGAGGAGAGAGGGGGCAGTGAGAAAATGAGAGAGGGGAGAGAGGGGCTGTGAGAAAATGAGAGAGGGGAGAGAGGGGGCTGTGAGAAAATGATAGAGAGGAGAGAGGGGCAGTGAGAAAATGAGAGAGGGGAGAGAGGGGGCTGTGAGAGAATGAGAGAGAGGAGAGAGGGGGAAGTGAGGAAATGATAGAGACGAGAGAGGGAGCAGTGAGGAAATGAGAAAGGGGAGAGAGGGGGAAGTGAGGAAATGAGAGAGGGGAGAGAGAGGGAAGTGAGGAAATGATAGAGAGGAGAGAGGGGGCAGTGAGGAAATGAGAGAGGGGAGAGAGGGGGAAGTGAGAAAATGAGAGAGGGGAGAGTGGGGGAAGTGAGGAAATGAGAGAGGGGAGAGAGGGGGAAGTGAGGAAATGAGAGAGAGGAGAGTGGGGGAAGTGAGGAAATGATAGAGAGGAGAGAGGGGGAAGTGAGGAAATGAGAGAGAGGAGAGAGGGGGAAGTGAGGAAATGAGAGAGAGGAGAGAGGGGGAAGTGAGGGAATGAGAGAGGGGAGAGAGGGAGAAGTGAGGAAATGAGAGAGGGGAGAGAGGGGGAAGTGAGGAAATGAGAGAGGGGAGAGAGGGGGAAGTGAGGAAATGAGAGAGGGGAGAGTGGGGGAAGTGAGGAAATGAGAGAGGGGAGAGAGGGGGAAGTGAGGAAATGAGAGAGAGAAGGGAGGGGGAAGTGAGGAAATGAGAGAGGGGAGAGAGGAGGAAGTGAGGAAATGAGAGAGAGGAGAGTGGGGGAAGTGAGAGAATGAGAGAGGGGAGAGAGGGGGCAGTGAGGAAATGAGAGAGGGTAGAGAGGGGGAAGTGATGGAATGATAGAAAGGTGAGAGGGGGATGTGAGGAAATGAGAGAGAGGAGAGAGGGGGATGTGAGGAAATGATAGAGAGGAGAGAGGGGCAGTGAGGAAATGAGAGAGGAGAGAGAGGGGGAAATGATGTAATGAGAGATAGGAGACAGGGGGCAGTGAGAAAATGATAGAGGAGAGAGGGGGAAGTGAGGAAATGATAGAGAGGAGAGAGGGGGCAGTGAGGAAATGAGAGAGAGGAGAGAGGGGGCTGTGAGAGAATGAGAGAGAGGAGAGAGGGGAAGTGAGGAAATGATAGAGACGAGAGAGGGAGCAGTGAGGAAATGAGAAAGGGGAGAGAGGGGGAAGTGAGGAAATGAGAGAGGGGAGAGAGAGGGAAGTGAGGAAATGATAGAGAGGAGAGAGGGGGCAGTGAGGAAATGAGAGAGGGGAGAGAGGGGGAAGTGAGAAAATGAGAGAGGGGAGAGTGGGGGAAGTGAGGAAATGAGAGAGGGGAGAGAGGGGGAAGTGAGGAAATGAGAGAGAGGAGAGTGGGGGAAGTGAGGAAATGATAGAGAGGAGAGATGGAGCAGTGAGGAAATGAGAGAGGGGAGAGAGGGGGAAGTGAGGAAATGATAGAGAGGAGAGAGGGGACAGTGAGAAAATGAGAGAGGGGAGAGATCGGGAAGTGAGAAAATGAGAGAGGAGAGAGAGGGGGAAATGATGGAATGAGAGAGAGGAGACAGGGGGCAGTGAGAAAATGATAGAGGGGAGGGGGGAAGTGAGGGAATTAGAGAGAGGAGAGAGGGGGCAGTGAGAAAATGAGAGAGGTGAGAGAGGGGAAAGTGAGGGAATGAGAGAGGGAGAAGTGAGGGAATGAGAGAGATGAGAGAGGGGGCAGTGAGAAAATGAGAGAGGGGAGAGAGGGGAAAGTGAGGGAATCAGAGAGAGGAGAGAGGGGGCAGTGAGGAAATGAGAGAGGAGATAGAGAGGGAGAAGTGAGGGAATGAGATACAGGAGAGAAGGGGCAGTGAAGGAATAAGAGAAGGGAGAGAGGGGGAAGTGAGGGAATGAGAGAGGGGGAAGTAAGGGAATGAGAGAGAGGAGAGGGGGGCAGTGAGGTAAGGAGAGAGGGGAGAGAGGGGGAAGTGAGGGAATGAGAGAGGGGATAGAGAGGGCAGTGAGCGAATGAGAGAGAGGAGAGAGGGGACAGTGAGAGTGAGAGAGAGAAGCGGCATTCAGAGAGTTTGAGAGAGGAGAGAGGGGGCAGTGAGAGATTGAGAGACAGGAGATAGTAAGAGAGGGAGTGAATGAGTGAGAGAGGATGGCAGTGACAGAATGAGAGAGAGAGGAGAGAGGATGGCAGTGACAGAATGAGAGAGAGAGGAGACAAGGGTAGTGAGAGAGTGAGCGATATGAGAGAGGAGGAGTGAGAGCATGAGCGAGGAGGCAGTAAGAGACTGAGAGAGAGGAGAGAGTGAGCGAGGAGAGTGAGAGAGAGGTGCAGTGAGAGAATGAGAGAGAGGTGAGAGGGGACAGTGAGAGAATGAGAGAGAGAGGAGAGAATGAGAGATGGAAGTGTGAGAGAGAGGGTGGCAGTGAGTGAGAGGAGAGAGTGAGAGAATGACAGAGTGAGAGAGGAGCAGTGAGAGAATGAGAGAGGAGAGAGTGAGAGAGGGGGAGTGAGAGAGGGGAGAGAGGGGGCTGTGAGAAAATGAGAGAGGGGAGAGAGGGGGCTGTGAGAAAATGATAGAGAGGAGAGAGGGGGCAGTGAGAAAATGAGAGAGGGGAGAGAGGGGAGAGAGGGGGCTGTGAGAGAATGAGAGAGAGGAGAGAGGGGGAAGTGAGGAAATGATAGAGACGAGAGAGGAGCAGTGAGGAAATGAGAAAGGGGAGAGAGGGGAAGTGAGGAAATGAGAGAGGGAGAGAGAGGGAAGTGAGGAAATGATAGAGAGGAGAGAAGGGGCAGTGAGGAAATGAGAGAGGGGAGAGAGGGGGAAGTGAGAAAATGAGAGAGGGGAGAGTGGGGGAAGTGAGGAAATGAGAGAGGGGAGAGAGGGGGAAGTGAGGAAATGAGAGAGAGGAGAGTGGGGGAAGTGAGGAAATGATAGAGAGGAGAGAGGGGGAAGTGAGGAAATGAGAGAGAGGAGAGAGGGGGAAGTGAGGAAATGAGAGAGAGGAGAGAGGGGGAAGTGAGGGAATGAGAGAGGGGAGAGAGGGAGAAGTGAGGAAATGAGAGAGGGGAGAGAGGGGGAAGTGAGGAAATGAGAGAGGGGAGAGAGGGGGAAGTGAGGAAATGAGAGAGGGGAGAGTGGGGGAAGTGAGGAAATGAGAGAGGGGAGAGAGGGGGAAGTGAGGAAATGAGAGAGAGAAGGGAGGGGGAAGTGAGGAAATGAGAGAGGGGAGAGAGGAGGAAGTGAGGAAATGAGAGAGAGGAGAGTGGGGGAAGTGAGAGAATGAGAGAGGGGAGAGAGGGGGCAGTGAGGAAATGAGAGAGGGTAGAGAGGGGGAAGTGATGGAATGATAGAAAGGTGAGAGGGGGATGTGAGGAAATGAGAGAGAGGAGAGAGGGGGATGTGAGGAAATGATAGAGAGGAGAGAGGGGGCAGTGAGGAAATGAGAGAGGAGAGAGAGGGGGAAATGATGTAATGAGAGATAGGAGAGGGGGGAAGTGAGGGAATTAGAGAGAGGAGAGAGGGGGCAGTGAGAAAATGAGAGAGGTGAGAGAGGGGAAAGTGAGGGAATGAGAGAGGGAGAAGTGAGGGAATGAGAGAGATGAGAGAGGGGGCAGTGAGAAAATGAGAGAGGGGAGAGAGGGGAAAGTGAGGGAATCAGAGAGAGGAGAGAGGGGGCAGTGAGGAAATGAGAGAGGAGATAGAGAGGGAGAAGTGAGGGAATGAGATACAGGAGAGAAGGGGCAGTGAAGGAATAAGAGAAGGGAGAGAGGGGGAAGTGAGGGAATGAGAGAGGGGGAAGTAAGGGAATGAGAGAGAGGAGAGGGGGGGCAGTGAGGTAAGGAGAGAGGGGAGAGAGGGGGAAGTGAGGGAATGAGAGAGGGGATAGAGAGGGCAGTGAGCGAATGAGAGAGAGGAGAGAGGGGACAGTGAGGAAATGAGAGAGGGGAGAGAGGGGAAGTGAGGAAATGATAGAGAGGAGAGAGGGGGAAGTGAGGAAATGAGAGAGGGGAGAGAGGGGACAGTGAGAAAATGAGAGAGGGGAGAGAGGGGGCAGTGAGGAAATGATAGAGGGGAGAGAGGGGGCAGTGAGGAAATGATAGAGAGGAGAGATGGGGAAGTGAGGAAATGAGAGAGGGGAGAGAGGGGAGAGAGGTGGAAGTGAGAAAATGAAGGAGGGGAGAGAGGGGGAAGTGAGGAAATGAGAGAGGGGAGAGAGGGGGAAGTGAGGAAATGAGAGAGGGGAGAGAGGTGGAAGTGAGAAAATGAAGGAGGGGAAAGAGGGGAAGTGAGGAAATGAGAGAGGGGAGAGAGGGGGAAGTGAGGAAATGAGAGAGGGGAGAGAGGGGGCAGTGAGAAAATGAGAGAAGGGAGAGAGGGGGAAGTGAAGAAATTATAGAGAGGAGAGAGGGGGAAGTGAGGAAATGATAGAGAGGAGAGAGGGGGAAGTGAGAAAATGATAGAGAGGAGAGAGGGGGAAGTGAGGAAATGATAGAGAGGAGAGAGGGGGCAGTGAGAAAATGAGAGAGGGGAGAGAGGGGCTGTGAGAAAATGAGAGAGGGGAGAGAGGGGGCTGTGAGAAAATGATAGAGAGGAGAGAGGGGGCAGTGAGAAAATGAGAGAGGGGAGAGAGGGGGCTGTGAGAGAATGAGAGAGAGGAGAGAGGGGGAAGTGAGGAAATGATAGAGAGAAGAGAGGGAGCAGTGAGGAAATGAGAAAGGGAAATGATGTAATGAGAGATAGGAGACAGGGGGCAGTGAGAAAATGATAGAGGAGAGAGGGGGAAGTGAGGAAATGATAGAGAGGAGAGAGGGGGCAGTGAGAAAATGAGAGAGAGGAGAGAGGGGGCTGTGAGAGAATGAGAGAGAGGAGAGAGGGGGAAGTGAGGAAATGATAGAGACGAGAGAGGGAGCAGTGAGGAAATGAGAAAGGGGAGAGAGGGGGAAGTGAGGAAATGAGAGAGGGGAGAGAGAGGGAAGTGAGGAAATGATAGAGAGGAGAGAGGGGGCAGTGAGGAAATGAGAGAAGGGAGAGAGGGGGAAGTGAAGAAATTATAGAGAGGAGAGAGGGGGAAGTGAGGAAATGATAGAGAGGAGAGAGGGGGAAGTGAGGAAATGAGAGAGAGGAGAGTGGGGGAAGTGAGGAAATGATAGAGAGGAGAGATGGAGCAGTGAGGAAATGAGAGAGGGGAGAGAGGGGGAAGTGAGGAAATGATAGAGAGGAGAGAGGGGACAGTGAGAAAATGAGAGAGGGGAGAGATCGGGAAGTGAGAAAATGAGAGAGGAGAGAGAGGGGGAAATGATGGAATGAGAGAGAGGAGACAGGGGGCAGTGAGAAAATGATAGAGGGGAGAGGGGGAAGTGAGGAAATGAGAGAGGGGAGAGAGAGGGAAGTGAGGAAATGATAGAGAGGAGAGAGGGGGCAGTGAGGAAATGAGAGAGGGGAGAGAGGGGGAAGTGAGAAAATGAGAGAGGGGAGAGAGGGGGAAGTGAGAGAATGAGAGAGGGGAGAGAGGGGCAGTGAGGAATTGAGAGAGGGGAGAGAGGAGGCAGTGAGGAAATGAGAGAGAGGAGAGAGGGGGGGGGAAGTGAGGAAATGAGAGAGAGGAGAGAGGGGGAAGTGAGGAAATGAGAGAGAGGAGAGAGGGGGAAGTGAGGGAATGAGAGAGGGGAGAGAGGGAGAAGTGAGGAAATGAAAGAGGGGAGAGAGGGAGAAGTGAGGAAATGAGAGAGGGGAGAGAGGGGGAAGTGAGGAAATGAGAGAGGGGAGAGTGGGGGAAGTGAGGAAATGAGAGAGGGGAGAGAGGGGGAAGTGAGGAAATGAGAGAGAGAAGGGAGGGGAAGTGAGGAAATGAGAGAGGGGAGAGAGGAGGAAGTGAGGAAATGAGAGAGAGGAGAGTGGGGGAAGTGAGAGAATGAGAGAGGGGAGAGAGGGGGCAGTGAGGAAATGAGAGAGGGTAGAGAGGGGAAGTGATGGAATGATAGAAAGGTGAGAGGGGGATGTGAGGAAATGAGAGAGAGGAGAGAGGGGGATGTGAGGAAATGATAGAGAGGAGAGAGGGGGCAGTGAGGAAATGAGAGAGGAGAGAGAGGGGGAAATGATGTAATGAGAGATAGGAGACAGGGGGCAGTGAGAAAATGATAGAGGAGAGAGGGGGAAGTGAGGAAATGATAGAGAGGAGAGAGGGGGCAGTGAGAAAATGAGAGAGGGGAGAGAGGGGGCTGTGAGAAAATGAGAGAGGGGAGAGAGGGGGCTGTGAGAAAATGATAGAGAGGAGAGAGGGGGCAGTGAGAAAATGAGAGAGGGGAGAGAGGGGGCTGTGAGAGAATGAGAGAGAGGAGAGAGGGGGAAGTGAGGAAATGATAGAGACGAGAGAGGGAGCAGTGAGGAAATGAGAAAGGGGAGAGAGGGGGAAGTGAGGAAATGAGAGAGGGGAGAGAGAGGGAAGTGAGGAAATGATAGAGAGGAGAGAGGGGGCAGTGAGGAAATGAGAGAGGGGAGAGAGGGGGAAGTGAGAAAATGAGAGAGGGGAGAGTGGGGGAAGTGAGGAAATGAGAGAGGGGAGAGAGGGGGAAGTGAGGAAATGAGAGAGAGGAGAGTGGGGGAAGTGAGGAAATGATAGAGAGGAGAGAGGGGGAAGTGAGGAAATGAGAGAGAGGAGAGAGGGGGAAGTGAGGAAATGAGAGAGAGGAGAGAGGGGGAAGTGAGGGAATGAGAGAGGGGAGAGAGGGAGAAGTGAGGAAATGAGAGAGGGGAGAGAGGGGGAAGTGAGGAAATGAGAGAGGGGAGAGAGGGGGAAGTGAGGAAATGAGAGAGGGGAGAGTGGGGGAAGTGAGGAAATGAGAGAGGGGAGAGAGGGGGAAGTGAGGAAATGAGAGAGAGAAGGGAGGGGGAAGTGAGGAAATGAGAGAGGGGAGAGAGGAGGAAGTGAGGAAATGAGAGAGAGGAGAGTGGGGGAAGTGAGAGAATGAGAGAGGGGAGAGAGGGGGCAGTGAGGAAATGAGAGAGGGTAGAGAGGGGGAAGTGATGGAATGATAGAAAGGTGAGAGGGGGATGTGAGGAAATGAGAGAGAGGAGAGAGGGGGATGTGAGGAAATGATAGAGAGGAGAGAGGGGGCAGTGAGGAAATGAGAGAGGAGAGAGAGGGGGAAATGATGTAATGAGAGATAGGAGACAGGGGGCAGTGAGAAAATGATAGAGGAGAGAGGGGGAAGTGAGGAAATGATAGAGAGGAGAGAGGGGGCAGTGAGGAAATGAGAGAGAGGAGAGAGGGGGCTGTGAGAGAATGAGAGAGAGGAGAGAGGGGGAAGTGAGGAAATGATAGAGACGAGAGAGGGAGCAGTGAGGAAATGAGAAAGGGGAGAGAGGGGGAAGTGAGGAAATGAGAGAGGGGAGAGAGAGGGAAGTGAGGAAATGATAGAGAGGAGAGAGGGGGCAGTGAGGAAATGAGAGAGGGGAGAGAGGGGGAAGTGAGAAAATGAGAGAGGGGAGAGTGGGGGAAGTGAGGAAATGAGAGAGGGGAGAGAGGGGGAAGTGAGGAAATGAGAGAGAGGAGAGTGGGGGAAGTGAGGAAATGATAGAGAGGAGAGATGGAGCAGTGAGGAAATGAGAGAGGGGAGAGAGGGGGAAGTGAGGAAATGATAGAGAGGAGAGAGGGGACAGTGAGAAAATGAGAGAGGGGAGAGATCGGGAAGTGAGAAAATGAGAGAGGAGAGAGAGGGGGAAATGATGGAATGAGAGAGAGGAGACAGGGGGCAGTGAGAAAATGATAGAGGGGAGAGGGGGGAAGTGAGGGAATTAGAGAGAGGAGAGAGGGGGCAGTGAGAAAATGAGAGAGGTGAGAGAGGGGAAAGTGAGGGAATGAGAGAGGGAGAAGTGAGGGAATGAGAGAGATGAGAGAGGGGGCAGTGAGAAAATGAGAGAGGGGAGAGAGGGGAAAGTGAGGGAATCAGAGAGAGGAGAGAGGGGGCAGTGAGGAAATGAGAGAGGAGATAGAGAGGGAGAAGTGAGGGAATGAGATACAGGAGAGAAGGGGCAGTGAAGGAATAAGAGAAGGGAGAGAGGGGGAAGTGAGGGAATGAGAGAGGGGGAAGTAAGGGAATGAGAGAGAGGAGAGGGGGGCAGTGAGGTAAGGAGAGAGGGGAGAGAGGGGGAAGTGAGGGAATGAGAGAGGGGATAGAGAGGGCAGTGAGCGAATGAGAGAGAGGAGAGAGGGGACAGTGAGAGTGAGAGAGAGAAGCGGCATTCAGAGAGTTTGAGAGAGGAGAGAGGGGGCAGTGAGAGATTGAGAGACAGGAGATAGTAAGAGAGGGAGTGAATGAGTGAGAGAGGATGGCAGTGACAGAATGAGAGAGAGAGGAGAGAGGATGGCAGTGACAGAATGAGAGAGAGAGGAGACAAGGGTAGTGAGAGAGTGAGCGATATGAGAGAGGAGGAGTGAGAGCATGAGCGAGGAGGCAGTAAGAGACTGAGAGAGAGGAGAGAGTGAGCGAGGAGAGTGAGAGAGAGGTGCAGTGAGAGAATGAGAGAGAGGTGAGAGGGGACAGTGAGAGAATGAGAGAGAGAGGAGAGAATGAGAGATGGAAGTGTGAGAGAGAGGGGCAGTGAGTGAGAGGAGAGAGTGAGAGAATGACAGAGTGAGAGAGGAGCAGTGAGAGAATGAGAGAGGAGAGAGTGAGAGAGGGGGAGTGAGAGAGGGGGAGAGAGGGGGCTGTGAGAAAATGAGAGAGGGGAGAGAGGGGGCTGTGAGAAAATGATAGAGAGGAGAGAGGGGGCAGTGAGAAAATGAGAGAGGGGAGAGAGGGGAGAGAGGGGGCTGTGAGAGAATGAGAGAGAGGAGAGAGGGGGAAGTGAGGAAATGATAGAGACGAGAGAGGGAGCAGTGAGGAAATGAGAAAGGGGAGAGAGGGGGAAGTGAGGAAATGAGAGAGGGGAGAGAGAGGGAAGTGAGGAAATGATAGAGAGGAGAGAAGGGGCAGTGAGGAAATGAGAGAGGGGAGAGAGGGGGAAGTGAGAAAATGAGAGAGGGGAGAGTGGGGGAAGTGAGGAAATGAGAGAGGGGAGAGAGGGGGAAGTGAGGAAATGAGAGAGAGGAGAGTGGGGGAAGTGAGGAAATGATAGAGAGGAGAGAGGGGGAAGTGAGGAAATGAGAGAGAGGAGAGAGGGGGAAGTGAGGAAATGAGAGAGAGGAGAGAGGGGGAAGTGAGGGAATGAGAGAGGGGAGAGAGGGAGAAGTGAGGAAATGAGAGAGGGGAGAGAGGGGGAAGTGAGGAAATGAGAGAGGGGAGAGAGGGGGAAGTGAGGAAATGAGAGAGGGGAGAGTGGGGGAAGTGAGGAAATGAGAGAGGGGAGAGAGGGGGAAGTGAGGAAATGAGAGAGAGAAGGGAGGGGAAGTGAGGAAATGAGAGAGGGGAGAGAGGAGGAAGTGAGGAAATGAGAGAGAGGAGAGTGGGGGAAGTGAGAGAATGAGAGAGGGGAGAGAGGGGGCAGTGAGGAAATGAGAGAGGGTAGAGAGGGGGAAGTGATGGAATGATAGAAAGGTGAGAGGGGGATGTGAGGAAATGAGAGAGAGGAGAGAGGGGGATGTGAGGAAATGATAGAGAGGAGAGAGGGGGCAGTGAGGAAATGAGAGAGGAGAGAGAGGGGGAAATGATGTAATGAGAGATAGGAGAGGGGGAAGTGAGGGAATTAGAGAGAGGAGAGAGGGGGCAGTGAGAAAATGAGAGAGGTGAGAGAGGGGAAAGTGAGGGAATGAGAGAGGGAGAAGTGAGGGAATGAGAGAGATGAGAGAGGGGGCAGTGAGAAAATGAGAGAGGGGAGAGAGGGGAAAGTGAGGGAATCAGAGAGAGGAGAGAGGGGGCAGTGAGGAAATGAGAGAGGAGATAGAGAGGGAGAAGTGAGGGAATGAGATACAGGAGAGAAGGGGCAGTGAAGGAATAAGAGAAGGGAGAGAGGGGAAGTGAGGGAATGAGAGAGGGGGAAGTAAGGGAATGAGAGAGAGGAGAGGGGGGGCAGTGAGGTAAGGAGAGAGGGGAGAGAGGGGGAAGTGAGGGAATGAGAGAGGGGATAGAGAGGGCAGTGAGCGAATGAGAGAGAGGAGAGAGGGGACAGTGAGAGTGAGAGAGAGAAGCGGCATTCAGAGAGTTTGAGAGAGGAGAGAGGGGGCAGTGAGAGATTGAGAGACAGGAGATAGTAAGAGAGGGAGTGAATGAGTGAGAGAGGATGGCAGTGACAGAATGAGAGAGAGAGGAGAGAGGATGGCAGTGACAGAATGAGAGAGAGAGGAGACAAGGGTAGTGAGAGAGTGAGCGATATGAGAGAGGAGGAGTGAGAGCATGAGCGAGGAGGCAGTAAGAGACTGAGAGAGAGGAGAGAGTGAGCGAGGAGAGTGAGAGAGAGGTGCAGTGAGAGAATGAGAGAGAGGTGAGAGGGGACAGTGAGAGAATGAGAGAGAGAGGAGAGAATGAGAGATGGAAGTGTGAGAGAGAGGGGGCAGTGAGTGAGAGGAGAGAGTGAGAGAATGACAGAGTGAGAGAGGAGCAGTGAGAGAATGAGAGAGGAGAGAGTGAGAGAGGGGGAGTGAGAGAGGGGAGTGAGAGAGTGAGATAGGGGGAGTGATAGAGAGGAGAGAGTGAGAGAGAGGAGAGAGTGAGAGAGGGGGCAGTGAGAGAATGGGATAGAGGAGAGAGATAGAAAAAGGAGAGAGTGAGAGAGAGGAGAGAGTGAGAGAGGGGGCAGTGAGAGAATGGGATAGAGGAGAGAGATAGAGAAAGGAGAGAGTGAGAGAGAGGAGAGAGTGAGAGAGGGGGCAGTGAGAGAATGGGATAGAGGAGAGAGATAGAGAAAGGAGAGAGTGAGAGAGAGGAGAGAGTGAGAGAGGGGGCAGTGAGAGAATGGGATAGAGGAGAGAGATAGAGAAAGGAGAGAGTGAGAGAGAGGAAAGAGTGAGAGAGGGGGCAGTGAGAGAATGCGATAGAGGAGTGAGATAGAGAAAGGAGAGAGTGAGAGAGAGGAGAGAGTGAGAGAGGGGGCAGTGAGAGAATGGGATAGAGGAGAGAGATAGAGAAAGGAGAGAGTGAGAGAATTACAAAAATAAAATAGTAATAAATTTGAATTAGACAAAAACAATCAAAAGATAAAATCAACGAAACGAAGATGAAGATTTACCAAACGGGGATTTGGGGGAAGGGAGAATAAGGTAAGAGGAAAGGGAAGAAGAGGAAGAGAATGAAGGAGTAAAAAAAAGATAATTTATGAGAGGGTGTATACAGGTAACTGTACAAGGAATTCTTGACAACAGAAACAAGAAAAAGAGTTCTTAAATGTTATGTAGAGCGAGTCTTAACATATGGATGTGAATCATGGACAATAGGACAACAGACAAGAAAATCACTGGAGGCTGTAGAAATGTGGTTTTACAGAAGAATGTTGAGAATACCATGGACAGCTAAGAAGAGTAATGAAAATGTTCTGAAAGAGGCCAAAACAAAAAGAGAGCTAATTTCCAATATTAGAAAGAAACAATCATCATTTGTTGGCCATGTAATGAGAAGAGAACAACTGGAATATATTGTAACAACTGGGAAAATTGAGGGACGAAGAGATAGAGGGAAGCAAAGAGAAAAAATACCAGACAGTTTAAGAGAATGGCTTGGTAGAAGGTCAACAACAGAAATGATAAATAACTGCCGAGATCGAAAGTTGTGGTGAGACATGATCACCTACGCCAGCAGGCCCGGCTCTTGATGATGACATAACGGTAAAAAGAAGAGAATAGAAACAAGAATGTTACAATGTGAGAGCAAAGTGATGAGAGTCGGAGATGAGTGGAAATGCTGGCTTAGGTGATCATGTCTCTCCACAACTTTCGATCTCGACAGTTATTTATCATTTCTGTTGTTGACCTTCTGCCAAGCCATTCTCTTCATCTGTGTGGTATCTTTTCTCTTTGCTTCCCTCTATCTCTTCGTCCCTCCAATTTTTCCAGCTGTTACAATATATTCCAGTTGTTCTCTACTCATTACATGACCAAAAAATGATGATTGTTTCTTCCTAATATTGGAAATTAGCTCTCTTTTTGCTTTGACCCCTTTCAGATCATTTTCATTACTCTTCTTAGCTGTCCATGGTATTCTCAACATTCTTCTGTAAAACCACATTTCTACAGACTCCAGTGATTTCTTGTCTGTTGTCCTATTGTCCATGATTCACATCTATATGTTAAGACTGGCTCTACATAACATTTAAGAACTCTTTTTCTTGTTTCTATTGTCAACAATGAATGACACAGTATCTTCCTGATCATTTGATAGAAAGAGACAAATATACAGAGAAATGTAGAAATAAAGGGAAAGAAATCTAATTCTATTTTTATTAGACAGGAATCTGGGTAACATTCTACCACATCATAAATCTGGGTAACATTCTACCACATCATAAATCTGGGTAACATTCTACCACATCATAAATCTGGGTAACATTCTACCACATCATAAATCTGGGTAACATTCTACCACATCATAAATCTGGGTAACATTCTACCACATGAAGATTCTAGTATTACACGAACCGGAAGTGTTCACATGTTTCTTCAACATCATATCAAGATATACTACATTCAATTTCATATGAATATAATCTACAGTCAATTTCATATGAAGATATACTACATTCAATTTCATATGAATATAATCTACAGTCAATTTCATATGAAGATATACTACATTCAATTTCATATAAATGTAATCTACAGTCAATTTCATATGAAGATATACTACATTCAATTTCATATGAATATAATCTACAGTCAATTTCATATGAAGATATACTACATTCAATTTCATATGAATATAATCTACAGTCAATTTCATATGAAGATATACTACATTCAATTTCATATGAAGATATACTACAGTCAATTTCATATGAAGATATTCTACAGTCAATTTCATATGAAGATATTCTACAGTCAATTTCCTTATCAAGATATAAAAGAGAGAGAGAAAAAAGGTTCCATCCCTGCCTTGCTAGGCGTATGGGGAAAGTGGTTATAGTGACCATATTTGTGTATGACCACGGCACATTTTTTGGGTGATGTGGTCAGTATCTCGTCAGGCCGCCTTTACTTCCCAGAAAAATCTTTTTTTCCCGTTTTTAGAGATTGGGTGAACCCCGGAGCCTTATCAGTCTGAAAAAATCCGCCACTGCTTGTGATCGAACCCGGACTCTTCTGGTCAGGAAGCGAGCACACTAACCACTCAGCCACCGAGGCTCCATATCAAGATATACTACATTCAAATTTATATCATGATATACTACATTCAACTTAATATCAAGATGTACCACATTCAACTTCATATAAAGATAACCTACAGTCAACTTCACATCAAGTTATACAAAATTTATCTTCACAATGAACTTGACTTCATAGAGTTTTGCTAATGTCTAAAACTTATGTCGAGTCTAGCGTGTTTCACTAGACTTTTGCGGAGACAGAGAAAGAAGAGAGTGAGAGAAATGATGAGAGAGAGAGAGACATCTTTCAGCGAAACATCTCCATGTTACAACATCAAGAGTGGTTCAGTTAAATTCGAAGACAGCAAACAGCATTCCTACAGGAAACCCTCACTCATTCTCTCATCTGTCCAAAAGTCAGAATTATTTCTCCGCCTCGCTGTGGAACTGTCTCCGCAGCTGTCGTGGATGGGAGGAACCAGCAGAATACCAGCAAGGGAAAGTATTTTCCCCCCCTCTCACTCGCCTTGCGTAACTCTAGCCGGCCCTCGCTAGCCTGCTCGAGCGATCAACGGAGCTTGATGGGAGCGAGATAACTCGTGAACACTGTCGATGATGAAGATAACTCGAGGCAGCTGAAAGTTGGCGCTATCCCCGAGTTTGTCTTTACTCAGGAGCAGATGCAAGTTGTAGTCCAATCTAGAAATATATCAACAACTACTCCAAGTTTGTTCCGAAAGTTGCAAGTAAAATTTTAGATGTTGCTTAAATATAAACACCATTGTAAACATGTCTTTAGGGATTTGGAGGCGAAGGCGCGCCTCACAGCAGCAGAGCTGGAAGTTGTCAGCGACCCATAGCTGATGGCTTGCGCCAGAATCGGTGAACCAGAACCATCCGGACCCTGCTCCACCTCACCGCGGTGCTTCTGGTAATAGACTAACCCGTCTAGTCTGGCCAAGCGAGTAGAGATTGAAGAGGGAAGACAACCCTATACTCAAAATTTGTCGTGTTGAAGTCGGATGTGTTGGGTCGAAAGGCGCAAAATATCACAGTAATACTGTAAACCGCAACACAACGAAGACACGCCCTCTTAACGTTCTTTTAAGGGCGGATGATGAAGAGGTGTACTCCTTTAGTCATCGGGCGAATACAAACAAGCAAGCATCAGGGATACGAATTAAAACATGGAAAAAGGACCTAAACTATGATGTGTATCAATTAAAACATGGTAAAAGGACCTAAACTATGATGTGTATCAATTAAAACATGGTAAAAGGACCTAAACTATGATGTGTATCAATTAAAACATGGAAAAAGGACCTAAACTATGATGTGTATCAATTAAAACATGGTGAAAGGACCTAAACTATGATGTGTATCAATTAAAACATGGTGAAAGGACCTAAACTATGATGTGTATCAATTAAAACATGGTGAAAGGACCTAAACTATGATGTGTATCAATTAAAACATGGTGAAAGGACCTAAACTATGATGTGTATCAATTAAAACATGGTGAAAGGACCTAAACTATGATGTGTATCAATTAAAACATGGTAAAAGGACCTAAACTATGATGTGTATCAATTAAAACATGGAAAAAGGACCTAAACTATGATGTGTATCAATTAAAACATGGAAAAAGGACCTAAACTATGATGTGTATCAATTAAAACACGGTGAAAGGACCTAAACTATGATGTGTATCAATTCTACAAGGGACGATACACAAGCAATGCTCGTTCCTGTCGATATTGCAATAACGGTACTCTAAAAACACATGGAGGTATGGCAGCAGAAGAGATCAATAGAAGAGCAAGAAAACGCGAACCGTATCTCCCTTCGACGTCGGATGGCAAAGAAAGAAGGAAATAACTATCACAAGAAAGAACTGCGAAAGAAAGAAAGAAAGGAATGAACACAAGAAAGAAAGAAACAACGAAAGAAAGAACTCCAAAATGTTTGTGAACCTCATTTCTTTGGATTTCCTGTTTCCTCTTGCAGCGAATGCTGCTCCTGCTTTTGATATCCTTATTTTTGTTTCCTTTTCTGTCCCTCCCTCTTTATCTATATTACTGCCCAGATATATATATATAAGATTGTACGTCTAGTAGAGGTAGTTCTCCTATTGTTATTTGGTTATTGCCAACTGCAGCCTGAGAAGAAATAGCTGCAGACCACAATCTAAAGCACACTCTAAAGCTCCAACTCATACAAGAAGCAGACAGATTCATAGAAAAAGAGAATACACGGTGAAAGAGAAACAAAAAACATTTCAAGGGGCGCTGAAAAATTCATAGTCAACCATAAATGACGGAGGCTACTACTACTACTGCCAAGTGAATTAATTCTCATAATTTTGGTCTTATCTCTATTTATTGTCAGTCCCAGCTGTTGTGATCTCTCATCAAATATTATCAGTGAAGTTTTTCATCATTGAGTGCCCTCTCTACATCGAAGGTTGGCTACCATAGAGCGCCATTCTACTCTGTCTCCTGCTTTGATGTTGCAGATTGTCATAGGCTGACTTGTCCATCTCTACATCGAAGGTTGGCTACCATAGAGCGCCATTCCACTCTGTCTCTTGCTTTGATGGTGCATATTGTCATAGGCTGACTTGTCCATCTTTTAATGTTACTCGTCCATGTTAGTCTTGGTCTGGCTCTGCCTCTTTTACCTTGTATTTTCCCTTTCAAGATTACTTTTATTAGACTGTTGTGTCTTTTAACATGCCCCCAAAATATCATTTGTCTTGTTCTAATTGTATTTAGTAGTTCTATTTTCATTTTTAGTTGTTTAAAAACTTGATAGTTTGTTTTCTTTTCTTTCCATCCAATTCTACTTATTCTTCTATATATCCATATTTCAAAGGCTTCAATTTTCTGTGCTGTTTTCTGGTCGAATGTCCATGTTTCTGCACCATATAGGAATATTGAGAAGATTAACATTTTGCTATTCTTAGTTTTAGCCCTGGTGTTATTTGTTTTGATGTTTGTAAATTTGATATTATATATAGCAGTTGTTTGCGGGTTATTATTTCACAATACAGGGACAACCAGTCCTATGCCCAACTCTCCTTAGTCACCTCTTACGAACATGCCTGGTAGGGAACATCGCTACAATTCTTTACTCTCAATCCGGGTCCCGGTAGCGTATGGGCACCTGCCTCTAATATTCTCAATATTGTCTTGCTTATTGTCCATGACTGACTTCCATATAGTAGTATAGGTTTTTGGATGTCTTGAATTAAAAGTGATCATCGATAAATTATAACGAAAATAAAATTGAAAAGTGCGTCTCATTTACCGACGGCAAAGCGAGGGCTGGAAGCAATGAATATTTAATGTGACTTGTCGCGTAACGTTTTCGGTGTATATTTTGCTAGAATGCTTCAAGTGCATTTGTTCGTTATTTGTATGTGTTTTTCTCTCACTGTTATTCTATTGTCTTACTGATACATGATGTAAACCAGTGGTGGCTACCGAATGGTAGATCGAGGGCCAAACTATAGACAAGGTCATGACCAGAGAGCCAAACTTAAGAGCATCATCAACAATGATATGTTATGATTTAGTCAGATATAAATAATGTTTGCACTTTGATGACATATTTTATCATTTATACCAAGGCAAGTAATTATTTATTTCAAAATTCCCTTTACATTATTGTGTCTTTAACCAACCAGAGTTTTGGTTTTTATTTATATATGTTTTTAAAATAGTAGTCTCTGTGGAGACTTGAGGGGCCAAGAAAAATAGACTGGCGGGCCGGATCTGGCCCGGGGGCCGCCATTTGGCCGTCACTGATGTGAACCAAATACGGTAAAAATGTGTCAGAGAAGTAAATTATGGCAGCCAATCTTCGATGCCCAAACGCCACAAGATTATGATGGAAGCACTACATTAACAAATAAATATATATTATTTCACGGCTGCTTCTCTTATCTAAAATTACTTCTTTTTAGTTCACTCCGCGACTAACCATGCCCATCGTTAAACTCTTAGAATGGCGCTAAATCGGACCTGATTTGCTGGGTTGCAGTTAACATCATGTTGTGATGTTTACGTCTTTCGGCTCGGCACATCCGTCTTCAGTGATGAACTTATTATACCGTGTTGCCTTCCTTATATTTCCCTTTTGTGGGAGCCAAAGGCTACCAGGGAGCCGGGTGGATTGCTACTGTGGGAACACCGATGAGGGGGAGTAGGATCTGGATAGGTGGCGTTCATTGATATTGCCGGAAACAGCTGTACTCATCAACACAGCGCCTTTCAAAGAGAGACTTGCATTTCATCGCACTGCAAGCTAAACAATTTTTTGTTTTTTTTCGTTGGCCAGCTTTTTACCTTCTCAGGAAGTCCCTAGAGACTAGGAACTGAATTTTCCGTGTTAATCTATTTTTCCCTGGCAGTTGTGTGCACAAGAGTCCCTCGCCGCACAGGCAGTTAACTCCGTTTTCGAAGGTACTCATACTTTTTCCCGTCTATGAGTAATTGACGTTTCAAGCCGGGCCTCGCTGCTGAGACCAGGGGTCTTTACCGCAGAGAGAAATCATAAATAAAAATCCCACCTGGTGCAACCGAGATTTGAACTCACAACCTCTCTGTCTCGAGGCCGGCGTCTTGCCACGAGACCAACCAGACCCCTTAGCTAAGCAATTTAAAAAAAAAAAAGGTGTTACTACTAGAAATCACAGTTGTTTCATTTCTTCTAAATGTGACATTTTAGGTCTAATTAAGTAAGTTTGCAGCGTTCACGAATGAAGTCTTGTACATACACCTTCATTCCTACGATTTATAGTTTGTGAAAGTGGTTTCAATTTGTGACACCACATATAAAACGTTAAAAATGTTGAAATTAATGTAAATACTTATATGCAATTTATATGTTAAGTAGTTAATGCTGCTAGCATAAAGATCAATGGTTGGCATATAAGAGTTTCGGGGGATGCAATCAGTGGCGTAGCTAGGGAGGGTGGGGGTAAAAAGAGGACATACGTCCCCGGGGCGCAGCAACTGGGGGGCGCCAAATTGACCATCGTTGCCTTCATTATTCTACTGTTTTCTCCCTCTCTATACCCTAAAAATATGTTCATGTTCTAGCAGGTTTTCATGTTCTAAATACAGGTTTTCATGTTTTAAATACAGGTTTTCATGTTCTAAAAGCAGGTTTTCATGTTCTAGCTGGTTTTCATGTTCTAAATACAGGTTTTCATGTTTTAAATACAGGTTTTCATGTTCTAAATACAGGTTTTCATGTTTTAAATACAGGTTTTCATGTTCTAAATACAGGTTTTCATGTTTTAAATACAGGTTTTCATGTTTTAAATACAGGTTTACATGTTTTAAATACAGGTTTTCATGTTCTAGCTGGTTTTCATGTTCTAAATACAGGTTTTCATGTTTTAAATACAGGTTTACATGTTTTAAATACGGGTTTTCATGTTCTAGCTGGTTTTCATGTTCTAGCTGGTTTTCATGTTCTAAATACAGGTTTACATGTTCTAAATATGTTCTAATTACATATTTTCATGTTCTAAATACAGGTTTTCATGTTCTAAATACAGGTTTTCATGTTTTAAATACAGGTTTACATGTTCTAAATATGTTCTAATTACATATTTTCATGTTCTAAATACAGGTTTTCATGTTCTAGCTGGTTTTCATGTTCTAAATACAGGTTTACATGTTCTAAATATGTTCTAATTACATATTTTCATGTTCTAGCTGGTTTTCATGTTCTAAATACAGGTTTCATGTTTTAAATACAGGTTTACATGTTCTAAATATGTTCTAATTACATATTTTCATGTTCTAAATACAGGTTTTCATGTTCTAAATACAGGTTTTCATGTTTTAAATACAGGTTTTCATGTTCTAAATACAGGTTTTCATGTTCTAGCAGGTTTTTATTTTCTAAATGCGAGTTTTCATGTTCTACATGCAGGTTTTCATGTTCTAGCAGGGTTTTTATGTTCTAGCAGGTTTTCATGTTCTAGCAGGTTTTCATTTTCTAAATGCGAGTTTTCATGTTCTACATGCAGGTTTTCATGTTCTAGCAGGTTTTCATGTTCTAGCAGGGTTTTCATGTTCTAAATGCAGGTTTTCATGTTCTAGCAGGTTTTCATGTTCTAAATGCAGGTTTTCATGTTCTAAATGCAGGTTTTCATGTTCTAAATGCAGGTTTTCATATTCTAAATGCAGGTTTTCGTGTTCTAAATGCAGGTTTTCATGTTCTAAATGCAGGTTTTCGTGTTCTAAATGCAGGTTTTCGTGTTCTAAATGCAGGTTTTCGTGTTCTAAATGCAGGTTTTCATGTTCTAAATGCAGGTTTTCGTGTTCTAAATGCAGGTTTTCATGTTCTAA
Organism: Megaustenia siamemsis; assembly: GCA_032433765.1. Classification (NCBI taxonomy): domain Eukaryota; kingdom Metazoa; phylum Mollusca; class Gastropoda; order Stylommatophora; family Ariophantidae; genus Megaustenia; species Megaustenia siamemsis. The sequence continues at coordinate 30,749,717 of JAVIAB010000104.1, read as the reverse complement.
AGCTCACAAATTTCACAGATAGCATCACGGATCCCATTATGACTGGCAGAGAATCACTTCAGGGAAGGCTATGTTTACAAAACTCGGAAAAAAAATAGAAATAATGAACAACAGAAGAAAACAAAAAAACAATAGATAGTCCGAAGCAGGATCGAACCCGTACTCCTCGGAACACGCCAAGTATTCAGCCCTACCCTATTCGGGAGATACTTGTCTTAAGAGGAAAATACAGATACACAATTTATTTCCGGGCTGTGATCGTAACTCTGTGCTATAGTCATGGGTATGCATGCGTGAAAGACATCGACAATGATAGCTATCTTTCTAGGTAGCTTAATTGACCGTGTGCCCTAGTGTTTGTTTCTCGTGGCAAGGCGCTGTGCCAAGGAGTACGGGTTCGATCCTACTTCGGGCCATTTATTGTTCTTTGTTTTTTTTTTCTGTTGATTATTTGTGATTTTTTTTCCCGAGTGCTGTAAACATATCTCTTCCCTGAAACGATTCCCTGATCTATCGCCTCGGAAGCTTCCCTCCACAATAATATTCATTTATTATTATTTGTCTTTACGGCTCACACCTTGTCACAAGGGCGCAAAGAGTGAACACGGAAAATGACTTTGTCCCCCCGGGGCGGTGACACCCCTAGCTACGTCTCTGGGCGGTAATTCTAAAAAAAAAAAAATAAATAGAAAAAAATATGAAAAAAGTGGTATGATGAAAGCTTTACGTGGTAAAGGACAAAACAAAAGTCGACATTTCGGCCAAGTAGGCCTTCAGCTGGAACAAACAACAAACACAGAACATATATATAAGGATATGTACACAAATCTAACTACATGACGATAATATGCTAGATACTCAAGAAAGGAAATAAAAAAGGGTCACTTCCCTGCGTTCCAGAGTGTGGCCAGCCTCCGAATGGACTAAAATGAGAACCGGGATGACCAACTATATATGTCACTGACCACTAGGATGCAATATTCAAGTTTTAACTACGAAAGTGTTGGAACTCCGAGACCCAGCTTCGTCTTCTCATGTGCAATGTTCAATAGAAGAAGACATGTTAACTTCCCTAACAGGTAAATTAACTAAAGTACCAACGACAAGGAGCCGTGATAGCTCAGTGCTTGACTATAAAGGATAAGAGGTTGGATTCGATCCTAATCGATGGCTTCCGGGTTGACCTAACCTTAAATGGGTACCGGATTTTTCTGGGAAAGTAAAGCGGTACGGGCGTAATACCGACCACATCACCCCAAAAATCATGTGCTGAAGGAGTGTAAAAATTATGGTCAGTAACATCACATTCCCTATACATCACGAGGCGTGACGGGTCACTAGCATCATATTCCCTATACATCAGGTGTCGTGACGGGTCACTAACACCATATTCCCTATACGTCACATGGCGTGACGGGTCACTAACACCATATTCCCTATACGTCACACGGCGTGATGGGTAACTAACACCATATTCCCTATACGACACATGGCGTGACATGTCACTAACAGCATATTCCCTACACGTCACATGCCGTGACGGAACTCTTTACTTCTTTTTCTTTGTTTAACGACAAGCAACTGTAGACAATACTTCTGTACACAAGCCACCACGTCACTAGCCACCACGTCACTAGCCGACATGCGCCCAGCTACGGTCTCCTCCCCCCTTAATCCACCCACGCACCCAAATCGGAAGTTCTTGTATCAAATTAGTTGCAACTATTAATCGATCTCAGCTCTCTCTTTCTCTCTCTCTTTCAGTGTGCCTCACAGCTATATATAAATAAATGGAGTGTTCGAGACATGTGTCCTCTGTTTGCCTCGTATAATGTGTTATTGAGTTATTGAGTTATTTTCGGGTCATCATCATTGCACTCCGAATATGTACATAGGTGCTCAGATCCCTTCCTCAGTAATTCCCTCAGTGTCCAGCGACTGACGACTCCAGTTCTATGTTGGTTGATAAGTCTTCTTACACGGCCACTAAGTTTCTCATTTCTGGCTGTGCCCATCTTAACTCCCATTTCCATCATCCGAAGAAGTGACGTGGATCTGTGTTTGTCGAAGTCATGTGCTCTTCCCACATCTCGGAGGGCATTGATGATGTCCGCCCGATCTATTGGTTGCCCGTCCTCAACGACAGCGCAGCTAGCCAACCTATCCGCTCATTCATTTACCCATACTCCCGCATGTCCAGGGACATAGACAAAGGTGACCTCACGTATTTTGGATTTCTGCAACGACTCTACCCATTGCATGCGTACAGAGCCCGCCTCCACTTTTTTTATCATGCTCATCGAATCACTCAGTATACATGCGTGGATGTAGTCTTGTGACTCTAACCATTTGAATGCCTTGGTCACTGCCATCACCTCCATCGTCATGCTACTCGTGGTCATGACGTATGCACCACTGTCTTCGTAGACTATTCTGCCTGTCGAGCGTGCTGTAAATGCCCATGGACTCCTTTGGTGTCGTCTTACAGATCCGTCTGTATAGATGACTGCATCTTTCTCATCGGTGTTATCGCAGATGAGACCGTTGACCTCGGCATTAACTACGACCAGGTTCTGTTCCCTACTTTTCCTGCCTAGTATGGCAATACACGAGAAAGTCCCCTTGAATGACGTAGGCACCGGTATCCACTCCTCACCAACGCTGATATTGGTAAGCCCACAGACCTGTTTGATGACATCTTCTGCTCGGCCCACCCATGATTTGCCTCTTTTTAGCCTGACACCTTTCTCTGTGTTGAGCACGTGTTGCAATGGATGCTCTGTATCTGTACTAATCTTCAGGTATGCTCGTGCTCTCCAGATCTTGATTCTGTCATCCATGGTTGGAAAGTCAAGAAGATACCTCATTGCTACACAGGGAGTGTCCCTTGTACATCCCAAGATAAAGCGCATGGCTTCATTTTGTATTTTCTCCATCCTATCAATTTGAGTCGTACTGACAGTAAGAATGGCCAGGGCATACTCGATTGGTGCGAGGACTAATCCCTGGAACAGAAGAGTAAGTAGCCTCTGCTCGATGTTTGGCAGCTACCATGACCTTCAAGGCGGCTAATTCTTTGCGGGATTTTGTTATCACATGGTCGACGTGGTCCCGAAAAGTCATGGCGACTTTCTCGTGTATTGTCACATTCGTACTCCCGGTGTGGTCGTATTAACGATATGATTGTTAAGGGAGAACCATGAAACTGATGCTTTATTAGGATTAACCAAGGCACCTGAAACCCCACACCAGGAAGAAATGCGATCGAGTTCGTCTTGCATTGTGGAGGCGATTCCCAGTCTATCTCTTCCCTGTCGATATACCAGAATTGTGGAGGATAATGTGTTATTCGCTGTTTAGGTCTGCCATTGAGTACCTCTCTCTCGCCTGATGGTTCAAGTCAGTCTGTGACCGACTGTCTATATCCTGTCCGTTTAGGTCTGTCTGTGGCCGACTGTCTATATCCTGTCCGTTTAGGTCTGTCTGTGACCGACTGTCTATATCCTGTCCGTTAAGGTCTGTCTATCGCCTGATGGTTCAAGTCTGTCTGTGAATAACTCTCTTTAGCCTCTTGGTATCCAAGACTTGTCGCTGGCTTTAGTCTGTCTGTGCGTGAACGACTGTCTATCGCCTGATGGTTCCAAGTCTGTATGTGAATAACTCTCTATTGCCTGATGGTTCCAAGTCTGTATGTGAATAACTCTCTATTGCCTGATGGTTCCAAGTCTGTATGTGAATAACTCTCTATTGCCTGATGGTTCAAGTCTGTATGTGAATAACTCTCTATTGCCTGATGGTTCAAGTCTGTATGTGAATAACTCTCTATTGACTGATGGTTCAAGTCTGTATGTGAATAACTCTCTATCGCCTGGTGGTTCAAGTCTGTATGTGAATAACTCTCTATCGCCTCTTGGTATCCAAGACTTGTCGCTGGCTTTAGTCTGTCTGTGCGTGAACGACTGTCTGTTATCATATGTTGGTTTATATGTCTGTCTATGAAAGACTGTCTATCGACTGTTGGTTTAGGTCTGTTTGTGAACAACTCTCTATCGCCTCTTTGTTTCCAATACCTGCCGTTGGTTTTGGTCTGTATGTACGTGAACGACTGTCTCTCATTTTGGTTAATATTGGCCTTTGAGTAGGGCGTCGATGAATGGAAGCCAACTCGTTACTAAAAAAGCCGTGCTAATGTCGGATGTGCTGGACCGAAAGGCATTACTGAAAAATAACACAACGCGTCTACATCTACCGAACGACCTTTTACGACGCATGACGAAAAGGATTAATCCTTTCCTTTATTAGTCTTCCAGTGTTCGGTAGAACGAGAAGAAGAAAAAACGTCCCATGAAAGGGGCAATAAATGTCTTTATTTCGCTTCTGACTGCCATCATCATCATGAGCATACGCTAGGATTAGATGCCCCAATTAGCCTGGACCCGTCTACAATTAAGGCCACTCACGCAGCGAACAGGCAAATCATTTTAAAACTCGACCTGGTGCAATCCCAGTCTTACCACGAAATCCGGGGCGCCATTTTCACAAACACCGACATGCTCACTTGAATTTGTCTTCTCCATTTTTCCGTGAAGCTGCCTGGCCATGGGGAGATAATTTGCTTGCTGCCAGAAGATTGGTAGGCGATCAAATTTCACCTCGGAGGTAATTAAATCTACACTTCTTAGTTCTCCGCATTTTTCTGGTTAGTTCCACGCGCTAAGTGCCGAGAAAATTCTATTTTATTTTCCACGTGTTTAGGAAATAGCACTCGTCTGCTTACTTCCCTCAGCCTGCGCTCGGTCAACGGATGAGGCAAGTCATCTCGTTTAAGCCGGGTTCATGAGAGAAGAAGATTTCGGAACATGCAGACAAGGAAATAAGCAGGCAAATAAAAATGATGCAGGTTAATGGGGATTGAAAATATGCCGAGATGTGCTTGAAATTAAAATGTGAGATTTGACGATATAATGAAAAAATACAAGATGAAGGGACGATAATTAAGTGGGCGTGGGATAAGGGGGCGGCCCGGGGTGAGCGACGCTGCAGCGATCAGGTTACGCTGCTCTCATTCTACTTGTACTTCCTCATATCTTCCATTTTCCTCATATCTTCCCTTTCCTTCATATCTTCCATTTTCCTCATATCTTCCATTTTTCTCATATCTTCCCTTTCCTTCATTTCTTCCATTTTCATCATATCTTAACTTTTCCCAATACCTCCTACTTTCTCTTACTTATATTTTCCATTTCCTTCTCATCTTCAACTTTTCTCATAAATCTTCCTTCCTCATAATTTCCACTTCCCGTTGCTCATATCTTCCTTTCTATCCCCCTATCTATTGTTTTTCTCTTTTCGTCTGCTTTCCTAGTATCTTCCTTTCCTTCGCATCTTCACTTTCCTTATATCATTTCCCATTTTATTCTTTTCCCTCATCTTTCTACTTTCCATAAATATTCTAATTTTATCATTCCATTAACTTTCCCCACAAATTCTACTTTTGTCACTCCTTCTATTTTCCACATACTCTATTTTCACCATTCCTTCTACTTTCCACATTTATTCTACTCTTGTCCATTCTTCTATTTTGCACATACATTCTATTTTTTTATTTCTTCTAATTTCCACATATTCTACTTTCTCCATTCCTTCTACTTTCCATATATGTATTTAAATTTTCCCCATTCCTTATACTTTCCACACATATTCTACTTTCCCCGTCATTCTTTCTACTATCCACATATATTCTACTTTTCCCGTCATTCATTGCACATATATTCTACTTTTTTTCGTCATTCCTTCTACTTCCTTCGTTATTCTACTTTCCTTTCATTTTCTACTTTCACAATTCCTTCACATTTTCTGCCTTGAACTAAAGCGATTTTTTGGTGTATGTTTTCCTCAAATGAAAGCTACCTTGCATATTATCGGAGAAAACACAAGGAGCAGGTGGTAATAATGTACAGGAGCTGACCCGCCATCTGACCGGAAGGAATCTTACATCTCGTGCGCAGACAAGTAAGCGCAGCTCCGAGATTGATGGCAATTTAATGGGCACGGAACTCACAATAGCAGACCTTGCTCGCCGCTGGATTCCAGGGGCCAGTTAGGAGGCGGATTCGAGGGCAGTCGAGGTCACGGGTCACCGACAAGTGTCAGATAAGGGCCTGGGAACTTATTCCTTTTTTTCTTTTCTTTTTTTTTCTCTGGAGAATAAATACATAAGGTTGCAAGTGGAATAGTGTGGGGTTTTTTTTTTTTAAGCCTGGACGCAGTTTGGGTTGCCTGTTTCGTCAATTTCATGATGATGTTGATTATTTCCCCTCGCTGGATGCCTCGCGTCTTGAATTTGAACACATTCTGACGTCTAATTTGAAGCTGTCTTTCTTGTAAATCTATTGTCAATTTGTAAAAAAAAAAGAAGAGAGACAAAAGTGGCGTGGTAACAGCTTTACGTAGGTGAGAAACAAAACAAAAGTCGAACGACGTTTCGGCCAAGTAGGCCTTCAGCTGGAACAATAAACAACGTTCAATTTTTGTTTTGTTTCTCACCTACGTAAAGCTGTTACCATACCACTTTTATCTCTTTTTTGTGTCAATATGTCAATTTTGTCAATATTATCATCAGCTTTACAGCAGCTTCGCATCTTGACGCCTTTACTCTTTGTAAATCTATTTCTGTTTCTACTTCTTGTAAATTCTTTTGGAAAGATGTAATATGACGGCTGGCTACTGATATCAATTCTAAATACATATTTTTATCAATAATTTCTAGATGTCTTGATTGTAAATTACATCATCATCATCAAGTATCGGGTCTGCTGGCGTAGGTGATCATGTCTCACCACAACTTTCGATCTCGACAGTTATTTATCATTTCTCTTGTTGATCCTCTGCCAAGCCATTCTCTTAAGCTGTCTGGTATCTTTTCTCTTTGCTTCCCTCTATCTCTTCGTCCCTCAAATTTCCCAGTTGTTACAATATATTCCAGCTGTTCCCTTCTCATTACATAGCCAAAAAATGATGATTGTTTCTTCCTAATATTGGAAATAAGCTCTCTTTTTGCTTTGGCCTCTTTCAGAACGCTTTCATTACTCTTCTTAGATGTCCATGGTATTCTCAACATTCTTCTGTAAAACCAGATTTCTACATTTAGTTTTTTCTACATCTCCTTAGATAGAAAGACCATCAATATTAAACAAAGAAAAACTGTTACAGCCATAGACCTGCATTTTGCATCGTGTAATACAGAATATTTATAAGTTATTTGTTTCGTAAATTTCTAAGTTGTTTATTTTGAAAAAAATGTTCTAATTTGTTTATATTGCATTTCTTTCTAGCTGTTTATATTGTATACATTTCTAGCTGTTTATATTGTATACATTTCTAGCTGTTTATATTGTATACATTTCTAGCTGTTTATATTGTATACACTTCTAGCTGTTTATATTGTATACATTTCTAGCTGTTTATATTGTATACATTTCTAGCTGTTTATATTGTATACATTTCTAGCTGTTTATATTGTATACATTTCTAGCTATTTATATTGTATACACATCTAGCTTTTTATATTGTATACATTTCTAGCTGTTTATATTGTATACATTTCTAGCTGTTTATATTGTATACATTTCTAGCTGTTTATATTGTATACATTTCTAGCTGTTTATATTGTATACATTTCTAGCTGTTTATATTGTATACATTTCTAGCTGTTTATATTGTATACACATCTAGCTTTTTATATTGTATACATTTCTAGCTGTTTATATTGTATACACATCTAGCTTTTTATATTGTATACATTTCTAGCTGTTTATATTGTATACATTTCTAGCTGTTTATATTGTATATATTTCTAGCTGTTTATATTGTATACATTTCTAGCTTATCTGCATAGAATCGGTTTCTAATTGTTTACTTATTTACTTATTTACTTATTTGTGCGATTGTTTTATTTTCTGCTTCATTTCATCAAATCACGTCAGTAGAGACGATATTTATTTATTCCTTTCCTGTCCTTTTCGTCCTCCGGTCCATTCATTACGTCCTTCTGTTCCTTCCTTCCATCCTTTTCTTTCCTTTCCAATCCATCCTCCCCGTCCTGCCGCCCCCTTTCATCCCTCTCTCCCTCCCATTCCCCCCCTTTCCCCCTTCCCTCCCTCCCTCCCTCCCTCCCTCCCTCCCTCCCTCCCCCTTCCTTCCTCCCTCCCTCCCTCCCTCCCTCCCTTCCTTCCTTCCTCCCTCCCTCCCTCCCTCCCTCCCTCCCTCCCTCCCTCCCTCCCTCCCTCCCTCCCTCCCTCCCTCCCTTCCTTCCTTCCTTCCTCCCTCCCTCCCTCCCTCCCTCCCTCCCTCCCTCCCTCCCTCCCTCCATTCCTTCCTTCCTTCCTTTTCCTGATTTATATATCCTATCCCAGGAATTACTTCCAGCTTTTTCCCTCAATTCTTCATTTCTGACATGATCTCTCCACCGTTTCCTCTACTGAGTTCTTTCATTTATAAGAACTCATGTGTTCAAGAACTCAAAATTGATGAAAGTGGATGAAACCTTCTATGTCTGTGTTCGCATGTGATGAAACCTTCTATGTCTGTGTTCGGATGTGATGAAACCTTCTATGTCTGTGTTCGCATGTGATGAAACCTTCTATGTCTGTGTTCGCATGTGATGAAACCTTCTATGTCTGTGTTCGCATGTGATGAAACCTTCTATGTCTGTGTTCGCATGTGATGAAACCTTCTATGTCTGTGTTCGGATGTGATGAAACCTTCTATGTCTGTGTTCGGATGTGAACGAAGGGTGTCTTGCTTACTTTCACATTCGGACTTGTGTCTCGAAATCAAACGTCAACGATCAAAACAATACACAGCGAGCCTCTAATAAAGGTTACGAGAACACCAGACAAAGGCTGACCACAGAAACGAAGGGTTAATGGAATATTAGAAACACTAGGAAACGTAACAACAGGAGAGGTCAACAGAAGAGTAAAGATGGATTAATGGAATATTAGAAACACTAGGAAACATAACAACAGGAGAGGTCAAAAGAAGAGTAAAGATGGATTAATGGAATATTAGAAACACTAGGAAACATAACAGCAGGAGAGGTCAACAGAAGAGTAAAGATGGATTAATGGAATATTAGAAACACTAGGAAACATAACAACAGAAGAGGCCAACAGCAGAGTAAAGATGGATTAATGGAATATTAGAAACACTAGGAAACATAACAACAGGAGAGGTCAACAGAAGAATAAAGATGGATTAATGGAATATTAGAAACACTAGGAAACATAACAACAGAAGTGGCCAACAGACGAGCGAAAGACCACTTACTGTATCTGCCTTCCACCCTGAAAAGTCTAATGAGGAAAGTAGAAGAAGAAGAAGTGGAAGAGGAAGAAGCAGGAAAACAAGCAGAAAAGAAGAAGTTAAAGAAAAGAATCAAACACCTTTGCTTTCTTATTATTTCTGAAGGAAATCTAAATGTTCTGGTTGGATGTAGCAGAACTATTTGCGTTGTCTCGCTCTGGGCCTCATCACTTCTAGACTAGTTCTTGATCTGATTGTAACCATAGACTTCTATAGAACTTGCTGCTTTGTCTCGCTCTGGGCCTCATCACTTCTAGACTAGTTCTTGATCTGATTGTAACCATAGACTTCTATAGAACTTGCTGCTTTGTCTCGCTCTGGGCCTCATCACTTCTAGACTAGTTCTTGATCTGATTGTAACCATAGACTTCTATAGAACTTGCTGCTTTGTCTCGCTCTGGGCCTCATCACTTCTAGACTAGTTCTTGATCTGATTGTAACCATAGACTTCTATAGAACTTGCTGCTTTGTCTCGCTCTGGGCCTCATCACTTCTAGACTAGTTCTTGATCTGATTGTAACCATAGACTTCTATAGAACTTGCTGCTTTGTTTCGCTCTGTGCCTCATCACTTCTAGACTAGTTCTTGATCTGATTGTAACCATAGACTTCTATAGAACTTGCTGCTTTGTCTCGCTCTGGGCCTCATCACTTCTAGACTAGTTCTTGATCTGATTGTAACCATAGACTTCTATAGAACTTGCTGCTTTGTCTCGCTCTGGGCCTCATCACTTCTAGATTAGTTCTTGATCTGATTGTAACCATAGACTTCTATAGAACTTGCTGCTTTGTCTCGCTCTGGGCCTCATCACTTCTAGACTAGTTCTTGATCTGATTGTAACCATAGACTTCTATAGAACTTGCTGCTTTGTCTCGCTCTGGGCCTCATCACTTCTAGACTAGTTCTTGATCTGATTGTAACCATAGACTTCTATAGAACTTGCTGCTTTTTGGAGGCACGGATAATGTCCACATGGTAAAACAAAAAAGATTGGCACTTCGTTAACTGTGAAAATGTTGCTAAGATTGGCACTTCGTTAATTGTGAAAATGTTGAAAAGATTGGCACTTCGTTAATTGTGAAAATGTTGAAAAGATTGGCACTTCGTTAATTGTGAAAATGTTGAAAAGATTGGCACTTCGTTAATTGTGAAAATGTTGAAAAGATTGGCACTTTGTTAATTGTGAAAATGTTGAAAAGATTGGCACTTCGTTAATTGTGAAAATGTTGAAAAGATTGGCACTTCGTTAATTGTGAAAATGTTGAAAAGATTGGCACTTCGTTAATTGTGAAAATGTTGAAAAGATTGGCACTTTGTTAATTGTGAAAATGTTGAAAAGATTGGCACTTTGTTAATTGTGAAAATGTTGAAAAGATTGGCACTTTGTTAATTGTGAAAATGTTGAAAAGATTGGCACTTTGTTAATTGTGAAAATGTTGAAAAGATTGGCACTTCGTTAATTGTTTTTTTTTTTTAAGTTCTGCAAATATTGAAGAGAATGGTACTTCTTTAATTGTTGAAAATGTTGCAAAGATTGACACTTTATCAATTGGTGAAAATGTTCCAAAGATTGCAATGATTGATACTTTATCAATTGGTGGAAATGTTGCAAGGATTGATACTTTATCAATTGGTGGAAATGTTGCAAAGATTGATACTTTATCAATTGGTGGAAATGTTCCAAAGTTTGCAGAGATTGGTACTTTTTTTTAACCTAATGAATAATTTAAAATATTTGTGATTGGTACTTCTTTTTGTTTGCAGATTATGTTGCAAAGATTGGAGAGAGTGTTACGTCATTAATTGATGAACAATTTAAAAAACAGCAGGAGGAGCATTTGTTGTACTGGGAAACACATGGAAGTCCAAAGAAATTAGGTTAAATACTACAATAAAAATGTTCAACTCCAATGTTAAGTCGGTGCTATTATATGGCTGTGAAACATGGAGAACAACAAAATTGACAATCATGAAGATACAGCGTTTCATTAATGGATTGAGTTATTGAGTTATTTGCGGGTCGTCATCATTGCACTCCGAACATGTCCATAGGTGCTCAGATCCCCTCCTCAGCAATTTCCTCAGTGTCCAGCGACTGACGACTCCAGTTCTATGTTGGTTGATAAGTCTTCTTACACGGCCACTAAGTTTCTCATTTCTGGCCGTGCCCATCTTAACTCCCATTTCCATCATCCGAAGAAGTGACGTGGATCTGTGTTTGTCGAAGTCCTGTGCTCTTCCCACATCTCGGAGTGCATTGATGATGTCCGCCCGATCCATCGGTTGCCCGTCCTTAACGACAGCGCAGCTAGCCAACCTGTCCGCTCTTTCATTTCCCCGTACTCCCGCATGTCCAGGGACATAGATAAAGGTGTCCTCACGTAATTTGGATTTCTGCAACGACTCTACCCATTGCCTGCGTACAAAGCCCGCCTCCACTTTTCTTATCATGCTCATCGAATCACTCAGTATACATGCGTGGGTGTAGTCTTGTGACTCTAACCATTTGAATAAATTAATAGATGCTTACGCAGAATAAGGATGGAAATGGCAGGACAAAATGACTAACGTAGAATTATGGAAATGTACCAGTCAAACACCAGTGGATAAAGAGATACAGCGAAGACGATGGCGCTGGATAGGACACAAACTGCGAAAGCCAACTGAGAGTATTACACAACAGGCCATTTTTTGGAATCCCCAGGGGAAAAGACAAAGAGGAAGACCAAAGAATTCTTGGAGAAGACAGAAACGGAGATGAAGATGATGGGGAAGACATGGAATGATCTTAAAAGAATGGCAAGAAACAGAACGAACGACTTGGAAAGTGTTTTGTTGAAGACCTATGCTCCACAGGGAGCTGAAAGGTAGAAGTAGAAGAATTTCAAAAATAGGTGAGATGTACTTCTGTAAGAATAGAACATGAAATTCCTTCTATTCTCACTTAATGAACGTGCATCACAGATTGCAGACGGAATGCGCACGCTTTCGGAACCAACCCAATTTAAACTTCGTGCATATTTTGAGGCTTCATTAGTTGATCACTTTGAGGATGAGAAATAGAGAGGCTCTGAGATGGAGAGAGAAGTTAAGGAGAATCAAAGAATGAGAGATCGATGAAGACAATTTAGGGTTTGACAGATGAAAATAGAAATAAAAAATATGATGTGGGGGTGCAAGAAGGAGAGTGAGAACGCGAGAGAGAGAAGCATACACACACACACACACACACACAAACACACCTATATATATACGTATAGAGATGAAGAAATACAGAATGAAAGAAGACGAGAACAGAGAACACACACAGTGAGAAAGAAAGAGACAGAGAGATGGAGGGAGAGACAAGGCGTTGCATAGCAACAACGTAAAGTAAAGCTAAGCAAAGGGGAGATGCACAAATCAAAAAGTTGTACAACTAATGAGTGCTGCGGAGACATTTCATGGTGGACTTATAATTAGTTTCTAGTTTGTTCTCTTACGTCTGTCTCCTAGTTTATAGCTTGTTCCCTTACCTCTGTCTCCTAGTTTATAGTTTGTTCCCTTACGTCTGTCTCCTAGTTTGTAGTTTGTTCCCTTACCTCTGTTTCCTAGTTTATAGTTTGTTCCTTTACGTCTGTCTCCTAGTTTGTAGTTTGTTCCCTTACCTCTGTTTCCTAGTTTATAGTTTGTTCCCTTACGTCTGTCTCCTAGTTTATAGTTTGTTCCCTTACGTCTGTCTCCTAGTTTATAGTTTGTTCCCTTACCTCTGTTTCCTAGTTTATAGTTTGTTCCCTTACCTCTGTTTCATAGTTTATAGTTTGTTCCCTTACGTCTGTCTCCTAGTTTATAGTTTGTTCCCTTACGTCTGTCTTCTAGTTTGTAGTTTGTTCCCTTACCTCTGTCTCCTAGTTTGTAGTTTGTTCATTTACGACTGTCTCCTAGTTTGTAGTTTGTTCATTTACGACTGTCTCCTAGTTTGTAGTTTGTTCCCTTACGACTGTCTCCTAGTTTGTAGTTTGTTCCCTTACCTCTGTTTCCTAGTTTATAGTTTGTTCCCTTACCTCTGTTTCCTAGTTTATAGTTTGTTCCCTTACCTCTGTCTCCTAGTTTATAGTTTGTTCCCTTACCTCTGTCTCCTAGTTTGTAGTTTGTTCATTTACGACTGTCTCCTAGTTTGTAGTTTGTTCATTTACGACTGTCTCCTAGTTTGTAGTTTGTTCCCTTACGACTGCCTCCTAGTTTGTAGTTTGTTCCTTTATGACTCTCTCTTAGATTGTAGTTGGTTCCCTCACGACTCTCTCCTAGATTGCAGTTGGTTCCTTCACGATTCTCTCCTAGATTGTAGTTGGTTCCCTCACGACTCTCTCTTAGATTGTAGTTGGTTCACTTACGACTCTCTCCTAGATTGTAGTTGGTTCCCTCACGACTCTCTCCTAGATTGTAGTTGGTTCCCTAACGACTCTCTCTAAGATTGTAGTTATTTCCCTCACGACTCTCTCTCTCTAAGATTGTAGTTGGTTCCCTCACGACTCTCTCTCTAAGATTGTAGTTGGTTCCCTTACGACTCTCTCCTCGATTGTAGTTGGCTCCCTCACGACTCTCTCCTAGATTGTAGTTGGTTCCCTCACGACTCTCTCTCTATGATTGTAGTGTGTTTCCTTTATGACTCTCTCTAAGATTGTATTTGGTTCCCTCACGACTCTCTCCTAGATTGTAGTTTGTTCCCTTACGACTCTCTCCTAGATTGTAGTTGGTTCCCTCACGACTTTCTCCTAGATTGTAGTTGGTTCCTTCACGACTCTCTCTAAGATTGTAGTTGGTTCCCTCACGACTCTCCCCTAGATTGAAGTTGGTTCCCTCACGACTCTCTCCTAGATTGTAGTTGGTTCCCTCACGACTCTCTCCTAGATTGTAGTTGGTTCCCTCACGACTCTCTCCTAGATTGTAGTTTGTTCCCTTACGACTCTCTCTATGATTGTAGTTGGTTCCCTCACGACTCTCCCCTAGATTGAAGTTGGTTCCCTCACAACTCTCTCCTAGATTGTAGTTGGTTCCCTCACGACTCTCTCCTAGATTGTAGTTTGTTTCTTCACGACTCTCTCCTAGATTGCAGATGGTTCCCTCACGACTCTCTCTTTAAGATTGTAGTTGGTTCCCTTACGACTCTCTCCTAGATTGTAGTTGGTTCCCTCACAACTCTCTCCTAGATTGTAGTTTGTTCCCTTACGACTCTCTCCTAGATTGTAGTTGGTTCCCTCACGACTCTCTCCTGTATTGTAGTTTGTTCCCTTACGACTCTCTCCTAGATTGTAGTTGGCTCCCTCACGACTCTCTCCTAGATTGTAGTTGGTTCCCTCACGACTCTCTCTCTATGATTGTAGTGTGTTTCCTTTATGACTCTCTCTAAGATTGTAGTTGGTTCCCTCACGACTCTCTCCTAGATTGTAGTTTGTTCCCTTACGACTCTCTCCTAGATTGTAGTTGGTTCCCTCACGACTTTCTCCTAGATTGTAGTTGGTTCCTTCACGACTCTCTCTAAGATTGTAGTTGGTTCCCTCACGACTCTCCCCTAGATTGTAGTTGGTTCCCTCACGACTCTCTCCTAGATTGTAGTTGGTTCCCTCACGACTCTCTCCTAGATTGTAGTTGGTTCCCTCACGACTCTCTCCTAGATTGTAGTTTGTTCCCTTACGACTCTCTCTATGATTGTAGTTGGTTCCCTCACGACTCTCCCCTAGATTGAAGTTGGTTCCCTCACAACTCTCTCCTAGATTGTAGTTGGTTCCCTCACGACTCTCTCCTAGATTGTAGTTTGTTTCTTCACGACTCTCTCCTAGATTGCAGATGGTTCCCTCACGACTCTCTCTTTAAGATTGTAGTTGGTTCCCTTACGACTCTCTCTAAGATTGTAGTTGGTTCCCTCACAACTCTCTCCTAGATTGTAGTTTGTTCCCTTACGACTCTCTCCTAGATTGTAGTTGGTTCCCTCACGACTCTCTCCTGTATTGTAGTTTGTTCCCTTACGACTCTCTCCTAGATTGTAGTTGGTTCCCTCACGACTCTCTCTTAGATTGTAGTTGGTTCCCTCACGACTCTCTCCTAGATTGTAGTTGGTTCCCTCACGACTCTCCCTCTAAGATTGTAGTTGGTTCCCTCAGGGCTCTCTCTAAGATTGTAGTTGGTTCCCTCACGACTCTCTCTAAGATTGTAGCTGGTTCCCTCAGGACTCTCTCTTAGATTGTAGTTGGTTCCCTCACGACTCTCTCCTAGATTGTAGTGTGTTTCCTTTATGACTCTCTCCTAGATTGTAGTTGGTTCCCTCACGACTCTCTCCTAGATTGTAGTGTGTTTCCTTTATGACTCTCTCTAAGATTGTAGTTGGTTCCCTCACGACTCTCTCTAAGATTGTAGTTGGTTCCCTCACGACTCTCTCTCTTAGATTGTAGTTGGTTCCCTCACGACTCTCTCCTAGATTGTAGTTGGTTCCCTCACGACTCTCTCTTAGATTGTAGTTGGTTCCCTCAGGACTATTCTCGTCTATAGTTTTATAAACATCAATCATCACATGGCTAAAGCATTTAATTTCCATGTCAACTCAGGACCACAGTGAGGACGTGGAGACAGATCTTCACCAGCTCTGATTCGCTGAATCCGACGCAGGTTTAAATGTGAGACGTTGATCCCCCTACCCCTCGTATCATTCCAGCGTCGTCAGTTCACGCTCGCGAGCGCAAGAAAAATTGCTAGCAAAATTCTAGCTAAAGCTGTCAAACTATCGACAATAAACAGATAAAAACAAAATGAAGGTACCTCTGAAGTCGGAGACTATCTGCCTGTATGGCGAGGAACACCTGAGCAAAAAGACTGGCAGCGTGAAAAGGAGAGACAAAGTTATTTTCACATAAAATTCAATCTCTGAGGACTTTCCTAGGACTTTAAATATAGCGTAGGCAAGCAAGTTACAGAATTTGTGTTTATCTAGTTCTCGTAGTTAAAAGTTGGAGCAAACAAGGACGACATGCAGCTCAAAAAACCTTAACTACATACACCATATCAGCCTCAACTACATACACCATATCAGCCTCAACAACATACATCATATCAGCCTCAACTACATACACCATATCAGCCTCAACTACATACACCACATCAGCCTCAACTACATACACCACATCAGCCTCAACTACATACACCATATCAGCCTCAACTACATCACCATATCAGCCTCAACTACATACACCATATCAGCCTCAACTACATACACCATATCAGCTTCAACTACATACACTATATCAGCCTTAACTACATAAACCATATCAGCCTCAACTACATAAACCATATCAGCCTCAACTACATACACCATATCAGCCTCAACTACATACACCATATCAGCCTCAACTACATACATCATATCAGCCTCAACTACATACACCATATCAGCCTCAACTACATACACCATATCAGCCTCAACTACATACACCATATCAGCCTCAACTACATACACCATATCAGCCTCAACTACATACACCATATCAGCCAACTACATAAACCATATCAGCCTCAACTACATAGATCATATCAGCCTCAACTACATACATCATATCAGCCTCAACTACATACACCATATCAGCCTCAACTACATACATCATATCAGCCTCAACTACATACACCATATCAGCCTCAACTACATACACCATAGCAGCCTCAACTACATACACCATATCAGCCTCAACTACATACACCATATCAGCCTCAACTACATACACCATATCAGCCAACTACATAAACCATATCAGCCTCAACTACATACATCATATCAGCCTCAACTACATACATCATATCAGCCTCAACTACATACAACATATCAGCCTCAACTACATACATCATATCAGCCTCAACTACATACATCATATCAGCCTCAACTACATATACCATATCAGCCTTAACTACGTACACCATATCAGCCTCAACTACATACACCATATCAGCATCAACTACATGCTCCTCATCAGCCTCAATTACGTGCTCCTTATCAGCCTCTACTACATTCTCCAAATCAGCCTCAACTACATGCTCCACATCAGACTAAAAAACAACCTCCTCATCAGACTGAATTACATGCTCCTCATCAGCCTCAACTACGTGCTCCTCATCAGCCTCAACTACATGCTCTTTCTCAGCCTCAACTACATGCTCTTCATCAGCATCAACTACATGCTCTTTCTCAGCCTCTACTACATGCTCCTCATCAGCCTCTACTAAATGCTCTTTCTCAGTCTCAACTACACTCTCCTCAAAAGCCTCAACTACATGCTCTACTTTAGCCTAAATGACATGCTCCTCGTCAGCCTCAACTACGCTCTCCTCGTCAGCCTCAACTACACTCTCTTCATAAGCCTCAACAACATGTTCCACATCAGCCTCAACTACATGCTCTTTCTCAGCCTCAAGTGCATCCTCCTTTTCAGCCTCAACTACATGCTCCTCATCAGCCTCATCTACATGCTCCTCATCAGCCTCAACTACATGCTCTTTCTCAGCCTCAACTACATGCTCTTTCTCAGCCACTGCTACATGCTCCTCATCAGCCTCAACTACATGCCCTTTCTTAGCCTCAACTACATGCCCCTCATCAGCCTCAACTACACTCTCCTCATAAGCCTCAACTACATGCTCTACCTCAGCCTCAACTACACTCTCATCATAATCTTCAACTACATGCTCTTTCTCAGCCACTGCTACATGCTCCTCATCAGCCTCAACTACATGCCCTTTCTTAGCCTCAACTACATGCCCCTTATTAGCCTCAACTACACTCTCCTCATAAGCCTCAACTACATTCTCCTCATAATCTTCAACTACATGCTCCTCATCAGCCTCAAGTACATGCTCTTTCTCAGCCTCAATTACATGCTCCTCATCAGCCTCAAGTACATGCTCTTTCTCAGCCTCAATTACATGCTCCTCATCAGCCTCAACTATCCTTGGACAACAAACTCTAAGAAGGCATCAACAACTGGAGACTGACGGACCGTTGATTTCTTAAATCCCATTACGGTTAGCGACCACAATTTGATCCCATTTTCAGCATCCCATGAGCCCTTGCACTCTGCCCCAGTTCACGATATTGACATTAATGTTGAGGTATATCCAAATAAATAAATCCCACGTGATTTTTAAATACCTCTCGAATTTCCTGCCAACCAGCCCTCGATATCACCTCGGTGACACCTGGCGATCACAGTTCAGTAGGAACTATTTTTAGTTGAAAGTTTTCGTAGGAAAATTAAAAATTCGTAGCGGATGGATACACAAACAAAAAAATGGAAACATTTTGAGCCTGGGCTGCCCTGGTCTCCACGGAGGCAAGTGATCCCCTGGTGCCCTGGCTAGAAGAGGATGCTAATTTGGATGATAGAAATAATAAACAGAAGAGTACATGAGGTTGATGGAGGGCGCGGAGTAATTAGTTGGCGTTATATGTCAGAGCTGACGTAGACGAGTTCTCTTCTAGTTTGTGCTGTGAGGATGTGGAGTAAGGTGGAGGTGTGAGTCCAAGATAAGGTGAAAGGGTAGAGTAAGGTGGAGATGTGCGTCAAGGATAAGGTGGAGATGTGCGATGGTGGAGTAAGGTGGAGGTGTGAGTCCAAGATAAGGTGAAAGGGTAGAGTAAGGTGGAGATGGGCGTCAAGGATAAGGTGGAGATGTGCGATGGTGGAGTAAGGTGGAGGTGTGAGTCCAAGATAAGGTGAAAGGGTAGAGTAAGGTGGAGATGTGCGTCAAGGATAAGGTGGAGATGTGCGATGGTGGAGTAAGGTGGAGATGTGAGTCCAAGATAAGGTGAAAGGGTCGGGTAAGGTGGAGATGGGCGTCAAAGATAAGGTGAAAGGGTAGGGTAAGGTGCAAATGTGCGCCGGTGGAGTAAAGTGAGGATGTGCGTCAAATATAAGGTGCGAGGGTATATTAAGGTGGAGGAAATGTGCGTAAAATGTAAGGTGCAAGGTGGAGATGTGCGACGCTGGAGTAAAGGGGAGATGTGGCGATGCAACTTTTTCGTTTTGATACTTCAAGAATAGATGGCTCGGTTTAATAACAAATATAACCCATATCACGCCACATGATGATTCGTGGTCAGCGGTTGGTCAAGAGCACACCGTCCAGCACTCGGTCCTCGTGTAGCACTCGCTCATCCCTCGTTCCCACAACCACTACAACACCAACGAGTCTTCTACTCCCAATTGACCATCCATTTACCAATACCACTTCCTGCAGCGCAACCTCTGACCCGAGCTAACCTGTAACCTTTCTACGCGACCAATGCTGGTGAGGCAAGACGAAGGACGCAAGGGTCGTAGTTCAAAGGTAAGAGGCCATGTCACCGGAAACCAGTGAGAGTTTAAAAGTTGGGATATTGTCACAAAGGAAAGTTCTGACGAAATTAAAAGTCAAAACGTTCAGTTTACGAAACAAAATATTTATTGTTCAACAAATGCAACATCCAATAGGTTAAAAAAAAACAAATGTGGAAATATTTTTCTATTTAGCCCTTTCTAAAATGATACGCTGAAGAGGTAGGAAATAGGGAGGCAAGACGTCCTACAGCAACAAAGGCTTGTGTCAGGATCGGTACACCAGAACTATCTAGATCCTACTCCATCTCTTCGCAGTGCCTCTAGTAACAAACTAACCCGCCTAGTTAGGCGAAGCGAGAGAAGAAGAAGATGATGATAACGAAAATGCATAAAACAGGTTATGCTACAAATGGAGAACAACAACATTGACAATCATGAAGATACAGACTTTCATTAATGGATGCTTGCGCAGAATAAAAGGATGGAAATGGCAGGACAAAATCACTAACATAGAATTATGGAAATGTACCAGTCAAATACCAGTGGATAAAGTGATACAAGCTTACTCGCTAAAGTAGGAAAAGGTAAATATAAGACCATTATAAGAAATCATGGTTTAGGAAAAAGAAATATCATAGGAGAAAGATTATTGTAATTTTGTGAAGAAAACAGGCTGATAATATGTAACACCTTCTTTGAGCAAGAAAAAAGGAAATTATACACATGGAAAAGCCCTGGAGACAGGAAGAGGAATCAAATAGAGTACACAAATTTTACTAAAAGTTATACAGGGTAGGATTCAGAATAAAATCAATACTGAATTAGATGAGCAACAATTTGGATTCAGGGAAAACAGTGCGACAAAAGAAGCCATATTTAGCATGAGAACATTGATTGAAAAGTACACAGAAGTAAACAAACCAATATATGCCTGCTTTATAGACTACACCAAAGCTTTTGATAGAATACACCATAACCAACTTATAGATTGCCTAAAAGAGATAAATCTAGACGACACAGACATACAACTAATATGTGATCTGTACTGGGAGCAAACAGCAATAATAAGATATAACAAAGAGAACTCTACACCCATGGACATAAAAAGAGGAGTAAGACAAGGATGCATCCTATCACCAAGCTTGTTCAATCTATACACTGAGCAAATCTTTAAAAACATCTCAGAGATACCAGGTCTAAACATTAATGGAAAGATAATCAATAACCTGAGATATGCTGATGATACTGTTCTACTAGCAGAAAATCCTAAAGATCTACAACAATTACTTAATGTAATAAACATAACTAGCAAAAAATATGGACTAGATATGAATATCAAAAAGACTAAAACTATGATCATAAACAAAGAAAATTCTCAAGACCTACAAATAAATATCACATCTGGAGACAGTCCAGAGCTACAACTACCTGGGACATACTATAACCAATGATGGAAAATGTAAAATTGAAATAAACAAAAGAATAGGTATAGGAAAAAGTAATTTTAATGACATGAAAAATATACTAACAACAAAACAAATATCAGCAGGGCTGAAACTAAGACTGGCAAAATGTTACATCTTCTCAATATTCCTGTATGGTGCAGAAACATGGACATTAGACAAGAAAACAGAACTTAACAACAACTGAAAATAAAAAGAGAACTACTAAATAAAAAGACACAACAGCCTACTAAAAGTAATATTGGAAGGGAAAATACAAGGTAAAAAAAAAGAGGCAGACCAAGACTAACATGGACGAGTAACATTAAAAGATGGAAAAGTCAATCTATGACAACCTGCCCCAACAAAGCAAGAAACAGAGTGAAATGGCGATCCATGGTAGCCAACCTTCGTTGCGGAGATGGCACTCAATGATGATGATGAAAGAGATACAGAGAAGACGATGGCGCTGAATAGGACACACACTGAGGAAGCCAACTGAGAGTATTACACAACAGGACCTTTTTTTGAATACCCGGGGAAACGACAAAGAGGAAGACCAAGAAATTCTTGGAGGAGACAGACAGAAGTAGAGATGAAGATGACGGGGAAGACAAGGAACGGTCTTAAAAGAATGCCAAGAAACAGAACGACTTGGAAAGTGTTTGTTGAAGACCTATGCTCCACAGGTAGCTGAAAGGTAGAAGAGAGGTTATGCTACAGCTTTACGGCACTAAAAGCTACAACAGAAATAAAACCAACGTTACGGCAAGAATCATTCTTCGGGTAAGGTAAACGAAACAATAAAAAACAAAGACGAGTAGAAACACGAGCTGAGTTTGAGGGCACATTTTGAAACGAGGAAAAATAAACAATTAGGACAGAAACTGGTAGTACTCACTTTTTCCATGGGGTGTCAGGATGGCTGGTCCATACAGCTGAACAAATGTCGTTACAGTACATATTTATGTTTCCTGATGTTACCACCCCTACTTTTCTTCATCGATTCAAAAACCTGCAGAAAAAAAAACATAATCAAGTAGTTAAAGCTGGATTGGATGTCGTAACGTTATTGCTAATTTATTGTACACATATTGTGTCAGTTTTTTTTTTGTTTCCTTGCTTGTGTTCGCCCGATGACTAAAGGAATACACCTTCTCATCATCCGCCCTTAGGAGGACGTTAAGTGGGCGTGTCTGCGTTGTGTTGTGGTTTGAACTATGATATTTGCGCATTTCGGCCCAACACATTCGACCTCATCATGTTATTTTTGAGTACCGGGTTGTCTTCCCTTTTCGATCCCTACTCGTTCAACCAGATTAGACAGGTTAGTCTGTTACTAGAGTCACCACGGAGAGGCGGAGTCTGGATGGTTTTGGTTCACCGATCCTGCCGCAATCCATCAGCTGTGAGTGGCTGACACCTTGCAGCTGTGCAGCTGGGAGGCGACTTTGCCTCTTGATTTGTTGTTGTTTTGTTTAATCTGAAAGTGGCACACTGGTTCTAATCTCGGACATGTTGCAACATTTATCAAGATGTTCTAATCTCGGACATGTTGTAACATTTATCAAGATGTTCTAATCTCGGACATGTTGCAACATTTATCAAGATGTTCTAATCTCGGACATGTTTCAACATTTATCAAGATGTTCTAATCTCGGACATGTTTCAACATTTATCAAGATGTTCTAATCTCGGACATGTTGTAACATTTATCAAGATGTTCTAGTCTAGCACATGTCCCTCATTTTTTAAAAAGATATTTTACGGAAGTAGCTTATTGTTTAGACACTACCATTAAGTTAATATTTTGTTTTGGCATAGCAAATGTTTGTGTGTGAATGATATCTTAGCAGTCAGAACTTGTCACAGAAAGATCATAGCAAATGTTTATGTGTGAATGATATCTTAGCAGTCAGAACTTGTCACAGAAAGATCATAGCAAATGTTTGTGTGTGAATGATATCTTAGCAGTCAGAACTTGTCACAGAAAGATCATAGCAAATGTTTGTGTGTGAATGATATCTTAGCAGTCAGAACTTGTCACAGAAAGATCATAGCAAATGTTTGTGTGTGAATGATATCTTAGCAGTCAGAACTTGTCACAGAAAGATCATAGCAAATGTTTGTGTGTGAATGATATCTTAGCAGTCAGAACTTGTCACAGAAAGATCATAGCAAATGTTTGTGTGTGAATGATATCTTAGCAGTCAGAACTTGTCACAGAAAGATCATAGCAAATGTTTGTGTGTGAATGATATCTTAGCAGGCAGAACTTGTCACAGAAAGATCATAGCAAATGTTTATGTGTGAATGATATCTTAGCAGTCAGAACTTGTCACAGAAAGATCATAGCAAATGTTTATGTGTGAATGATATCTTAGCAGTCAGAACTTGTCACAGAAAGATCATAGCAAATGTTTGTGTGTGAATGATATCTTAGCAGGCAGAACTTATCACAGAAAGATCATAGCAAATGTTTATGTGTGAATGATATCTTAGCAGTCAGAACTTGTCACAGAAAGATCATAGCAAATGTTTGTGTGTGAATGATATCTTAGCAGTCAGAACTTGTCACAGAAAGATCATAGCAAATGTTTGTGTGTGAATGATATCTTAGCAGTCAGAACTTGTCACAGAAAGATCATAGCAAATGTTTGTGTGTGAATGATATCTTAGCAGTCAGAACTTGTCACAGAAAGATCATAGCAAATGTTTATGTGTGAATGATATCTTAGCAGTCAGAACTTGTCACAGAAAGATCATAGCAAAAGTTTGTGTGTGAATTATATCTTAGCAGGCAGAACTTGTCACAGAAAGATCATAGCAAATGTTTGTGTGTGAATGATATCTTAGCAGTCAGAACTTGTCACAGAAAGATCATAGCAAATGTTTGTGTGTGAATGATATCTTAGCAGTCAGAACTTGTCACAGAAAGATCATAGCAAATGTTTGTGTGTGAATGATATCATAGCAGTCAGAACTTGTCACAGAAAGATCATAGCAAATGTTTATGTGTGAATGATATCTTAGCAGTCAGAACTTGTCACAGAAAGATCATAGCAAATGTTTGTGTGTGAATGATATCATAGCAGTCAGAACTTGTCACAGAAAGATCATAGCAAATGTTTATGTGTGAATGATATCTTAGCAGTCAGAACTTGTCACAGAAAGATCATAGCAAGTGTTTGTGTGTGAATGATATCCTAGCAGTCAGAACTTGTCACAGAAAGATCATAGCAAATGTTTGTGTGTGAATGATATCTTAGCAGTCAGAACTTGTCACAGAAAGATCATAGCAAATGTTTGTGTGTGAATGATATCTTAGCAGTCAGAACTTGTCACAGAAAGATCATAGCAAATGTTTGTGTGTGAATGATATCTTAGCAGTCAGAACTTGTCACAGAAAGATCATAGCAAATGTTTGTGTGTGAATGATATCTTAGCAGTCAGAACTTGTCACAGAAAGATCATAGCAAATGTTTATGTGTGAATGATATCTTAGCTGTCAGAACTTGTCACAGAAAGATCATAGCAAATGTTTGTGTGTGAATGATATCTTAGCTGTCAGAACTTGTCACAGAAAGATCATAGCAAATGTTTGTGTGTGAATGATATCTTAGCTGTCAGAACTTGTCACAGAAAGATCATAGCAAATGTTTGTGTGTGAATGATATCTTAGCTGTCAGAACTTGTCACAGAAAGATCATAGCAAATGTTTGTGTGTGAATGATATCTTAGCAGTCAGAACTTGTCACAGAAAGATCATAGCAAATGTTTATGTGTGAATGATATCTTAGCAGTCAGAACTTGTCACAGAAAGATCATAGCAAATGTTTGTGTGTGAATGATATCTTAGCAGTCAGAACTTGTCACAGAAAGATCAAAGATTAGCAAGTCTAAGAGTTTCCGGAGATGCAATAATCAAGTTTGAACCACACAGGTTTCCCCCCCCCCCCCCCCCAAACTGAAGATACATCGTTTTCAGATCGCACGTCCGATAAACAACGTTGCATTCACCAGAGCCCGTGTGAAAGAATCTGTATCTAGTAAGATTTCCCACAGAACGTTACATTCACCACAGCCCGTGTGAAAGAATCTGTATCTAGTAAGATTTCCCACAGAACGTTACATTCACCACAGCCCGTGTGAAAGAATCTGTATCTAGTAAGATTTCCCACAGAACGTTACATTCACCACAGCCCGTGTGAAAGAATCTGTATCTAGTAAGATTTCCCACAGAACGTTACATTCACCACAGCCCGTGTGAAAGAATCTGTATCTAGTAAGATTTCCCACAGAACGTTACATTCACCACAGCCCGTGTGAAATAATCTGTCTGTAGTAAGATCTCCAAAGAACGTTGCATTCACTACAGGTCATGTGAAAGAATCTCTGTATCTAGCCAGATCTCCCACAGAACGTTACATTCACTACAAGTCATGTGAAAGAATCTCTGTCTCTAGCCAGATCTCCCACAGCACGTTACATTCACCACATGTCATGTGAAAGAATCTCTGTCTCTAGCCAGATCTCCCACAGCACGTTACATTCACTACAGGTTATGTGAAAGAATCTCTGTATCTAGCCAGATCTCCCACAGCACGTTACATTCACCACAGGTCATGTGAAAGAATCTCTGTATCTAGCCAGATCTCCCACAGCACGTTACATTCACCACAGGTCATGTGAAAGAATCTCTGTATCTAGCCAGATCTCCCACAGCACGTTACATTCACCACAGGTCATGTGAAAGAATCTCTGTCTCTAGCCAGATCTCCCACAGAACGTTACATTCACCACATGTCATGTGAAAGAATCCCTGCCTCTAGCCAGATCTCCCCTTCTTCTGTTATCAAGTTCAGGTGTCTTTGATATCTTGAAACCATCTTCTTCTTGGTCTGCTCCTGGTGTGTAGCCCAGGAAAACGCCTTCCATTATTGTTCTTCCAGTCCCATGTATCTTTTGATATCTTCTTCTTTTCTACCTTTTTAGCTCCCTGTGGAGCATAGGTCTTCAACAAACACTTTCCAAGTCGTTCTGTTGTATTTGCCATTCTTTTAAGATCATCCCATGTCTTCCCCGTCATCTTCATCTCTGCTCCTTCCTGTCTCTGTCTGACCTTCTTCTTGGTCCGCTCCTGGTGTGTCGCCCATGAACAACGCCTTCCATTATCGTTGTTTCAGTCCGGTGTGTCTTTTGACTTGGCCATCGTATTTTATTTGGGTTAACGGGGTAGAGTTCTGCCCTACCAAAGGAGGAGTAAGACGTCTCCTTTCCTCTGCCAGTTTTCGGGACACCCTTGGGCAAGGTGGAGCTCCCGTTTAGCCCCCCCTACCAGGGTTATGTGAATCCATTGGAGCAGGTGGTGGATGGTGTTGTGGGAGCAGCCGAAAAGTATGGCTGGTTTTTAATTCCCAACTCAGTGATGGCAGGCAGAGGATCTCATGTATAGAGACAATGGCTGCGATCTCCGACTAGTACAGTCACTGCCAAGAAGGAAAGTAATGGCAAACTACCTTCTTATATTGCCTAGACAAATCATGACAAATCACAATGGAAAGAAGGACAGAATATATCCGTCAACTCTATGATGATGAAAGACCAGAGTTAAACAATTCAAACAAAGACACAGGACCACCAATAATGCAGAGTGAAGTGGAGAACGCAATTCAACACATTAAAAGAGGCAAAGCTCCAGGTCCCGACAATATAACAATCGAAGAGATAAATGCATTAGGAGAGCTGGGAGTAAAAGTCATAACAAAACTACTCAATGGCATATATAACACTGGACATATACCCGAAGATCTACTAAAATCTATTTTTCTAGTCATACCGAAGAAGTCAGGAGCCACTAATTGTGAAGACCATCGCACTATTAGTCTCATGAGCCATATGACGAAAATATTACTAAGAATCATCATGAGACGTGTAAGGAACAAAATAAAACCAGAAATAAGCGAGGAACAATGTGGAATTGTGGAAGGAAAGGGCTTTGATAGAAAGATCTATAGAGTTAAAGAAAGATCTGTATATGTGCTTTATAGACTACACAAAAGCATTTGACAAAGTAAAGCATGTGGAAATAATTAATATGTTGGAGAAATTAAACATTTATGGCAAGGATCTGAGAATCATAAAAAACATGTGCTGGCAACAAACAGCAGATATACGAATTAACAACCAAACAGGACAATTTCAATATATAAAGCAAGGAGTCATACAAGGCTGTGTTCTGTCACCGGATTTGTTTTCACTTTACAGCGAATATATTATGAGATCAATAGTAGACAAAAAAGGAATTGAAGTCAACGGTCACAACATAAATAATTTGCGATATGCGGATGACACAGTCTTAATAGCAGAGACAGAGAATGAACTACAAGAAATGATAGACATAATAGTTGAAGAAAGCAACAAGAAAGGTCTCAGTCTGAATAGTAAGAAAACAGAAGTAATGGTTATATCGAAGAAACAATCATCACCATCATGCAGCATAAAAATAAACGAGACAAATCTGAAACAAGTACAACGTTTCAAATACTTGGGCATAATAATAACGTCAGATGGGAGATGCACCACAGAAATAACAAGCAGAATAGCTCCGGACAAAATAGCATTTCAGAAAATGAAAAATATCTTATGCAACAAATCTATGTCAATAGAAGTGAGAAAGACAGTTTATCGGTGCTATATAGAACCAATTCTGACCTATGGAAGCGAATTATGGACAATAGACAAACAAATGAAAAAACGATTAGAGGCCACAGAGATGGGATTTCTCAGAAGAATGTTGTAAGTTCCATGGGTAGAAAAGAAAAAGACCAATGATGAAGTTCTCAAAGAGGCCAACACAAAAAGGGAGCTCACAAGAAACATAAGAAACATCAGAAAGAAACAATCAACATTTTTGGGCCACATCATGAGAAGAGGAAAGTTGCAATACTTGGTTACAACTGGCAAATTAAAGGAAAGAGAGTTCGCAGAAGAGAAAGAGAGAAAATACTGGATAGCTTGGTGTCATGGCATGCAGTCAAAAACAGACCTGATACGATGCACTATAGATAGAAGATTGTGGAAGGACATGATCGCCTACTCCGACCGGTATGGCACATGATGATCGTAGTATTTTAATTTCCTCTGTGGAGTGGGTGTTTATGAGCCAGTTCTTTCAAATGTCTAATTACATCTATTAATATGTTTTCTTTTCTATTTTTTAAAAAATTATCCAAGGTATCTTACGGATTTTTCTGTTTCATTTTGTTTTAAGATACTTCTTCTAATCACTTTGAATATAAATGGAAGAAGCATGTGTATTGAAAGACATAAATTGGCAATTCAACGAAAATATCGGCTACTACAACTGTCCATTTGTTTTTAACCTTTTTTTTTTCTTTTTACAGACAGTTGGAATGGGTTTACCCTTTCTACCGTTTTCCTGAACATTGATATTTTGGTTACGGAAGGTCCCCGTTTTCACAGCAAACGAATTAACATCCATAATTGCTACATCGCCCGTGCCAGTGGAATCATCCGAATTACTAACTCATCTCCCAAACAAAGAAAGGTAGCTGTAGTCCCCATCATAGCAGTCTCAGCACACGCCAAAAGGCATAAGGCGAAACCGCACAGAAAGTGAACACAGTCAACTGTTCCCTGCCATACGATATCATCATGATCGTAAACAATTGGAATATCTAAAAATGATAAAAACGGATGAAACACACAGCTCGCGGTGTGCACAGAGCACCTAACTCAGTAGCTCCTGCAACAAGCCGGACTTGGATTTCATGCACTGCCTTCAATGGTTCCTGCCGCCTATCCACCAAATTGACCGGAAGTTTACGTCCTCCTGAAAATGATGATCGCCATATTTGTTAAAACTGTACAGCGCTTGATGATGTTAGGACATCGTTGTTGCCTCCAATACCGAACTTATAAAACACAATCGTCGGATTATCCCCGTCGCACTTCAAACAACAGACCGTAAGGTTAGCGTATGGCCGGTCTAGGGATATACGATGAGCCATCATGATGACGTAGCACACACAACAATGGCTGCGCTCTAGAAATTTCTGATTACTCTAGTGAATGTAGCCTACAACGAACGAAACACGGTACAAATTCCCTAAAGAGATAAAACTGCGGCTGACTTGACGAAGCAGTTCACATTAATAAGTTGTAACATGTAAATGACTTGCGTCAAGCAATTCCAACAACGGTCATGAACAGCACTCACTGTGACGTAAATGGCAGATCAACTCTAGACGGTGGAAGGTCGCATTCACGACACTTGATTTGTCAAAAAGGAATATTGCAATGCGTACTACTCCGCTTCATCGGCGCAAATGTGTTGAGTAGAAAATAATTTTGACTTTAACGCAGAAAATTGCAATGGAGAGCCGAAATTAATCAGCCTCCAAATGCAACTTCTGCAGTGATCGAGAGAACGTGAACTAGTTCCACCATCTTGGAAACGGAAGTCCTGATAGTTTCCTGAACTATTGTTATGTAGTTTATTACAAAGCAGATTTCCAAATCGTCTTCAACGGCTTGTCTTTGCAGATCCCCAGAGAATAGATTGAAAAGGTTGACTATTTAACCGGGGAAAAAAAAAAAACATACTATCGCAGAAAGAAACATCGTAGGAAAAAAAACAATGTAGAAAAAAACATCGTAGGGAAAAAAACATCGCGGAAAAAAAACACAGAAAAAAAAAGCCCATTGCAGAAAAAAAATACCTCACAGAAAATTCATCACAGAAAAATCAAAGCGGGGAAAATTCATCGCAAGAATCAAAAATTATAATTGTAGGAAGTAAACACTCGGGTGTGGCAAATAAATGTTTGTAGCCGACAATCCAAACATGATTATCTGACAAGGCAGCGCTTAGACTGCTTTCTACTGAGCTGAAACTATAACAAAACATCAACAATTGCTGTAGGACTTCCGCGGAGTTAAATTATTTGTTATTGGTGTAGGAACGACCCCCAAGTTAACTAATCCCGTCAGTGATGCCCCAACGACCCCCGAATTTGATGCCCCAACGACCCCCAAGTTAACTAATCCCGTCAGTGATGCCCCAACGACCCCCGAATTTGATGCCCCAACGACCCCCGAATTAACTAATCCCGTCAGTGATGCCCCAACGACCCCCGAATTAACTAATCCCGTCAGTGATGCCCCAACGACCCCCGAATTAACTAATCCCGTCAGTGATGCCCCAACGACCCCCGAATTAACTAATCCCGTCAGTGATGCCCCAGCGACCCCCGAATTAACTAATCCCGTCAGTGATGCCCCAGCGACCCCCGAATTAACTAGTCCCGTCAGTGATGCCCCAACGACCCCCGAATTAACTAGTCCCGTCAGTGATGCCCCAGCGACCCCCGAATTAACTAATCCTGTCAGTGATGCCCCAGCGACCCCCGAATTAACTAATCCGATCAGTGATGCCCCAACGACCCCCTAATTAACTAATCTCGTCAGTGATGCCCCAAGACCCCCGAATTAACTAATCCTGTCAGTGATGCCCCAGCGACCCCCGAATTAACTAATCCCGCCAGTGATGCCCCAACGACCCCAGAATTAACTAATCCCGCCAGTGATGCCCCAACGACCCCAGAATTAATTAATCCCATCAGTGATGCCCCAGCAATCCCCGAATTAACTAATCCGATCAGTGATGCCCCAACGACCCCCGAATAAACTAATCCCATCAGTGATGCCCCAACGACCCCCGAATAAACTAATCCCATCAGTGATGCCCCAACGACCCCCGAATTAACTAATCCCGCCAGTGATGCCCCAAGACCCCCGAATTAACTAATCCTGTCAGTGATGCCCCAACGACCCCAGAATTAATTAATCCCGTCAGTGATGCCCCAACGA
Source organism: Megaustenia siamemsis (assembly GCA_032433765.1). Classification (NCBI taxonomy): domain Eukaryota; kingdom Metazoa; phylum Mollusca; class Gastropoda; order Stylommatophora; family Ariophantidae; genus Megaustenia; species Megaustenia siamemsis. The sequence continues at coordinate 30,718,681 of JAVIAB010000104.1, read as the reverse complement.
CCCCAGAATTAACTAATCCCGTCAGTGATGCCCCAACGACCCCCGAATTATGGGACACCGAAGATAACGACTCAAATTCAAACACATCGTTACCCCAACCCTTATTTCAGTAACTTCTGTATCTCATTTCTTATCTTCCCATCAAATTCTCTGTACCTTCTGCAATAACCCCAACTATATGGCTACTAATTTCTTGATCACATCAAACATGTCTAGACAAAATAATGAAAATAAAATCACACGTTACTTTGAAAGTGAATATATCACTGCAGAACATAAAGAAGGTTAATAGATGAATAGTTAATCTCTTTATAGAGAGGTAAAGATATAAAGGGGACAAATAATAATAAATGAATATTATTATAGAGAGAAACTTCAGAGGCGATAATCAGCGAATCAATTCAGAGGAAGAGATATGTTTACAGCACTCGGAAAAAAAATGACAAATAATGAACAACAGAAAAAAATACAAAGAACAAATATATGGACAAAGCAGGATCGAACCCGTACTCAGTGGCACAGCGCCTTGCCACGAAAAGCCAAACGCTAGGGAACACTGCCACTCAGCTAACTTTAGTTAGTTTTGGTCCACATCTTTGTTTTGTTTTTTTCTGTTGTTGATTATTTGTCATTTTTTTCCGAGTACTGTAAACATATCTCTTCCTCTGAATTGATTTAAAGATATACAGACAGGCTCGGAAACAAATGCTGATTCTTGTAAAACGTAGTTCATAAAAATCGTGGTTTAGAAATAATTTAAAACTTGGTTTAGAATTAGTTTAAAACTTGGATTAGAAATAATTTAAGGCTTGTTTAAGATGTAATTGAAGCCCGGTTTAGAAATAATTTAATACATGGATTAGAAATAATTTAAAACGTGGATTAAAAAAAAATTAAAACTTGTATAAAAAGTAATTGAAACAGGTTTAGTAATAATTTAATACGTGGATTAAAAATAATTTAAAACGTGGATTATGAAAACGTTTATTTAAAACTTGCATAAGAAGTAATTGAAACCTGGTTTAGAAATAATTTAAAAAGTGGATTATGAAAACGTTTATTTAAAACTTGCATAAGAAGTAATTGAAACCTGGTTTAGAAATAATTTAATACGTGGATTAGAAATAATTTAATACGTGGATTAGAAATAATTTAAAACGAGGATTAGAAATAATTTAAAACGAGGATTAGAAATAATTTTTAATGTGGATTAAAAATAATTCATAACTTGGTTTATGAATAATTTAAAACAAGGATCAGAAACACTTAAAAACTTGTTTTACTAATAATTTAAAAATTGGTTTGCAAATAATTAAACACTTTTTTTCCAAATAAATAAAAATTTGTTCATAAAAAAATTACGGAAAGAATAAACATGAAATTGTTATGAGAAGGTAGATGATAGAAAAACTGGACAACAAAAACATACGAATGAAGTATTCTATGTCTGTAATGACCAGCACTATCGAAATGTGTAATTATAATTATATAAGTTAAGTGTTCTACAGTAGGGGAGAAGTAAAGGCATCAAGATGCACCAAGATGTATAGAGATGCGAATCTGCTGTAAAGCTGATTGTAATGTCGATTCAAAGGAAAAAAAAACAAAGTGGTATAGTAACAGCTTTACGTGGTAATTAACAAAACAAATGTCGACGTTTCGGCCAAGTAAGCCTACAGCTGGAACAACAAACAATAACTCAAAAATATATATAAGGATATGTACACAAATCTAACTGCATGGCGATAATATGCTAGATACTCAAGAAAGGAAATAAAAAAAAAAGGGTCACTTCCCTGTGTTCTAGAAAGTGGTCAGCTTCTGAATGAACTAAAATAAATGGACGGGATGACCAACTATATATCTCACTGACTAGCCAGTCAGGTGAGAAGGCGGGATGACCAACTATATATCTCACTGACCAAGCAGTCAGGTGATGACCAGCTATATATCTCACTGACTAGCCAGTCAGGTGAGAAGGCGGGATGACCAACTATATATCTCACTAACTAGCCAGCCAGGTGAGAAGGCGGGATGACCAACTATATATCTCACTGACTAGGCAGTCAGGTGGGAAGGCGGGATGACCAACTATATATCTCACTGACTAGGCAGTCAGGTGGGAAGGCGGGATGACCAACTATATATCTCACTGACTAGGCAGTCAGGTGAGAAGGCGGGATGACCAACTATATATCTCACTGACTAGGCAGTCAGGTGGGAAGGCGGGATGACCAACTATATATCTCACTGACTAGGCAGTCAGGTGAGAAGTCGGGATGACCAGCTATATATCTCACTGACCAGGCAGTCAGGTGAGAAGGCGAGAAGACCAGCTATATATCTCACTGACTAGGCAGTCAGGTGAGAAGGCGGGATGACCAACTATATATCTTACTGACTAGGCAGTCAGGTGAGAAGGCGGGATGACCAACTATATATCTCACTGACTAGGCAGTCAGGTGAGAAGGCGGGATGACCAACTATATATCTCACTGACTAGGCAGTCAGGTGAGAAGGCGGGATGACCAACTATATATCTCACTGACTAGGCAGTCAGGTGAGAAGGCGGGATGACCAACTATATATCTCACTGACTAGGCAGTCAGGTGAGAAGGCGGGATGACCAACTATATATCTCACTGACTAGGCAGTCAAGTGAGAAGGCGGGATGACCAACTATATATCTCACTGACTAGGCAGTCAGGTGGGAAGGCGGGATGACCAACTATACATCTCACTGACTAGGCAGTCAGGTGAGAAGTCGGGATGACCAGCTATATATCTCACTGACTAGGCAGTCAGGTGAGAAGGCGAGAAGACCAGCTATATATCTCACTGACTAGGCAGTCAGGTGAGAAGGCGGGATGACCAACTATATATCTCACTGACCAGGCAGTCAGGTGAGAAGGCGGGATGACCAGCTATATATCTCACTGACCAGGCAGTCAGGTGAGAAGGCGGGATGACCAACTATATATCTCACTGACCAGGCAGTCAGGTGAGAAGGCGAGATGACCAGCTATATATCTCACTGACCAGGCAATCAGGTGAGAAGGCGAGAAGACCAGCTATATATGTCACCGACTAGGCAGTCAGGTGGGAAGGCGGGATGACCAACTATATATCTCACTGACCAGGCAGTCAGGTGAGAAGGCGGGATGACCAGCTACATATCTCACTGACTAGGCAGTCAGGTGAGAAGGCGGGATGACCAACTATATATCTCACTGACCAGGCAGTCAGGTGAGAAGGCGGGATGACCAACTATATATCTCACTGACTAGGCAGTCAGGTGGGAAGGCGGGATGACCAACTATATATCTCACTGACTAGGCAGTCAGGTGAGAAGTCGGGATGACCAGCTATATATCTCACTGACTAGGCAGTCAGGTGAGAAGGCGGGATGACCAACTATATATCTCACTGACCAGGCAGTCAGGTGAGAAGGCGGGATGACCAACTATATATCTCACTGACTAGGCAGTCAGGTGGGAAGGCGGGATGACCAACTATATATCTCACTGACTAGGCAGTCAGGTGAGAAGTCGGGATGACCAGCTATATATCTCACTGACCAGGCAGTCAGGTGAGAAGGCGAGAAGACCAGCTATATATCTCACTGACTAGGCAGTCAGGTGAGAAGGCGGGATGACCAACTATATATCTCACTGACCAGGCAGTCAGGTGAGAAGGCGGGATGACCAGCTATATATCTCACTGACTAGGCAGTCAGGTGAGAAGGCGAGAAGACCAGCTATATATGTCACCGACTAGGCAGTCAGGTGGGAAGGCGGGATGACCAACTATATATCTCACTGACTAGGCAGTCAGGTGAGAAGGCGGGATGACCAACTATATATCTCACTGACTAGGCAGTCAGGTGAGAAGGCGGGATGACCAGCTATATATCTCACTGACTAGGCAGTCAGGTGAGAAGGCGAGAAGACCAGCTATATATGTCACCGACTAGGCAGTCAGGTGGGAAGGCGGGATGACCAACTATATATCTCACTGACCAGGCAGTCAGGTGAGAAGGCGGGATGACCAGCTATATATCTCACTGACTAGGCAGTCAGGTGAGAAGGCGGGATGACCAACTATATATCTCACTGACTAGGCAGTCAGGTGAGAAGGCGGGATGACCAACTATATATCTCACTGACTAGGCAGTCAGGTGAGAAGGCGAGAAGACCAGCTATATATGTCACCGACTAGGCAGTCAGGTGGGAAGGCGGGATGACCAACTATATATCTCACTGACCAGGCAGTCAGGTGAGAAGGCGAGAAGACCAGCTATATATCTCATTGACTAGGCAGTCAGGTGAGAAGGCGGGATGACCAACTATATATCTCACTGACCAGGCAGTCAGGTGAGAAGGCGGGATGACCAGCTATATATCTCACTGACCAGGCAGTCAGGTGAGAAGGCGAGAAGACCAGCTATATATGTCACCGACTAGGCAGTCAGGTGGGAAGGCGGGATGACCAACTATATATCTCACTGACCAGGCAGTCAGGTGAGAAGGCGGGATGACCAGCTATATATCTCACTGACTAGGCAGTCAGGTGAGAAGGCGGGATGACCAACTATATAACTCACTGACTAGGCAGTCAGGTGGGAAGGCGGGATGACCAACTATATAACTCACTGACTAGGCAGTTAGGTGAGAAGGCGGATGACCAGCTATATATGTCACCGACTAGGCAGTCAGGTGAGAAGGCGGGATGACCAACTATATAACTCACTGACTAGGCAGTCAGGTGAGAAGGCGGGATGACCAACTATATATCTCACTGACTAGGCAGTCAGGTGAGAGTGCGGGATAACCAGCTATATATCTCACTGACCAGGCAGTCAGGTGGGAGAACGGAAGTGTTCTAATGATATGCGGAGGTGGGTACAAGATACCTATACACTGTGTGCATCTAACTGTGTGTGTGCACAACTAACAGATGTGTAATAAAAAACATGTGTACCTAACCACACACGCGTGCAGGCATAAAACCGTATATACTGCCACAAGGCACACAAAAGAAAACCCGAAGATGTCTAAATGTGCCAATACATATGCAGATAAATATACATACATGAATAGGTGCGGTAGCGCATGGGGGTAAAAATGTGGTTGGTGTCCAATGTGTATGAGAGCGATATGTTCATGCCATGGGGGGACAGCGAACCCAACTGGGCAATGAGGCGATTCTCAAGAGCTAACCGGCTGCGAATGATGGAGTGACATGAGACAATGCCGGTAACTTGCATGTCAGGTTTACCACTATGGCCAGGGGAGTTGAAATGGGCAGACACTGGGCTGCCAGTCTTTTGCTCAACATCGCGAAGAAGCTCACAAAATCTTCACTCAGGCGTCGTCCAGACTAGCCCACATGCGTCATCTGGCAATGTTAAAATTATTCGTTATTCTAAAGTAGCCTCCGTCAGAGTTGACTATGGATTTTGAAGCCGCTAGGAAACGTTATTCTTTTGTTTCGCTTTCGCCGTGTATTCTCTGTTTCTATTAAATCTGTCTACTTCTTGCTTGAGTTTGAGCTTTCGAGTGTCTTTCCAAAGATTGTGGTTGGCAACTATTTTTTTCCCAGACTGTAGGGTTAAAGTTTAGTCTTCGTTCACGTTTACACGCGTCTTTAAATCGGAGTTTTGGGCGCCTCCTAGTTTGTTTGCTATCTGCTAAATTATTCTATACTACCGTGTTTATGTGAAATTACTTGTAGCATTGAAATTTGTAATTTTAAACATATTAGCTAAGATTTCTATATTATCGTGTTTATTTGTAATGAACTATATGCAATTTTGTAATTTTGAATTATAAATACAAGCTAAGTATTCTACCAGGATATCACGTTTATTTGTTGCCTTGAATGTGACCAACGACACAAAGATACTCCTACGTCTGCATAGTAAGTGATTCGATGAGCATGATAAAGTGGGGGAGGGCTCTGTACGCAAGCAGTGGGTAGAATCGTTGCAGAAGTAAAAAAATACGTAAGGTCACCTTTGTCTACGTCCCTGGACATGCGGGAGTACGGGCAAATAAAAGAGCGGACAGGTTGGCTAGTTGTCCTGTCATTGAAGACGGTTAACCAATGAACTGGGCAGACATCATCAATGCCCTTCAAGATGTGGGAAGGGCACATGACTTCGACAACCATGAGTCCACGTTACTCCTTCGAATGAAAGAGATTGGGAGTTAATATGGGCACAGCCAGAAACGAGAAACTTAGTGGGCATGTAAGAAGACTTATCAACCAACACAGAACTGGAGTCGTCAGTCCCTGGACACTGCGGGACTTGCTGAGGAGGGGATCTGAGCACCCATTAATATGTTCGGAGTGCAATGATGATGAGTCGCAAATAACTCAATAACTCTTACGAAATTCCGTGACCGAAACGTTATATTATGTTTTGTTAAATAGTTTAGCTGTTCATCACATGTTTACGTGTATGTGTTCAGGTTCTGTCCAGCTTTATGCGCCGGCCCACACACAATCAACGTCTTGTCATTATCTCCGGTCCAAATAAATAATTAGCCAATACCTTGACCCCAACTTCCTTAATCTCCACCAAGGACTTGCACGGCAAGTGACAAGTTTGTCAGTGGTACTTTAGTTGATTTGCTCATTGTGTCTTTCCAGGAAGATCAAATACACATCTTTGTTCTATTCTATATTCAAAGTAATTAGAAGAAACTGTATCCGAACAGTTTAAATGTGTTGTGGTCAAAACTTGAATCTCGTACAACATAAACTTATTCTTCCTCTTCTACCTTTCACCTCCCTGTGGAGATGGTCTTCAACAAACACTTTCACCTCCCTGTGGAGCATAGTTCTTCAACAAACACTTACAGCTCCCTGTGGAGATGGTCTTCAACAAACACTTTCAGCTCCCTGTGGAGATGGTCTTCAACAAACACTTTCACCTCCCTGTGCAGCATAGTTCTTCAACAAACACATTCACCGCCCTGTGGAGATGGTCTTCAACAAACACTTTCACCTTCCTGTGGAGATGGTCTTCAAAAACACTTTCACCTCCCTGTGGAGATGGTCTTCAACAAACACTTTCAGCTCCCTGTGGAGATGGTCTTCAACAAACACTTTCACCTCCCTGTGGAGATGGTCTTCAACAAACACTTTCACATCCCTGTAGAGATGGTCTTCAACAAACACTTTCAGCTCCCTGGGGAGATGGTCTTCAACAAACACTTTCACCTCCCTGTGTAGATGGTCTTCAACAAACACTTTCAGCTCCCTGTGGAGATGGTCTTCAACAAAAACTTTCAGCTCCCTGTCTGTGGAGATGGTCTTCATCAAACACTTTCAGCTCCCTGTGGAGATGGTCTTCAACAAAAACTTTCAGCTCCCTGTCTGTGGAGATGGTCTTCATCAAACACTTTCAGCTCACTGTGGAGATGGTCTTCAACAAACACTTTCAGCTCCCTGTGGAGATGGTCTTCAACAAAAACTTTCAGCTCCCTGTCTGTGGAGATGGTCTTCAACAAACACTTTCACCTACCTGTGGAGATGGTCTTCAACAAACACTTTCACCTCCCTGTGGAGATGGACTTCAACAAACACTTTCACCTCCCTGTGGAGATGGTCTTCAACAAACACTTTCACCTCCCTGTGGAGCATAGTTCTTCAACAAACACTTTCAGCTCCCTGCGGAGATGGTCTTCAACAAACACTTTCACCTCCCTATGGAGATGGTCTTCAACAAACACTTTCAGCTCCCTGTGGAGATGGTCTTCAACAAACACTTTCACCGCCCTGTGGAGATGGTCTTCAACAAACACATTCACCTCCCTGTGGAGATGGTCTTCAACAAACACTTTCACCTCCCTGTGGAGATGGTCTTCAACAAACACTTTCAGCTCTTCGTGGAGCATAGGTCTTCAACAAACACTTTCAGCTCCCTGTGGAGCATAGGTCTTCAACAAACACTTTCAGCTCCCTGTGGAGCATAGGTCTTCAACAAACACTTTCACCTCCCTGTGGAGATGGTCTTCAACAAACACTTTCAGCTCCCTGTGGAGATGGTCTTCAACAAACACTTTCAGCTCCCTGTGGAGATGGTCTTCAACAAACACTTTCAGCTCCCTGTGGAGATGGTCTTCAACAAACACTTTCACCTCCCTGTGGAGATGGTCTTCAACAAACACTTTCACCTCCCTGGGGAGATGGTCTTCAACAAACACTTTCACCTCCCTGTGGAGATGGTCTTCAACAAACACTTTCGCCTCCCTGTGGAGATGGTCTTCAACAAACACTTTCAGCTCCCTGTGGAGATGGTCTTCAACAAACACTTTCAGCTCCCTGTGGAGATGGTCTTCAACAAACACTTTCACCTCCCTGTGGAGATGGTCTTCAACAAACACTTTCAGCTCCCTGTGGACATGGTCTTCAACAAACACTTTCACCTCCCTGTGGAGATGGTCTTCAACAAACACTTTCAGCTCCCTGTGGAGCATAGGTCTTCAACAAACACTTTCAGTTCCCTGTGGAGATGGTCTTCAACAAACACTTTCAGCTCCCTGTGGAGATGGTCTTCAACAAACACTTTCACCTCCCTGTGGAGATGGTCTTCAACAAACACTTTCACCTCCCTGTGGAGATGGTCTTCAACAAACACTTTCAGCTCCCTGTGGAGATGGTCTTCAACAAACACTTTCACCTCCCTGTGGAGATGGTCTTCAACAAACACTTTCAGCTCCCTGTGGAGATGGTCTTCAACAAACACTTTCACCTCCCTGTGGAGATGGTCTTCAACAAACACTTTCACCTCCCTGTGGAGATGGTCTTCAACAAACACTTTCAGCTCCCTGTGGAGATGGTCTTCAACAAACACTTTCAGCTCTTCGTGGAGCATAGGTCTTCAACAAACACTTTCAGCTCCCTGTGGAGCATAGGTCTTCAACAAACACTTTCAGCTCCCTGTGGAGATGGTCTTCAACAAACACTTTCAGCTCTTCGTGGAGCATAGGTCTTCAACAAACACTTTCAGCTCCCTGTGGAGCATAGGTCTTCAGCAAACACTTTCAGCCCCCGTGGAGCATATGTCTTCAACAAACACTGTCCATGTCGTTCTGTTTCCTGCCATTCTTTTAAGATCATATCATGTCTTCCCCATCATCATCTCTGCTTCTATCTGTCTTCTCCAAGAATTCCTTGGTCTTCTTCATTGTATTTTCCCCTGGGGATTCCAAATAGGCCCTGTTGTGTAATAGTCTCAGTTGGCTTCCGCAGTGTGTGTCCTATCCAGCGCCACCGTCCTCGCTGTATCTCGTTATCAACAGGTATTTGACTGGAATTTAACTTCAATGTTAAGTCAGTCTTATAATATGGTTGAGAAACATGGAGAACAACTAAAATGACAATCATGAAGATACAGACTTCTATTAATGGATGCTTACGCAGAATAAAAGGATGGAAATGGCAGAACAAAATCACTAACATAGAATTATGGAAATGTACAGAAACGCATAGATTCTCCAACCTTCGATATTTTTGTAACAATCGTGAGCGACCAGTCTTCATGCATACATAAATGTTTCTCTGAGCTAAAAGTTGTACTTCTTAGTGTGTGTGATGTCACAAATTGAAACCACTTCCATATACATATATATGATGCACCACAGAAATAAAAAGCAGAATAGCTCAGGCCAAAATAGCATTTCTGAAAATGAAAAAAAATCCTGTGCAGCAAGTCTATGTCAATAGAAATGAGAAAGAAAGTTCATCGGTGCTATATATCCATTTGTGACCAATGGAAGTGGATCATGGACAGTAGACAAACAAAGAAAAAGACGATTGGAGACTAGAGACGGGATTTCTCAGATTAATGTTGAAAGTTAGTGACCATCTCTAAAGTCCATCTGCTAAAACATCAGAAAGAAACAATCAAAACATCAGACAGAAACAATCAAAATATAAGAAAGAAACAATCAAAACATCAGAAAGAAACAATCAACATCTGTCGGGCACATCATGGGATGAGGAAAGTTGGAATACTTGGTTACAACTGGCAAAATAAAAGGAAAGAGAGATCGCGGACGACAAAGAGAGAAGATACTAGTTAGCTTCGTGCCATGGCAAGGAAAACAGTCAACAACAGAATTAATACGATGCACGGTGGATAGAAAATTGCACAGGAACATGATCGCCTACGCCAACCAGTATACCACATGATATATATATATATATATGTTTGTATATATATATATATATAGTATTTATATTTATATATTTATTTATATAGCTTTATAGTTTATATATATATAATTTTTAAAGTTATATATACTCTCTCCTGAATAATTTCATGTTTCAACTATTTAAATTAATTACCACTAATAAAACAGCAGATAAGATATCTCATTCCTTACCTTATCCAAATTCCCAGGTAGCGATTTTACCGTTACTGCTCATATTAGTGTTGGCTTCAAGACCAAATGTTGCGAGCGCTGTGTCGTGAAGAACGTTGCTAGTTCTCCTGAACAGGGCGAAACTATGGCGTACTATACGCTGGTCCAGAAGACATGCTCCCACGCAGCGTAAACTCACAAAGTTATATCAGACCAGCACAGCTAGGGCGGTGGTTCGAATCTATAACTTCTCAAACAAAGTTACACACAACCTGGCTAAAAATAGATCTAGATTTATCTAGATGGACGTGCCAAGACGTAAGCTAATTTAATTTCGGCTGCACAATAAGTAAATAATGTAAAACTGTATAAGGAATAAATAATGTAAAACTGTAAAAGGAATAAATAATGTAAAACTGTATAAGGAATAAATAATGTAAAACTGTATAAGGAATAAATAATGTAAAACTGTATAAGGAATAAATAATGTAAAACTGTATAAGGAATAAATAATGTAAAAATGTATAAGGAATAAATAATGTAAAACTGTATAAGGAATAAATAATGTAAAAATGTATAAGGAATAAATAATGTAAAACTGTATCAGGAATAAATAATGTAAAACTGTATAAGGAATAAATAATGTAAAACTGTGTAAGCAATAAATAATGTAAAACTGTATCAGGAATAAATAATGTAAAACTACACAAGGAATAAATAATGTAAAACTACACAAGGAATAAATAATGTAAAACTGTGTAAGCAATAAAAAATGTAAAACTGTGTAAGCAATAAATAATGTAAAACTGTGTAAGGAAAAAATAATGTAAATCTGTAAGGAATAAATAATGTAAAACTTCACAAAAAATACTTTAATTAACAAATTCCACGAAAGGAATACAATAATTAACTAAGACTACACAAGGAATAAAATAATTAACTAAGACTACACAAGGAATAAAATAATTAACTAAGACTACACAAGGAATAAAATAATTAACTAAGACTACACAAGGAATAAAATAATTAACTAAGACTACACAAGGAATAACATAATTAACTAAGACTACACAAGGAATAAAATAATTAACTAAGACTACACAAGGAATAAAATAATTAACTCGGACTACAGAAGGAATAAAATAATTAACTCGGACTACACAAGGAATAAAATAATTAACTAAGATTACAAAAGAAATAAAATAATTAACTAAGACTACACAAGGAATAAAATAATTAACTCGGACTACAGAAGGAATAAAATAATTAACTCGGACTACACAAGGAATAAAATAATTAACTAAGACTACAAAAGAAATAAAATAATTAACTAAGACTACACAAGGAATAAAATAATTAACTAAGACTACACAAGGAATAAAATAATTAACTCGGACTACACAAGGAATAAAATAATTAACTAAGACTACACAAGGAATAAAATAATTAACTAAGACTACAAAAGAAATAAAATAATTGAGATTGTGAAGAATAAATAAAATTAATTAAAACCTCGATAAATACATTAATATAACAAAAGACTGCAGCATAAATAAATTATGATAACTGAGACTATACCGGGAAGTAATCAATTAACTGAAATTACACAGCAAATAAATAAATTAATTAAAACACATAGTGAATAAATTGATTATACTAACACTATGCCACGAAAAAAATGGATGTAAATGAGATTACACGAAAAAAATGGATGTAAATGAGATTACACCGAAACAAATTTATGTAAATAAGAATACACGAAAAAAAAACTATTTAACGTGAACGGTTGGCTCTTATAATTCAAAGATAGATTATGTTGTAGCTTCTAGAACACGGGCAGTGGTTAGTGAACTGGACTACAAAGGACAAGGGATAGGGTTCGATCCCAACCGACGGCTTCCGGGTTCAATAAGCCTTTAATGTATACCGGACTTTTTTCTGGGAAAGTAAAGCGGCACGGGCGTAATACCGACCACATTAACACAAAAATCATGTGCCGAAGGTCTGTAAAATGTATGTTCACTAACACCATATTCCCTATACGCCACTTGGCGTGACGGGGGCTTTACTTACTTACTACTACTTGTAGAACACGAAGATAGATTATGTTGTAGCTTCTAGAACACGAAGATAGATTATGTTGTAGCTTCTAGAACACGAAGATAGATTATGTTGTAGCTTCTAGAACACGAAGATAGATTATGTTGTAGCTTCTAGAACACGAAGATAGATTATGTTGTAGCTTCTAGAACACGAAGATAGATTATGTTATAGCTTCTAGAACACGAAGATAGATTATGTTGTAGCTTCTAGAACACGAAGATAGATTATGTTGTAGCTTCTAGAACACAAAGATAAATTATGGTGTAGCTTTTAGAACACAAAGATAAATTATGTTGTAGCTTCTAGAAGACAAAGATAAATTATGTTGTAGCTTCTAGAACACAAAGATAAATTATGGTGTAGCTTCTAGAACACAAAGATAAATTATGGTGTAGCTTCTAGAAGACAAAGATAAATTATGGTGCAGCTTATAGAACACAAAGATAAATTATGTTGTAGCTTCTAGAAGACAAAAATAAATTATGTTGTAGCTTCTAGAACACAAAAATAAATTATGTGTAGGTTCTAGAACACGGAGATAAACTATTTTGCAACTTCCAGAACACAAAGATAAATTATGGTGCAGCTTCTAGAACACAAAGATAAATTATGGTGTAGCTTCTAGAACACAAAAATAAATTATGTTGTAGCTTCTAGAACACAAAAATAAATTATGTGTAGGTTCTAGAACACGGAGATAAATTATTTTGCAGCTTCTAGAACACAAAGATAGATTATGATGTAGCTTGCAGAACACAAAGATAAATTATATTGTAGCTGCTAGAACTGAAAGATAAATTATGTTGTAACTTCTAGAACACGGAGATAAATTATTTTGTAGCTTCTAGAACAGAAAGATAAATTATGGTATAGCTTGTACAATACAGAGATAGATTATGTTGTAGCTTCTAGAACAGAAAGATAGATTATGTTGTAGCTTCTAGAACACGAAGATAGATTATGTTGTAGCTTCTAGAACACGGAGATAGATTATGTTTTATCTTCTAGAACACTGAGATACATTATGTTGTAGCTTCTAAAACACGGAGATAAATTATTTTGTAGCTTCAAGAACATAAAGATAAATTATGTTGTAGCTTGTAGAACACAAAGTTAAATTATGTTGTAACTTCTAGAACACGGAGGTAAATTATGTTGTAACTTCTAGAACACGGAGATAGATTATGTTGTAGCTTCTAGAACACGGAGATAGATTATGTTGTAGCTTCTAGAACACGGAGGTAAATTATGTTGTAACTTCTAGAACACGGAGGTAAATTATGTTGTAACTTCTAGAACACGAAGGTAAATTATGTTGTAACTTCTAGAACACGAAGGTAAATTATGTTGTAACTTCTAGAACACGGAGATAAATTATGTTGTAACTTCTAGAACACGGAAGATTGATTATGTTGTAACTTCTAGAACACGGAGGTAAATTATGTTGTAACTTCTAGAACACGGAGATAGATTATGTTGTAACTTCTAGAACACGGAGATAGATTATGTTGTAACTTCTAGAACACGGAGGTAAATTATGTTGTAACTTCTAGAACACTGAGATAGATTATGTTGTAGCTTCTAGAACACGGAGATAGATTATGTTGTAAATTCTAGAACACGGAGATAGATTATGTTTTAGATTCTACAACACGAAGATAAATTATGTTGTAGCTTCTAGAACACGGAGATAGATTATGTTGTAACTTCTAGAACACGAAGGTAAATTATGTTGTAACTTCTAGAACACGGAGATAGATTATGTTGTAACTTCTAGAACACGGAGGTAAATTATGTTTTAGATTCTACAACACGAAGATAAATTATGTTGTAGCTTCTAGAACACGAAGATAGATTATGTTGTAGCTTCTAGAACACGGGCATAAATTATGTTGTAACTTCTAGAACATATATATAAAATGTGTTTCAGTTTGGAGCACACGATGAATAAACTAAGCTAATTACGAACTCTGAAAAAAAATAAACATTAAAATTCATTCGCAAACAGATTCAGTTAAGGCCAAGAACATGAGTACTCGATCAAGATTGATTTCTGCAACAGAAAGAATTGAGTAAGAAGTTAGTAAGAAGTTAGTAAGAAGTTAGTAAGTAGTTAGTAAGACTGAACTTGTTATCCAAGAATTAATATAAATACAATATCATCATCAAGTACCTGCTGGCGTAGGTGATCATGTCTCTCCACAACTTTTGATCTCGACAGTTATTTATCATTTCTGTTGTTGACCTTCTGCTAAGCCATTCTCTTAAGCTGTCTAGTGTCTTTTCTATTTGCTTCCCTCTATCTCTTTGTCGCTTAATTTTCCCAGTTGTCACAATATATTCCAGCTGTTCTCTTCTCATTACATGACCAAAAAAATGATGATTGTTTCTTCCTAATATTAAAAATTAGTTCCCATTTTGTTTTGGTCTCTTTCAGAATTTGTTCACTACTCTTCATAACTGTCCATTGTATTCTCAACATTCTCTTGTAAAACCACATTTCTACAGCCTACAGTGATTTTCTTGTCTGTTATCCTATTGTCCATGATTCACATCCATATGTTAAGACTGGTTTAATATAACACTAGGAACTCTTTTTCTTGTCTCTGTTGTCAAAAATGGATTCTATAAAATATACTCGTAGCTTCTAGAACGAGAAACACAAGATCAAGATTTAATTCCGACAACAACACGATGTACATTTTTTATTTGGTGGCAGCAAATGTAGTCCTATAGTAAATGCCATTTAGTAATAAAGTGTTACATATCAAATAATCATAAAATAATATTGAGCAGCCGGACTAACAGAAAGCTAAGACAAGACAAATTACAACGTTTCGATAAAAGCCTTCATCAGATAAAACAAACCATACAAATTAAACACAAATCCAAACCAGAAAACACAGCACAACACTAAAAAAAGTGACGGATAGTGTTAGTGACGTCATTGCACTAAAACTAAGCTTCATGAGGTAGGATGGCTTTTCCTTCTCAGAGAATATATATGGTTCCCGTTCCAAGTGGCTGGGTGGACCACGGGAACATATTACGTTAAAAAAATTTTTTTCAAATGATACTTGAACTTCGAGCCTTTACATCGACAGGCGCGTCTACTAACCGAAACGTTAACGGGCTCTCAAGTAAACATCAGGCTCCTGTAAAGCGTTACGATTTAGGCATCAGTACAAGGTGGTTTTGGGAGCCGCGATAGCTCAGTGGTTAGTGAACTGGACTACAAAGGACAAGAGGTAGGGTTCGATCCCAACCGACGGCGTGCGGGTTCACCCAGCCTTTAATGGGTACCGGATTTTATTTCTGGGAAAGTAAAGCGGCATGAGAGTAATACCGACCATATTACCCCAAAAATCATGTGCCGAAGATCTGTAAAATTGATGGTCACTAACATCATATTCCCTATACGCCACTTGGCGTGACGGGTCACTAACACCATATTCCCTATACGCCACTTGGCGTGACGGGTCACTAACACCATATTCCCTATACGCCACTTGGCGTGACGGGTCACTAACACCATATTCCCTATACGCCACTTGGCGTGACGGGTCACTAACACCATATTCCCTAAACGCCACTTGGCGTGACGGGTCACTAACACCATATTCCCTATACGCCACTTGGCGTGACGGGTCACTAACATCATATTCCCTATACGCCACTTGGCGTGACGGGTCACTACCACCATATTCCCTATACGCCACTTGGCGTGACGGGTCACTACCACCATATTCCCTATACGCCACTTGGCGTGACGGGGGTACTTGACTGTTTTGTTTACAATGTGGTTTGAAACTGAACAACCGGCGCTTGAAGAAAAAATAAAATAAAGCATCAGGTCTGTGGAGAATAAGACTGAAGTAAATTGTCCCCAAATCATTATCATGTGCCATACTGTGGAGAATAAGACTGAAGTAAATTGTCCCCAAATCATTATCATGTGCCATACTGTGGAGAATAAGACTGAAGTAAATTGTCCCCAAATCATTATCATGTGCCATACTGTGGAGAATAAGACTGAAGTAAATTGTCCCCAAATCATTATCATGTGCCATACTGTGGAGAATAAGACTGAAGTAAATTGTCCCCAAATCATTATCATGTGCCATACTGTGGAGAATAAGACTGAAGTAAATTGTCCCCAAATCATTATCATGTGCCATACTGTGGAGAATAAGACTGAAGTAAATTGTCCCCAAATCATTATCATGTGCCATACTGTGGAGAATAAGACTGAAGTAAATTGTCCCCAAATCATTATCATGTGCCATACTGTGGAGAATAAGACTGAAGTAAATTGTCCCCAAATCATTATCATGTGCCATACTGTGGAGAATAAGACTGAAGTAAATTGTCCCCAAATCATTATCATGTGCCATACTGTGGAGAATAAGACTGAAGTAAATTGTCCCCAAATCATTATCATGTGCCATACTGTGGAGAATAAGACTGAAGTAAATTGTCCCCAAATCATTATCATGTGCCATACTGTGGAGAATAAGACTGAAGTAAATTGTCCCCAAATCATTATCATGTGCCATACTGTGGAGAATAAGACTGAAGTAAATTGTCCCCAAATCATTATCATGTGCCATACTGTGGAGAATAAGACTGAAGTAAATTGTCCCCAAATCATTATCATGTGCCATACTGTGGAGAATAAGACTGAAGTAAATTGTCCCCAAATCATTATCATGTGCCATACTGTGGAGAATAAGACTGAAGTAAATTGTCCCCAAATCATTATCATGTGCCATACTGTGGAGAATAAGACTGAAGTAAATTGTCCCCAAATCATTATCATGTGCCATACTGTGGAGAATAAGACTGAAGTAAATTGTCCCCAAATCATTATCATGTGCCATACTGTGGAGAATAAGACTGAAGTAAATTGTCCCCAAATCATTATCATGTGCCATACTGTGGAGAATAAGACTGAAGTAAATTGTCCCCAAATCATTATCATGTGCCATACTGTGGAGAATAAGACTGAAGTAAATTGTCCCCAAATCATTATCATGTGCCATACTGTGGAGAATAAGACTGAAGTAAATTGTCCCCAAATCATTATCATGTGCCATACTGTGGAGAATAAGACTGAAGTAAATTGTCCCCAAATCATTATCATGTGCCATACTGTGGAGAATAAGACTGAAGTAAATTGTCCCCAAATCATTATCATGTGCCATACTGTGGAGAATAAGACTGAAGTAAATTGTCCCCAAATCATTATCATGTGCCATACTGTGGAGAATAAGACTGAAGTAAATTGTCCCCAAATCATTATCATGTGCCATACTGTGGAGAATAAGACTGAAGTAAATTGTCCCCAAATCATTATCATGTGCCATACTGTGGAGAATAAGACTGAAGTAAATTGTCCCCAAATCATTATCATGTGCCATACTGTGGAGAATAAGACTGAAGTAAATTGTCCCCAAATCATTATCATGTGCCATACTGTGGAGAATAAGACTGAAGTAAATTGTCCCCAAATCATTATCATGTGCCATACTGTGGAGAATAAGACTGAGGTAAATTGTCCCCAAATCATTATCATGTGCCATACTGTGGAGAATAAGACTGAGGTAAATTGTCCCCAAATCATTATCATGTGCCATACTGTGGAGAATAAGACTGAGGTAAATTGTCCCCAAATCATTATCATGTGCCATACTGTGGAGAATAAGATTGAAGTAAATTGTTCCCAAATCATTATCATGTGCCATACTGTGGAGAATAAGACTGAAGTAAATTGTCTCCAAATCATTATCATGTGCCATACTGTGGAGAATAAGACTGAAGTAAATTGTCCCCAAATCATTATCATGTGCCATACTGTGGAGAATAAGATTGAAGTAAATTGTCCCCAAATCATTATCATGTGCCATACTGTGGAGAATAAGACTGAAGTAAATTGTTCCCAAATCATTATCATGTGCCATACTGTGGAGAATAAGATTGAAGTAAATTGTCCCCAAATCATTATCATGTGCCATACCAGCTGGCGTTGGTGATCATGTCCTTTCACAATCTTCTCTCCACAATGCATAGTATCAGTTCTGTTGTTGACTGTTTTCCATGCCATGACACCAAGCTATCCAGTATTTTCTCTCTTTGTCGTCCGTGATCTCTCTGTCCTTGTATTTTGCCAGTTGTAACCAAGTATTCCAAATTTCCTCTTCTCTTGATGTGCCTGCAAAATGCAGATTGTTTCTTTCTGGTGTTTTTTATGAGCTCCCTTTTTGTGTTGGCCTCTTTAGGAATTTCCTCATTGGCCTTTTTAGTTGTCTAGGAACTTTCAACATTCTTCTGAGAAATCCCATCTCTGTGGCCTCTAATCGTCTTTTTATTTGTTTGTTTACTGTCCATGATTGGCTTCCATAGGTCAGAATTGGCTCTTTATAGCACCGACGATGAACTTTCTTTCTCACTTCTATTGACATAGTTTTGCTGCAGAGGATATTTTTCATTTTCTGAAATGCTATTTTGGCCTGAGCTATTCTGCTTTTTATTTCTTTGGTGCATCTCCCATCTGATGTTATTATTGTGCCCAAGTATTTCACTCGTTACATTTGTTTCAGATTTGCCCTGTTTATTTTTATGCTGCATGATGGTGATGATTGTTTCTTCGATATGAATTATTACTTCAGTTCTTTTTTATTATTCAGACTGAGACCTTTCTTGTTGCTTTCTTTTACTATTATGTCTGTCATTTCTTATGAAAACGATCCAAAAGGAGTAAAAAAAAAATAGAACGTTGAAACAATAAACTCTATTACAATATAAACATACAATGAATACATGAAGGTGTAATCTCCAGTAGACGAATGTTAGATCAATAGTGCATCTCGAGAACATGAAGAATATATCCATGGTTAGTCTCAAGTACATGACTATATGAGTGAAGTATCAGGATTTAGTTCCGAATACAGGAAGAGTTGACCACGTTTTCAACCACAATACACGGGAAATAGATTCAGATTTCATCTCAAATACAAGAATACAGGAAGAGTTTACAACGTTTTCAACCACAATACACGGAAAATAGGTTCAGATTTCATCTCAAATTCACGAATACATGAAGAATAGGTCTAGGTTTAATCTCAAATTCACGAATACACGAAAAATAGATCTAGGTTTAATCTCAAATACACGAATACGCGAAAAATAGACCTATATTTTAATAAAGAAGACACTAAGAATAGACCTATATTTTAATAAAGAAGACACTAAGAAGAGATGAAGATTGAGATCTCATTATATGAAGAAATTAACGACCAACACAAGAATTGATTACAAACTGTTTAGGCAAATAATAGATTCGGATAGATTCCTTGGTATTTGGTCTGGACTCATCGTTGTCTGTTTTCATGTTGTTGAGTCAGTGTTGAGAAATGACTCTGGTTAATGACTGTATCAAAACTCATGTTTTATTAAATAAAAACTCATATTCTACATTTAAACCGTGAGAAACCATGACTCTATCACACGTAGATCTCAATAATTTGTGTGGTTTTAAAAAAAAAACAGTCGGTTAAAATCAGATAAATGTTGGAACAGGTGCCTCAAAGGTGTGAAGTTAGGACAAATCAGCTCTGCGGAAGAGAACGCAATTTCATTAATTTTCTTGCCTCTTAGTTTCTCTTCCAGAGAGGTGGGTGTGGGCCACATTGTCTTCCTCAGGTCTTTTTACGAGTGGCAATCTTGTAGAATGGTTTTTGTTGTCATGTTACCCAGGTTACAGTGGCATTGACTGGTCGAGTTCCTATTCTGCGTTTGATGAACATGTGGTTTCTCATTCTGTTGTGGCCAGTGCGTAGGCGAAGTATGATGACCTGATCCCTCCTTGATAGTCGGAGACCGAATCACTTAAACAAACAGTTGCTTTCATAAGAGAGTCCGGGGTTCTAGTCTGAATGACGTCATGATCGCAGGAGAAGATTCATTTTCATATCGGGCCGAAGACGGAACATCGGACGGAAGTTATAGTTCTCTATGACTGGCAATCAGGTAGCTCAGTGGTTAGTGAACTGGACTACAAAGGACAAAAGGTAGGGTTCGATCCCAACCGACGACGTCCGGGTTCACCCAGCCTTTAATGGGTCCTGGATTTTTTCTGTGAGAGTAAAGCGGCACGGGCGTAATACCGACCACATTACCCCAAAAATCATGCGCCGAAGGTCTGTAAAATGTATGGTCACTAACACCATATTCCCTTTACGCCACTTGGCGTGACGGGGGCACTTTACTTTTTTTACTTTTACGATTGACAATCTGCTGCTGCTGCCGGGTCTTCAATTTTCTTTGTTGTTTCTTATTCCCAATGTCCAACCTTCCCTAGTAATTACCGACCAACACAAGGACCAACTGCCTACTTCTCCTTCACGGAATGATCATAAAAGAATAGCAAGAAACAGAACGGCTTGGAAAAAGTGTTTGTTGAAGACCTATGCTCCACAGGGAGCTGAAAGATAGTAGAAGCAGAAGAATTGTAAGTAAAAATAGCCCTGTCACGCCAAGTGGCGTATAGAGAATACTGTGTTAGTGACCGTGATTTTTACGGACCTTCGGCACATGATTTCTGGGGTGGTCGGTATTACGCCCGTTATGTAGAGCCAGTCTTAACATATAGATGTGAATCATGGACAATAATAGGACAATAGACAAGAAAATCACTGGAGTCTCTAGAAATGTGGCTTTACAGATGAATGTTGAGAATACCATGGACAGCTAAGAAGAGTAATGAAAATGTTCTGAAAGAGGCCAAAGCAAAAAGAGAGCTAATTTCCAATATTAGGAAGAAACAATCATCATTTTTGTGTCCACGTAATGAGAAGAGAACAGCTGGAATATGTTGTAACAACTGGAAAAATTGAGGGACGAAGAGATAGAGGGAAGTAAAGAGAACAAACTACGAGACAGCTCAAGAGAATGGCTTGGCAGAAGGTCAACAACAGAAATGATAAATAACTGTCGAGATCGAAAGTTGTGGAGAGACATGATCACCTACGCCAGCAGGTACTTGATGATGATGATTATGCCCGTGCCGTTTAACTATCCCAAAAAAAAATCCGGTACCCATTTAAGGCTGTGTGAACCCGGAAGTCGTCGATCAGAATCGGAGCCACACTCTTGTCCTTGGTAGTCCAGTTCACTAACCACTGGACTCTAGTATAGCTGTGGGGAAGTGATCTTTGTGTCACAAAGCAACAAAATACGACTGCAGTTAGAATGGTACTTTGAGACTGCAAAACATGCGCTACAACTGGTTCTTTTTTTTTCGTTCGCCAGCTTTTACCTCTGACGAAGTCCCTAGAGACTAGGAACTGTGGACAGGGTCCCTCGCCGCACAGGCAGGTAACTCAGACTTCGGAGGTACTCATATTTTTTCCGTCGATGAGTAATTGACGTTTCAAGCCGGGCCTTGCTGCTGAGACCAGGGGTGGTTGCCACAGAGAGAAATCATAAATAAAAATCCCAACTGGTGCAGTCGGGATTTGAACCCACAACCTCTCTGTCTCGAGGCCGGCGTGTTGCCATGAGACCAACCAGTCCCTCATGCGCTACAAATAACAATCAGTAGATAAGATGCAAAAGGCATGTTTGGTTCTTTCGCAGTCCTAATGATTTAGAGAGAGCCCACTGATCAAATAAGCAAATCTTACGTTTGTTTAGTTTCTCGAATTGGAAAGGCATGTCAAAGAAAACAATCTAGACTCTGAAATATCCCAACATTCCCACTACATGCGCCCTGTACCACATGGCAATGACCCACCAGTTCCCAGATTGCGGGAAACTTTTGAGTTGATTCAAGCGTCAAAGAAGAAGTACATTGTGGTCCTGAACCATCAGCTCCACGCGATCCAGACTTTGTGCCGTTGAGCCCCGCTAAACCAAAACAACTCAAGATGAGCTGAATGACCTTGACAGAGAAATGAATTTGTCCAAGAACAAGGTAGAGCTGTTGGCTTCCAGACGGCAACAGTGGAATCTCCTGGCAACAGTGGAATCTCCTGGCAACAGTGGAATCTCATGGAAACAGTGGAATCTCCTGGCAACAGTGGAATCTCATGGAAACAGTGGAATCTCCTGGCAACAGTGGAATCTCATGGAAACAGTGGAATCTCCTGGCAACAGTGGAATCTCATGGAAACAGTGGAATCTCCTGGCAACAGTGGAATCTCCTGACAACAGTGGAATCTCATGGAAACAGTGGAATCTCCTGATAACAGTGGAATCTCCTGACAACAGTGGAATCTCCTGGAAACAGTGCAATCTCCTGGCAACAGTGGAATCTCCTGGCAACAGTGGAATCTCCTGACAACAGTGGAATCTCCTGACAAAAGTGGAATCTCCTGGCAACAGTGGAATCTCCTGACAACAGTGGAATTTCCTGACAACAGAGGAATCTCCTGACAAAAGTGGAATCCCATGGCAACAGTGGAATCTCCTGGCAACAGTGGAATTTCCTGACAACAGAGGAATCTCCTGGCAAAAGTGGAACCCCATGGCAACAGTGGGATCTCCAGGCAACAGTGGAATCTCCTGGCAACAGTGGAATCTCCTGACAACATTGGAGTCTCCTGGCAGCAGTGGAATCTCCTGGCAACATTAAAATCTCCTGGCAACATTAAAATCTCCTGGCAACTGTGGAATCTCCTGGCAACAGTGGAATCTCCTGACAACAGTGGAATCTCTTAGCAACAGTGGAATCTCTTGACAACAATGGAATATCCTCGCAATAGTGAAATCTCCTGGCAAAATTTGAATCTTCTGACCAAATTGGAATCTCCTGGCAACAGTGGAATCTCCTGACAAAAGTGGAATCTCCTGACAAAAGTGGAATCTCCTGACAAAAGTGGAATCTCCTGACAAAAGTGGAATCTCCTGACAAAAGTGGAATCTCCTGACAAAAGTGGAATCTCCTGACAAAAGTGGAATCTCCTGGCAACAGTGGAATCTCCTGACAAAAGTGGAATCTCCTGAACCCGGAAGAGTCGAACAGGATCGAACCCGAGTTCTTGCCCTTTGTAGTCTAGTTCACTAACCATCGAGCTAACGATACTCCATGAGAAATTCAAGACGCAATCATCATTCAGGAAAGTATGACTTACATGCAAATATCACAGAAACAAGAGCCAACTGGTGAATTTTAACCATGACATTAGAAATGAGCATGTCAATGTAACTATGACATTAGAAATGATCATGTCAATGTAACTATGACATTAGAAATGATCATGTCAATGTAACTATGACATTAGAAATGATCATGTCAATGTAACTATGACATTAAAAATGATCATGTCAATGTAACTATGACATTAGAAATGATCATGTCAATGTAACTATGACATTAGAAATGATCATGTCAATGAAGCTATGACATTAGAAATGATCATGTCAATGTAACTATGACATTAGAAATGATCATGTCAATGTAACTATGACATTAGAAATGATCATGTCAAAAATTGATATCGTATGACGGGAAACAGATGGCTGCGTTCACTTTCTGTGCGGTTTCTCCTTGTGTCTTTTGGCGTGTGCTGAGACTGTTATGATGGTGACTGCAGTTACCTTTCTTTGTTTGGGAGATGAGATATTACTTCGGATGATTCCACTGGCACAGGCGGTTCAGCAATTATGGATTTTAATTCGTTTGCAGTGATACCGGGGCCATCTATAACCGTAACATGTCAAAAAATACTAAAGAGATAAGATAAAAAGGAAGGCCCTGGATATGACAAATCTTACAGAAGCCAACTGAGAGCATTACGCGACAATCTCCTTTTTAAAATACCCAGAGGAGAAGACAAAGAGGAAGGCCAAGATGTTTTTAAAAAGACAGGTGGTGGCAGAGATGAAGATGATTAGGAGGAAATGGACTGATCTTAAAAGAATGGCAAGAAACAGAATGGCTTGGAAAGTGTTTATTGAAGACCTATGCTCCACAGGGAGCTGAAAGGTAGAAGAAGATGATGCCAAAATCATTATGAAATAAACTCTACTTATCATTCACCGGTAAATGGACGTGCAAGCGTTGTGTCGCTAATTTACGCCATAGATAAGACGTTTACTACTTTAGGTCCAACACATCAGACTACGACAAATTAATTTTCGCTCCAGCGGCGCCCATTTTTGTCATGCTCTTGTCAGCTTTTACGACATTTCAAGTTTCCGCCGCTTCAAGTTTCAGCCGCTTCAAGTTTCCGCCGCTTCAAGTTTCCGCCGTTTCAAGTTTCCGCAGTTTCAAGTTTCCGCCGCTTCAAGATTCCGCCGCTTCAAGTTTCCGCCGTTTCAAGTTTCCGCCGCTTCAAGTTTCCGCCGCTTCAAGTTTCCGCCGTTTCAAGTTACATCAAGTACAAACAACACATAATAATAGACAACAATGAAACAAGAAAGGGGAGCAAGTACTAATCTTAATCCTGTTTATTTTTGTATAATATAACTTTTTGTTTGTACCTGATTAAGGTTTTTTGCCGAAACGTCGAAGTTTGTCTCGTCGTTTCTCTATAGGTTTAGCTGCTTGACTTCATGCTGTGCTTATTTGACAAAGAAAATGTGTAGACTGGTCTATTCAACCGTTGAGTACCACGAAGGCAAGTGAGAGGTTAGAATAATGGAAACCTTCGTTGCAGAGACGACACAAACTCAAAAACTCTCGTCTCGTTATGGCTTTTATCTCAGTTATCCCATTTCTGATTCATTCTGACCAGGTGACCCAACCATTTAAGTTGTAGAACAACAACTTAAATGGTTGAGCCACCTGGTCAGAATAAATCCTCACCAATCACCATCAAGGGCGTTCTTCTCGAGAATACAAAGACCAAGAGGAAGACCCAGAAGAAGATGGATAGATGCAGTGACAGAGACATGTAACAACAAAGGAAAATCACTAATTCAGACAGTTCGAGCAGCTCAAGAACGACAAATGATATAAACCACGACACCTTTTAAGTATCAGTGAGAAAGAGAAAAGAAGAAAATCCCATCTCTGGGATGTACCAGAATTGTTGTGTGTGTAGCTGGACAGTTATGGCGACATACCTAGAGCGGTCTCAACGTGCAGTTCAGGACATAGATTTTATTTCAACCATGGAGTCCCATCAAGGCCAGCTCCTTGTCGTGGGGATCGGGCTTGACAGTCACCAGGAGCAGACAACCTGGTCCGGCCTTCCTACACTGGAACAGAAAGACTACAGTCTGTTCTATCAAGTTAAAACTGGCCAGACATTCCTACACTCGAGCAGCAAGACTACAGTCTGTTCTATCAAGTTAAAACTGGCCAGACATTCCTACACTCGAGCAGCAAGACTACAGTCTGTTCTATCAAGTTAAAACTGGCCAGACATTCCTACACTCGAGCAGCAAGACTACAGTCTGTTCTATCAAGTTAAAACTGGCCAGACATTCCTACACTCGAGCAGCAAGACTACAGTCTGTTCTATCAAGTTAAAACTGGCTAGACATTCCTACACTGGAACAGAAAGACTACAGTCTGTTCTATCAAGTTAAAACTGTCTAGACATTCCTACAGGCGAGCAGCAAGACTACAGTCTGTTCTATCAAGTTAAAACTGGCTAGACATTCCTACACGCGAGCAGCAAGACTACAGTCTGTTCTATCAAGTTAAAACTGGCCAGACATTCCTACACTCAAGCAGCAAGACTACAGTCTGTTCTATCAAGTTAAAACTGGCCAGACATTCCTACACTGGAACAGAAAGACTACAGTCTGTTCTATCAAGTTAAAACTGGCTAGACATTCCTACACTCGAGCAGCAAGACTACAGTCTGTTCTATCAAGTTAAAACTGGCCAGACATTCCTACACTTGAACAGAAAGACTACAGTCTGTTCTATCAAGTTAAAACTGGCTAGACATTCCTACACGCGAGCAGCAAGACTACAGTCTGTTCTATCAAGTTAAAACTGGCTAGACAGTCCTACACGCGAGCAGCAAGACTACAGTCTGTTCTATCAAGTTAAAACTGGCCAGACATTCCTACACTCGAGCAGCAAGACTACAGTCTGTTCTATCAAGTTAAAACTGGCCAGACATTCCTACACTGGAACAGAAAGACTACAGTCTGTTCTATCAAGTTAAAACTGGCTAGACATTCCTACACGCGAGCAGCAAGACTACAGTCTGTTCTATCAAGTTAAAACTGGCTAGACAGTCCTACACGCGAGCAGCAAGACTACAGTCTGTTCTATCAAGTTAAAACTGGCCAGACATTCCTACACTCGAGCAGCAAGACTACAGTCTGTTCTATCAAGTTAAAACTGGCCAGACACTCCTACACTCGAGCAGCAAGACTACAGTCTGTTCTATCAAGTTAAAACTGGCCAGACATTCCTACACTCGAGCAGCAAGACTACAGTCTGTTCTATCAAGTTAAAACTGGCCAGACATTCCTACACTCGAGCAGCAAGACTACAGTCTGTTCTATCAAGTTAAAACTGGCTAGACATTCCTACACTGGAACAGAAAGACTACAGTCTGTTCTATCAAGTTAAAACTGTCTAGACATTCCTACAGGCGAGCAGCAAGACTACAGTCTGTTCTATCAAGTTAAAACTGGCTAGACATTCCTACACGCGAGCAGCAAGACTACAGTCTGTTCTATCAAGTTAAAACTGGCCAGACATTCCTACACTCAAGCAGCAAGACTACAGTCTGTTCTATCAAGTTAAAACTGGCCAGACATTCCTACACTGGAACAGAAAGACTACAGTCTGTTCTATCAAGTTAAAACTGGCTAGACATTCCTACACTCGAGCAGCTAGACTACAGTCTGTTCTATTAAGTTAAAACTGGCCAGACATTCCTACACTCGAGCAGCTAGACTACAGTCTGTTCTATCAAGTTAAAACTGGCCAGACATTCCTACACTCGAGCAGCAAGACTATAGTCTGTTCTATTAAGTTAAAACTGGCCGGACATTCCTACACTCGAGCAGCTAGACTACAGTCTGTTCTATCAAGTTAAGACTGGCCAAACATTCCTACACTCGAGCAGCAAGCACGACCACAATCTGCTCTATCATGTCAAGACTGGCCAGGCCTTCCTACACCCGATTAAGAACACAATCTGCTCTATCAAGTCAAGACTGGCCAGACCTTCCTACACCCAAACAAGAACACAATCTGCTCTATCAAGTCAAGACTGGCCAGACCTTCCTACACCCAAACAAGAACACAATCTGCTCTAGCAAGTCAAGACTGGCCAGGCCTTCCTACACCCGATTAAGAACACAATCTGCTCTAGCAAGTCAAGTTGCCGAATACGAAAACAGCCAACCCAATGGCAGACCACAGCGATCATGATCCCATGCACCCACGCCAGGCCAACGAAAGATAGAATCCTGGATTGGAAAAAAAAAAGGGGGAGGGGGACCCTCAGTGATCTAAAGATAAGACGTTAGCCTCTTGACAAGAAGATCTGGATCCGACACTGGCAGTGATAATAATTCTCTTCGAATCCACAGTTTCTCCGTGGCCAATCGCCCGTCGCTGGCTAAAACAAGATCCGAAATATTGTCTTTTCTGACGGCTGCAAAATGACAGGAAGCTTCGTATGCACTTTGCGCACGTTAAAGAATATTTGGTAATTAAAAGTGGAAAGAGTAAGCTAAAATACCAACTGAAAGGGGAAAAACAATTGTTAAGCAAACAGAAAAAAGCAATGTCGTAGACAGATTTTCCGGGCTGAAAAACATTGGGCTTGCCAGGTACTAGTAACCCAATTCATCTACTCTTTCTGGTATCTATGTCCACTTCCCGTCCGTCTACAAGGACTTTCGGATGAGTGCTGAATATATAATATGAGTGTAATACCAGAGAGAGAGGGGGGGGGAAATGGAGAGAAAGAAAGGGGGAGAGAAAGAAAGAAAGAGGAAATTAAGGGAGATAAAGATAGAGAGGGAAGGAGAGAGATAAAGATAGAGAGGGAAGGAGAGAAATAAATAAAGAGAAGGAGAGAAAGAAAGAAAGAGGAAATTAAGGGAGATAAAGATAGAGAGGGAAGGAGAGAGATAAAGAGAGAGAGGGAAGGAGAGAAATAAATAAAGAGAAGGAGAGAAAGAAAGAAAGAGGAAATTAAGGGAGATAAAGATAGAGAGGGAAGGAGAGAGATAAAGAGAGAGAAGGAAGGAGAGAAATAAATAAAGAGAAGGAGAGAAAGAAAGAGGAAATTAAGGGAGATAAAGATAGAGAGAGAAGGAGAGAAATAAAGAGAGAGAAGGAAGGAGAGAAATAAATAAAGAGAAGGAGAGAAAGAAAGAAAGAGGAAATTAAGGGAGATAAAGATAGAGAGAGAAGGAGAGAAATAAAGAGAGAGAAAGAGAGAGAGAAGGAGAGAAAGAAAGAGAGAGAATGAGAGAAATAAAGAGAGAGAAGGAGAGAGAGAAGGAGAGAAAGAAAGAGAGAGGGAAAGAAAGAAAGAGAGGGAGAGAAAGAGAGGGAGAGAAAGTGAGAGAGAGAAAGTGAGAGAGAGACGGAGACAGAGAAAGAGCTACAGTGAGATTCTCTTTCCCTTCCCCCAGAAGGAACCAATTTGTCCGGACGTTTCCAACACGTTGGATGCCAGGATTTCACCGCGAAAACCCAAAAACCCAAAATAAAGGCCATTTTTAGGAGAAGCTCAAATTTAATTAAAACCAAATTGTTGTAGTTACCTGGGCTGTTTTAATTATAACTTAATCATCTCCAGAAACATAGGTAACACATCCCACGCGTTCCGGTAACTGCAAGGTTCGCGCATGCGCGTTTGAACATATGAAAGTTATCACAAAGATTAGCAGCCCCTGATTTCGGTCCGCACACTTTTAATTACTTCATAATTTATCGCTTCTTTGTACAATAGCGGCTTTTGATTTGTGTGAAATATATTGTTTTCTTGGATAGTTTGAACATTTCAGACGAATTTACATTGGCCGAGTGCATAGCGCGTTTTTCTACTGATTATGAGGGTCTGGATTCAATTCCTGAAATTTGTGATGTTTTTTCTCTCAACAACGCAAATTTGGAGGTTTATTCATCATCACCATGTGCCATACCGGTTGCAGTAGGCGATCATGTTCCTCCACAATCTTCTATCTACAGTGCATCGTATCACTTATGTTGTTACTGCTTTCCATGCCATGACACCAAGCTATCTAGTGTTTTCTCTCCTTGCCCTATATTGCTCGTCTTGTAATTGACAAATATGGGCAGTAACGAGAGGAGAAAGGGAGAAGGAGAGGAGGGCGGTCTAGTAGCAAGATATTGTCCCCAGGATAGAAGGTCTCTGGTTCCAGTAGCGCCCCCCCCCCAACGCACTCCCCCCCCCCCCATAGGCGGTGTGAATTTTCAAAATAAAATCAGTAGTGTCATCATGGGTCTAGCCTCCCCATGTTTCCTGGGTAGTGAGATCCAATGTCTAGTCCTCCCTGGGTAGTGAGATCCAATGTCTAGTCCTCCCTGGGTAGTGAGATCCAATGTCTAGTCCTCCCTGGGTAGTGAGATCCAATGTCTAGTCCTCCCTGGGTAGTGAGACCCAATGTCTAGTCCTCCCTGGGTAGTGAGATCCAATGTCGTATAACGGAGAAATACACAAATCTCACGTGTGCACTTTGAAGAACGTTTGACAGTTGAAAGTCGAAAAGTGTAGGCCCAATTGGCCGTTACCGGAGTAGAATTGTTCAGCAGCTACAAAATATACTCATCGGATGTATCGGGCTAGAAGTCGCAAATAGGTAAACCAGCGACACAGCTCATCTACGCCCACAGAACGTTGAAGAGGATTAAGAAGAGGAATAAGAAGAGGAAAAAGAAAAGTAGAAGAGGAGGAGGGGGAGGAAAAAAGGACAGGAAGAAAAAAGAGGAAGAGGAGGAGGAAAAGGACAGGAAGAAAAAAGAAGAAGAAGAGGAGGAGGAGGAAAATAGGACAGGAAGAAAAAAAGAAGAGGAGGAGGAGGTTTATTAAGAAAATTATAGGAGGCTGTAGAAATGTGGTTTTACAGAAAAATGCTGAGAATACCATGGACAGCTAAGAAGAGTAATGAAACGTTCTGAAAGAGGCCAAAGCAAAAAGAGAGCTAATTTCCAATATTAGGAAGAAACAATCATGATTTTTTGGCCATGTAATGAGTAGAGAACAACTGGAAAATATTGTAACAACTGGGAAAATTGAGGGACAAAGAGATAGAGGGAAGCAAAGAGAAAAGATAGCAGACAGCTTAAGAGAATGGCTTGGCAGAAGGTCAACAACAGAAATGATAAATAACTGTCGCGATCGATAGTTGTGGAGAGACATGACGAGCTACGCCAGCAGGCATGGTGCTTGATGTTGATGATGATGACTTTAAATGATGCTAAAGAGGTCTGGGTGATCTAGAGTTAGGACGTCGGCCACCAGACATAAGGCTTCTGGTTCGATTCCCACCACAGACGGGTGGTTAGATATAAAAATGAAATCATTAAATCCGTGCTTTCTTCGTGTCTGTACCTGTCTCTGGGTAGTGTAATAGGATGTCCAGCGATGTCAGGTAACGGCGAAAACAGGAGGTCTAGTGTGCATTCTGCGCACGTTAAAAAATTAATTGGTAGTTGAAAATCGATTAAAAAATGACCGCCAACAGGGCAAAATTAAATTGGGGGGTGGGGGGGGGAAATATAGGGAAAACATTAAAAATCTCGACGATAAAAAAATATGAAAGTACCTCTGAAGTAAGAGAATATCTGCCTGTATGGCGGGGGACACATGTGCTCAAGGCTACTGGTGTTGAGAAAAAAAATTGGAAAAAGTTAAATTCACGCAAAATGTATTCCCTCGGGACATGGCATGGGGTCTAAAGCTGGCGTACACAAGTAGCAGGATGACGCTAACTTTCAACGTTAGAGAGTTTGAATTCAAGAGAGTTTGAATTCTAGAGAGTTTGAATACAAGAGAGTTTGAATTCTAGAGAGTTTGAATTCTAGAGAGTTTGGATTTTAGAGAATTTGAATTTTAGAGAGTTTGAATTCTAGATAGTTTGAATTATAGAGAGTTTGAATTATAGAGAGTTTGAATTCTAGAGAGTTCGAATTCTAGAGAGTTTGAATTCTAGAGAGTTTGAATTCTAGATAGTTTGAATTCTAGAGAGTTTGAATTCTAGAGAGTTTGGATTCTAGAGAGTTTGAATTCTAGAGAGTTTGAATTCTAGAGAGTTTGAATTCTAGAGAGTTTGGATCCGGAGTTCAGACAATATTTTGAACTGTCGCGCGCGCAGCAGCAGCAGCAGCAGCATTTTTTGGTGGGGGGGGGGGATTGGAGCCTTGGTGGTCTAGAGGTAAGGCATTAGGTTCTGGACAAGAAGGTTCCTGGTTTAAACCTCGTCACAAGCGGGCTGAATGTTTCATTTGCAATACACCGTTTCTTCATCTCTGTATAGCCTCCCTTGATCTGTGAGTAGTGAGACCTGAGGTACCACCAATATGAAAACAAGTAAGTAACGTGTGCACGCTGCGAACGTTAAACAACACTCAGCAGTTGGAAGTTGAAGAAGTACATAACGGGTACAATGGAGTGGAAAAAGAAGGAATAAAACTGTCGACTTAAAAAAAGGAAAAAAAAGATAGATCTAGCTATCTTATGTCACATAACTGTCACATCTAGTAGATCTATCTATCTAGTTTCACATAACTGTCCCAACTAGTAGATTTATCTGATGTCACATAACTGTCACAACTAGTAGATATATCTATCTTATGTACTATTATTCGACCTATCTATAATACGTTACATAACTGTCCCAATTAGTCGATCTCTCTATCTTATATCAGATGACTGTCCCAATTAGTCGATCTCTCTATCTTATGCCCATAACTGTCCCAATTAGTCGATCTCTCTATCTTATGTCCATAACTGTCCCAATTAGTCGATCTCTCTATCTTATATCACATAACTGTCCCAATTAGTCGATCTATCTATCTTATTTCACATAACTGTCCCAATTAGTCGATCTCTCTATCTTATATCACATAACTGTCCGAATTAGTCGATCTATCTATCTTATGTCCATAACTGTCCCAATTAGTCGATCTCTCTATCTTATATCACATAACTGTCCGAATTAGTCGATCTATCTATCTTATTTCACATAACTGTCCCAATTAGTCGATCTCTCTATCTTATATCACATAACTGTCCCAATTAGTCGATCTATCTATCTTATGTCCATAACTGTCCCAATTAGTCGATCTCTCTATCTTATATCACATAACTGTCCCAATTAGTCGATCTCTCTATCTTATTTCACATAACTGTCCCAATTAGTCGATCTATCTATCTTATATCACATAACTGTCCCAATTAGTCGATCTCTATATCTTATATCACATAACTGTCCGAATTAGTCGATCTCTCTATCTTATATCACAGAACTGTCCCAATTAGTCGATCTCTCTATCTTATTTCACATAACTGTCCCAATTAGTCGATCTATCTATCTTATATCACATAACTGTCCCAATTAGTCGATCTATCTATCTTATATCACATAACTGTCCGAATTAGTCGATCTCTCTATCTTATATCACATAACTGTCCCAATTAGTCGATCTCTCTATCTTATATCACAGAACTGTCCCAATTAGTCGATCTCTCAATCTTATATCACATAACTGTCCGAATTAGTCGATCTATCTATCTTATATCACATAACTGTCCCAATTAGTCGATCTCTCTATCTTATATCACATAACTGTCCGAATTAGTCGATCTATCTATCTTATTTCACATAACTGTCCCAATTAGTCGATCTATCTATCTTATATCACATAACTGTCCCAATTAGTCGATATCTCTATCTTATATCAGATGACTGTCCCAATTACTCGATCTCTCTATCTTATATCACATAACTGTCCAAATTAGTCGATCTCTCTATCTTATGCCCATAACTGTCCCAATTAGTCGATCTCTCTATCTTATGTCCATAACTGTCCAAATTAGTCGATCTCTCTATCTTATATCACATAACTGTCCCAATTAGTTGATCTATCTATCTTATTTCACATAACTGTCCCAATTAGTCGATCTATCTATCTTATATCACATAACTGTCCCAATTAGTCGATCTGTAGTCACACAACCGTGCTGACTATTAAACCGATATATATATATCTGACGTTACTTAACTATCTCGACTACTAGATTATTCATCTGACGTCACGGCACTGTAACCAGTACGGTACTGTAACCAGATCTGTACATTACTAATGTAATATAATTGTCACAAACTGTATAATTCTATATCTTGGTGGCATTCATCTGTCGCAACTAGTAGATATATCACGTTGATATCACACATATGTCGCAACTAGTAGATATATCACGTTGATATCACACATATGTCGCAACTAGTAGATATATCACGTTGATATCACACATCTGTCGCAACTAGTAGATATATCACGTTGATATCACACATATGTCGCAACTAGTAGATATATATCCTATATTATACAACTGCCCCAAACGGTAGATTTATTATCTTTTAGCACAATATTATGAAAGTCAAACATGGACCTTTTCTAAATCCCATAAGAAAGATCAATACATGTGAGATGCGATGCTTGAGAAAAGTAACAAACAACACAAGAATAGATAGAATACCAAATGAAACCATAAGAAAAATGGTAGGAATAAAACCCTGCCAAGAATATATAGAACAACAATAACTTAAATGGTTTGGCCACCTGGTCAGAATGAATCCTCACCAATCACCATCAATGGCGTTCATCTCAAAAATGCATGGAAAAAGACCAAGAGGAAGACTTAGAAGAAGATGGATAGATGCAGTGACAGAGACATGTAACAACAAAGGAAAATCACTAATTCAGACAGTTCGAGCAGCACAAGAACGACAAATGATATAACCACGACACCTTTTAGGTATCAGCGAGAAAGAGAAAGAAGAAGAAACACAATATTTAAAACATTAAACTGTCCCAACTAAGACAACTATTATTTCTTGTAGGTGTCTGATATTTTCATATTTTTATTATTTTAATAAATATAAGTTTACTATTCAGGTTTAAAGTACATTTATCATATAATTTATGATTTCACGTACATTTATCATATAATTTATGATTTCACGTACATTTATCATATAATTTATGATTTCACGTACATTTATCATATAATTTATGATTTCACGTACATTTATCATATAATTTATGATTTC
The DNA here is from genome assembly GCA_032433765.1 of Megaustenia siamemsis. Taxonomy (NCBI): domain Eukaryota; kingdom Metazoa; phylum Mollusca; class Gastropoda; order Stylommatophora; family Ariophantidae; genus Megaustenia; species Megaustenia siamemsis. The sequence goes on along the minus strand of JAVIAB010000104.1, from coordinate 30,683,969 downwards.
ACGTACATTTATCATATAATTTATGATTTCACGTACATTTGTAATATAATTTATGATTTCACGTACATTTCTTATTTTGATTTCTGATTTCAGATATTATTTAAGATTTCTTATACATTTCTGATGTTATTTTTGACTTCACGCTTATTTCTGATTTTATTTCTCATTTCAGATATTATTTCTGATTTCTTAAACACGGCTGATATTATTTCTGATTTCTTAAACACGGTTGATATTATTTCTGATTTCTTAAATATGGCTGATGTTACGTCTGATTTCTAGTGCATTTCTGATATTATTTCTGATTTCTTACACATTTCTGATTTTTTTTTCTCTGATTGTCTAAAAATTTCTCATATTATTTCCGATTTATGATACATTTTTGACTTTGTTTCTGATATATGATGCTGTTTTTTTATGTTTATAATACATTTATCACATTGAATGTGATATGACACATTTGTGACATCATTTATTATTGCTCAATTTTCTGGTAATGTTTCTGATTTTATTTATTTTATTTCTGATTTATTATATATTCTGGTAATTTTTTTGATTATTTATAAATGTCTTATTATGTATGTTTTACCACACTTTTCCTGTATTATCAATAATCTATAATATTGCTTCTAAGTCATGATACATTTCTGACATTTTTTTCTAATGTATGATATTAACTCTAATTTATAATAAATTTATGATATTATTTCTAATTTATAATACTCTTTTTAAAATTATTTCTAATTTACAATAAATTTTTTTAATTAATTCTAAATTATAATAAATTTATGTTATTATTTCTAATTTATAATTAATTTATGACATTATTTATAATTAATAACACATTTAAGGTGTTATTTCTAATTTATAATAAAGTTTTATTATTTCAGATTTATAATACAATTATACATTATTTCAAATTTTTCATAAATATATGGCATTATTTAAAATTGATAACACATCTATTATATTATTTATAAATTATAATACATTTATGATATTATTTCTAATTTATAGCACATTTGTAATTTTATTTATAATTTATAATACATTTATGTTATTTCAAATTTACAACACAATTATAGATTATTTCAAATTTATAGTACATTTATTATATTATTTATAATTTTATTTATAATTGACAACACATTTCACGTATTATTTATAATTGACAACACATTTCACATATTATTTATAATTGACAACACATTTCACGTATTATTTATAATTGACAACACATTTCACATATTATTTATAATTGACAACACATTTCACATATTATTTATAATTGACAACACATTTCACGTATTATTTATAATTGACAACACATTTCACATATTATTTATAATTGACAACACATTTCACATATTATTTATAATTGACAACACATTTCACGTATTATTTATAATTGACAACACATTTCACATATTATTCCCCATTTATAATATTCATTCTAACTGATGATATTATTTCTAATCTATGACACATTTATGATGTTATCTGATTCAGATATTTTTAAAAATGTCAGGTAGCTGCAACGTCATCAGTTCCTGACACACACACATACACACACCATGTAGCGACACGCACTAGTAGTCCTTTTTTTAAAAAAAATTATTGTTTGTAAAATATGCAGAAAAAACAAAAGAAAAACGAAATGAGGAGTAAAAGAGCAACATTATCCACCACATCTCCGTCAACACACACACACACACACACACACACACACTCAACTGCTTGTTTAAGGGAAAAAAAGTGGCATTTTAGTTCTGAACTTAAAAATGTTTTTTTTTTTTCAGAAGTGTATGTCCGGAGTCTGCTATATTCCCCTCATTCAACGAATTGGTATTTTAAGGGGGTGGTTTCAATTTGTGACATGCGACACACAGTGTTAATAGCAGCGACACGCGACACACAGTGTTAATAGCAGCGACACGCGACACACAGTGTTAATAGGAGCGGCAGAGAGAGAACAATAAATACGATAAACACAGTAATAAAAGAAAGCAACAAGAAAGGCTAAATCAGAGTAGCAAGAAAACAGAAGTAATGGTCATATCAAAGAAACAATCATCACCATCATACATCATAAAAATAAACAGGGCAAATTTGAAAACAAGTGCAACGCGTCAAATAGTTGGTCACAATAATAACACCAGATGGAAGATGCACCACAGAAATAACAAGAAGAATAGCTCAGGTCCAAATAGCATTTCATCAAATTAAAAGCGTCTTATACAGATGTGATAGAGTTCATCGATGCTATATAGAGTCACTTCTGACCTGTGGAAACGAATCCTGGACAGTAAACAAAGAAATGAAAAGACGATTAGATTCCACAGAGATGGGATTTTTTAGAAGAATGTTGAATGTTCACTGGACAGCTAAAAAGACCGACGAAAAAAATTCTCAAAGAGGCCAACAAAAAGAGCTCCTAAGAAACATCAGAAAGAAACAATCAACATTTGTTTAGCACATCATGAGAAGAGAAAAGTTATAATACTTGGTTACAACTGGAACAATACAGTATGAGAGATATCGCGAACGGCAATTGAGAGAAGATACTAGATAGCTTGGTGTCATGGCATGGAAAACAGTCAACAACAGAACTGATACGATGTACTGTAGATATAAGATTGTCAAAGGACATGATCGCCTACACTAACTCGTATAGCACGTGATGATGATGATACAGACACGCCTGAAATAGTTTCGCTAAACTAAACATTTTTGTGTTAATAATAATTGAGTAGAATATGTTCACAATTAAAAGTCAAAACGTTGACAAAACTGAGAGTCTCTGGGAGATGCGATTGTCAGTTTGCAACATAAACACAGACGTTTATTTAAACTTTGAGATAATGTTTCTACAAATCAACCTCAAAGTTAGAAAAGTTCAAAATACAACACAATGAGCCATCATTGAACTTTGTGAGAACACCAGACCCAAGGGCCGACCACGAAAAAGATTTCACTGATGGAATATTAGAAGCACTAGGAAACATAACAGTAGTGGAGGCGGGAAGAAAAGCAAAAGACCGCAAATGATATCTCCCCTCGACGCTGAAAGGCAGATGAAGAAGGAAAGAAGGAGAACAAAAACTTCACATTTTAATACGAATTTTAAAAATATAGATATTAGTATGGCATTGTTTCTGTGGTCTACTGGGGAGGAAAGGAGGGTGATATATAGAAATAGAATGTTCATTTATTGTTTCAATAAAGAGTCTCTACAGAGATGACATGTTAAAGACGAATGACAGGAAACAGTCTGAGGCATCAGATCAGAAATGTAGAACTGAGAAAAAAGCTAGTAATAACCCCCGCCATACAATATATAAAGAAACAACAGATGCAATGGTTTGGCCACGTGACAAGCCAGAAAGATTAAAACACCACACAACGAGGCTTCAGCAAACGTTGTGAGAACACCAGACCCAAGGGCCGACCACGAAAAAAGATGGATCTATGGAATATTAGAAGCACTAGGAAACATAACAGCAGCAGAGGCAAACAGAAGAGCAAAAAGACCGCAAATTATAACTCCCCTCAACTCTGAAAGGCAAATGATGAAGGAAAGAAAAGGAAGAAGAACGAAAGAGACGAATAAGTAAGTACTAAAATATTAGCCAGAACCATATCTCAACATAAAAGTAATTACCCTCCAAGGGAGCCGTGATAGCCCAGTGGTTAGTGCACTCAACTACAAGGCAACGTAGGGAGCCGTGATAGCCCAGTGGTTAGTGCACTCAACTACAAGACAACGTAGGGAGCCGTGATAGCCCAGTGGTTAGTGCACTCAACTACAAGACAACGTAGGGAGCCGTGATAGCCCAGTGGTTAGTGCACTGGACTATGAAGGACAGGAGTTGGATTCGATCCTGATCGACAGCTTCCAAGTTCACCCAGCCTTAGAAAGTAAAATGGCACGAGCACCTACCGCACTACCTAAAAAATCATGTGCCGAAGGTCTATAAAAATTATGGTCACTAACACCATATTCCCTGTACTCCACTTGGCGTGACGGGGCACTTTACTTATTTTTTTTTTAATCACCTACAAATCAAAATATTATTTTCAGTACTGCGAGTTTAAAATGAGTCACACATCTAAGTCACAATTTATATATATATGTAAATATATATAATATATATATATATATATATATATGCTTATTGATGCTATGTGACTAAGTTTGCCTGAAACACTCTCCACTTCAGTATATATCACCCCGAAAAGTTTCCTCCTTGTTTTGAATCACATAAATTGTAACCACTCAATGAATCACACATCACAAGTTCTCCCCACCGCGCTGTTGTGTACACTCGACAAGAAGTCAGCATCCGAATGCAGTAAAACACTCACACGACAAGAGGCTAGAACAAGATTCTCCAATCGAAAGTGATTTCACAGTCCAGGCCTTAAGGTGGAGGGTGGGAGGGGGGACACACGTTCTGTAGACATTCCTGGGAGGTGAGCAGTCAAGAATTGAAACAACGTGACACACGTTTGTATAAAGATCATGCATTTGATGACAGAACACGAATTTGTCTACGGGACAATAACATCAAAAGTTGATCGAAGGAATATATCCGATATAGAAGTAGAAAGTGATATCATAAACATGTTTACTTTCAGAAGTAGTAAAAGAAGTCTAGAAGCATATATTTACAGTCCGGTAAAAGGTATACATTGTGTTTACAATAGTAATTATAGTAAAGGTATGCATTATATTTACAGTACATTAATTATAGTAAAAGGTATACATTATGTTTACAGTAATTTAATTATAGTAAAAGGTATACATTATGTTTACAAAACAGTATTAACAAGAGGTGATGATATTAGGAAATGTAGATTATATTTACAATACAGTAATAATTAAGGATATAGATTATATCTACAATACAGTAATAATTAAAGATATAGATTATATCTACAATACAGTAATAATTAAAGATATAGATTATATCTACAATACAGTAATAATTAAGGATATAGATTATATCTACAATACAGTAATAATTAAGGATATAGATTATATCTACAATACAGTAATAATTAAGGATATAGATTATATCTACAATACAGTAATAATTAAGGATATAGATTATATCTACAATACAGTAATAATTAAGGCTATAGATTATATCTACAATACAGTAATAATTAAAGATATAGATTATATCTACAATACAGTAATAATTAAAGATATAGATTATATCTACAATACAGTAATAATTAAAGATATAGATTATATCTACAATACAGTAATAATTAAAGATATAGATTATATGAACATTACAGTAACATGTGAACGAATGTTAATTTCTCAAGCGTTTCACGTCGCGGTATTTGCCCAGGAATGAACGTATAGACTTAAGGACTGTTGTCCAATGAGCGATGAAGATAGTCCGACGGCTAACATAACATAACATAACATAACATAACATAACATAACATAACATAACATAACATAACATAACATAACATAACATAACAAGAGAAATGTATTTACAAATCAGTAATAAGAGATGTCGAAAAGAAAAGAAAATACAGTGCAGCAGAAGTGAAAGGTGTTTAGAAGAATATTTTTACAGTAAAGTAATTTTAGAAGTATTCAGTGTAATATATTTACAGTAAAATAATTTTAAAAGATGTCACAGAGAACATATTTATAGTACATTAGTAGTGATGGATGTTAAAAAGAACATATTTATAGTACATTAGTAGTAATGGATGTCAAAAAGAACATGTTTATAGTACATTAGTAGTAATGGATGTTAAAAAGAACATATTTATAGTACATTAGTAGTAATGGATGTCAAAAAGAACATATTTATAGTACATTAGTAGTAATGGATGTTAAAAAGAACATATTTATAGTACATTAGTAGTAATGGATGTCAAAAAGAACGTATCCATAGTACGGTAGAAGTACTTGGTGTCAAAAAGAACATATTTTTAGTAAAGTAGAAGTAATGGATGTCATGAAGAACATCTTTATATGCAGAGCAGTAATGGATGTTATAAAGAATATATTTATAGTACAGTAGTAGTAACGGATGTCATAAAGAACATATTTACAGACACAATGAGGTAGCAAGAAAGAGTTAACAACGAGATATCAACAGCGAATTGTAAACCACGAAGATAAGTTGTCAATAGCGAGTTATGAACAACGAGTTAGGAACAACGAGTTATCAACAACGAGTTATCAACAACGAATAATCAATCACGAATTATCAAGCACGAATTATGAATATGAAATTGTCAACAACAAATTCTCACTAACGATTTATCATCTACGAGCTTTCAATCATGAATAATCAATCACGAATAATCAATCACGAATAATCAATCATGAATAATCAATCACGAATAATCAATCATGAATAATCAATCACGAATAATCAATCATGAATAATCAATCACAAAGAAGAGTTATAAACAACGAAAATTATCAAAGAAAGTTATATAACAAAATAACTAAAGTTATCAACAATGAGCTATCAACCACGACATATCAACAATGAGCTATCAACCACGACATATCAACAATGAGCTATTAACCACGACATATCAACAATGAGCTATCAACCACGACATATCAACAATAAACTATCAACCACGACATATCAACAATGAGCTATCAACTACGACATATCAACCATTAGCTATCAACCACGACTTATCAACAATGAGCTATCAACCACGACATATCAACAATGAACTATCAACCACGACATATCAACAATAAACTATTAACCACGACATATCAACAATAAACTATCAACCACGACATATCAACAATAAACTATCAACCACGACATATCAACAATAAACTATCAACCACGACATATCAACAATGAGCTATCAACCACGACATATCAACAATGAGCTATCAACCACGACATATCAACAATGAACTATCAACCGCAAATCATCAATTAACAAACATCAACCAAAAATTGTCAACATCGAATTATCAAGAAAAGCTATGAAAATACTAGACCAAAGAACCGACCACTTTTAATGAATTTTTCGAACTTCGCTACAAGCTAACAACAGCAAAATAGACTTTCTACGCTGAAAGAGAAATAAAGACGGGAAGATGTAGTAGTCTGGTCGCTGACTCTAAAGATCTAGGCATTCGGCATTAAGTTTCAGGCAAAGGATTCCTTCGATGCGGAGACGGCACTCAATGATGATAATGATGATGATGATTTAAAAGAAAAAAAATTGGTAAAAAAAGCCAGTGTTACAGTGTAGTAAATCATTGGTACTGAATGTGTTAACCATGCTACCATTCTAACCACATTAACCATGCTACTATGCTAACCACATTAACCATATTAGCAATCTAACCACCAATTCATCGTTTAATTAATTGACTCGAACCAAACTGCCTTAAGCTTTCCCTTATGGAAAGTACAAGCAACGTAGTCAAGTTAAACGTCATTACTCACAGACCTGACTTGAATTTGAATTAGCCACACAAATCGCTTCTTGTAGTCACGTGGTTTTTCTGCGCTTTAAACTGGCCTTAATTCTCGTGTCTTCGGTTCAATTCTAGATCCTTCTAAAACTTGGCTGGGAAGTTAAGGAAAGATTCTTAAAAGAGCTTTGCATCAAATTCAAGTGAATGGAAAATGGTGAACAAAAATCGTTGAAATAAAGAACCGACTGAATTCACGTATTGTGAAGTTATTTATTAAGAATTCACTAGATTGAAATACAGCACAAGTGTTGATTTGCACAGAAACTAACAAGATCTAATTCGAGAACTTACACATGAGCAAGTTAAAATAAAAATTGATACAAGAACTGACAGAGAAACTAACTCAAAAGTTAATAAAATAACTAGTTAAAATGGCTCAGACAGAGCAGCTTTCTAAAAAAAAAAAACTGAGGAAAATACTGTGCAATCCATTTTTGACAACAGAAACAAGAGTTATTAAATGCTATGTAAAGCCAGTCATAAAATATGGACGTGAATCATGGACAATAGGACAACGGACAAGAAAATCACTGGAGGCTGTAGAAATGTTGTTTTACAGAAGATGTTGAGAATGCCATGGACAGCTAAGAAGAGTAATGAAAATGTTCTGAAAGAGGCCAAAGCAAAAAGAGAGCTAGTTTCTAATATTAGGAAGAAACAATAATTATTTTTTGGGTCATGTAATGAGAAGAGAACAACTGGAATATATTGTAACAACTGGGAAAATTGATGGACGAAGAGATAGAGGGAAGCAAAGAGAAAATATACCAGACAGCTTAAGAGAATGGCTTGGTAGAAGGTCAACAACAGAAATTATAAATAGCTGTCGAGATCGAGGGTTGTGGAAAGACATGATCACCTACGCCAGCAGTCCTGGTACTTGATGATGATTAGGGGGAGCATAAGCGCCTGCGACCTGCAGTCGCAATAGCAGAGCCGGCGCACCATCAGCTGGCCAAGACCTAGCAGTTCTACCTCCTCGTGGTCTCCCCTGGAAACAGTCTGCGTCAAAACAGACTGACTAACAGAAGCTAGGATCGACGTGTTCCCCTGTAGTGGTGGCTGTTACTGATATAGAGGACCCATTGTTGCAGTACCTCTGGGCTGGACTAGTAGTTTCCCAGCGTAGCCTGGGACAGACGACCTCCAACCTCCAGTAAGAGCCGGGAATGTCAAGAAAGCCATAACGACCCGCCACATCTTATGAGTCAAAGGGCAAACATGCTCGTATCAACTCGTGGCAATCCGTCAACAACAACAACAACAACAACAATATTGATGATGATTAAAAAAAAAACAAAGTTTACGGCAGTTACACATTACTGGGGTCTGTCGGGGCGAGAGTGAGAGGGAATGGGGAGGGGGGGGGAGTGTTGCACCGGAGAATAAAGTTCGCTTGTCCAGTGCAGGCGCCACGAGGTGTTCCGGTATGAATTTTAATTTCACCTCTGACAGAAAACACATTTTGTTGAGCTACCGGGATTCGAACCGCCGAAGTCCTTGGTTGGAGCCCTACAAGTCGCCCGCTCTCCACAAACTGATGCAGTTAGATCACGCGAGAACTAACGGAGAAAGTAACAACAGAATTGTAACAAGAGCTAGTTAACACAAGCGCTAATTCATATCTCTCATTTCCGATGAGAGTTCCCACTACTCAGAAAAGACTAGACAAACAGATCCCACTACTCAGAGAAGACTAGACATCAGATCTCACTTCTCAGAGAAGTCTAGACATCAGATCTCACTTCTCAGAGAAGTCTAGACATCAGATCTCACTTCTCAGAGAAATCTAGACATCAGATCTCACTTCTCAGAGAAGTCTAGACATCAGATCTCACTTCTCAGAGAAGTCTAGATATCAGATCTCACTTCTCAGAGAAGTCTAGATATCAGATCTCACTTCTCAGAGAAGTCTAGATATCAGATCTCACTTCTCAGAGAAGTCTAGATATCAGATCTCACTTCTCAGAGAAGTCTAGACATCAGATCTCACTTCTCAGAGAAGTCTAGATATCAGATCTCACTTCTCAGAGAAGTCTAGATATCAGATCTCACTTCTCAGAGAAGTCTAGACATCAGATCTCACTTCTCAGAGAAGTCTAGACATCAGATCTCACTTCTCAGAGAAATCTAGACATCAGATCTCACTTCTCAGAGAAGACTAGACATCAGATCTCACTTCTCAGAGAAGACTAGACATCAGATCTCACTTCTCAGAGAAGACTAGACATCAGATCTCACTTCTCAGAGAAGTCTAGACATCAGATCTCACTATTCAGAGATGACTAGACATCACATCTCACTTCTCAGAGAAGACTAGATATCAGATCTCACTTCTCTGAGAAGACTAGACATCAGATCTCGCTTCTCTGAGAACAAGGGAGGACAAACTCACAATGAAACCACGGATTCAATGTGAAAATTACCCACCGCTTGTAGCGAGATTCGAACTTTGGGGCTTCATATCCAAAAGCTAATGTATTACCTCGAAAGCACCTTTTCTCCCACAAAAGAAGTCGATAAAAAAAAAAAAAAAAAACAAATGAACAACATAAGGAATAATATAAATGTGGAAAATATTAAAAAATAAAAATAGTGTTGACGTAGAAATATGCTGATAATGAAGGAAATATAATAGAAAGAGAAATAAATAGATGAGGTAATGAAAAGTGAGAAGTAAAAATAAGAGAGAAAAGAGTACCCAATATAACGAAAGTGTATTTGATATAACGAAAGAGTACCCGATATAACGAAAGAGTACTCGATATAACGAAAGAGTACCCGATATAACGAAAGAGTACCCGATATAACGAAAGAGTACCCGATATAACGAAAGAGTACCCGATATAACGAAAGAGTACCCGATATAACGAAAGAGTACCCGATATAACGAAAGGACAAATTTAAACAGAACGAATAAATAGACTTTCTACAGTAAACTGACAAAGACAGTAAATTGTTTTTGCATGTCTCATAGAATGTTCCATTATTATTGTCTGTCACATGACACTTGAATTGTTGGCACAAACATACCCACAGCATACCGTACTCCCTTCAAAATTTTATCGCTGTCGTATTAACCAATTCAAAACCACGCTGAAACACTCAATCAAAATTTAACCCCAGGCGCGTGAATCAATAAATGTGAGATTTACAGTAAAATAAATATATTTCAAGAGAGAATATTCTAGTAAATATTAGGGGGAATAAAGATTCCACCAAAATCGACTAGAAAACTTGTTAAGCTTCACACTTGGTCGGAGGCAGTGCACGATTTCAAAACCCCTTAGACAATCAATTCGAGAAGATGTTGCGAAAAGTGGCTGCGCGGTGTGGTATAGTGATCTAGAAATATTTGCGTTAGCAGCCGCCTTGGACCAGATGAGATCTGGGAGAGTAAATTATTTCATAAGGTTGGGAAAACAATTGAAAACTCTCTTGTCTTAGGCACTTGTAGAGCGTGTCAAATTGTTTTTGTTTGTTTTTTTTTTTGCTGGGAATATTTTTGGGGTCGGAATCCTGACACAATCCCGTCCCGGAATACTTGAGCATGCGCAGAATGTTGGGATTCAGAAAAAGACAACATTTAACTCTTTCAGTACGTAAAGTTGTTACCTATTTAGCGGTAGAGATTTCAGAGACAAAAATTGTTCATGTTTTCAATATCAATCTACATGTTGATATTTATCTAACCCTTTACACATTAGATACGTTTTTTTAGATCATGAAACAAGGAATTAGGTTTCTCCAATACATGATACAATGATACAATGATACAATACAAAATGATACAAGACATGTACAAAGAATATGGTTTGATGACGGTTTACACTAATCAAATTGAGAGTGACGCACTGTGCGGCTAAACGTACATGACCGAAATCAGCATGGCGCATGGTGAAGTCTACAGAAAGAGTTTGAGAGATTGGAAAATATGAAATAAAAAATAAATTATTATATATACAGAAAGATAATGTTGATATGGTAATTTGTCCTCAAAGATAAAGTCCAGGACAATTAACTACGGCTCTTGTTGATCTTTCTGATATTTCTAATAAAAGTCTAGTACCCATTAAAGGCTAGATGAACAAGGAACATTATATTCAGAGGAGTTGGGCTAGAAGAAGTGAATCATTCGTAGTACTAAGGAAGCTGTGTTTCGTCAAATAGTTACATCGCGATAGAGATCCCTGCTAGAATAGGCATGTCAGCCCAGGCAGTCAATAGACTTAGAAACATTTGATGTTCAACTAGTCTCCATGTCAGTCCAGGCATTCAATAGACTTAGAAACATTTGGTGTTCAACTAGTCTCTATGTCAGCCCAGACATTCAATAGACTTAGAAACATTTGGTGTTCAACTAGTCTCTATGTCAGCCCAGACATTCAATAGACTTAGAAACATTTGGTGTTCAACTAGTCTCCATGTCAGCCCAGACATTCAATAGAAACATTTGGTGTTCTACTAGTCTCTATGTCAGTCCAGGCATTCAATAGACTTAGAAACATTTGGTGCTCAACTAGTCTCTATGTCAGCCCAGACATTCAATAGAAACATTTGGTGTTCTACTAGTCTCTATGTCAGCCCAGACATTCAATAGACTTAGAAACATTTGGTGTTTAACTAGTCTCTATGTCAGTTCAGACATTCAATAGAAACATTTGTTGTTCAACTAGTCTCTATGTCAGTCCAGACATTCAATAGAAACATTTGGTGTTCAACTAGTCTCTATGTCAGTCCAGACATTCAATAGAAACATTTGGTGTTCAACTAGTCTCCATGTCAGTCCAGACATTCAATAGAAACATTTGGTGTTCAACTAGTCTCTATGTCAGTCCAGACATTCAATAGAAACATTTGATGTTCAACTAGTCTCCATGTCAGTCCAGACATTCAATAGAAACATTTGGTGTTCTACTAGTCTCTATGTCAGTTCAGACATTCAATAGACTTAGAAACATTTGGTGTTCTACTAGTCTCTATGTCAGTCCAGACATTCAATAGACTTAGAAACATTTGGTGTTCAACTAGTCTCTATGTCAGCCCAGACATTCAATAGACTTAGAAACATTTGGTGTTCAACTAGTCTCCATGTCAGCCCAGACATTCAATAGAAACATTTGGTGTTCAACTAGTCTCTATGTCAGTCCAGATATTCAATAGACTTAGAAACATTTGATGTTCAACTAGTCTCCATGTCAGCCCAGACATTCAATAGACTTAGAAACATTTGATGTTCAACTAGTCTCTATGTCAGTCCAGATATTCAATAGACTTAGAAACATTTGGTGTTTAACTAGTCTCCATGTCAGCCCAGACATTCAATAGACTTAGAAACATATGATGTTCTACTAGTCTCTATGTCAGCCCAGACATTCAATAGACTTAGAAACATTTGGTGTTCAACTAGTCTCTATGTCAGCCCAGACATTCAATAGAAACATTTGGTGTTCAACTAGTCTCCATGTCAGTTCAGACATTCAATAGACTTAGAAACATTTGGTGTTCTACTAGTCTCTATGTCAGTCCAGACATTCAATAGACTTAGAAACATTTGGTGTTCAACTAGTCTCTATGTCAGTCCAGACATTCAATAGACTTAGAAACATTTGGTGTTCAACTAGTCTCTATGTCAGTCCAGACATTCAATAGACTTAGAAACATTTGGTGTTCAACTAGTCTCTATGTCAGCCCAGACATTCAATAGACTTAGAAACATTTGGTGTTCAACTAGTCTCCATGTCAGCCCAGACATTCAATAGACTTAGAAACATTTGGTGTTCAACTAGTCTCTATGTCAGCCCAGACATTCAATAGACTTAGAAACATTTGGTGTTCAACTAGTCTCTATGTCAGCCCAGACATTCAATAGACTTAGAAACATTTGGTGTTCAACTAGTCTCTATGTCAGCCCAGACATTCAATAGACTTAGAAACATTTGGTGTTCAACTAGTCTCTATGTCAGCCCAGACATTCAATAGACTTAGAAACATTTGGTGTTCAACTAGTCTCTATGTCAGTCCAGACATTCAATAGATTTAGAAACATTTGGTGTTCAACTAGTCTCTATGTCAGTCCAGACATTCAATAGAAACATTTGGTGTTCTACTAGTCTCTATGTCAGTCCAGACATTCAATAGACTTAGAAACATTTGATGTTCAACTAGTCTCTATGTCAGTCAGTCCAGACATTCAATAGAAACATTTGGTGTTCAACTAGTCTCCATGTCAGTCCAGACATTCAATAGACTTAGAAACATTTGATGTTCAACTAGTCTCTATGTCAGTCAGTCCAGACATTCAATAGAAACATTTGGTGTTCAACTAGTCTCCATGTCAGTCCAGACATTCAATAGACTTAGAAACATTTGGTGTTCAACTAGTCTCTATGTCAGTCCAGACATTCAATAGACTTAGAAACATTTGGTGTTCAACTAGTCTCTATGTCAGTCCAGACATTCAATAGACTTAGAAACATTTGGTGTTCAACTAGTCTCTATGTCAGTCCAGACATTCAATAGAAACATTTGGTGTTCAACTAGTCTCTATGTCAGTCAGTCCAGACATTCAATAGACTTAGAAACATTTGGTGTTCAACTAGTCTCTATGTCAGTCCAGACATTCAATAGACTTAGAAACATTTGGTGTTCAACTAGTCTGTATGTCAGTCCAGACATTCAATAGACTTAGAAACATTTGGTGTTCAACTAGTCTCTATGTCAGTCAGTCCAGACATTCAATAGACTTAGAAACATTTGGTGTTCAACTAGTCTCTATGTCAGTCCAGACATTCAATAGACTTAGAAACATTTGGTGTTCAACTAGTCTCTATGTCAGTCAGTCCAGACATTCAATAGACTTAGAAACATTTGGTGTTCAACTAGTCTCTATGTCAGTCAGTCCAGACATTCAATAGAAACATTTGGTGTTCAACTAGTCTCTATGTCAGCCCAGACATTCAATAGAAACATTTGGTGTTCAACTAGTCTCTATGTCAGTCAGTCCAGACATTCAATAGACTTAGAAACATTTGATGTTCAACTAGTCTCTATGTCAGTCCAGACATTCAATAGACTTAGAAACATTTGGTGTTCAACTAGTCTCTATGTCAGCCCAGACATTCAATAGACTTAGAAACATTTGGTGTTCAACTAGTCTCTATGTCAGCCCAGACATTCAATAGACTTAGAAACATTTGGTGTTCAACTAGTCTCTATGTCTGCCCAGACATTCAATAGACTTAGAAACATTTGATGTTCAACTAGTCTCTATGTCAGCCCAGACATTCAATAGACTTAGAAACATTTGATGTTCAACTAGTCTCTATGTCAGTCCAGACATTCAATAGACTTAGAAACATTTGGTGTTCAACTAGTCTCTATGTCAGTCCAGACATTCAATAGACTTAGAAACATTTGGTGTTCAACTAGTCTCCATGTCAGCCCAGACATTCAATAGAAACATTTGGTGTTCAACTAGTCTCTATGTCAGTCCAGACATTCAATAGAAACATTTGGTGTTCAACTAGTCTCTATGTCAGTCAGCCCAGACATTCAATAGACTTAGAAACATTTGGTGTTCAACTAGTCTCTATGTCAGTCCAGACATTCAATAGAAACATTTGGTGTTCAACTAGTCTCTATGTCAGCCCAGACATTCAATAGACTTAGAAACATTTGGTGTTCAACTAGTCTCCATGTCAGTCCAGACATTCAATAGATTTAGAAACATTTGGTGTTCAACTAGTCTCTATGTCAGTCTAGACATTCAATAGACTTAGAAACATTTGGTGTTCAACTAGTCTCTATGTCAGTCCAGACATTCAATAGATTTAGAAACATTTGGTGTTCAACTAGTCTCCATGTCAGTCAGTCCAGACATTCAATAGACTTAGAAACATTTGGTGTTCAACTAGTCTCCATGTCAGTCAGTCCAGACATTCAATAGAAACATTTGGTGTTCAACTAGTCTCTATGTCAGTCCAGACATTCATTAGAAACATTTGGTGTTCAACTAGTCTCTATGTCAGTCCAGACATTCAATAGACTTAGAAACATTTGGTGTTCAACTAGTCTCCATGTCAGTCAGTCCAGACATTCAATAGACTTAGAAACATTTGGTGTTCAACTAGTCTCTATGTCAGTCAGTCCAGACATTCAATAGACTTAGAAACATTTGGTGTTCAACTAGTCTCTATGTCAGTCAGTCCAGACATTCAATAGACTTAGAAACATTTGGTGTTCAACTAGTCTCCATGTCAGTCAGTCCAGACTTTCAATAGACTTAGAAACATTTGGTGTTCAACTAGTCTCCATGTCAGTCAGTCCAGACATTCAATAGAAACATTTGGTGTTCAACTAGTCTCTATGTCAGTCCAGACATTCATTAGAAACATTTGGTGTTCAACTAGTCTCTATGTCAGTCCAGACATTCAATAGAAACATTTGGTGTTCAACTAGTCTCTATGTCAGTCCAGACATTCAATAGAAACATTTGGTGTTCA
The DNA here is from genome assembly GCA_032433765.1 of Megaustenia siamemsis. Classification (NCBI taxonomy): domain Eukaryota; kingdom Metazoa; phylum Mollusca; class Gastropoda; order Stylommatophora; family Ariophantidae; genus Megaustenia; species Megaustenia siamemsis. Next base: position 30,667,964 of record JAVIAB010000104.1, on the reverse strand, counting down.
ACTAGTCTCTATGTCAGCCCAGACATTCAATAGAAACATTTGGTGTTCAACTAGTCTCTATGTCAGTCCAGACATTCAATAGAAACATTTGGTGTTCAACTAGTCTCTATGTCAGTCCAGACATTCAATAGAAACATTTGGTGTTCAACTAGTCTCTATGTCAGTCCAGACATTCAATAGAAACATTTGGTGTTCAACTAGTCTCTATGTCAGTCCAGACATTCAATAGACTTAGAAACATTGGTGTTCAACTAGTCTCCATGTCAGTCAGTCCAGACATTCAATAGAAACATTTGGTGTTCAACTAGTCTCTATGTCAGTCCAGACATTCAATAGAAACATTTGGTGTTCAACTAGTCTCTATGTCAGTCCAGACATTCAATAGACTTAGAAACATTTGGTGTTCAACTAGTCTCTATGTCAGTCAGTCCAGACATTCAATAGAAACATTTGGTGTTCAACTAGTCTCTATGTCAGTTCAGACATTCAATAGACTTAGAAACATTTGGTGTTCAACTAGTCTCTATGTCAGTCCAGACATTCAATAGACTTAGAAACATTTGGTGTTCAACTAGTCTCTATGTCAGCCCAGACATTCAATAGACTTAGAAACATTTGGTGTTCAACTAGTCTCTATGTCAGTCCAGACATTCAATAGACTTAGAAACATTTGGTGTTCAACTAGTCTCTATGTCAGTCCAGACATTCAATAGACTTAGAAACATTTGGTGTTCAACTAGTCTCTATGTCAGCCCAGACATTCAATAGACTTAGAAACATTTGGTGTTCAACTAGTCTCTATGTCAGCCCAGACATTCAATAGACTTAGAAACATTTGGTGTTCAACTAGTCTCTATGTCAGCCCAGACATTCAATAGACTTAGAAACATTTGGTGTTCAACTAGTCTCTATGTCAGCCCAGACATTCAATAGACTTAGAAACATTTGGTGTTCAACTAGTCTCCATGTCAACCCAGACATTCAATAGAAACATTTGGTGTTCAACTAGTCTCTATGTCAGCCCAGACATTCAATAGACTTAGAAACATTTGGTGTTCAACTAGTCTCTATGTCAGTCCAGACATTCAATAGACTTAGAAACATTTGGTGTTCAACTAGTCTCTATGTCAGTCAGTCCAGACATTCAATAGACTTAGAAACATTTGGTGTTCAACTAGTCTCTATGTCAGTCAGTCCAGACATTCAATAGACTTAGAAACATTTGGCGTTCATCTAAGCCCATGCATTCAATAGACTTAGAAACATTTGGTGTTCAACTAGTCTCTATGTCAGTCCAGACATTCAATAGACTTAGAAACATTTGGTGTTCAACTAGTCTCTATGTCAGTCCAGACATTCAATAGACTTAGAAACATTTGGTGTTCAACTAGTCTCTATGTCAGTCCAGACATTCAATAGACTTAGAAACATTTGGTGTTCAACTAGTCTCTATGTCAGTCAGTCCAGACATTCAATAGACTTAGAAACATTTGGTGTTCAACTAGTCTCCATGTCAGTCAGTCCAGACATTCAATAGATAGAAACATTTGGTGTTCAACTAGTCTCCATGTCAGTCCAGTCCAGACATTCACTTAGAAACATTTGGTGTTCAACTAGTCTCTATGTCAGTCCAGACATTCAATAGACTTAGAAACATTTGGTGTTCAACTAGTCTCTATGTCAGTCCAGACATTCAATAGACTTAGAAACATTTGGTGTTCAACTAGTCTCTATGTCAGTTCAGACATTCAATAGACTTAGAAACATTTGGTGTTCAACTAGTCTCTATGTCAGTCAGTCCAGACATTCAATAGACTTAGAAACATTTGGTGTTCAACTAGTCTCTATGTCAGTCCAGACATTCAATAGAAACATTTGGTGTTCAACTAGTCTCCATCTCAGTCCAGACATTCAATAGACTTAGAAACATTTGGTGTTCAACTAGTCTCTATGTCAGTCAGTCCAGACATTCAATAGACTTAGAAACATTTGGTGTTCAACTAGTCTCTATGTCAGTCCAGACATTCAATAGAAACATTTGGTGTTCAACTAGTCTCCATGTCAGTTCAGACATTCAATAGACTTAGAAACATTTGGTGTTCAGCTAGTCTCCATCTCAACATTAAGCTTACAATTGTTAAGTCAAATGTGCGATCTCCTATATTCAGCAGAAACGTGGAGAATGAACCATAAGGTAGAAGGTCGACTTAGAGGAGTTGAAGGTCGCTGTCTTAAGCAGGTTCTAAACATCCGTTGGCATCAACACATTACGGTCACAGTAGTCGCCAGAAGATCAGGCATTAACAACGTCAATCAAGAAATGGGAAGCTGATGTTGGAAACGGATAGGCTTCGTTCTACGGATGAAAGAAACTAGGCATCCGCACCTAGCATCAACATGGACACCTCGTGGGAAACGAAGATTAAGTAGACCATTGGGGACATGGCGACGAACAAGACATGAGATGACAGAGGCTGGCAAGTCCAGGCGAGAGTTGTCCATGCTTGCTCCAGACCCGATTGGGTGGGGATCTCTTGTGGGTGCCCTATGCTCTGACTCGAGTTCAGAGAATTCAGAAGGAGAAAAAGGAGAAGAATAAAAAGAAAAAAAAAGAAGAAAAGAAGAAGAAGGAAACTACAGATCAGGAACGAACCCAACCTCATGTCCCGAGTAGTCTATATCACTAACCTCTGAACTACCGCGGCGGCAAATACGGCACTGGTGTAATGCTGACCATCATTCCCCGGATAGAAATAAATGTGCCGAAGGTCTATACAAAATCTGTACATCAGAACCATGTTGCGTATTCGTCATCGTGTGGCGTGACGGACCACCTCATGTTGATTTGCAACTTCAGTGTAAAACTCAATAAAGTTGTAATTCTCTGTTGTGTCTGACATATGATCCGATCGTCACTTGTTTACAAATGTAACTCTCTTAGCTCTGACATATGATCTGATCGTCACTTGTTTACAAATGTAACTCTCTTAGCTCTGACATATGATCCGATCGTCACTTGTTTACAAATGTAACTCTCTTAACTCCGACATCAGTTTACTGGTGATGAAGATTCTTGAACAAGATGGCAAGAAAAAAAAATTTTAGTTTAGGTTGGATGCCATGTAGAACATATGGTAAAGCAAAGTAAGGTAAGGTAAGGTAAGGTAAGTTAATGAAAGGTAAGGTAAGGTAGGTAAGGTAAGGTAAAGTAAAGTAAAGTAAGGTAAGGTAAGGTAAGTTAATGAAAGGTAAGGTAAGGTAGGTAAGGTAAGGTAAAGTAAAGTAAAGTAAGGTAAGGTAAGGTAAGTTAATGAAAGGTAAGGTAAGGTAGGTAAGGTAAGGTAAAGTAAGGTAAGGTAAGGTAATTTAATGATAGGTAAGGTAAGGTAAAGTAAGGTAAGGTAAGGTAAGGTAAGGTAAGGTAAGTTAATGAAAGGTAAGGTAAGGTAGGTAAGGTAAGGTAAAGTAAAGTAAGGTAAGGTAGGTAAGGTAAAGTAAGGTAAAGTAAGGTAAAGTAAGGTAAAGTAAGGTAAAGTAAGGTAAGGTAAAGTAAGGTAAGGTAAAGTAAAGTAAGGTAAGGTAGGTAAGGTAAGGTAAAGTAAGGTAAGGTAAGGTAAGGTAAAGTAAAGTAAGGTAAGGTAAGGTAAGGTAAGGTAAGGTAAGGTAAGGTAAAGTAAAGTAAGGTGAGGTAAGGTAAGGTAAGGTAAGGTAAAGTAAAGTAAGGTAAGGTAAGGTAAGGTAAGGTAAGGTAAAGTAAAGTAAGTAAGTAAGGTAAGGTAAGGTAAGGTAAGGTAAGGTAAGGTAAGGGTAAGGTAAAGTAAAGTAAGGTAAGGTAAGGTAAGGTAAGGTAAGGTAAGGTAAGGTAAGGGTAAGGTAAGTAAGGTAAAGTAAAGTAAGGTAAGGTAAGGTAAGGTAAGGTAAAGTAAAGTAAAGTAAGGTAAAGTAAAGTAAGGTAAGGTAAGGTAAGGTAAGGTAAGGTAAGGTAAGGTAAGGTAAGTAAAGTAAGGTAGGTAAGGTAAGGTAAGGTAAGGTAAGGTAAGGTAAGGTAAGGTAAGGTAAGGTAAAGTAAAGTAAGGTAAGGTAAGGTAAGGTAAGGTAAAGTAAGGTAAGGTAAGCTAAAGGTAAGGTAAGGTAAGGTAAGGTAAAGTAAGGTAAGGTAAGGTAAGGTAAAGTAAAGTAAGGTAAGGTAAGGTAAGGTAAGGTAAGGTAAGGTAAGGTAAAGTAAGGTAAGGTAGGTAAGGTAAGGTAAAGTAAAGTAGGTAAGGTAGGTAAGGTAAGGTAAGGTAAGGTAAGGTAAAGTAAAGTAAGGTAAGGTAAGGTAAGGTAAGGTAAGGTAAAGTAAAGTAAAGTAAGGTAAGGTAAGGTAAGGTAAGGTAAGGTAAGGTAAGGTAAGGTAAGGTAAGGTAAGGTAAGGTAAAGTAAAGTAAAGTAAGGTAAGAGGTAAGGTAAGGTAAAGTAAGGAAAGGTAAGGTAAGGTAAGGTAAGGTAAGGTAAGGTAAGGTAAGGTAAGGTAAAGTAAAGTAAGGTAAAGTAGGTAAGGTAAGGTAAGGTAAAGTAAAGTAAAGTAAAGTAAGGTAGGTAGGTAGGTAAGGTAAGGTAAGGTAAGGTAAGGTAAGGTAAAGTAAAGTAAGGTAAGGTAGGTAAGGTAAGGTAAGGTAAGGTAAGGTAAAGTAAAGTAAGGTAAGGTAGGTAAGGTAAGGTAAGGTAAGGTAAGGTAAAGTAAAGTAAAGTAAGGTAAGGTAGGTAAGGTAAGGTAAGGTAAGGTAAGGTAAGGTAAGGTAAGGTAAGGTAAGGTAAAGTAAAGTAAGGTAAGGTAAGGTAAGGTAAGGTAAGGTAAAGTAAGGTAAGGTAAAGTAAGGTAAGGTAAGGTAAGGTAAAGTAAGGTAAGGTAAGGTAAAGTAAGGTAAAGTAAGGTAAGTTAAGTTAAGGTCAGATAAAGTAAAGTAAAGTAAAGTAAAAGTAAAGTAAGTAAAAGTAAAGTAAGTAAAAGTAAAGTAAAGTAAAGTAAAGTAAGGTAAGGTAAGGTAAGGTAAGGTAAGGTAAGGTAAGGTAAGGTAAGGTAAGGTAAAGTAAGGTAAGGTAAGGTAAGGTAAGGTAAGGTAAAGTAAAGTAAAGTAAGGTAAGGTAAGGTAAGGTAAGGTAAGGTAAAGTAAGGTAAGGTAAGGTAAGGTAAGGTAAAGTAAAGTGAAGTAAAGTATGGTAAGGTAAGGTAAGGTAAGGTAAGGTAAGGTAAGGTAAAGTAAAGTAAAGTAAAGTAAAGTATGGTAAGGTAAGGTAAGGTAAGGTAAGGTAAGGTAAGGTAAGGTAAGGTAAGGTAAGGTAAGGTAAGGTAAGGTAAAGTAAAGTAAAAGTAAAAGTAAAAGTAAAATAAAGTAAAGTAAAAGCAAAGTACAGTACAGTACAGTAAAGTAACGAAAAGTAAAAGTAAATTAAAGTAAAAAGTAAAACTAACGTAAAAAGTAAAAGTAAAGTACCCCCGTCACGCCGAGTGGCGTATAGTGAATATGGTGTTAGTGACCATGATTTTTACAGACCTTTGGTACATGATTTTTGTGGTAATGTGGTCGGTATTACGCCCGTGCCGCTTTACTTTTCCAGGCACAAACATCCGGTACTCATTTAAGGCTGGGTGAACCCGGAAGCCATCGATCAGGATCGAAACTCCTGTCCTTTGTAATTCAGCTCACTAACCACTGATCTATCGCGACCCCCATAATAGTAATAGCTTGTGAATTAACTATACGCGTCGGAGCCCGTCAGCGTGGCCTATTTAAACCTGTTTTTTTTTTTTATAATCTGGCTCCGTTTTCGTTTGAGACGCACCAACTCATATAACACCTTATCGATATTTCAATAAACAAATACAATTAAATTATTAAGGCGAGGTACACATTTATGGCCAAAGCAAAGATATTATTAAAAATGCGAAACTACAGTAAAGCTAATTGTAAGGAGAAATGAAAACAAAACAGAGGGAAAATAATAGGGAAAACGGGATGGTTAAAGCCTTACATAATAAGTAATGTAAAAAGTAAAGTACCACCGTCACGCCAAGTGGTGTATAGGGAACATGATTTTTGGGGTAATGTGGTCGGTATTACGCCCGTGCTGTTTTACTTTCCCAGAAAAAAATCCGGTATCCATTAAAGGCTGGGTGAACCCGCATGCCGTCGGTTGGGATCGAACCCTACCTCTTGTCCTTTGTAGTCCATTTCACTAACCACTGAGCTATCGCGGCTTCCTTAAATAATAAGTGTACGACATTAATTAGAACAACGTTTCGGCTCAATAGGACTTTGGCAGAAACAAACATAAAACACACACACACACACACTGATATATATTTAAAACAAAAAATAAATAATTTTAAATATCGTAATAATAATTTAATAACAATTTCCAACTAGAATTATGATGTTTTATTATGTTTTATTATGATTTATTATGTTTTATTATGATTTGTGATTATTTTGTTTCAAATACATATATGTTTGTGCTGTATGTTTTATCCTGCTGAAGACCTATTGGGCCGAAATGTTGTTCTAATTTGTGTTGTCCATTTATTTCGTAAAACTTAAAACATACCGTTCTCTCTCTCTGTCTCTCTCTTTCTCTCTCTCTCTCTCTATATATATATTGTTTCACTTCTCGAGGTACTAATTAGAAAATGGAAATACTTAAGTGAATACACAGAGTTATGGCTCTTTGTTCAGATTCGCCATAGAGACCAAAATATATAGGGTGAACAGATATATTCATAATGTTAAAGATAGGGGAATAAGATAAAGAGATGGACGAATAAGAGCCTGTCAGAAAGTACCAATACCAAAAAAAGGACTATAATAAATAAGATCTTCTTTCCTTACTCATTTGCCTTTCAGTTCGATGGGAGATATAATTTTTTTCGCTCTTACGTTGGCCTCTGCTGATGTTATATTTCCTAGTGTTTATAATAATTCATCAATTAATCTTTTTCGTAGCACTGACGGTATAGATAAAAAAAAAGTAGCATCGTCGGTATAGAGGAGAAAGTAGCATTGTCGGTATAGAAGAGAAAGTAGCATTGTCGGTGTAGACGAAAAAAAAGTAGCATTTTCGGTACAGACAAAAAAGTAGCATTTTCGGTACAGACGAGAAAATAGCATTATTAGTATAGATGAGAAAGTAGCATTATCGATATCTATCGAAAGAGTAGAATTGTCGGTATAGATGTGAAAGTAGCATTGTCGGTATAGATGAGAAAGTAGCATTGTCGGTATAGATGTGAAAGTAGAATTGTCGGTATAAATAGAAAGTAGCATTGTCTGTATAGATGTGAAAGTAGCATTGTCGGTATAAATAGAAAGTAGCATTGTCGATATAAGTGAGAAAGCAGCATCATCTGTATAAATGAGAAAGAAACATTATCTATATAGATGTGAAAGTAACATTATCGATATAGCTGAGAGAGTAACATTAAGAGACACGTCAGTAACATCCGGTGAGAGTATATCAACAAGACATGACGACTACATCAGCATAGATGGGAGAGCAATACGGAGCGATTGGCTGTAGCAACCTATGAGACCACGCAAACAAAACAACAGACAGACGACGGTGAAGACTTCAACCTTCAATACAGTGGCGACAAATGACATGGCATGGCATGAAATTGACATTTCAACTCACTTGAACGTCACTAATGTATCAATAAACAACCACTTCTGTCAGGAATAACAACAGCGCTCCGGGCTGTTCCTTCTCGCCCTCCTCCATCAAATCTGTGGTAATACCCGTTCCGCGAAGATAATCTTTGGAAATACATTACAATATTTACCTATTATTTTGAACTATTTGCACATAAGTTTTACGTTAATTTTGGAAAGGTATATTTTAACACTTCCCGCATAAGAGAAATACGATAAAAAATACGATAAAAAATATGATAAATATACGATAAATATACGATAAAAAATACAATTATAAACTGTTATCTCAATGCCGTCCCCCAGATTTGAACATTGATATATCGTATTTTATTATTGTTGCTGTTGTTATTAATATTATTGTTAGAATTATTATTATTATCATTGTTATTACTCTTTTAATTATCATCACTATCTCTGTTGTTAGCATTATTGTTTTTATTATTGGTAATATAGTAAAAGTAAAAATAATAATTATTATTATTACTGTTGGATTATTATTATTATTGTTATTACAGTTATCATCACTACCATTATTATTATTATTATTGTTATTACAGTTATCATCACTACCATTATTATTATTGTTATAATTATTCTTGTTATTATTGTAACTATTATTATTACTTGTATAAGATTTATACAAGTTAATATATGGATGTTAATCATGGACAATAGGACAACAGACAAGAAAATCACTGGAGTCTGAAGAAATGTGGTTTTACAAAAGAATGCTGACAACACCATGGACAGCTAAGAAGGGTAATGGAAACGTTCTGAAAGAGGCCAAAGCAAAAAGAAAGCTAATTTTCAATATTAAGGAGAAACAATCATCATTTTTTTGCCATGTAATGAGAAGGGAACAACTGGAATATATTGTGACAACTGGGAAAATTGAGGCACGAAAAGATAGAGGGAAGCAAAGAGAGAAAATACCAGACAGCTTAAGAGAATGGCTTGGCAGAAGGTCAACAACAGAAATGATAAAGAACTGTTGAAATCGAAAGTTGTGGAGAGACATGATCACCTACGCCAGTAGGCCCGGTACTTGATGATGATGATGATGATGATGATTATTATTATTATTATTATTATTATTACTATTAATATAATTTTTATTATTGTTATTCTTACTGTTGTTATTATTGTTATTGTTATCACCGTTATCATTGTCATCTAAATAATGATTATTATAAGTGCGCTTTTCTTTGAAAACGATGTTAACCGGAATACCATCACCGCATTCCATGAAACAAGGAAACCATGATGTACCAGGCACTTATAGTGTAGTTAACATCTGTCTGATGGTTTTATGTCGTTGAATTGTATTACAATATTATGTTATATTATATTTTATTATGTCATGTCATGTGTTGCTATGTTATGTTAAATTATATTACAGTACATTATATTAATTATAAAATATTAATTATCATATCATATCATATTATATATCATACTATATGTCATATTATGTTATATTACATTATGTTATAATATTTAATTATATTTCGCGTTATTTATTTTTTTAAATTTTTACTTTATATTTTTATATTAAAATTAATATTTAACTTTATTTAGCGCGTTCATCCATCAGTTAAGTTGGTAATTTCGTGGTTTTTAATAAATCTTTATTATCGTGTTTAACCGTCTATTAAATGAATAATTGACTTTTAACAAAACACAACACAACGAGCCTTCAATAAACGTTGCAAGAACACCAGACACAAAGTCTGACTACAAAAAAAGATGAATTAACAGAATATTAGAAACACTAGGAAACATAACAGCAGCAGAGGCAAACAGAAGAGAAGACCGCAAATTATATCTCACCTCGACGCACAAAGGTAAACAAGGATGAAAAAAGAAATGTATCTTTATTTAGTGTCTTTAAAGTATTCAATAGATAATTTAGTTCCTATGCTTGATATAGTGTATTTAACTGTTGAAGGAGCCGCCATAGCTCAGTGGTTAGTGAACTGGGCTACAAAGGACAAGAGTTAGGGTTCGATCCCAACCGACGGTTTCCACTTCACCCAGCCTTTAATGGGTACCGGATTTTTTTTCTGGGAAAGTAAAACAGCACGGGCGTAATACCGGCCACATTACCCCCAAAAATCAAGTGCCGAAGGTCTGTAAAATTTATGGTCACTAACACCATATTCCCTATACGCTACTTGGCGTGATGGGGCACTTTACAACTTTTTTTAACTGTTGAAAAATAGATCAGTTCTCAACATTCATTTAGTATGTTCAATTGTTAAATACAAGATATGTTTATGGCTATCAAATGTCAATAAATAGATCAGACCTCACCATTTACCTAGGGCGTCCGATCGTCAATAAATAGAACATTTCTCATCATTTACTTAGGGCGCCCGATGTTTAATAAATAGAACATTTCTCATCATTTATCTAGAGTGTCGGATCGTCAATAAATAGAACATTTCTCATCATTTATCTAGAGTGTCGGATCGTCAATAAATAGAACATTTCTCATCATTTATCTAGAGTGTCGGATCGTTAATAAATAGAACATTTCTCATCATTTATCTAGAGTGTCGGATCGTCAATAAATAGAACATTTCTCATCATTTATCTAGAGTGTCGGATCGTTAATAAATAGAACATTTCTCATCATTTATCTAGAGTCGGATCGTCAATAAAAAGAATTTTTCTCATCATTTATCTAGAGTCGGATCGTCAATAAATAGAACATTTCTCATCATTTACTTAGGGCGCCCGATCGTCAATAAATAGAACATTTCTCATCATTTATCTAGAGTGTCGGATCGTCAAAAAATAGAACATTTCTCATCATTTATCTAGAGTGTCGGATCGTCAATAAAAAGAACATTTCTCATCATTTATCTAGAGTGTCGGATCGTCAATAAATAGAACATTTCTCATCATTTAACTGGGGCGTCCGATTGTCAATAAATAGAACATTTCTCATCATTTACTTAGGGCGTCCGATTGTCAATAAATAGAACATTTCTCATCATTTATCTAGAGTCGGATCGTCAATAAATAGAACATTTCTCATCATTTAACTAGAGTGTCCGATCGTCAATAAATAGAACATTTCTCATCATTTAACTAGAGTGTCGGATCGTCAATAAAAAGAACATTTTCATCATTTATCTAGAGTCGGATCGTCAATAAAAGAACATTTCTCATCATTTATCTAGAGTCGGATCGTCAATAAAAAGAACATTTCTCATCATTTATCTAGAGTCCGATCGTCAATAAAAAGAACATTTCTCATCATTTATCTAGAGTCCGATCGTCAATAAAAAGAACATTTCTCATCATTTATCTAGAGTCGGATCGTCAATAAAAGAACATTTCTCATCATTTATCTAGAGTCCGATCGTCAATAAAAAGAACATTTCTCATCATTTATCTAGAGTCGGATCGTCAATTAAAAGAACATTTCTCATCATTTATCTAGAGTGTCGGGTAGTCGATAAATAAAATAATTCTGATTGATAACTTATTGACCATGTACACATGTACACATGTAAACATTGGGAGATATTTTTAGCTAAAAATTATTCAACGGAAACACTGAGCTCTTTTTGCCCACAAACAAAGCACTAAATAAATGCGCGGTTTTATCAATGATATACGCTTTGTTATCAACTAATCATCATCATCATGTGCCATACCGGTTGGCCTAGGCGATCATGTCCTTCCACGATCTTCTATCTACAGTGCATCGTATCAGTTCTCTTGTTGATTGTCTGATCAACTAATAGATAAACAATATTTACAATTATAACTAGTTATCACGTTATGAAATTTACTACAAAGAAATGATCAAATACAGAATTGTAATCTATAAAATAAACATAAAGTTGTATTGAACAGATAGGCTATCAGAAATACAACACAAACTGCAACGTGCATGAGGTCTAACGAGCTAGACACATTCAACTTTGTAATTTAACTCATTAACGAATTATTCCATTGTATTCCTAGTCAACCCCTTGAAATTAAAAGTGATCACATGATTTCATTGAAGTGGCCAGGAATTCCCCCCCCCCCCCCCCCCCACAGCGGGTTAATTTGCATTTATTCAGTTTTTTTTTTCTTTTTCGGCTAACAAAGTCCACAGAAGATACACTGAGATCCGCCCCCCAAAAACTGAAGGATGAAGAACGCATATTTTACATTACAGCAAGTACGTCAGCGAAAGCCCGTTCACTAAGCCAAAACCAACATCCTGAAGCAGAACGTAGAACCGCGCATTGTGAAGACAGCTTTCTACAAAAACGTCCCAAGAATTGAGTTGAAATCCCAGAAAATACACTCCCGAAGCCCACAGTGTGCGAGGCTTGAATGCGAGTGCAGTTAGTCCTGGCCCTGTGGGGAATCAACATACTTTGACCCGAGGCGGGGACACTTTTTACAACTCGGGGTACACTCACCCCTGAGGGATTGCGAAAACATTTCAGAAAATAAATGTCTAGTGTTTGAAGTATTTATAACGATCATTTGTATTCATTTGTTTCGTTACTATTTTAAAATTACTAATTCATTTTGTTGATTAAACTAATATTAATTAGCTATTATTTTGTCGCTACATTGCTTACTTTTCTTATTCTTTTCTTATTTTACTTCTTACCTTTCTCAATCACCTTTCAGCGTCGAGGGAGCCGTGATAGCTCAGTGGTTAGTGAACTGGACTGCAAAGGACAAGAGGTAGAGTTCGATCCCAACCGACGGCTTCCAGGTTCACCCAACCTTTAATGGGTACCGGATTTTTTTCTGGGAAAGTAGAACGGCACGGGCGTAATACCGACCACATTACCCCAAAAATCATGTGCCGAAGGTCTGTAAAATTTATGGTCACTAACACCATATTCCCTATACGCCACTTGGCGTGACGGGGGTACTTTACTTTTTTTACTTTAAGCGTCGAGGGGAGATATCATTTGCGGTCTTTTGCTCTTCTGTTAGCCTCTACTGCTGTTATGTTTCTTGGTATTTATAATATTCCAGCAATCCATCTTTTTAGTGGTCGGCCATTGGGTCTGGTGTTCTCGCAACGTTTATTAAAGGCTCGTTGTTGTGTATTGATCTGTCTGCCTTATCACGTGGCCAAACCCATTTTATCTGTTGCGTCTTTATGTATTCTCTGACGGGAATTATTCCTAGCTTTTTTCTCAGTTCTTCATTTCTGATCTTATCTCTCAGACTGTTCCTGTCATTCGTCTAACACATTTCATCTCAGTAGAGGTTATTTTTATTATTGTTCTTGCATCTAGGATCCAGGTCTGCATTGGTAACAGAACGTTGGGATGAAGATTGTATTGTAGAGTGCCCGTTTTGCCTCCTGGATTGTTATTAACTTTAATTAAATTATTAATTTGTTGTGCTGCTTGTAGATATCTTCTGGTTGCAGTTTACATTAGCAAATTATTTCATACATTTGTTTTGTTGTTTTGTCCATTGCTGTTAACACTGACACATTATTTCATTGGTTTTGTCCATTACTGTTAACATTTATAAATTACTTAATTTTTTTAGTCCACTGCTGTTAACATTAATCCCCTTCTTCTCCTTTCTTTCCTCTTTTGCCTTTCAGCGTCGAGAAGAGATATAATTCGCGGTCTTTTGCTCTTCTTATCGCCTCTGCTGCTGTTATGTTTCCTAGTGTTTCTAACATTCCACCACTCCATCTTTTTCGTGGTCAGCCCTTGGGTCTGGTGTTCTCACAACGTTTACTGAAGGTTCATCGTGTTCTTGTTTGATCTTTCAGCCTTGTCACGTGACCGAACCATTTTATCTGTTATTTCTTTATATATTCTTTGCCGTGGGTTATTCCTAGCTTTGTCTCAGTTCTTCATTTCTGTTCTTACTTTAATAAATTACTTGATTTAATAGCTTCGTCCATTGCTGTTCTCTCTTTTGTCTTTCAGCTGTTGCCATGAGGCGTCGCAGGAAACATTTGTTTGTTGTTAGTATCATCACAAATGCACACCGGACGTTTCCATAGGTGCCCCGATATCCACCTCGAGAAAATGCAATGAGAATCCTAGCCCACGTGCACTAACTCCGTAGTACGGCCTGAGATCTACGGCCTTGGGCCCACGTGCACGAACTCCGTAGTGCGGCCTAAGATCTACGGCCTTGGGCCCACGTGCACGAACTTTGAAGCGCGGCCTGAGATCTACGGCCTGGACACACGTGCACGAACTCCGTAGCACGGCCTGAGATCTACGGCCTGGACACACGTGCACGAACTCCGTAGTACAGCCTGAGATCTACGGCCTGGACACACGTGCACGAACTCCGTAGTACAGCCTGAGATCTACGGCCTGGGCCCACGTGCACGAACTCCATAGCACGGCCTGGGCCCACATGCACGAACTCCGTGGTGCGGCTTAAGATCTACGGCCTGGGCCCACGTGCACGAACTCCGTAGTGCGGCCTAAGATCTACGGCCTGGGCCCACGTGCACGAACTCCGTAGTGCGGCTTAAGATCTACGGCCTGGGCCCACGTGCACGAACTCCGTAGCATGGCCTGAGATCTACGGCCTGGGCCCACGTGCACGAACTCCGTAGCACGGCTTGAGATCTACGGCCTGGGCCCACGTGCACGAACTCCATAGCACGGCCTGAGATCTACGGCCTGGGCCCACGTGCACGAACTCCGAAGCACGGCCTGAGATCTACGGCCTGGGCCCACGTGCACGAACTCCGAAGCACGGCCTGAGATCTACGGCCTGGGCCCACGTGCACGAACTCCGAAGCACGGCCTGAGATCTACGGCCTGGGCCCACGTGCACGAACTCCGAAGCACGGCCTGAGATCTACGGCCTGGGCCCACGTGCACGAACTCCGAAGCACGGCCTGAGATCTACGTCACAGTGTAGGTTTCTGTTGTCTGATTTGCTCGGGCAGTGGCCATAATTATGGCCTTCACTTTTTTTTAAAAATATTAACTGCCGAGGGATCTTTAACGTGCGCGCGTGCACACGGGACCTCCTGTTTATTACAGTTCTCCGAGAGGGCTAGACATCGGGTCTCACTAGCCAAGAGAGGGCTAGACATCGGGTCTCACTAGCCAAGAGAGGGCTAGACATCGGGTCTTGCAGCCCACAGGATCAAGGGACGGTAGAGTCACACAGAAACCACGAATTCATGTTCCCTATGTTAGAAAAATCACCACTGCTTGTGGTGTGAACCCGGGTCCTTCCAACCCTGAGGTTGACGTCGTACTCAGTCCCCGCTGGAGTTATATATTGCTAATAACATTTTTATGTATACTGTTTCAAATATATATATATATACTTTTAAATATATAAAATATGCATTATTATTATGTTTAAGATTTGTTTCTTAATATATCAAACGTGCGTGCTTAGCACACTATTATATGGATCTGAAACCTGGACAACATACTCAAACCAGGAAAAATTACTAAATGTCTTCCACATGCGATGTCTCCGCAAAATAATGCACATCAAATGGCAGGACAAAATAACCAACTTAACTGTCCTGCAACGTGCTAAGACACCAACAATCATGTCGATGCTCAGAAGTCGAAGACTAAGATGGCTGGGGCATGTTCAACGAATGGAAGAAAAGCGCATTCCTGGGCAAATACTATATGGTGAACTAACACACGGAAAAAGACAAATCGGCAGACCTAAACTACGATATAGAGATATATGTAAATCATCTCTGAAAGACTTCTCCATCTGTGAAAATGACTGGGAACATCTGGCAAGTGATCGCACATCATGGAGAGCATGTATAAATAATGACATAACATCATTTGAAACTGTGCTAAGGAAAAACTTAGAAGAGAAAAGACTCATGAAAAAGGATGGAAAACCCTGTGGATCAGTGGGCCTGACTTGTTCATTCTGTGACCGCGTGTGTTTGTCAAACATTGGTAGAATTAGCCACGAGAGAAGCTGTTCGGCAAAAACAAAACCTAAAAAAAAACAACAAAAATACACAATAGCCTCCCACTAGACCGTCTGACAGAAGGAAAAGGACAATATATTATGTTTAATTTATATTTGTTATATATTATTTAAGTGTGTCATGAATTGTTGTTAATACCTACACATTATTTAATATATTTGTTATATATTATTTATGTGTGTCGTGAATTGTTGTTAATATCCACACATTTTTTAATATATTTGTTTCGCCCATTGCTGTTAACATCAACTAACTAGAAAGAAGATTGTTAGGAAGCCTATCTCTCGATATTACGTTCCTACATCACAATGTTTATGTCCCGTTATTTTGTTTTCTGTCCAGCTCACATTTCACCTGTTGTCTCTATCTTATCTTATTTTATCTAATATCTTTATATCATTTTATCTGCTGTCTTTATTTATTACTACTACTGACATGAATTTCTCTTATTTACCTACAGTCTTTTTATTATCTTTTATGCTGTCTTTATATAATTTTAACTACTGTCTTTATTTTATCTTATTTACTTATTTACCCTTTTGTCATTTGTCCTATATTGCGTGTTGTTTTTCATCATATTTTACCTGCTATCTTTCATTATATTTTACCTGCAATCTTTCATCATATTTTACCTGCTATCTTTCATCATATTTTACCTGCAATCTTTCATCATATTTTACCTGCTATCTTTCATCATATTTTACCTGCTATCTTTCATCATATTTTACCTGCAATCTTTCATCATATTTTACCTGCAATCTTTCATCATATTTTACCTGCAATCTTTCATCATATTTTAACTGCAATCTTTCATCATATTTTACCTGCAATCTTTCATCATATATTACCTGCTATCTTTCATCATATTTTACCTGCTATCTTTCATCATATTTTACCTGCAATCTTTCCTCATATTTTACATGCAATCTTTCATCACATTTTACCTGCTATATTTCATCATATTTTACATGCTACCTTTTATCATATTTTACCTGCTGTCTTTTATCGTATTTTACCTGCTGTCTTTTATCATATTTTACTTGCTATCTTTTATCATATTTTACCTGCTATCTTTTATCATATTTTACCTGCTATCATTTATCATATTTTACCTGCTATCATTTATCATATTTTATCTGCTATCTTTTATCATATTTTACCTGCTATCTTTTATCATATTTTACCTGCTATATTGTATCATATTTTACCTGCTATCTTTTATCATATTTTACCTGCTATATTTTATCATATTTCACCTGCTATCTTTTATATTTGACCTGCTATCTTTTATCATATTTTACCTGCTATCTTTTATCATATTTTACCTGCTATCTTTTATCATATTTTACCTGCAATCTTTTATCATATTTTTACCTGCTATCTTTCATCATATTTTACCTGCTATCTTTTATCATATTTTACCTGCTATCATTTATCATATTTTACCTGCTATCATTTATCATATTTTATCTGCTATCTTTTATCATATTTTACCTGCTATCTTTTATCATATTTTACCTGCTATATTGTATCATATTTTACCTGCTATCTTTTATCATATTTTACCTGCTATATTTTATCATATTTCACCTGCTATCTTTTATATTTGACCTGCTATCTTTTATCATATTTTACCTGCTATCTTTTATCATATTTTACCTGCTATCTTTTATCATATTTTACCTGCAATCTTTTATCATATTTTTACCTGCTATCTTTCATCATATTTTACCTGTTATCTTTTATCATATTTTACCTGCTATCTTTTATGATATTTTACCTGCTATCTTTTGTCATATTTTACCTGTTGTCTTTTATAATATTTTACGTGTTGTCTTTTATAATATTTTACCTGCTATCTTTTATCATATTTTACCTGTTGTCTTTTATCATATTTTACCTGCTGTCTTTTATCATATTTTACTTGCTATCTTTTATCATATTTTACCTGCTATCTTTTATCATATTTTACCTGCTATCATTTATCATATTTTACCTGCTATCATTTATCATATTTTATCTGCTATCTTTTATCATATTTTACCTGCTATCTTTTATCATATTTTACCTGCTATATTGTATCATATTTTACCTGCTATCTTTTATCATATTTTACCTGCTATATTTTATCATATTTCACCTGCTATCTTTTATATTTTACCTGCTATCTTTTATCATATTTTACCTGCTATCTTTTATCATATTTTACCTGCAATCTTTTATCATATTTTTACCTGCTATCTTTCATCATATTTTACCTGCTATCTTTTATCATATTTTACCTGTTTTCTTTTATCATATTTTACCTGTTATCTTTCATCAGATTTTACCTGCTATCTTTTATAATATTTTACCTGCTGTCTTTTATCATATTTTACCTGCTATCTTTTATCATATTTTACCTGCTGTCTTTTATCATATTTTACCTGCTATCTTTTATCATATTTTACCTGCTATCTTTCATCATATTTTACCTGCTATCTGTTATCATATTTTACCTGCTATCTTTTATCATATTTTACCTGCTATTTTTTATCATATTTTATCTGTTGTCTTTTATCATATTTTACCTGCTATCTTTTATGATATTTTACCTGCTATCTTTTGTCATATTTTACCTGTTGTCTTTTATAATATTTTACGTGTTGTCTTTTATAATATTTTACCTGCTATCTTTTATCATATTTTACCTGTTGTCTTTTATCATATTTTACCTGCTATCTTTTATCATATTTTACTTGCTATCTTTTATCATATTTTACCTGCTATCTTTTATCATATTTTACCTGCTATATTTTATCATATTTTACCTGCTATCTTTTATCATATTTTACCTGCTATATTTATCATTTTTTACCTGCTATCTTTTATCATATTTTACCTGCTATCTTTTATCATATTTTACCTGTTGTCTTTTATCATATGTTACCTGTTGTCATTAGAAAACATTAACATTATTTTATTTCTCGTTACTACCATTTTAATATTTCTCCTTTTGTTATAATCCTCTATTACATGTTGTCTTGATCTGTTTGTGGCTTTTTTTCTTACCTCTTTTTAATTGTTGTTGTCTCACTTAAGTTTATCTCATTTTACTTGAGTTTTATTCCAATTTTTACTTGTATTTCTATCATTTTACTGTATTTTTATCACTTTTATTACTTCTATTTTTCTCATTTTTACTTGTATTTCTATCAGTTTACTGTAATTTTTTATTTTACTTGCATTTTTCTCGTTTTGCTTGTTTTGCTTCATCTAATTTTCTTGTTTATCCTTTTTATTTATCTAATTGTTTCCCCACAGTTTGTCATGTCTTAAAACGTGAAGTTTAAAACTTTGACTATATTCCACCGTTTGCGAGGCATTAGAGGTGAATTTGTCAGGTTTTTAAATTCCACGCATGCTGACTTGCTGACGGTTTGTGGAAAACGTGCTAGTAAACGATTCGTTGACGACAGCCATAGAAAATATTTGCGAACAGCTGGAGTCGACAGCAATGATCGTGGATTAACTGTAAAAACAAAATCTCATCCGAAAGGGAACGAGCGGGGACACAGACATGTACATTCATGTGAATAAATCTGAGGAAGCTGCGGAGGTGAATTTGATGGATTGAGGGTGAATTTTAGTTGAGGATGTGAACTTGATTGATAGAAGCGGAGGCGGGTTGAACCAGATGTGGCAGTGTTCTTTAGCAATGATATTTTAGTTGTTATGTCTGGTTAGTCAATTCAGAGATAATATTGTTTTAATTGTAGTTTTGAAAATGTTCAACTCCAATGTTAAATCAGTATTATTACATGGCTGTGAAACATGGACAACATCAAATATGACAATCATGAGGATACAGATCTTTATTAATAGATGCTTGCTCAGAATAAAAGGATGGAAATGGCAGGACAAAATGACTAACATAGAATTGTGGAAATATGCCAGTCAAATACCAGTGGATAAAGAGATACAGCAAATACGATGGCTCTGGATAGGACACACACTGTGGAAGGCAATTGAGAGTATTACACAGCAGGCTCTCTTTTGGAACCCCCAAGGAAAAAGACAAAGAGGAAGAATAAGTTATTATTGGAGAAGTCAAATGGAAGCAGAGATGAATAGGATGGGGAAGATTTGATATGATCTTAAAAGAATGGCAAGAAACAGAATGGCTTGGAAAGTGTTTGTTGAAGACCTATGTTCCACATAGAGCTGAAAGTGTCTGTTGAAGACTTATGCTCCACAGGGAGCTGAAAGTGTTTGTTGAAGATCTATGCTCCACAGGCAGATGAAAGTGTTTGTTGAAGATCTATACTCCACAGAGAGCTGAAAGTGTTTATTGAAGATCTATGCTCCACAGGCAGATTAAAGTGTTTGTTGAAGATCTATACTCCACAGGAAGCTGAAAGTGTTTGTTGAAGATCTATACTCCACAGAGAGCTGAAAGTGTTTATTGAAGATCTATGCTCCACAGGCAGATTAAAGTGTTTGTTGAAGATCTATACTCCACAGGAAGCTGAAAGTGTTTGTTGAAGATCTATACTCCACAGAGAGCTGAAAGTGTTTATTGAAGATCTATGCTCCACAGGCAGATTAAAGTGTTTGTTGAAGATCTATACTCCACAGGAAGCTGAAAGTGTTTGTTGAAGATCTATACTCCACAGGGAGCTGAAAGTGTTTGTTGAAGATCTATGCTCCACAGAGAGCTGAAAGTGTTTGTTGAAGATCTATGCTCCACAGAGAGCTGAAAGTGTTTGTTGAAGATCTATGCTCCACAGGGAGCTGAAAGTGTTTGTTGAAGATCTATGCTCCACAGAGAGCTGAAAAGGTAGAAGATGAAGAAGAAGAATTGTTCCGTACAAACTAAGTTCATTTTTTAATGTTGTCGGCTTGCTTGCTTTCACCCGATGACTAAAGGAATAGACTTCTTCCGTGCCGGTGCTAATACGCCGCCTTATGTTTTTTGGCGTGTGCTGTGTTTGCTACGATGGTGACTGCAGCTGCCTTTCTTTGTTTGGATATTCGATGAGATGTTAATTCGGATGATTCCACTGGCACGGGCGGTTGAGCAATTATGGATTTTCATTCGTTTGTAGTGATATGGGGGCCTTCGAACAACTTTAACTATATACATCTATGGCAATGAGAAAATACAAGGTAAAAGATGCAGAGACAGACCAAAACTAACATGGGCAAGTAGCATGAAAAGATGGGCAAGTCAGAATATGACAACCTGCAATGTCAAAGCAAGAGACAGAGCGGAATGGCGCTCCATGGTAGCCAACCTTCAATGTGGAGACGGAACTCAATAAATGAAACGTTCCGGGTGTATCATATGAATCAATCGACGTACCGGGTGTATCATATGAATCAATCGACGTATCGGATGTATCTTGTGAATGAATCGACGTACCGGGTGTATCTTGTGAATGAATCGACGTACCGGGTGTATCTTGTGAATGAATCGACGTACCGGGTACATCTTATGAATGAATCGACGTACCGGGTGTATCTTATAAATGAATCGACGCACCGGGTGTATCTTATAAATGAATCGACGTACCGGGTACATCTTATAAATGAATCGACGCACCGGGTGTATCTTATGAATGAATCGACGTATCGGGTGTATCTTATGAATGAATCGACGTATCGGGTGTATCTTATGAATGAATCGACGTATTGGATGTACCTTATGAATGAATCCACGTACCGGGTGTATCTTATAAATGAATCGACGCACCGGGTGTATCTTATAAATGAATCGACGTACCGGGTACATCTTATGAATGAATCGACGCACCGGGTGTATCTTATGAATGAATCGACGCACCGGGTGTATCTTATAAATGAATCGACGCACCGGGTGTATCTTATAAATCAATCGACGTACCGGGTGTATCTTATAAATCAATCGACGTACCGGGTACATCTTATGAATGAATCGACGTACCGGTTGTATCTTATAAATGAATCGACGCACCGGGTGTATCTTATAAATGAATCGACGTACCGGGTGTATCTTATAAATGAATCGACGTACCGGGTGTATCTTATAAATGAATCGACGTACCGGGTGTATCTTATAAATGAATCGACGTCCCGGGTGTATCTTATAAATGAATCGACGTACCGGGTGTATCTTATAAATGAATCGACGTACCGGGTGTATCTTATAAATGAATCAACGCACCGGGTACATCTTATGCTTGAGAAGATTTATAGAAGAAACTACTTGCCGTGTGGTAAATCAATCAGTAGAAAGTAAAAATGGATACTTGAGGTAGAAGTATATTTAGTTCGATGTGCTAACAGAGTCTTGTGGCTGCAGGCAGTGAATCATGGACAGTAGACAAACAAATAACAGTGTGATTAGAGACCACAATGATATGATTTTTCATAAGAATGTTGTGAGTTACTTGAAAAAGAAAAAAGACCAAAGAAGAAATTCGCAAACAGGCCAACACAAAAGAGAGCTCCTAAAAAATATATATCAGAAAGAAACAATCACTTAGGCACAATTTATGGCACTTTATGAGACGAGAAAAGTTGGAATACTTTGTTACATCTGGTAAAATAGTGGGAAAAAGATATCGCGGACGGCAAATTGAGAAGTTAATAGATAGCATGGTGTCGTTGTATGGTGAACGGTCAGCAGGAGAATTCATACGAGGATAGAAGATTGTAGAAGTACATGATTGTCTACGCTTGTCGGTATGGCACATGATGATAAAGGCAGAGAGTGTTTAATTATAACCAAAGGTATTTTGTAATATTAAAGTAATGTATGTGTTTAGTAATATTAAAGTAATGTATGTGTTTAGTAATATTAAAGTAATGTATGTGTTTAGTAATATTAAAGTAATGTATGTGTTTAGTAATATTAAAGTAATGTATGTGTTTAGTAATATTAAAGTAATGTATGTGTTTAGTAATATTAAAGTGATGTATACCTTTTTTTATTTCTGTCAAGCCCTAGGCGTATTCATCATCACCATCATCATGTGCCATACCGTTTGGCGTAGGCGATCATGTCCCTCCACAATCTTCTATCCACAGTGCATCGTATCAATTCTGTTGTTGACTGTTTTCCATGCCATGACACCAAGCTATCTAGTATTTCCTCTCTTTGTCGTCCGCGGTCTCTCTTTCCCTGTATTTTGCCAGTTGTAACCAAGTATTCCAACTTTCCTCTTCTCATGATGTGCCCGAAAAATGTTGATTGTTTCTTTCTGATGTTTCTTAGGAGCTCTCTTTTTGTGCTGGCCTCTTTGAGAATGTCTTAATTGGTCTTTTTAGTTATACAGGGAACTCTCAACATTCTTTCGAGAAATTCTGTCTCGGCAGCCTCTAATGGTCTTTGCATTTGTTTGTTTACTGTCTATGATTCGCTTCCATAGGTTAGAACTGGCTCTATATAGCATCGATGAACTCTCTTTCTCACTTCTTGTGACATAGATTTGTTGCACCAGACGTTTTTTGTTTCATGAAAAGCTATTTTAGCCTCAGCTATTCTGCTTTTTATTTGGACATAACTTTATGCGTATTGCTAGGTGTATTGCTAGGTGCATTACTAGGTGTATTGATAGATGTATTACTAGGTGTATTGCTAGGTGTATTGATACGTGTATTGCTAGATGTATTGCTAGGTGTATTGCTAGGTGTATTGCTAGATGTATTACTAGGTGTATTACTAGATATATTGCTAGGTGTATTGATAGATGTATTGCTAGGTGTATTACTAGGTGTATTGATAGATGTATTACTAGGTGTATTGCTAGGTGTATTGATACGTGTATTGCTAGATGTATTGCTAGGTGTATTGCTAGGTGTATTGCTAGATGTATTTCTAGGTGTATTACTAGATATATTGCTAGGTGTATTGCTAGATGTATTGCGAGATGTATTTCTAGGTGTATTGCTAGATATATTGCTAGGTGTATTGCTAGGTGTATTGTTAGCTGTTTTGGTAGGTGTATTGCTAGGTGTATTGATAGATGTATTGCTAAATGTATTGCTAGATGTATTGTTAGGTGTATTGCTAGATGTATTGCTAGGTGTATTGCTAGATATATTGATAGGTGTATTGCTAGGTGTATTGCTAGATATATTGCTAGATGTATTGTTAGGTGTATTGCTAGGTGTATTGCTAGATATATTGCTAGATGTATTGCTAGATGTATTGTTAGGTGTATTGCTAGGTGTATTGCTAGGTGTATTGCTAGGTGTATTGCTAGATATATTGCTAGATGTATTGCTAGGTGTATTGCTAGATGTATTGCTAGATGTATTGCTAGATGTAATGCTAGGTGTATTGCTAGACATATAGCTAGGTGTATTGCTAGGTGTATTGCTAGTACCAAATGACCAACAAGCACATTTTTTCTGGTTAATGTGTGGTCCGCATATTTCTCGATCAGACAAAATGGGGACCTGTTTTAAGAGAATAAGTGAATCCCTGAACAGTGCAGATTATAAGCAAACTACCTATACTTGGTGGTTCAACCCGTTCCCTCTTGACAATTACAGCGAGTGCACTAACCGTTCACCAATCACTGTCATGATACGACTAAGGTGCTTCTTATGGTAACCACATATATCGTTACAACACTTTCATTTGCTAAACATAGACAAACATAGACATACATAGACATGCATAGACATACATAAGCAAACATAGACAGACATACACAGATATACACAGATATACATAGACATACATAAACATACAAAGACAAACATAGACATACATAAAGATTCATAGACAAACATAGACATGCATAGACATGCATAGACATACATAGGCAAACGTAGACAGACATACACATATATATAGACATTCATAGACATACATAACAATACAAAGACAAACATAGACATACATAAAGATTCATAGACATACATAGCCATACATAAACATGCATAGACATACATAGACAACAGAGTCATACATAAACATACATAGACATATATATATATATACATAAACATACATAGACATACATAGAGAACAGAGACAAACATAGACATACATAGACAAACATATATGTATGGTTAGGTAATCTCTATCTATATAAGTAAGCCGGAGGTTTTAAAAGGAGACCAGAGAGAAAAGCAAACTAGTGTGACGTTGCCAGCTTCACAAGCAGGGGGTGATTTATGATAGAATGACATTAGCTATATATAGCTCCTATAGGTGAAAATGTTACGCTAGATGGGGTGGTGGGTGGGGGGGATGTTTTATGATTTTTCTTACTGCCCTAAAGGTTATGTCTATAGATGGTTCTACATGACGTCACATATACCTTGTAGAACGTCACATATACCTTGTAGAACGTTACATATACCTTGTAGAACGTTACATATACCTTGTAGAACGTCACATATACCTTGTAGAACGTTACATATACCTTGTAGAACGTCACATATACCTTGTAGAACGTCGCATATACCTTGTAGAACGTCGCATATACCTTGTAGAACGTCACATATACCTTGTAGAACGTCACATATACCTTGTAGAACGTCACATATACCTTGTAGAACGTTGCATTCACCATAGCCCGCCTGAAAGAATCTCTGTCTCTAGCCAGATCTCCCCCAGAACGTTACATTCACCACAGCTTGTCTGAAACAATATCTGTCTCTAGCCAGATCTCCCCCAGAACGTTACATTCATCACAGCTTGTCTGAAACAATCTCTTTCTCTAGCCAGATCTCCCCCAGAACGTTACATTCACCACAGCTTATCTGAAACAATCTCTGTCTCTAGCCAGATCTCCCCCAGAACGTTACATCCACCACAGCCCGCCTGAAACAATCTCTGTCTCTAGCCAGATCTCCCCCAGAACGTTACATTCATCACAGCTTGTCTGAAACAATCTCTGTCTCTAGCCAGATCTCCCCCAGAACGTTGCATTCACCACAGCCCGTCTGAAACAATCTCTGTCTCTAGCCAGATCTCCCCCAGAACGTTACATTCACCACAGCCAGTCTGAAACAATCTCTGTCTCTAGCCAGATCTCCCCCAGAACATTACATTCATCACAGCTTGTCTGAAACAATCTCTGTCTCTAGCCAGATCTCCCCCAGAACGTTACATTCACCACAGCCCGTCTGAAACAATCTCTGTCTCTAGCCAGATCTCCCCCAGAACGTTACATTCACCACAGCCCGTCTGAAACAATCTCTGTCTCTAGCCAGATCTCCCCCAGAACGTTACATTCACCACAGCCCGTCTGAAACAATCTCTGTCTCTAGCCAGATCTCCCCCAGAACGTTACATTCACCACAGCCCGTCTGAAACAATCTCTGTCTCTAGCCAGATCTCCCCCAGAACGTTACATTCACCACAGCCAGTCTGAAACAATCTCTGTCTCTAGCCAGATCTCCCCCAGAACGTTACATTCACCACAGCCAGTCTGAAACAATCTCTGTCTCTAGCCAGATCTCCCCCAGAACGTTACATTCACCACAGCCAGTCTGAAACAATCTCTGTCTCTAGCCAGATCTCCCCCAGAACGTTACATTCACCACAGCCAGTCTGAAACAATCTCTGTCTCTAGCCAGATCTCCCCCAGAACGTTACATTCACCACAGCCCGTCTGAAACAATCTCTGTCTCTAGCCAGATCTCCCCCAGAACGTTACATTCACCACAGCCAGTCTGAAACAATCTCTGTCTCTAGCCAGATCTCCCCCAGAACGTTACATTCACCACAGCCAGTCTGAAACAATCTCTGTCTCTAGCCAGATCTCCCATTTCTTCCATTGTCATGTTAAGCGTCTCTTTGATTTACCAGAAGCCACTTTCTTCTTGGTCTGCCCCAAATGCGTCTCCCAGGAACCATGCCTTCCATTACTATTCTTCCCATCCCGCTATGTCATTTAACGTGGCTATATTATTTTAGCTCCCTCTGTTGAATGATGCTTATAAGCCAATTCTTTGCAATTGTGAAGTCCTTTAATATGGTTTCAGAAAAAGAGTTCTTAAATGTTATGTAGTGCAAGTTTTAACATATGGATGTGAATCATGGACAAAAGGACAATAGAAAAAAAATTACTGGAGGCTGTAGAAATGTGGTTTTACAGAAGAATATTGAGAATACCATGAACAGCTAAGAAAAGAAATGAAAACGTTATAAAAGAGCAAAAAGAGAGCTAATTTCCAATATTAGGAAGAAACAATCATCATTTTTTGGCCATGTAATGAGAAGAGAACAGCTGGAATATATTGTAACAACTGGAAAAATTGAGGGACGAAGAGATAGAGGGAAGTAAAGAGAAAAGATACCAGACAGCTTAAGAGAATGGCTTGGCAGAAGGTCAACAACAGAAATGCTAAATAACTGTCGAGATCGAAAGTTGTAGAGAGGCATGATCACTTACGCCAGCAGACATGGTATTTGATGATGATGAATATATTTTCACTGCTCTTTTTTTAGCATTTTCTTTTCAATTAATTTATTTTCTTCCATGCTGTGAGATTGTCCATAATTCACAACCAAATATTAGTTCCACCAAATATTAAAATAAGTCATCTGAAGGTATAAATGCCAGAATTGAAGTATCCACAAAGGTAAACACTAGAAATAACACACACACTCAAGGTAATCACACTTAAACATATACCCCTGGTTTTTTCATTTGTATCCAAATGAATGTGTTTTCATATTCAAAGTTTCAAGATCGCGAAATGAACCAGACGTTCAAATGAACAATCCAAAAGACATCTGAACCTATTTGGTTCACAAACAGGCCAAGGTGATGCAAACACCCGACACCACTTTAGACATGTATTTGATAAATAAATGGAGTCTCCATGAAAATAAACCGGCAGCGGTGGAAGCCAAGGTATCCTTTTACTGGTCCGCGTTTGGTGGCGTCATAACATTGTGATAGTAAACATAGAGAGATGGCGCTCATGATGGCTTCGGTTGCTAGGGACGCTGGTGGAGGCGTTGGAGAGCGCTCGCTTAAGGGATTATGTTGGGAAGATGTTTGTGAGGATTATGTTGGGAAGATGTCTGTGAGGATTATGTTGGGAAGATGTTTGTGAGGATTATGTTGGGAAGATGTTTGTGAGGATTATGTTGGGAAGATGTTTGTGAGGATTATGTTGGGAAGATGTTTGTGATGATTATGTTGGGAAGATGATTGTGAGGATTATGTTGGGAGACGATGTTTGTGATGATTATGTTGGGAAGATGTTTGTGAGGATTATGTTGGGAGATGATGTTTGTGATGATTATGTTGGGAAGATGTTTGTGAGGATTATGTTGGGAGATGATGTTTGTGAGGATTATGTTGGGAAGACGTTTGTGAGGATTATGTTGGGAGATGATGTTTGTGATGATTATGTTGGGAAGATGTTTGTGAGGATTATGTTGGGAAGATGTTTGTGATGATTATGTTGGGAGATGATGTTTGTGATGATTATCTTGGGAAGATGTTTGTGAGGATTATGTTGGGAAGATGTTTGTGATGATTATGTTGGGAAGATGTTTGTGAGGATTATGTTGGGAAGATGTTTGTGAGGATTATGTTGGGAAGATGTTTGTGAGGATTATGTTGGGAGATGATGTTTGTGATGATTATGTTGGGAAGATGTTTGTGAGGATTATGTTGGGAAGATGATTGTGAGGATTATGTTGGGAGACGATGTTTGTGATGATTATGTTGGGAAGATGTTTGTGAGGATTATGTTGGGAGATGATGTTTGTGATGATTATGTTGGGAAGATGTTTGTGAGGATTATGTTGGGAGATGATGTTTGTGAGGATTATGTTGGGAAGACGTTTGTGAGGATTATGTTGGGAGATGATGTTTGTGATGATTATGTTGGGAAGATGTTTGTGAGGATTATGTTGGGAAGATGTTTGTGAGGATTATGTTGGGAGATGATGTTTGTGATGATTATGTTGGGAGATGATGTTTGTGATGATTATCTTGGGAAGATGTTTGTGAGGATTATGTTGGGAAGATGTTTGTGATGATTATGTTGGGAAGATGTTTGTGAGGATTATGTTGGGAAGATGTTTGTGAGGATTATGTTGGGAAGATGTTTGTGAGGATTATGTTGGGAGATGATGTTTGTGATGATTATGTTGGGAAGATGTTTGTGAGGATTATGTTGGGAAGATGTTTGTGAGGATTATGTTGGGAGATGATGTTTGTGAGGATTATGTTGGGAAGATGTTTGTGATGATTATGTTGGGAAGATGTTTGTGAGGATTATGTTGGGAAGATGTTTGTGATGATTATGTTGGGAGATGATGTTTGTGAGGATTATGTTGGGAAGATGTTTGTGAACATTATGTTGGGAAGATGTTTATGAGGATTATGTTGGGAAGATGTTTGTGAGGATTATGTTGTGAAGATGTTTGTGAGGATTATGTTGGGAAGATGTTTGTGAGGATCATGTTGAGAAGATGTTTGTGAGGATTCTGTTGGGAAGATGTTTGTGAGGATTATGTTGTGAGGATTATGTTTCGCAGATGTTTGTGAGGATTATGTTGGGAAGATGTTTGTGAGGATTATGTTGGGAGATGATGTTTGTGATGATTATGTTGGGAAGATGTTGTGAGGATTATGTTGGGAAGATGTTTGTGTGGATTATGTTGGGAGATGATGTTTGTGATGATTATGTTGGGAAGATGTTTGTGTGGATTATGTTGGGAGATGATGTTTGTGATGATTATGTTGGGAAGATGTTTGTGAAAATTATGTTGGGAAGATGTTTGTGATGATTATGATGGGAAGATGTTTGTGATGATTATGATGGGAAGATGTTTGTGAGGATTATGTTGGAAGATGTTTGTGATGATTATGTTGGGAAGATGTTTGTGATGATTATCTTGGGAAGATGTTTGTGATAATTATGTCGGGAAGATGTTTGTGAGGATTATGTTGGGAAGATGTTTGTGAAGATTATGTTGGGAAGATGTTTGTGATAATTATGTTTGGAAGATGTTTGTGAGGATTATGTTGGGAAGATGTTTGTGATAATTATGTCGGGAAGATGTTTGTGAAGATTATGTTGGGAAGATGTTTGTGAGGATTATGTTGGGAGATGATGTTTGTGATGATTATTTTGGAAAGACGTTGTGAAGATTATGTTGGGAAGATGTTTGTTAGGGGTATGTTGGGAAGATGTTTGTGAGGGGTATGTTGGGAAGATGTTTGTGAGGGGTATGTTGGGAAGATGTTTGTGAGGATTATGTTGGGAAGATGTTTGTGAGGATTATGTTGGGGAGACGTTTGGAAGGATTGTAAATATGATGTTTGTGATGATTATGTTAGGAGAGAATGTTTGGAAGGATTATGTTGGGAGATGATGTTTGTGATGATTATGTTGGGAGATATTTGGAATGATTAAGTTGGGAGAAGATGTTTGGAATGATTATGTTGGGAGAAGATGTTTGGAATGATTATGTTGGGAGATGGTATTTGGAAGGATTATGTTGAGAGAGGATGTTTGTGAGGATTATGTTGGGGAGACGTTTGAAAGGATTATGTTGGGGAGATTTTTGTGAGGATTATGTAGGGAGAGAATGTTTGGAAGGATTTTGTTTGGGAGAGTTTGCTTGGGAGAGTTTGCTTGGAAGGATTATGTTGGGGAGATGTTTTTAAGGATTACTTTAGGTGGGGGGATGCTTGTGAGGATTATGTTTGGGAGGCAAACTAAACGAACAAATGGTATCTGCTAATGGTAGAGGTTGAAGATATTATCAGATAAATGGGGGCCGCGATAGCTCAGTGGTTAGTGAACTGGACTACAAAGGACAAGAGGTAGGGTTCGATCCCAACCAACGGCTTCCGGCTCACCCAGCCTTTAATGGATACCGGATTTTTTTCTGGAAAAGTAAAGCGACACGGACGT